>CM027873.1:0-600000 GCA_016097615.1 Eucalyptus dawsonii | reverse complement strand
CGGCTTCTTTGCAACTTTAAGAGTTTCTAGGGGTTTGAAAATGGATAAAGCAAGGCTAAGGGAGGAAGAAAGGCCATCTGCTCTTGAGGAGGGTCCCTCTAAGCCTTTCTTTTATCCTTTTGTCCCCCTAGAAAAGGTCCCACTTGGCTTCAGCTCAATCCTTAGCCATTTGTAGACCATTAGCTTACTTAGGAAGTCATTGAAGTGGTCCAAAAGTTAGGGACCAAGAGGCTCCGAATTTTGATGTAATTTCCCTCATTTCCACGTCAATTTCCTCTTGAATTGATTCAATTTGGCTCTAAAAAATTCAACCAAGGTGCTCACGATCAAATTGAAATTTTTCCTTGCCAATATAACCAACTTGCATCCCAAAGACGCGATAAAAAAACGGTCCCTTGTATTTTCCAGTTGAAAACGCCCTCACTTTGAATTTTCACCAAAAATCTCGATTTGTAGAAAAAGTTTCGGAGGATGAGTTGACGTTCCTAAAATGACTTGTGACATGACACAACTTTCAATTTTTGAAATCGCATTCGAATTCGCGGTTAATTTCAATCTGGAGCGATTTTAGCGTGACTTAGCCAACCGGGTAGCTTTTAGAAATTTTTAGTGCAATTGACTCGTGATTGATTATTTTCAAGTCACAATGTACATCTTTGACACATTGGCTACTTTTGGTGGTTGTGAAAATCTTAAGGTTTCAAATACGGACACAGGGTACTAAAACGACAGAAAAATCGGTCTAGTACCGATCGACGAGAATTTTGCAATTTGGTGAAATCACCCACGTTTAGTCACATATCTCAGTTGAGTCGACCTATTTCTAATCTCAAATCGATTTTTAACTGTGCCATAATGATCTTTGTAAACGAGTACGGTCGAGTAGTCGATTCCTGGTCGAATTCTCAAGTCTATTGCATTAAAATCCGTTAATGGCTTCCCCAGATCGTCTAGTTATCTCATGAGTGATCAGCTCAGAAAATAACATTATAGGCGCGTCGATGAAATGCCTGATTTATTTAATTGAAAACAGGACTGAAAATCAAGGATTTCACAACTCTTCCCCTCTTATAAAAATTTCATCTTCGAAATTTAAACTATTACAATCTTTAAACAAAAAGGTGGGGGTATAGTCGTCTTGTCAAATCCTCACTTTCCCAAGTTGGGCGTGGATGACGGCAAGTTGGGCGCGGACGCGAGCAAGGCCTTACGAGCTTGAGTGTGTGAGCGAGCAACTCCGATGGCAAATGGTGGAGATCCGTCGGGGCTGGCGATGGCAGGGGGGCTTGGGGCTCGGCTTCTCTGCAACTTTAAGAGTTTCTAAGGGTTTAAAAATAGAGAAAGCAAGGCTGAGAGAGGAAGAAAGGCTAGCTGCACTTGAGGAGGGTCCCTCCAAGCCTTGCTTATATCCTTTTGTCCCCCTAGAAGAGGTCCCACTTGGCTTCAGCTCAATCCTCTGCCATATGCAGACCATTAGCTTACTTAGGAAGTCATTAAAGTGGTCTAAAAGTTGAGGGACCAAGGGGCTACGAATTTTGATGTAATTTCCCTCAATTCCACTTCAATTTCCTCTTGAATCAACTTAATTCGGCTCCAAAAAATTCAACCAAGGTGCTCACAATCAAATTGACATTTTTCCTTGCCAATATAACCAACTTGCATCCCAAAGATGCGATAAAAAATGGTCCATTGAATTTTTTGGTTGAAAACGCCCTCACTTTGAATTTTCGCAAAAAATCTCGGTTTGTAGAAAAAATCTTCGGATGATGAGTCGACGTTCCTAAAATGAATTATGACCTGACAAAACTTTCAATTTCTGAAATCATATTCAAACTTGCGGTTAATTTCAATCTGGCACGATTTTAGCGTAACCTAGTTGACTGGGTAGCTTTTAGAATTTTTTGTGCAATTGACCCATGGTTGATTATTTTCAAGCCACAACGTACATCTTCGACAAATTGGTGACTCTTGGTGTTCATAAAAATCTTGAGGTTTCAAATACGGACACATGGTACCAAAATAACAAAAAAATCAATTTAGTACCAATTGACGAGAATTTTGCAATTTGGTGGAATCACCCATGTTTAGTACATATCTCAGTCGAGTCGACCTATTTCTGATCTCAAATCAATTTTTAACTATGCCGTAATGATCTCTGCAAACGAGTACAGTCGAGTAGTCGAATTCTCAAGTCTATTGCATTAAAATCCGTTAATGGCTTCCCCATATCGTCTAGTTATCTCATTAGTGATCAGCTCAGAAATTAGCATTATAGGCGCGTCGATGAAATGCTCGATTTATTTGATTGAAAACAGGACTGAAAATCCAAGATGTCACAAAGGGGAAGCCGATCCTTCATCAATTTCACATATTTGCATTCCACTATTATTCTTTTCTTAATTCTTTTTTTCAAGGTTTACCCACATCCTCGTCATTATAGAAAACGGCAAATAGAGCCCCCACATTTGAGTATTAACAATCCCAAGAGGCTTAACGGCGAGTGATCAAGGAACAAATATCAAATCTCATTGTTTCCAGTGATTCAAATTTATTGCCAAGTTTCCAGTGATGTCCTCATCAGTTGCCATGCTGGTCGTTCGCCATAGTCACACCAAGCAAGTTTCCCCACAAGCCCCGCCATACTTGCCATGTCGTGTGCCAACCCGAGACCCATCTGCTGTGTCGAGACTCACCCACGAGCTATTCTCGGTCATCTGTCAAGCTGATTTCGTCAAGCTCAAATGTGGCAATAATTCTTACAACATTAGGTAATTATTTTATCCAAACTTGATTTCGGTATTTTATTGCCTAATATATGTCTATTAATATCTAGTGTTCATATCCATGGGTGATAGACATAACTTTCAATTAGGATTTATTTCCTAATTCGCAACCACCTATAATTTTTTATTCCATCTATAAGGCTTTAAATGGAATAATAAATCACACGGGAATAAAATTGATATTTTGATCTTTAAGGGTTAAGATCAATTTATTGATTTCACTAGCGAAATAACCAAGTTGAGTAGATATCGTTTCCAAATTCGAATAATGAATGATGTCTTTGATGATTGTGAATGGTTTGGTACTTATCTTTTAATCGCTTTATTTATTCCAAAAATACAAAAAAATTTGCATTTGCATATCATGTAGATTAGAATTGATTTCCTAGATAAAATTGCATGATAGAATAGTTAGATTCTTTTATAATTATATTAAAATGCATGTTTAGATGGTATCTAGGTTAGATAGTATCTTGGAATTAAATTGCATGTCGAGATAAATTTCTAAGTTAAGATAGGATTCATATTAGTCTATTTCCTATCTTAAAATAGATAATATCTCACTTTTGTTATATTTTTATTTTTACCGATTTTTAATTACGAATTTTTATAAAAAAAATACAATAATATCATGTGCATGTTATATAAAATTAGGTTCATGAAATGTATGTCATTTAGTGAGTTTTGCTAGGTCCATTCAGTTAGAAATTGCCCGTCATTAGAATTTGGTCATTTGGTTAGATTGCATTACATATAAATTAGATTTTATTAAACAAGAGAAAATTCTTTTTAAAAAAAAAGATTGAGTGATTGCGTGATTGCGTGTTAATTCGAAATCATATCTAAGACCGTTGATGTGAATTTTGATCTAATATCGCAGATGCTTTCGTTGCTATGAGGTAAGGCTTGCAATTTATTCATTGTTTTATTGAGTGTTAAATTGGTGGTTTGTGCACCCGCATGGTCACCTCATATGTTAGGGAGTGTTGACACCTAAATTTTGGCGACCCAATCATTGATTTTTTGCATAAAAATTAGGGGTTAATTTTAACCCCTAAAAAAATGCATCAGAACAAATAAAATGAAAAAAAATGGAAAAAATGGAAAATTGATTTGATTGATTATGTATGGAAGTTTCAAATTCTGATGAATATTCAGATTTTGATAAATGCAGAAGCAGTTAAAAAATCAAGTGAATAAAGGGCAATAATTTCGATAAAATGGAAAGAATAAATCAAAATTGAGCTGATTGTGAAATTACGCTCTAATTTGCAGCCTTGATTTAATGCGATAGAAGATAGAAAGTTGAAAGTTGCTATAGAAATGGCCGTCTGAAAATCACTATAAAAGGAGCCACAATTTTCGTGACCTGGGGGGATTTTTTGAGAGCAAATTCGAAAAGAAAAAGTTTTTGTGAGAAAATCCAACAAAAGAAAAAAAAAGAATAGAAGAGAGAAAGTAAAAAAAGGCGTTTTGACCAGCGTGCGGGAGAGAAAAAAAGGTGAGAAGACCAGTGAGGTTACGTGAAAAAAAAAGAAAAAAAAAGCGTCGGTTTGTCTTCCTTGCTCGACAGCTTGCACATCCGGCGACCAGCGCCTGTCTCGCTGGCGACCCGCGCTTGCCTCACCGGTGAGCCACGTGTCCACTTCCCTGCTCGAGCCACAAAGCGGCCCCCCTGTCGGTGCTGTCCCGATCTCGCCACATCTCCGCCACCGCCAACCTTGCTGCTCGAGATCCTATCACCGAGCCCCGCACCGCAGCTGACGCCGCCGTCCAGCGTTGTTGTGATCTAGCTCTGCAACCTGCGACCCAGCTCCGCTGCTGCCTCTCGCCCGAGCGACCCATCTGCAGATCTTGAAGCACCAGCGTTGCCCATCGGCACCCCCCGACTCGCCACCATCCTCTTTTCGGTGACCTAGTGCCCGACACTTGCCGGTTCACTTCAGATCGATGATTTGCCGTCGTGACGCCTCTGCCCAAGATTCACCGGTCCCTGCCACGACCAACAGCCACTCGTGACTTGCTTGCCTCTCGAGATCCACCGACGGCGCCCGTGCCTCCTTGCTGTTGCACCTCAGCTCGTGCCAGTCTGCCCAACGCCTGCCGGTTTGCCTGAGCTTGACGCCTGCTAGTCGCCGCACCGAACCCTTGCAACGCCGTTGCCACCCAGCTCTCGCCGGAGCCCCGACGCTAGCTACCGGCCATTCTCCGTCCAGCGCCGCCCTCTTGTCCCCGTTGTTTCCCCTAGGTAGTTTATTTTTCAATTTTTTTTTTGTTTTATTGTCATTTATTTATTCATTTTAAATTTCGTTATCATTGTTTAAGTTAGAATATGGTTTGTCAATGTTAATATTTGTGCATTTTGTCAGCATTATCCACTAGGCTTTTGTCCATAATTATTGTAATTATTAATTTAACTCGAGAGACATTGGATTATTTTTTTAATTATATTAATTTTTTGGCTTTTTGGTAGAATTTTTATTGTTAAATTATTATAATCATTAATCTGATTCGTAAGACTTCGGATCGGATTTTTAATTATTTTGATCTCTTTGTCGGGGTAACTAGGGTTAGGATAATCGTTAATCGACATGTGAGATAACATGTTATTTTTTCGATTATTTTAATCCTTTATTTTGTTGATAGTTTAGATTTAATATTTATTTAATAATTAAAATATTAAAAAATCAAAAAATCAAAAAAATCAAAATTCTTCATGAGCATATAGGTTTAGTGAATCAGACATGTAGGTTTAGTAAATTAGATTTTTTTTTTTAGGATTACATTTTTAGGATTGCATCTTTAGAAATAAGTTAGAGTTGAACCTAATTAATTTTTTAGGGTTTTAGATAATGTTCGCACATTAAATTACCTCATATTTAAAAAAAAAAATAGGATAGGGTTTATGTCAAATTAATCCCTAGAATAATTTAGAAAATTATCCCTTTTTAGATAGATTAATTAGGGTCTTCATAAATTCTAAACTTCAATAAAAAAAATGCAAAAATACTAGGTGCATGTTAACTAGTTTGCATAATAGAATCATTTAATCAGAATTTGTTCATTAGTGAAATTGGGTCATGAGGTCCATGTTAATTAGTTTGCATAATAGGCCCATTTAATTGGACTTTGCATATTAATAAGATTAAGCCATTATGTTAAAAAAATGCATTTTCATGAAAGAATTCTGATTAAAAATGAAAAAAAAATTGTTTACTTTGTGTGATGCAATTTATTTATTGAATGTTTGAGCATCCGTGTGGTCACCACATTTGCATGCTAGTAATTTAGGTTAAAATAAATCTTAGTTGCCTGCAAAAAATATTTTTTGAAAATTAAAAAAGAAATGGTACCGAAAGGGCATTAGAGCAATCTAATTTAACCAAGTCCCCGTACCCTTAGTCTCTGGTTTGTAGGAGTAAAATAATTCTCTCGTTATTTTACTCAGGTGTTTAATCAACTTACCATAAACCGATTAGTGGCGACTCCTAATTAATAATCTTTTGCATGTTAAATATTTGAACTTTAAGTTGCGAATTGATATAAGCTTGGGAGAGCCCGAGCTAAGTTTAAAGATTTAATAGTCCATTAACCTAGTTTTAGGTGGTGCATCCGAAAAATAGGTCACGACATCTTGGCGACTCCGCTGGGGACTTGTGTTAAGCACTTAGTGGACTTAGACCAATTTTTCTTTTTCTTTTAAAAATGTTTTTGTTTGGCAGCGAAGATCCCAGGTACGTCCCTAACATTTCTAAGGTGTTAAATGTTCTTGCAGATGGAAGGTATAAGGGAAGTAGTCTATGCTAACATTTGTCTTGCAGGTTGGAGTGTGGGATTAATGATTTATTTTTCCATAACTAGAAGTGTTGTTTACATTTAAACTATTGTGCATGTTTTATTGTTTTTACCACTACACTATTGTACACACAACCTGTGGCCGGACCTAAGCTGTAATAGGATTTCTAGGATGGTGTTGAGAAGGATACTTTCTCCAAAGCGAGACTGCTATGTAGAGGTTGACCTTCTCTTCCCCGAAAGTCTTTTCATGGTGTTGAATGTGTTTGTCCATATCCGCGAGACTGCGTGACTATTGGACATTCCATTTGACTGAGCCGGAGTTAGGGAGACCTGACACGTTAATGCGAGACTACAAAAGTCAGATCATCCTCTTAACTCCACTTTGTTAAGCCATCTAGATAGAAATCGAGTCTCACATCTCATGTGCATGTCTATGTGATTGCTGTCGATTTTTCTTGGTGAAGTAAGTTTCCTATTTCTATACCATGCAATTTATTTTGTCATGCTTTTTAGTCTATCCATGACAATTTAGGTCAAGCATTGATTTAACTCCTTTGTCAATTTGAGATGAAATGAGGAAATTGTCATGCAATGAATCATTTTGAAAAAAAAACTTTGGAGAATTTGTTTTCAATTCATGTCTAGGAAATTTAATCTTGCTTGGGTGTCTATTTTTCTAGCCTTTTAGGAAATTCCTTTATTATACGAACTTTTCATGAATAAATGAAAATGAAAAAAGAAAAAAAATCAAATCATTGTCATGGATTGGCTATCTATTTACACTTCGTGCTTATTTTGTTCATTTCTTTGAAATAGGTCACAACGGAGCCACCACATTCATCCATTATTACACGATTAAGAGCTAGAATGGCCGATCAAGCTTAAATGCGTGATCGCATGTCCTCCATGGAAGATCAACTCAAACAGTTAGCCACCTCCATGCAGCTTATAACAACTCAACTTCAATCCCTCCAGATGAGTCCAAATCCTCCACCTGTTCTCCCTGAGATAGTAGTCCCGAGGAACATGGCCCAAATGAGCGATGACGAAATGCCTAAGCTAGAAGATGACCTGGTCCTTGTTGTAAAAGCCAAGCCTGATAGTGTTCCCAAGACAGAGCAGGATGAGCGCGTTGCAAAGCTGGAAGAGAAAGTGAGATAGCTGTAGAAGTCACAAAGCTCACTTTCGTTTGACCTCTCAGTTTATGAGAAGGTCCAAATGCCAAGCAAGTTCAAAATGCCAGAATTCGAGAGGTATGATGGGACATCTTGTCCAAAATCTTATTTGCAGATGTACCACGTGCGCATGGCCCAGCACGTTAAGAATGAGCCCCTCATGATCCAATCATTCCATGCGAGTTTGACTGGACTTGCATTGAACTGGTAGGTGATGAAGAATGTCAATCTTCTCGACACTTGGAATGAAGTGACTGACGCATTTCTCAAGTAGTATAAGTTCAATATGGACATTGCACCTTCCCGAGAAGATCTTGAGAGGATGGAGAAGAAAAGGAGCGAATTATTTAAGGAGTATGCCGTGAGATGGCGAAATCTGGCAACTCAAATCACTCCTGAGCCTATTGATAAAGAATTGATGAAATTGTTTGTCAAGACTCTCCTGTCTGAGTTTCGTAACCGGATGGCTAGCACATACTTCGAAGACTTAAACCAACTTGTTCCTGTAGGAGAACAAATTGAGATGGGGATAAAAGAAGGGTGGTTTACTGAGCCATCTAACAAAAGGTTTTCTACCAAGAAGGAGAAGGACCTTGAAGCTGAGATTAATATGACCTATTCTCAACCAAATCGTGGTTGCAACCCAGTAATTAAGATTTCTACTGAGCAACAAGGTGGAGAACATCATCTCCTTGGTCGACGATGTAGTGTTAGAAGACAGTTCACACCTCTTCCTGGACCCCTATCCAAAGTTTTGCCTATCCTCCAAAAGAAAGGATTACTCTCTACTGAGCTGAAGCGACCAAATCCCGAGCATTATCCTGCATATAATCCCTTTGAAAAGTGTGACTATCACATGGGAGAGGTTGGTCATTCCACTGATGATTGCTATGTTTTGTAAGTATAACATCCAAGACCTCTTGGATACAAAGGCGTTCTCTTTCAGTAGTAATCAGAAAAATCCTCCACCTAACCATGATGGAGGCGCAAACGTTGTCGCTGAGTGAAGAAGTTCTTATCTTCTAAAACTTCAAGTTTTTTAGGATTTCATGCTTTCTGAGATTTCAATTATTGCTTTTGTTTCTAGGGTTTGCTTGTTTGCATTTTCCATTCCAATAATGTAACTCATTTGATTATATTCAATGAAATTACAATTTTATTTCCAATTTTGAGGGCATAATGAGGCACACCAAACCAGTCCGGTGACAATATCCAACAATGAAAAGAAAATATCAACCAATGAGAATTATGAGGACTGGGCTTCTTCATGCTTCCTCATCCAAAAAAAAAAAAAAAAAAACATCCAAAAAAAGAATTACTTTTGAAGCCATTTCCAAAAGCATGCATTAGGTTAGCACTGTTTAATTTTCTGACTCATTTACTTCATGTTAAAAACATTACTTTTTCGGTCTGATGAGAAGGCATCTAAAAAGGCACATTAGGTTGCAATGATAGATCAATTGGCTCAACTGTTACTCAACAGATGTCGAATTGCGAGCACTACAGATTCTAGTAGTGACATGACTGAGATAAAATGAATGTGTAATTTGAATTCACCTTGATGTTGCATAGTATCCTATTCATGCACGTTCTCTTGTGCAGGGGCAAAAGTGGATAGGGACAATCCAAAGACATCAACTGCCGATGCAATCCCATTGTAGATGAATCCTTGAATGAATGCTTAAAACCATTTTGCAGTGTGGAAAACTGTTTGTTTTGGAGTTGATAATTTTTCATGCCTAAAGCTGTTGAGCTCTTTTAAAAAAAAGATTTTGCATGATGACTTTTAGCCACCAATTCCACTAAAGAACATCAAGATGGACTATTTAATGAATGATGTGGAATTGATTGAGCATACTAAATGAGATGAGTCGGGATGATGAAAGGCAAAACTTATCCTATACACAGTCCCCTACTCATGCACTTGTGAGATGAGTGTAGGAAGGTTCATATACATAAGGTAAAGAGTTCTCTCGCAAAAGGTACGGCAACCGAAATGATGAGGGGTAGTTCATTTCTTTATCCCAAACACTATAGGTGATCTATTGCGTAACCCTTTTGAGCCCATACACTTATGGATATTCTTTTCAAATTACCCCTGTCAAAAATCACCCCACATTGGGGCAAAGGGGAGATAAAATGGCATCATGAGGTGAGGAAAATGAATTGAAATTTTCTTGCTCTCACTTGCATCAATCTTCAAGTCGTGCTATTTCATTGAATTCATGTGTTAACTTAAGTGCCTTCGGATGACGAAGAGCATTTCTTTCTCTATCCTACATACTTATACCATTTGCATAGCCCACTTGAGCCTACAATTTCATTTCTTTAAACCCAGTTGGTGATCATCCCCCACACTGGGGCAAGGCAGAAGGCAAATGAAGACTCTTGAAAGTTCGAGTGTTATTTAAAGTGTTGCTTGTCGCATGCATTGTGTGCAAGGATTGAAATCAAAATAGAACTGAGGGGCATGAAAAAGCAATATGCCTAGTAAAAGTAAGGCCAATGCCCGTGAAAAAGAAGTAAAAAAAATGAATGAGAACTAGGGGCATGGAAAAAGCAGTGTGCCTAGTAAAAGCAGGGCCAATGCCCAAGAAAGAGAAAGAAATCAAACTCTTAATATAGTGAGTCGTATCCCTAATAAGGTGATACTAAAAAACTCAAATGCTGTTACAATCAATGGAGTTGTGATATGAAAATCTTCGACAGTGGAGAAGGAAAGTGGTGGAAATGTCAAGATGATCATTGAATTTGAGCCCCCTAAACACTTTTTGAGCCTAATGATCCTTTCATTTCTCAACCCATGAGCCCAACCTATGTTATGTCCCTTACAAAGTCTCTTCAGATTATGGCACTTGAATTAACGTAGGGGTTCATATGTTTATAAGCATCGCTCGAAGAAGTGTGACCAAGATTATTTCTTTCTCATTTTGCAAGGTTCTTGACTTGTAAACCCAGAGATGATTGCGAAGCTATTCTTTCAATAGCCTTGACTCAAAGAGTCCTTTTGTTAAGCCATTGACCAAGCCCACAGTATGGTCCCTGTTGAAGACCTCTTAGATTGGTAAGGTCGTACCACTTGCGAGAATACTCAGACCCCTGTCAATATGGTGAGATGGAGTGATTCTCTTTTAAATGAGAGTGAGTGAAAGTCCTTTCTGACCGAAAGTCGCTCATTTAGTATTCTTAAGAAATCCATATCATGAGTGAAAATTATCTTGAATGGTAATTCTCTAGTGGAAATTTGGGTGATGCAAAAGTCATTATGCATGAACCCCGATTGAATTGATAAAAACTTCAATGGATTTTGAAGTGTGCGTTCCATAATAGCATTGGTTGCTTATTTCTTTGGTGAATGCACTTTTGCTCTAATCATGTCTGACAGGTAATATTTTCTCATAGACCCAAGAGCTCCTGACATTAAAGTTTCTTTCAGAATGCCTCATGATATTATGAGATGAGGAATCATCACGAACATTCAAGGTCCATCCTTGATGTTCTAAAATTTTATTAGGAGGTGAAAGACCTCCACAGGATATCTAAATTCCATAAGACATATCTCCAAGAATCAGAGATATCACCAAGTAAGTATATCTCTACCCATACTTTAAATACTTGTTATTGTGCAGGTATTCTCTCCCAAGTGCATCAACACTTGACTCGGTCAAGTTGTCTTCTATGTTGACTCGGTGTGCTTTCGTAGCCCGGTGTCTTTTATATTGACCTGGTGTGCTTCCATAGCTCAGAGTCCCTTTTATCGACCCGGCGTGCTTCCGTAGCCCAGTGTCCTTTATATTGACCCGGCGTGCTTTCGTAACCTAGAGTCCCTTTCATCGACCCCGCGTGTTTTCATAGCCCGGTATCCTTTATATTGACTTGGTGTGCTTTCGTAGCCCAGAGTCCTTTTCATTGACTCGGTGTGCTTTCGTAGCCCAGTGTCCTTTATATCGACCTAGCATGCTTTTGTAGCCTAGAGTCCCTTTCATCGACTCGGTGTGCTATCGCAGCCCGGTGTCCTTTTATATTGACCTGGCATGCTTTCATAGCCCAGGACCCCCTTCATTGACATGGTGTGCTTCCATAGCCCAGAGTCACTTCATTAAGAATCAGAGATGTCACCAGGTAAGTCTATCCCTATCCATACCTTAAATACTTGTCATTGTACAGGTATTCCTTTTCAAGCACCGGCGCTCGATGGAGTCGCCCCCCAAGATTTTTCCTAGGTTTATCAGGCGATCGTAGAATGGTACGGTTCTAGAAAATGAATCCCAATTTAGGCAACCGTAGAATGGTACCGGTCCTAGACAACATTCAGGCGACCGTAGAATGGTACGAGTCTTGGAAGGCAAATCCCCGTTTAGGCGACCGTAGAATGGTATGGGTCCTAGACAACCTCAGTTTAGGCAACCGTAGAATGGTACGGGTCCTAGACAAAACCAAACAATGCCATACTGGACGACCGTAGAATGGTACGGGTCCTGGAAAAATAGTCTCTTCGTGAAGTCATGATTCTGGGCGACCGTAGAATGGTACGGGTCCTGGGAAAGTAGTCTCTTTGCGAAGTTATGTTACTATTCTAGGCGACCGTAGAATGGTACGGGTCTTGGTCATGTAACACCAACTATCTTGAATCATTCTACCCTCCTCGAAGGTAAGTAATTCCAGGTAAGTTCCTTTATCATTTACATTAGCATTTCCATGCATCACAAATTGCATTTCAAAATGGGATTCTTTTTCCCAAAAAAAAAAAAAAGTCACTCAGTGCATGTGCATGATCAAAATTTAGGTTTCAATTTGTCTTTGAAGGCAACCTCTACGAGCTCACCTTCAAAGAGGGGCAGCTGTTGACACCTAAATTTTGGCGACCCAATCATTGATTTTTTGCATAAAAATTAGGGATTAATTTTAACCCTTAAAAAAATGCGTAAGAACAAATAAAATGAGAAAAAATGGAAAAAATGGAAAATTGATTTGATTGATTATGCATGGAAGTTTCAAATTCTGATGAATATTCAGATTTTGATAAATGTAGAAGCAATTAAAAAATCAAGTGAATAAAGGGTAATAATTTCGATAAAATGGAAAGAATAAATCAAAATCGAGTTGATTGCAAAATCACACTCTAATTTGCGGCCTTGATTTAATGTGATAGAAGATAGAAAGTTGAAAGTTGCTATAGAAATGGCCGTCTGAAAATCAATATAAAAGGAGAAACAATTTTCGTGACTCGAGGGGATTTTTTGAGAGCAAATTTGAAAAGAAAAAGTTTTTGTGAGAAAATCCAACAAAAGAAAAAAAAAGGAAGAGAAGAGAGAAAGTAAAAAAAGGCGTTTTGACCAGTGTGCGGGAGAGAAAAAAAGGTGAGAAGACCAGTGAAGTGACGCGAAAAAAAAGAAGAAAAAAAAGCGTCGGTTTGTCTTCCTTGATCGACAGCTCGCACGTCCGGCGACCAGTGCCTATCTTGTCGATGACCCGCGCTTGCCTCGCTGGCGACCAACGCGTCCACTTCCCTGCTCGAGCGGCAAAGCCCCCCCTGTCGGTGCTGTCCCGATCTCGCCACATCTCCGCCACCGCCGACCCCGCTTCTCGAGATCCTACCGCCAAGCCCCGCACAGCCGCCGACGCCGCCATCCAGCGTCGTTGTGATCCAACTCTGCGACCCACGACCCAGCTCCACTGCTGCCTCTCGCCCAAGCGACCCATCTGCAGATCTCGAAACACCAGTGTTGCCCGCGCTGGCACCCCCCGACTTGCCACCATCCTCTTTCCGGTGACCCAACGCTCAACGCCTGTCAGTTCGCCTCAGCCTGACGATCTACCGTCGCGACGCCTTTGCCCGAGATTCGCCAGTCCTTGCCGCGACCAACAGCCGCCCGTGACTCACCCGCCTCTCGAGATCGCACCAACGGTGCCCGCGCCTCCTTGCTGTTGCACCTTAGCTTGTGCCGGTCCGCCTAATGCTTGCCGGTTCGCCTAAGCCTGACGCTCACTAGTCACCGTGCCGAACCCCTGCAATGTCTTCGCCACCCAACTCTCGTTGGAGCCCCAACACCAGCCGTCGGCCATTCTCCGTCCAGCGCCACCCTCCTGTCCCTATCGTTTCCCCTAGGTAGTTTATTTTTCATTTTTTTGGTTTTATTGTCATTTATTTATTCATTTTAAATTTCGTTATCATTGTTTAAGTTAGAATATGGTTTGTCAATGTTAATATTTGTGCATTTTGTCGGCATTATCCACTAGGATTTTGTTCGGAATTATTGTAATTATTAATTTAATTTGAGAGACATCGGATTATTTTTTAAATTATATTAATTTTTGGGCTTTTTGGTAGAATTTTAATTGTTAAATTATTATAATTATTAATTTGATCCATAAGATTTCGGATCAGATTTTTAATTATTTTGATCTCTTTGTCGTGATAACTAGGGTCGTCTCGGTCCGTCGAGCACGGTAACGTCTATGCCTAGACGGCATTCCATAAAGGAGCATCAGCCCAGCCTTCACTGTGATCGGCATCCGTTGACATGGGGCATTCGAACTTAATTAAGCATCGCCTCCCCGACTCTGGTTGGGTGACGAGTTCCGATAATGACCATACGCGCACACATACTTGGCCAAGAACACTATGCTTTGCACTCAAATACCTCGTGTTCAAATAATGGCTTGATCACTTTTCTTCATATTAAAAATTCCCGATAAAATAATTGTGCGTGATCACATATTTAAATCGAACTATTAAACATGGTACACTCCCATTACAAAATTCCACGATTTTATAGTACATAAACAAACCGACACCCGGTATTTTTCTAATTAAATACCCATAGAATCAAATTTTGTAATAATAACCAATAATTGCCACCAAGCACTCAATTGCACATCATAACATAAATAAACCATCAATTTCACATATAAATTCAACCACGAGAATCATCGTAAAATTTCACTAAATGGCTAATCTGTCACTATTTACGCTAAGTATGGTTAATTTAATAAATTACGATTAATTAAATAAATCTAATTTAATTAACCTAACCATGATTAAATTAAACTAACCATTATTAACTAACCATGGTTAATTAATTTAACCTAAGTTAACTAATCTAACTTAGGGTAGACTAACCTAACTAAACTAACCTAACTAACTAACCAACCTAACTAGCTAGTTATACTAACTAGGATTAACCACTAATCTTAATTACACTAATCTAACCCATAAGGGCAATTAACTACCTAATTAAGGATTATGGAGTTAACTCATCAGATTAGAGCAGAGGCGCGCTCACGGCGATGTGAGGTTGGTTAGTTAGTTAGGTTAGTTTAGTTAACTAACCAACCTATCGCAGCGTCAATGTGAGCTCGGTGGTAGCGGCGCGAAGGCGGTGAGATCCCAAATCTATCAGGTCTCCAATGGAGGCTGAAAAGCCCTACAAGGCTCATGGCCAAGGGGCGGTTTTTGTGGAGGGCTGGCAGATAGAGATGCGGTGGCTAGATGTGGTTGGAGTTGGGATGGACGGTAGCTCAGGACGGGGGTTGTTGCTGGCTAGTGGCTGGGCCAACGAGCCAGTGGCAGTAGCAACGGTGTGACGACGGCGTGAGGGGCGAGTGACTGGAGCTAAGGGACTAAATTGGACAAGTGGTGTGGGGTTGGATGGTGAGGTGGTGACTGGTGACGTCAAGGAAAGGAGGGTAGCAAGTGGCTGGGCGGTGCTGCTTGCGATGGTGGTGAACTGCTCGGTGAAGGCTGGAGTTGTGAGTGTGCGGCTAAAATGGTGGAAATGGAGAATGAACTTGCAAGAGAATTGAAGAAGAAGAAGAAAGAATGAAAGAGCAAAAGGGGGGGGGGGGAGTTTGGCTAAGGGGAGGAGAGAGGGAAAATTGAAAGGGAAAGGAAGTCAAACTTGTGGCCAATTGGAAGCCTAGACAAATATCCAACTACTCATTGCTTGGCCTTCAAAGTCTTCATGCCAAATTAGTCAAGGGACCACCTAATAGCAAATTTTTCTTCATTTCTTCACAAACAAAGTCTTTTAGGCAGCCAAAAATTCCATTAAATCAGTCCTTCCGAGTTTCACTTAATTCTTTTTGCCGAAATTGATTTTCCGCAAAAATTCCAGACTCGACGAAAATTTTCCGAAAAATGAGACGACGTCCTAAAAATGAATTGTGACACACTCGAACATCCGATTCTCAAAACCGAATTCAATTTCGTGGTTAAAATCGACCGAATGCGATTTTAGTACAACCTAACCTATCGGGTAGCTTTTAGGGATTTTAGCGCGTTTGACTCGTGATCGATAATTTTTTATTCACGTTTGTGCATCTCCGACTTGTAGACAACTCTCGGTTGTCGTAAAAATCGCAAGGTTTCAATTACGTGTCCCAAGTATAAATCGGTAGAAAATCGGGTTAGTGCCGTTCGACGCAAATTTCACAATCATGCGGAATTACCCGCAATTTAATTACGCGTTTTCGTCAAATCGACCTATATTTGATCACTAATAGATTATAACGGTGTCATATTGACTCCTGCCGATTATTACGGTCAAGCGATCGATTTCTGATTGAGTTATCTAGTCTGTCACGTTTATATCCCTTAACGGCTTTACCTAATAAAGTAGTTAACTCGTGAGGGGCCAATTTAGAGTAAAATAACCATAGGCACGTCAACAAAATGCCTATTTAATGTATTTGAGACGGGGTCGAATTTCAAGATGTCACAGGTGGTCTTCGCATCTGGCCTTATGCTGCATTGTTGTCCGAGACTATGGATGGCGTGGGATTCTTTTGTTTATTAACTACTATCTGTACATGGTTACGTAGAATGCCTGTGAAGGTGTAGACACAGGATGTTCGGTGTGTTTCGGAGTAGACAATGTCGTCATTTAGATATGTCTACAGAAATCAGCAAGTAAACATACCTCTCTTTGATTTCCTTAACCTTTTTCTGCATCAAATCTTAGTTCTTGGTAGGAGTTTGATTAAGCTGGGGACCAAAAGGAGCAACATCTATTAATGTTCTATCCTTGCCAAAAGTATTGCATCATATTGAAAACGAGAAAGCATGTGGGAACAAGCAAAACAACAATGAGCCATAGCTTCAGGCAGCCCTCTCCTCAAGTTCGAAACATCCGAAACTGCAAAACATAAAACAGAGAAGACCAAACCCTTGCCTCTGCCATGGCTTTCTTTTCCTCGTCAAGTTTATCCACCTTACTATGGATGTCGTGATTCTTTAAAGTCACAGCTTTCTTGACTGCTTCTAGTTTGGAATTTTCTGTCTATGTTGGCTTCTAACATGAGAGGCTCATTATGGGGATGATACATTCCAAGGACTAAAATGTATACTCTAAAGCAGTCTAAGGATCGTTGACGGCTGAATTTTCCCTATTGCTATTCTGAGCAAATTTTGTCGATACAGAGAGATCGCAAGTACTCGGGTCAACTTAGTTTGACTGGGACTGATCGGCCCGTTGGGCCCGGCTAGACAGGACTCGGCCCAATCCGATCCTAAACTGCATCTCTCTCTGGACGAAAAGCGATTCCCTTCGACTTGGTTTGCAATTTCAAGCGTTCTAAATTGATCCCGTGACCGTCACCAGCGTCACCACCCTGTTCCGATTCCGCTCAAAGCTTCTCCGCCTGTTCAAGTGTCAATCATCGACACGTTCTAGAGCTTCTTTCAGTGATTCGTGCGGCAACCGCGGCCTCAAGCCACTTCATTAACCAGGTAGCATCTCCTACTCTGTTGTCACAAGTGAGAGGCCGAGAGTCCGATTCTCTGATTATGATGAAATTGATCATATTTGAACATCATGTACTGATATAGGTTGAGTCTAGTTGTAAATTTGAGTTTGAAATGGCTATGATCTGTTCTTCAACCTATCGACCTTAATCTGTTCGATGAAATGTGTCTAAGATCTTGCTGTGAATTGGTTCCAGTAATCCTCCAATTTGAAAGGACATTACTAATGTTCACATGATATTGTTTAATATGTGAAATTTTATACATGATTACGAGTATATGCCATAGTTGCTGAGAATGAAACTGGCTCTCCGATTGTTTTCTCTGTGCTTCTCGTGATCCTTTGATGATTGGTGGTTGTTGCCGGTGAGAGGATAAGGCTTGGAGTCGCTGGCACACGCATTGATCTTTAGTGATGATCATAGTACGCCCTGTGGAAGAGAGTTGGGACAATGGGGCTGAGCGTGAATCGCTATCACGCCAAGTCAGATCATGAAATTTGGCCAGACACATGTTATGGTCACTAACTGGACCAATGTTATGGCCGGTCACTATCGGCGTCATTGCCACTGATTCACCCCGCAATGTCCTTGACCGCACTATCCTCGATACTTTGTTACAAAATCACTGTGCGTTACCTGCTTCACAGTTCTTGTCTTGTCCTTTGGTTATTGACTACTCCCCCTTCGTCAATTCCATTGTTCGGAAGCAGGTCATCAATCTAAGAGCACCCACAAAAATCACATTCTATTTGCGTCATCTACTTCCTGCTTCATTCTCTGTGCATGACATATTGTACTTCACGAGTGCAGTCGAGGAAAACCAATGATTGACAATCCATATCAAGTGAGCAAGTTATATTTATTCCGTCTTTAGTTGATAGTTTTTGTGTGTGACAATCGATGAATGAAAACCAGTTACTAGCTTGCTCAGAATTAGTAAATGAGGATCTACTTCTTTCTCGGAAGTGTCGATGTCATCGCTTTGTCTCCCATAGTGGAAGAGTTTATTGTTGTTTCTGAATTCGTGTAAGAATCGATGGAATGCTCATGAAGCAGTAAGTACCTGAAATTTGGTGGTAAACGAGGTAAGTCTGATAATTACGAAGGAGGTAATATACATTTTGCAGGCCCAATTTGAATATGTGAGTTTGGCCAACAAAATGATCATGGGACGCACAAAACCAGAAATAGAATCTTTCATCGTCATCTGTCAGCACCTATAACGGTAAAAGTATCATGCACCTACAAACTTCAAAACATCTCACTTAACTGATTCCAAACTCCAAATCTTTGCATGGAAAGTAGAATTGGAGAACAAAAGTGTCCACAGCAATCAAATAAGAGAGCACATGAAGCTACTGCTTCAATTTTGCTGCTGAAGAGCACCCGACTAATTTCGGAATCTTTAGTACGACCAAAATTACCGCAATTTCCTTCTAAGTGATTCACAGTATGAATTCATCTCGAAAAGCTCCCCGTTAGCTTCTGATTGATTAAGTCAACGAACCTACGTGTCCCCAACATAATCCCAAATTTGTTGTGTTCTTAAATCAAGAGTATAGCAATGTCGTGTATTTTTTTTTTTTCCCAGTGGCTGGATTGCGTGTTTATCTTTGTATCTGCAAATCCAGAAAGAAAAGCTGTGACAAGGCAGCCTATCAAGTCACTAGAATGTAGAAAGAGCGAGAATTCCAGCACATCATGACTGGATGTATGACCTTCCACATCGTACAAAACCACATATCAGACAAACCCAAAGAATTTCCTTGTTCACAACTATAGCAGGCCGGTACCTTACCTTACTGCCGGCGTAGTCGGCAAACCCGATAAAGGATAGAACCAAAATCTTCTTCACGATCAGTTCACAGATGAGCATCCCTGATGATGTTGCAATATAAAACCACTTTTCCGATAAAGGTTAATTCTTGCAACCAAATAAAGTATGTGCCGCACTTGAAATCTTTAGCAATGTAATTGAACCTTGAAAAGAAAAAATCAAAGGAAGACCGTTGGCACATCACCAGCATGAGAAACAACAAAAATATAAGTCATGATCACCTTATAATTGTAAGCAATGAGCATTTAAGTTTAATGGATAAACTCAATTAGTTGGTCATTGTGTAAATGAGATTGTAATTATTGTTCAACTTGCCCAAGAAAGAACAAATAAATCTTCTTATTTATTAATTGCATCAATAATCCAATATCAATATACTGTAAATTCTCCAGATTTAATGTGCTAATATGCTCATAGCTCCATTCGAATTGGGAAATAGGGTCTCACCAGATCCGGTCTTTGGTAAAATGTCTACACATAATCTTCAATCTACCTTAAACAGCTGTAACAAATTGACTCTACGCATGTATATGGAGGTTGTCTTCTAATTTTCTTATAAGATAGGTCTCTTCTTCTCAACTATATGCTAATATGCATGCCGTCATTAGTAGGTGCTAACATGCGCGATAAAGGGACCTTCATGATATTACAAGTCTGATTGGCCGTTGACCTTGAGAGTAGGTGTTATCGCAATCTGTTTTTTAATAAATTAGCTGGTGGAGAGCATGCTTACCGACTTGGAGCATCCGAATTGCTCATTGGTTTTCATTTCTATTTCCTTTATTAATAGGAAAGCAAGTCAAGTCAAGAAGCATACGCACCTCACGCGTGCGTAATTGTCCTTTTTGGGGAGCATGTGTCTTCGACCATTGGATGGCAAGAACTTGGTATTATGTGTTATGGCTAGATTGATCATCTAAAGGAGGTGAATAGGTGATTGTGTGGAAATGAAATTATTAAAACAAATATTGCAGCAAGACAACTTCTGATAGAGTGATCAGATCTTACTAGTGTAAAATTCTATCATAATAAATAGAAAGGTGTAAATGATAGAGAATTGTACACAAAAGTTTATAGTGGTTCAGTTTTTGCAAGCTTACGTCTATTCTCCTGTGCTACAGCCTATTGGCTAGAATCCACTAATAAGAACCGATCAAAGGTTACAAGATCTAAGCTATCTAGACTCAAGCTCGTGTTACACTCTCAACCTCTAAATGGTTATATAATGATGCTCATAGAGACGAAAGTATAAGATCACAAAACACTTTTTAGACTTTGGAATTAAAAAATTCAATTCTCGTGAATGTTAGACATATCTCTAGGAGGACTTATTTAGCCAATCCACCCGTTAGTCTTAGATCTAGTTGAGAAGATATGATGACTTTAGGACCGTTGGGGTTGATGCTTCTCATAATTTATGCCGCCCATACAACAATTTGGGTTTCCATATGTCAAGTGCTTCAACTTGGAAAGAATGTTTCACCTCAAGTCTAACGTTCCATGAAAGCTAAATCTTCAAGAGACGCTTTTCTTTGGAACTCCTTATATATAAGGTAGGAAATCCAACCAATCGCTACTAGCCGTTGCACGAGGATATTATCTTCTTCTTAGCCATTTGATAGAACACATAAGGAAGGAAATAATTAAACCATGACTTTGGCTCTGATTGATAACTTTTAATCACATCTCATTAGACTTTCCACCTGAAAAATACTTATTATCAAAATCAAAATCTTTGCTCTTGATAAGTTTTGTCAATCTTCAAAATTGATTTCCCAAATTTCCTCAACATTAGTGCTTTGCTTGAATAGGTTTGACCGTTGCCCATTGCATCTTCTGATCTTTGAAAGGGTCACCACAAAATTAAGTTTTCACAGTAGGCCAAGTCAAAGAAGTCTCAATTTGCCCACCACAATACTATTGCAATCATAGATTAGGAGGTCATTATGGACTTTGCACTAATAGCCACTACAAATCTTATTATATCTCTAGATGAACAAGAAACTCTACCTAACTAGACAAATTTCCATTGTTCATTCTAATGAAAGTTTGGTTCATTCATTCTAAATATTTTGCCTTCCAAGCAATTAAAAATCTAGGACCTCGCCAATTTTGTCTTTTGCTGCTACAGTTCTTGATCCTCAAGAAAATGAGAGCGAACATATGTCTTTTCTCTAGACAACATAAACGACTTATAAAATTACATCTTGGATTTCAAATTTTTTTAAGGGAGGGATTTATTCATCGAGCACATGCTCTAATTAGTAGAAGCACAATTAAGAGAAAAATAAACTTCATAATGTGAAAAAATTACATTTCTTATTCTTCCTTAAGAGTATGTTTATTTCGCAGAAAATTAATTATTTGAACAACATTTTTCTAAAAATGACCCCTTATATTGTTTACAAACATGAATGTATAGAAATTTTTTTTATTGTCCAAAAAAATGTTCAAACTTAAATTATTGTTGATAATAAAAATACTTTTCATCGATTAATTATTTCAAATGATATTTTTAAGAAAAATATTTTCCAAATCATTTATTAGTCGTGAAACAAACAAAACCTAAACTTTAATTTGTTCTCTTTCGTATTTAATCTTTATTATATGCATATACTAGTTAATTTCTTCCATATTGATTTCTGTAACCGGAAAACTATCATCCATGTGAACTACAATATCCACTATTTTATCATGTCTCTTTTTTTTTTTTTTTTCCATTTGTAGTTTAAGTTAGTACATTAAACACGTTAACAAAATAGATTCTACATAGAAAAAAAAATAACTGGTTATGATGCAGCATTATATAGCAGTATAATTGGTCTAGGTCATGGTATTGTAGCACCGTTGGTTCACAATATCCAATCACTAATGACAAACAACTATAACGAGTAAAAGTCTTTCTTCTCCATTTTTTTCATTAATATGAGGGGGAAATTTTATTTATAGGATTATAAATATTAAGAGAGAGAACAGCTCTTACATTGCCAACAAAGCAAAAGGGCTAAAAAGTTGTACAATACCTTAAGATTGCTTCATTTGCAGTACCTTCTTTCTTAAAGAAATATACACATACTAATGGCTAAGATATAAAGTGTACTATCAAATATAACCTTGTTTAAGAGATTATGACAACAAAGACAGGGACAAATACTCTGACCAATAAATAAATGACCGATAAAAAACGATAAAGTCCAACAAGCGCTCGAGTGTTGTCGCAATATTATTGCGAATGTATCCATGAACAAGGAAGCATGGACATGTTCAGAGGGCCTCCGTGTCATGTCGGACACCCCAACACGTGTCGGACACAGTTGGACACGCGGTCAACACGTGTTAGAGTTTTCGACACGTGATCAACTCTTTCCGACACACGCGTCGGAGCGTGTCCAGAGGTTTGTGAGCGGATCTGTAGGTGCGAAGAGAAGAAGGTGATGGAGGGTGAAGGCAAGGGTGAGGGAGCTGAGGCGACGCTGCGAGCGATGGCGAGGGAGGGCTGCGAGCGACGGCGAGGGAGGGTTGCGATTGCCGACTGCAACGTGGAGAAGGTTGCGACTGCCGACTACAACACCAAGAAGCCTTCTCGATCATCTTGGTTGGCTGTGACCACCGACTGCAACGCCAAGATGGAAAACTGCAATGCTGTGATGGAGGGCTGGACGCGAGGCTACGATGGCAAAGGGGGGAACAGAGGCGAGGCAACGGCGAGAGAAGTGGAGACCGAGCAAGGGAGAGGAGAAAGAAGGCGATTGCTAGGGTTTTTTCAATTTTAGGAAGAAAAGCAAGGAGAGAGACGACAGCTTCTGGGGAAGAAAGAAAGCCTCGTGCAGCCTGACTTTGGGAAGTGATAGGCGCAGGCGGTGGGTGGGGTGGGGGGAGAAAACAGAGGCTGAAATAAATGGGTGGGACCCATTTAGCCTTAAAAAAAATTAAATGTTAAGTAACTTTATTAATACATGGTAAGGCTAATAAATAAATAAATAGACGGGTTAAAAAATTATTTCAAAAAATAAAAGCATTAGATGTTAAATAGTGATAAATTTTGATCATCGTAGAAAAATATAAATTTATTTTGACTCTAATATCTTGTTAGTTATTTATTTCATCAATAACTTTTGTTAAAGTCAAAAAATGTCTTTCCAATTTTTTATGAATAAATTTATTAATGTTATCAATATAGATTTATTATAGGCTCTTTTTATTATTTATTTATTTATTTATGAATTTGAATAAATTAATTTAAATATAATAATTAATCATGTATATATAAAAATATTTATTTAATATATAACATGCATTTTTTTTAGAACATGTCGGAATTTTTTACTTTTGGAAAAATGACATGTCGGCATATCGTGTCGTGTCGCGTCAACCTTTTGTACTTGACCGGAAACCAATCAATCTTTAGCCTGGCGCAGTCGAAAGACTTAGAAAAGAACCCAAGATCGTGATACACTTAAATCTTCTAAAACCATGACAACACTTGCGTGTCGATGCTACATGGTCCATGAAGCCTTCGCCACAGGAGAGGCGGTGGCTGAACAGCCAGGCGGCGGCAAGAGGTGGTGATGGTGGCTTGGGGAGACGAAAAAAGAAAGCCCATGTGTGCTCCGCTATTTGTAAAAAATAGTTTCCACGGTCCAATTTGTTAATCAAGTCATGCTGGCACGTGCATAGGTTCCCCGCATCTTCTGCATAATGCCGCGGATATTATTATACAACATTTTCTTTCATTTAAGTACTTAAAATGGTCCATATTTGAAATTCAGTACTCAAAATTTTCAGTTATTATTTTTCAGTTTTATCTAAACGAGCACGTACTCGCGGGCCAATTCCATAAAAAAGAACGAACTTTAGGGTATGAGACAAATCTGGCCCGAACTTTATTTTGTCTAAAAAAAAAGCACCAACTTTTATTCGTGTCCCAAATCTGGCCTGCCGTTAACTCTCCTTCACGGTCATCTGACCTGGCATTTCCACGTCAGATATCTAACAAGGAAAAATTGTTCTGGGCTTTCTCCTCTTTCTCTTCTTCTTTGAATGCACGACTCATGAGTTTGGGGAAATTTTTTTCTAGGGTTTCATTGCGTCGGTGAGTTCAGGCACGAGAGTCTTCAATCCATTGGAAGATCTTGCGCACTAGCTTGCTTGCTCATTCTCTCACGTGGAGACGCTCGCTCTTGTACATACACACGTTCGATCGCTCGAAGACGTCCTTTCCGTCGGAAGCTTTGACCTCGAAGGCTTTATGCTTCCTTAAGGTCGGACAGAGCATCGAAAGGTATTCTTCTCCTCCTCCTCCTCCTCCTCCTTCTGTCTACGGTTTCCTTTCTTCAGCGAATAAGTGCGCGGGCAATCTTCAATCTGTTGGAAGATCTCGCGCCCTGACTTGCTCGCTCATTCTCTCACATGGAAACTGTCACTCTCGCACATATTCACATGCGTTCGCTCGGAGACATCGTCTCCCTAAAAAATTTTAGGCTCGAAGGATCTGTGCTTGCTTAAGGGTTGAAGTCGACAGAGCGTTGAGAGCGTTGAAGGCATTCAACTCTTTGCTATTGGACATATTAAATTACGGTCACCATGTGCTCGATGGTTTGTCTAGAAGTGATCTACCTCACAGGAATTGAAGTTGACATTTTCTAGGCTTAATGAACTTGTGAATTTGCTAGGTCTTTAGAATCTTATGGCTTGGAATGAATTTGATCATGGCCATAGGTGGATATGTCATGACTTGGGAGTCTTGGACTTTGTTGATACTTTTACGCCTATCGGGTAATTTGTCTTCTGTTGTCTACAGGGGCATATGAAGAATGGGTGATAAAATTTGGAAAAACAAGACTTGTCCATCCTAATGGAAGTGTAAAAGTGTAGCGTGCTAAGGTGAAGTGCTGTGTTTGTGGGGAAGAGAAATAGAGGAGGATTGATAATGCTTGTAGAGCGCTACGACTTCTTCGGACGGCTTGCGTAGTTTGGCCAACTTCAGCCAAGGAGGTGCTTTTAGCTGGGTCATTGAATGGTTGAGCCACCCAGGTTAGTTCTCATCATTGGGATCTATGTAGTTCATGGTAAACTTTGGAGTAGTTGTGATTTTTTGTTGTGATATATTTGCTTTGAGCAGTTTAGCTACTGGAGTTATAAAAACAGAAAATTCTTTATGAAGATATGAATGAAAGTTACTAAATCAGAGTAGGCAAACATCATCTATGAGCTAATTATTGAACTTATATGCAAATTTTATGTCATGTTTAAAAATATTTTATTGAGGCATTTCCAGAGAAGTGGAACATTTTGTTAGGATAATGACTCAATTGACAAAACCACTAGACACTTAAGTTTTCTAGGAGAATTGCCTCGTAAACATTTAAAAGTATCAGGAAGGACACTTGGGCATTTAGTACATCATGATTTTTCTAATTAGTTCGTAGATCAAGACAATCAATCTGAGCCACCTGGGAATTTATTATGCTTAATTAGACAGCTTGGGTGTTTTATTAGAACTGTCAAACTATGCATGTAAATTGTCAGAAATGAGACTTACAGAGCAGATTGTGAAACGAGGGAAGTTTGGTACTTTGCAAGTATCGCTTCACCAATATAAGTTACATGTTACATGATAGTACACTTTCCCCCTAACATCATGCTGGTTATTTATAGTTATCTGCAATGTGCAAAAAAAAAAAAAAAAGAAACAGGAAACGCTGCAGCTAATATTTTTAGCCATAAATATAGTATAAAATTTGATTTGCCCACTTTCTTTGGTCTATTTGCCAATTCCATAGGATCTTGGTCCAACTTAAACCTGGCCTTTTGCACTTCACCACATTCATCTTATGGAAGATTTAAAAGGAGCAGAATGCCTAAGAGCTCGTGGTACAAATCCTAAGCACAAAATGTCCCATAAACAATATACAATTCACTTTGTAAACAGAGTAGCCTGGCTGCAATCAACTCTTCATTCATTGTCATGTCTACGATCATATTTTTCTGGGAAGCTCAAATTCCCTTACTCCTATTTTATCATTTTGGATTAGTTCAAATAGTTATGTATTTCAAGTGTGTTTTCATGTGTTTAGATATTGGGAGCTAGAACTTATTCTTTTCTTTAGAGCTTCTGATCAATAAGCTATTGTTGTGTGAAATGCTTTTTCACAATGTGAAGTGTGTCGTCACTTTTTATTATGCCTTACAAATAGTAGAGTTATTGCTGTCTTACTAGGAATTTGATTAGCATGATAAGTCCGACATTGAACTTTAAGTGTCTAATTTTTTGCTCTACCTCTGTTTTATAGGATTGGGCTGGTTGGGATTCTAGGTTGATTGTCATTTTACTTGTGGAGAATTGAAGTGTTGCAAGTTGAATAAGAAGTAATGGTGAGTTCATTCAATTGTTCACCCTTTACATTTGAATATTGTTTTTAGTTTCCAGCATATGACTTTGTGTTTTTTACACAGAATGAAAGTGACAGTGACGAGGGTTCATTAGACTTATGTGATAATGAACTATATATATTCGATGATGAAGAGATCAATACAAGGGAGATGAGGAAAGAATTTAGGGAAGCAATAATAGAGCAAGTGGATGATAGTAGAGACTTACCTGAAGGTTCCATCGATATAAGAATGGAGGAGGAGGTTGGTGCTGTTCCACACAATAGGGGGGATGATGATGAAGATGCGATATTGGATGATGAACTTCTAAGTGGTCTCGATATTGATGATTTTGAAGAAACTAATAGCACAACTGGACAAATGGTTAATAGGTATGATCCTATGTGTGACCATAATGAGAATATGTTTAGTCTAGGCATGAGATTTGAATCTCATGCACAGTTCAAGAATGCTGTGCGAAAATATGCTGTGATTAATGGATTTGACATTTTTTGGCCAAGGAGTCAAAAGAAAAGAATGGAAGCAAAGTGTGCAAGTGGCTGTGGTTGGAGGTTGTATGGTAGTTGGGTTCAAGCTGAGAAAACTTTTGTAATAAAGAGAGTTGGAAGTCTGCATAGCTGCAATAGAAGCCTCACAAATAGGCAAGCCACTTCTACATGGCTTGCTCGAGAGTACATGCCTAAGATTAGAGCCAGACTCACTTATTCAGCTACTGAAATGCAAACAGATGCAAGAGAAAGGTTTGCCCTGATCCTTAACAAAAAAAAAAAAAAATGCTATCGAGCCATATGGACAGCCCTTAGTCATATAAGATGGCCTATAGGAAAGCAATATGATATGCTAAGATCTTATTTGGAGGAGCTCAAGAGAGTTAGCAAAAATGGAACATTCATGATGGAGGTCAACCCAACAACCAAAGTATTTGAGAGGTTTTATGCAGGCTTTGATGAGTTGAAAAATGGGTTTTTAGCAGGATGTAGGCGTGTCATAGGCTTGGATGGGTGCTTCCTTAAGACTGGATTAAGAGGTATGTTATTATGTGCTATTGGACGAGATGGAAACAATCAAATGTTTCCAATAGCTTGGGCAGTCGTGGAAATTGAGTCCGAGGCATCATGGACTTGGTTTCTCACTCGGTTATTTATTGACTTGAATGTGGGCACAGGTGAAGGTTGGACTTTTATCAGTGATAAGCAAAAGGTGATATCTCACTTTTTTATTTTATTACCATTACACTACACTAGTACAATCATTGTTGTGACATATTTCTTTTTCATTGGTTGATTTTGGTTGCAGGGATTAATGAATGCAGTTTCATGGCTATCGCCACAAGCAGAACATCGAAATTGTCCAAGACATATATATGCTAATTGGAAAAAACATCATAAAGGAGATGCTTTGAAGAATCTCTTCTGGAGGGCTGTGAGGTGTACTTTTGAAGCTGATTTTGACTTGGTAATGGCAGATTTGAAGATGGAGTGCCCTAAAGGTTATGAAGACTTCATGAGACAAGACCCTAAGCACTTCTGTAGGGCTTTCATTAGGACGGGTACTAAGTGTGATGCAGTTGAAAATAATTTAAGTGAGACTTTTAATGGATACATTTGCATACCGAGAGCAAAACCCATTCTTGAGATGCTTGAAGAAATACGAGCCATGTTGATGGAAAGGATGACAGAGAGAAGCCAATTAATGGTTGATCGAAATGGATCCAATTTGCCCAAGAATTAGAATGAAGTTGGAGAAAACTAAAATGGAGTCTAGGTATTGTTTTGCTAGAGCATCTTTGGGGAATAAATTTGAGGTTGAAGGGGATGACAATAGATTTGTGGTTGACTTGGCTAGAAAGACTTGTGCTTGTAGGGAATGGGATATCTCTAGAATACCATGTAGACATGCCATATGTTGCATTGCTTTTATGAAGTTAGAGATCAATGATTATGTTGATGATTGCTTTAAGAAAGATGCTTATGAAAATTGTTATAAATTTCCCTTCCTAGTCATGAATGGGGAAAAAATGTGGCCCAAAGTTAGTGGTGAGCCAATCAAACCCCCACCTTACAGAAGGAAAAGGGGTAGAGAGAAGAAAAATAGAATCAAGGATAAGGATGAGCGAAGTAGTGATGGTAAGAAGTTGACAAAAGTTGGAATTCAAATGCAATGTTCAAATTGCCTTCAATATGGGCATAACAAGAAGACATGCAAGAATCCTATGACATCAAGGCCACCCAAAGTATGTCTTATTGGACAATTTTGTAATTGTTAATTAAGATTTTTGTTGGGTTGTTATGAATGATAACATTGCTATTTCTTGTGTTTTTCCACATGTAGGCAAAAAGAGGAAGACCAAAGAAAATTGATGAAGCTAGTGGTGCGCAGGCTAGTTCACAGGCTTATAGACCATCTAATAGGGACTCCACTATCATCAGGAAGGAGAGAGCACAGGCTAGTGCTTTATCAAGCATAATTGTACTTTCATATCATGTGTATATTGTCATTAATGTTTTATGCTCATTTTGTTTCTTTAGGCTCGACAAAGTTATGGACTTTTCATATCCGAAGCTACTGGGAATTCTTATTTAAGAGTAATCTCTATCTAAAGTTTTATATATATATCGAAAAGAAAAGTGAGTTCATTTGTTTTTTTTTTTCTTGTAGATGCCTGGTAGTGATAGAGTTATTGACATTGGAGGTCCATCTATTTCCAAGAGGCAGACAAGAGCAAGGAATGTCGTTGAAGTTTCACTAGGCCAATCTTCCATTGATGTCTCGGAACCTCCATGCACTCAAGAATCTGGAATTGGTGGTTAAAGATGCAATTGTGGACCTTGAAATGCTTGTGTAGTGCCTACTACTTGATGTTGAGCTGTAGACTAAAAAGTGCTAGTTTGATGTTGTCTATAGGTTAATTTGGCTATGCATTGTGTTTGGGGATTTGGCAATGTCCTTTTGTATTTGCGATATTTTTGCTATGCACTATGTGTTTCAGCTGGTTCAAAAAGCTTGACAAAAGTGAGTTTGGAACATTTGGATTTTGCAAACTTAGTTTTTGTAGTTTACATCTTCAAGGGAGAGGTTGATTTGAATCTTGTTGAACCAGTTTCTAGCTTATGAATATTCTTCGCATCGAGTGCAAACTGGTTGAGCTGATCAGGAGCAATGTGATTTGTAATTTACATCTCGGCGTGCTTGAATAATTGTGCATATGGTGTGGAATGATAAGCGTCTCAAATTCTGGAAATGTAGGCACTATGGCAGGATGAGGAGGGAAATTTCCACAACGACAATGCAATTCTGACTGATAAGACAAGGGAAACAGATTCGGTTTTAGCATTTTTCTTCCTTACACAATTTGTGCAGGCTTGACCATGTACAGATAGTTGTATTTGCAGATGTTAGCATCAGTCTTGTTAATTTCAGTCTTGACTTTTTGACACTTACTCTTTAATATCATCAACCAACTTCGATTCAACTTGCTGGGACATACCGTTCCTGCCCAGGCTGGTTCGCTGCTCTTGGTAGGCCCATTTCTGGACTATTGGATGACAAGCAAGAGAGTTGACGCTTATGACTACACCCCAGTTGCTGTGGTAAGCCTACATATTCATAGTCTTTAAAGTAACATTTTAGTTGTCTGCACTGCAATGGACTGAGCCTCTGCTCTCTGAATCTTGTGCTACAAGTAATATATGTAATGTACAATTTCCTTGCTCCAGTTAGATTCGTAGATGAGGCTAGCACTTTGTTGAGGTATATTCTGACAGTGTTTAACCTGATTTATTGGACATTCTAAGAATGTGCTTGCCTATATTTGACCTGTTGATGAACCACATGCACCTTCCTACTGTTGTTGTTCTTGTTGGAGTTCAGAAACTGATGTTGGCCTCCTTACAGTTTTATTTACCAGGGACCAGAAAACTTTCATGATTAGTATGGATGTCGTGGATATCATACACTTAATATATGGGATTTTGATATTGCTTCTTTGATTTTGCTTCATCTTTGAGTTTCCTAGCCACAGAAAATTGATGTTTCATAAGAGGGAAACATAAAGACTCGAGGTTGTGTTGAATGATACCATAAGAATGGGCAGTTACTCTATTAAAGCTTCTCAATTAGTTCTAATCACGAAGAGCAGTTACTCAACTCTTGCTTTTCTTGTTGGATTTTGCAGATGTTTATTATTCTATCCTGCACCATTGCTGTGGGGACTAATCTCAGCCAGTTCATCTGCATCGGTAGATTTACTACTGTTTCTTTCCAAGTAATTGGCCATATGAAGACTATCCTTGTCTTGATCATGGGCTTCCTCTTCTTTGGGAAGGAGGGTCTCAATCTCCAAGTAGTCATCGGCATGATCATAGCTGTAGTTGGAATGATCTGGTATGGCAATGCGTCATCTAAGCCTAGGGGGAAGGAGCGCCGAAGCCATTCACTTCCTACCGAAATAGATGGGAAAGTTTGAATATTAGTGATTGCCACTGAGCGAACATACAAGATACCTGATTCCAACTTATCATCTGAGATTAGAAAACCAGTGTTCCTTTTCTTCTCCATTGTTTTTCCTCATTGAGTTATTCTTTGTTGTCCCCAAGCCGCTCCAAGGGAACAGATCTTGCTGAATAGGTTTAGCTGTGCTGCAAAAATTTTCCCTGCTTGATCATATAAATTATAGTAATTAAATTGTTGCTCATTTCATAATTATAAAAAGGTTTGGTTTCTTCATTCTTCTTTGTGGAGCAATCTTGTCCAGGCTATTCTCTGTTCTTTGGCTTAAAGGCAGCACTTCATGCATGCTGCAGCTTTCAGTCCCAGTCATTTAGGGTTCCTACTTAGGTGAAGTGACTTTTTATTGAGAGGTCATCTATCTCTATGTAAAATTGTTGTACCGGCAGCTCCATGGTCTGTTTGAGGGGATGGACCATAACGGATGGTGGCGTTTCCATTTTTCCCACAACTCTTATGTAAAATTGCTGTAACGCACAAAATGGTAAAGCTTTACAATTAACGGACAAGATTTATTTCCTTTATCCTTTTTTTTTCCTATTCGATTGGTCATCGAGGAGTTGGGATCGATCACCCAACATCCGAGACGAAGATTCAGACAGCAGAGGCTAAAATAGAGAATAGCCTCTTTCTCTCGTCTGCTAATCCGAGAATGACAGTGAAACAAAAACGTGCGATGAGCAAAACGTGCGATGAGCAAAGGAAGGTGAATGTGTCCCCCAGTCAGTTCATGTGGCACGATAAGGGTTGAAGATTCTAATATACACATAACATTACCTCAACAGGACAATCTGGTGGACCAAGCAAATATCGAGTAAACGAGACAGGGATGCCAGATAGATCAACGTCCACGCCTTCGTGGCTGTCAATGAAAGATTCAAAGGTGGAGGCTAGTAATGTACAACCAAAAACTGAAAAAGACTGGAATGCGAATCTTGGACTTGTCGATTGTTATCAAAATTGAACATCTCAATGGCTTCCACGGAAGGAATGTAAGAGGATAAAGAAGATATAGCCCCTCGTCACCGCAAAATGCCCAAATAACCAGTGTCCTTTCCCCCCGCGATTTGAAGTATTATCGTCTAGCATTAAAGTAGTTCAGACCTTTGCAAGTCCACTTTAGATGGCGACAATTATATGCAAGTTGGGTACTTAACATTCATCTATTGATCCCCGAAGTTTCATATGCCTGAGTGACAGCCGAATTTTGATGGCAACACCTGATATACTATCACATCCCATAAAAATGACAGAATACATGTCCAATTTACTTGCAAGCTGTATGGAATCCATGAAATTGTTAGTTATGGTCTAAGTTTCAGTAGTTGTCGGTGGATGTGCCCCCATTGATTCAAAGGCCTAAAATTTGTTGAAAAGACGCCAATCAATGTGGTATATGATATTGCTAGTACGAGTACCTAGAGGGGGGTGAATAGGTATACAAAGATTTTTCTTGATAATTTCTGTATACTTGCGCAATACTTTAGACAGTTGAAGGATTTGCGAAGAATAATAATCAACGTAAGACTAAGTAAGGAAAGATAGAATTAAACACGCGGTTTATAGTGGTTCGGCTTGATTCAAGCTTACGTCCACTCTTTTGCACTGACAGCCAATTTGGCTGGATTTCACTATAAACAAAGAGATGTTATAGTGTTGATCTTCCTTGATTTCTCGGTGTAGATGATCTACCACACTCGCTCAAGGTATCACCAAGTATAGACACTCTCTGTGTATACAATTTCGCTCAGACTGTATCGACTAATAATCAAGGTGCTTCAGACTCTGGAATTTTTCTATCAATCACGTACTCAAACAACTAGAACATCTTCCTTTTTTATACTCCTTTATACCATCATACCGTTGGCACTTACCAAAGGAATTCCTCCAATCTACCCGTTGGACGGAATCAATCAAGAAGATCATTCGAGCTATAAAAGGAACTTGACGATAGCCCATCAATCTTTGTTCGCCCATACAATCAGGATCTTGGTTTCCAAGAATAGAACATTCCAAGAATACTTCGTCGACCATCAGATCTTCAATTGATCTAGATACGAACAAAAGAATCCGTTATATTTATCCAACCAGAAAAGATCTTCTCAAGATGATAGGATTAAACCCTCAACCATATACTTCGGCTCTGGATTTCCTTCGTCACTGGATCAGAAAGATTGTCAATGAGAATAGTCTTGAGTCTTGAGTCTTAAGTCTTAAGTCTCAAATCTTGAGTCTTGAATCTTGAGTCTAGTAGTCAGAAAGTCTTCAGACTTTACACTAGACGATCTGCAGATACACAGACTAGACTGAAGGAAACGTTTTGTCAGCTTCAAAATATTCTGGAACGATTTCTCCAACAGTATATACATATCAAAAGCCTGGCATAAGTTTACAATTGTGTAAAAGAAAAGGGCAGAAGGATCTATGTAATCATCCTCCATCGGTTATAAGACAACGAATCTTCTCGTGTAAATGTTTGTGTCAGCTCTCTCTTTCGGATGGCTTTGTGATAATGAGCAAGTTATTCTCATATCCATTGTTATGAACAATTGGCCGCAATGGATCGATCCTCCATGTTCCATCCACTATGAACTTTATCTGCATCAGGAAGACCACGGAGGTTATGAAGCTCATCCAGAGACAGCAACTGCTTGTAATTTTAGACCGCCTTAGACTAAATTGAGAGAAGACCTACCTCATATCTTCCAGGATACAACTGGAGGCACATGGAGAAAACTCCGGTGCTCGACTTCTCCATCTTTCCCTGCAATGAAGCACATTACTCTACTGAGCATCATTTAGATAAAGCTACTCGTATGTATGAACCACAAACATAAATCTAAAAGCATGAAGTCTGAAGAACTTCTCGACTCATATAAAGCGGATCCCGACCCCCTTTCTTTTAACCAGTGCACATGATGGGATAATATGCGCATTGGTGAGGATTAATCGAGTTGATATGTTTAGATCCAGTGTTAAGACAAAAACGAAACTTTCACAAAGACAAAAAGAAGAAACGTTATTAAGTTAAATTTGTTAAGACGCCAAAGGCTTGAGAATCACCGATGCTTCAAACAAAAGGTTGACTGCCTGATTTTTGAAGGCAATATGGACTAGACATGCATTGACCGCACAGATAATAACATCCTACAAAAATGCTTTGCGCTCCTACCCAGCATGGATGAAACAACAATTTAATAAACTTGAAAATTATGAGTAAAGATCGATTCATGTGCCTGATTCACTCGATATCATCCAATCTGGGTACAAAAGATATGAAGCCATGAGGCATTTTCATAGTCAGGGTACCAAATTTCCACGAGCAAAATTGAAATGTAAAACTCATATGTACGCCACAACTAGAGCTCCACGGGCATTATACCATGCTATTGCAGGTAGATTCTAATTTGACTGCCTATCACATCTGCAATGATTTGAACACCAGTCCATACTAGCTGAACTACTCAAAGCAAATATATGGTGCAACCAAACAGTTCACAACAGAAATCACAACTTCTCCAAAGTTTACCATGAACTACATAGAACCCAATGATGAGAACTAACCTGGGTGGCTCAACCATCAAATGACCCCAGCTAAAAGCACCTCCGTGGCTGAATTTGGCCAAACTACACAAGCCATCCGAAGAAGTCGTAGAGCTCTACAAGCATTATCAATCCTCCTCTCTTTCTTTTCCCCACAAACACGACACTTCACCTTAGCACGCTGCACTTTTACACTTCCATTAGGATGGACAAGTCTTGTTTTTCCAAATTTTATCACCCATTCTTTATATGCCCTTGTAGACAACAGAAGACAAATTACCCGATAGGCGTGAAAGTATCAACAAAGTCCAAGACTCCAAAGTCATGACATATCCACCTATGGCCATGATCAAATTCATTCCAAGCCATAAGATTCTAAAGACCTAGCAAATTCACAAGTTCATTAAGCCTAGAAAATTTCAACTTCAATTCCTGTGAGGTAGATCACTTCTAGACAAACCATCGAGCACATGGTGACTGTAATTTAATATGTCCAATAGCAAAGAGTTGAATGCCTTCAACGCTCTCAACGCTCTGTCGACTTCAACCCTTAAGCAAGCACAGATCCTTCGAGCCTAAAATTTTCGAGGGAGACGATGTCTCTGAGCGAACGCGTGTGAATATGTGCGAGAGTGACAGTTTATGTGTGAGAGAATGAGCAAGCAAGTCAGGGCGCGAGATCTTCCAACGGATTGAAGATTGCCCGCACACTTATTCGCTGAAGAAAGGAAACCGTAGACAGAAGGAGGAGGAGGAGGAGGAGAAGAAGAATACCTTTTGATGCTCTGTCCTTCGACCTTAAGGAAGCATAAAGCCTTCGAGGTCAAAGCTTCCGACGGAAAGGACGTCTTCGAGCGATCGAACGTGTGTATGTACAAGAGCGAGCATCTCCGTGTGAGAGAATGAGCGAACAATCTAGTGTGCAAGATCTTCCAACGGATTGAAGACTCTCACGCCTGAACTCACCGACGAAATGAAACCCTAGAAAAAAATTTCCCCAAACTCATGAGCCGTGTGTTCAGAGAAGAAGAGAAAGAGGAGAAAGCCCAGAACAATTTTTCCTTGTTATATATCTGACGTGGAAATGCCAGGTCGAATGACCGTGAAGGAGAGTTAATGGCAGGCCAGATTTGGGACACGAATAAAAGTTGGTGCTTTTTTTTAGACAAAATAAAGTTCGGGCCAGATTTGTCCCAAACCCTAAAGTTCGTGCTTTTTTATGGAATTGGCCCCGTACTCGCAGCTTATTTTCCACAAATGAATTAAGTTCAGCATTGCCAAAAAAAAAGAAAAAGAAAAAAAAAGAAAAGACTTGAGATTACTGATGCAATCGTTTACTTTAAGCCATTAAAGTGTATAATGTTGAATATATTTTAGATCTTAAAAATTAATGTCGCTTGACTTCTAGCTTTTCTTAATGATGAAGCACAAATCAAGTATGTAAATCTGCAGATCAATGGATTCTCCACTAATGCAAAGTATTGGGCAAGACATAAGTCCCCAAATTTGAAACAGTTTATACTTACAAATGCGAGGAACCAAATGAGCTTCGTGTTGGTGAGGAGATTGGACTAGAACTTCTCCACATTATTACACAATCTAAGATCTCCATCCCAATTATCTCAAAGGACTACACTTACAACAAATGGTGCCTTCACGAGCTAGCTCATATATTGAAGTGTAAAAGAAACATAGGGCAAATAGTGTTGCCCATATTTTACAGCATGGAACCCTAAAAAATGCATCATCTTATAGGAAGATCGTGAGATGCTATCAATGCACATAAAAAGAACATGGACGAAATGAAGGAATGGGAAGAATCGGTCAAAGAAGTCACTTCCTCGAAAGAATTGGAATCATAGAAAATTGATAATGGGTACATTATTCTCCCCCACAATATTGTTTACTTTCTCATAACTAGATCTCACTTGAAAAAGAATTTCCATCCAGCTTATGTATGCTCCGTTTTTAACATAAGTGGAGACTCTTGTGATGTGTCTAACATTGATCATGGAATCAGTATCCTTAAATCTCGATGTGCAAGTAAGAAAGTACTCATTCTTCTTGATGACATGAATGATAATACTCACTTGAATGCTTTGATCAAAGATTGTAGTCGGTTTAAAGCTGGAAGTACAGTCATAATCACCACCACAGACGAGTATTCTTGACAATGCTAGGGTAAGACACAAGTATCAACTAAATGAGTTGCTTTCGGTTCAATCATTGGTTTTATTTAATAGACATGCATTTAGAAAGGATTCTCCTCAGAGTGATTATGGGGCTATCTCTCATGACATCGTATCTACTATCAGGGGGCTTCCTTTAGCTCTTGAAGTTATTGGTTCGTTCTTATGTGAAAAGATAAAAAGAAGCATGGAAAGCAACATTAAAAAAATTAGAGAAAGTGCTTGATAAGAAAGTGTGAGACAAGTTGAGAATAAGGTAGTACGCATTAGATTTTGAGGACCAACAGATTTTTTTGGATATTGCATTTTTTTCATCGGATCATTTGAACAAAATCCTACTTACACGTGGAAAGCCTGTGGTTTTTTCCTAGGGAAGAGGATTGAAGTATTGAGTCTTATGTCCCTAATTAAAATTATTGATGATGGCAAGCTAATGATGCATGATCAGCTGAGAGATCTTGGAAGGAAAATTATTCATTTAGAAAATCCAAAGAAGCCTCAAAAGCATTGTGGGAATATGAGGATGCCAAAGATGTGCTTCCTAGCAACAAAGTAAGAGTTTTTTCTCAGCTTGTCTTAATCACTGGATGTGAGCCTATCTCTCTTTCTTGTTTGAAATAATAATTATAGTCTATCATGAGTCCCCAAAACTTGCTGCTCTACCGGCAAAAGAGCTCTTTCAATTGAGTGCTCTTCTCGCCAGACTTTAGGTCAAAATTGAGGAGCAATTTCTTTGATTATTAATGATTGATATTTTTACCTGGTAAAATTATGATGACGATACTCTCCTTTGCTAACTTCAAAGCAAAAACAAAGCTATAAATTAATGTTTGACAGAGCACTTATAAAGAAAATCAAATATCTATAAATTGTTGGGGCCATGCTTTTCCCACATATTTGTTTGATGCACGGGTTTGATGTTTGGATTCTTATTTTCATTTCTTTTAAGGTCTTTCTTTTTTCCTTTAACGAGTATCGATACTTCTTATGAGTTGTTTGCTGTGACGAATGAGACCATTCATTAATGATGATTAGCTATCCCAATTCTTGGATTATTCAAGTTGGGTTAAGTATAGATTTAGTCCCTTGGATAATACTATTTGTAAGATTTAATCCCCTTTCTTTATTTTTGGCTCAATATCATCCTCTATTTTTCAAAGTTTGTGCAATTGAGTCCTTTGTAGTCAACCATTGGTGAACATCGTCAATTTGCTTATGTGGCTTTCATATACTATAAATAAGTATGGTTATAATTAATATAAATCTAAGTTATAATTAGAAATCTAACATTGATAGAGTGATTGGGAAAAAAGGACATGAATTTTGGGAATAGCTATTACTGCTAGTAAATATTGTAATAGACTATAATAGCCATTATTGTAACGAATTGCGCTCTAATAATCTTAGGCTACGTTTGGTCGTCTGAATTTTTAATCATGATAGAACTTGTTAGGATATGATATGAAATCCAAGGGGATTTTGATATATCCTATTCACTGTTTGGTGATTACAGTAATAAAATCGATTATATTCACATCATATAGTATAAACGACACATTAGTAAAAATAAACAAAAAATTTTACAAACGGAGATGGTAAAAATCTCTCGGAACATTCTTGCTTACTTTATTTTATTTAGTTTTTTAATTTTATTTTCATCTCTTTTATTAATTAATTTCTTTTTTATTTTTCCTCTCCCATCATTCTCTGATAATTAAATTTGAATATATAAAAATAAACATAAAACTAAATTAAAATGACTAAATTGTTATTTTTTTGTTGTTTTGAATTTCTTATATTAGAACTCAAATATTATTTATATTAAGATATACTTTTAATTTTTTAATTTCAAAATTTTTTTATTCAAGAAAATAATTATCTCTTGTGTTACACTTACTCACTTTATTTTTTTCTTTTTATTTATTTTCTTATTTTTATTAATTAATTATTTGTTTTATTTTTCCATCCCCACCGTTCTCTAATAAAAAATTATTTAATAGTAAATTGTACTAATATATATAATATTAAACTAAAATATATAATAAAAATAAATATATATTGAAATTACATTATAAAATATAATTAAATTCGAATATAAATAAAATTAAGATTAAATTAAAATAGGTAAAAAATTGTTATTTTGAATTTCTCATATTAGAATTCAAATATTACTTTTATTGAGATATAATTCTAAGTTTGTTAATTTAAAAAGTTTGTCATTTAAGAAAAATAATTTTCCTATTATGAATGTTAGAAATCCTATCCACTTTTATCCCACTTTCTCATGAGATAATTTTATCGGGTCTATATTCTCCTTATATCTCCCTTTATCCTCGCCTTGAGCAGACATCAAATATATGATATGATAAATTTTATTTTATCTTGAATTTTATCCTGTTGTTAAACATAGCCTTAATTTGTTGTAATAATACATTGTTTCATATATGTAACTAAGGCTTAGCATATGTTTACAACTGGATGGTATATATTATGCGGTAAGATCTTTGGTTCAAAATAAGACATTTGGAAAAAAAATAAAAAGTAGAAACAAGATTAAAAGAGCCATAAATATTTTACTTAGATTTTTACACTCAAAATACTTTAAGGCGCGTTTGGTAACGATTCCGTTCTCGGGAGTTGATTCCGATTAGAAATGATTATTTTTTATTCGTTCCGACAATTGATTCCGAGTAAAAAACGCGTTTGGTAACTATCCAAAATTTTTACTTACGGAATAGAATTGTGTTTGATACCGTGCTAATTGATTATGTTCCAAATTAATTTCTTTTAATTTTTAAATATTTTTGTTTACTTTTTTTACTTTTTTCCTTTTTTCCTTTTTTTTCTTTTTTTTTCTCCCTTTTCTCCTATTCTTCTTCTTCTTCATGTGGCTGGTCGTCGGATCGGGGACCGGCCAGACGAGGGCCGGCGACGCTCATCGGAGCATCGCTGGCCCTCGGCGAGGTCGACCCTCGTCGGCCGAGCCTCGCCGGCAGCTGGGTGAGGCTCGGCCTTACCAGATCTGGCACGGCCGAGCCTCACCAGTGGCCAGGCTGGCCTCACCGGGGCTAGGCGAGGCCGACCTGGCCACTGATGAGGCTAGGCGAGCCTCGTCGGTGGCCAGGTGAGCCTCACTGGGCTGGGCAAGGCCCGCCTGGCCACCGGTGAGGCTTGGCCTCACCCGATCTAGCGAGGCCGAGCCTCGGTGGGGCTGGGCGAGCCTCGTCCAGCTGTCGGCGAGGCTCGCCTGGCCACTAGCGAGGCTCGGCCTCGCCCGATCTAGTGAGGCCGAGCCTCGGTGGGTTGGGTGAGCCTCGCCCAGTTACCAGCGAGGCTCACCTGGCCACTAACGAGGCTCGCCCAGCCTCGCTGGTGGCCAAGCCGGCCTCGCCGATGGCTGGGCTTGCCTCCGGCGAGCTCGCCGGACCTCGCCCTAGCCTGGTGAGCTCACTGGACCGGCGGATGGCGACCGGCGGACGACAACCGGCGACCGGCGGACGGCGACCGGCGATTAGTGGATGGCGGTGACAGGCGGTGGGCGGTGGATGGCAATCACGGGATGTCGGAAGGGAAGAGAGAGACTTTCATTGTTTTGATTCTTTTTTGATTCTCGAACGGAGAATCATATTTTTTTTTTTATTCTCAATTCTCTTCCCAATCTATTCTTGGGAACAAATTTGCTTATGGGAATAAAAATTTTACCGAACGTGATTCTCGTCCCAAACTGATTCTGGGAATAAAAAATCAGAATCAGGCACTAATTGGCACATTGCCAAACAGGCCCTAAGTTTCTACTTCTCATTCTAATCTCAATATTTAGATCTTCTCTATTAGTCTCAAATTTGACCAATTTGCAAAAATTAGAGGTGGTCAACGACTTACACTAATGATCTAAGCTGCTACATCAAATACGAATGGAATACTCTATCATTCTCATCCATGCGTATTTTTTGTTCTTCTTCTTCTTCTTCTTCTCCTTCTCTCTCTCTCTCTCTCTCTAGCTCCTCCACAAAAGGTACTCTAATCATATTGAGTTAATCACAATATTTCTGTTTTACTTAATCCTCGAAAATACGAGTTATTACCTTACAATAGACTTCTGCTACTAGTACAATTTATAACACTTAAAAAATAGAGAATCTAAACATCCTTTTCTTGCATTATAAAGAAGATATTATGTAAAGAAGTTATCGCCAAAAGAAAAAAAAAGCAAAAGATGCTGCTTAAAGAACTATGTGTTATTAAGAAATAAAAATAAAGAAGTGGAAAGACGAATGGAAGTAGCTAAGGAATACTAATAGATAGTAAAATAATGCATTGATGGGGATGCACTATGGAAGTTCATTCAATTTGTGACATCCTAGAAATTCAGTTATGCTTTCAATTGAATAAATCGGGCATTTTATCGATGCGCCTATAGTGCTATTCTCAGAGCTGATCATTCGTGAGATAACTAGACTATTTGAGGAAGTCATTAAGGAATTTTAGCACAATAGACTTGGGAATTCAACTAGGAATTGACTACTTGATCGTGCTCATCTGCAGAAATCATTACGGCATAGTTAAAAATTGATTAGACCTCAAGGATAGGTCGGTTTGACTGAGATGTGTGGCTAAACGAGAGTGATTATACTAAATTGCAAAATTCTCGTCGATCGACACCAGACTGATTTTTCTGTCGTTTTGGTACCCTCTATCCGTATTTGAAATCTCGAGATTTTCACGACCACCGAGAGTCTCCAATGTGTCAAAGAGGTTTAATATGGCTCTAAGAAAATCGACCACGGGTCATTTGCACTAAAAATTTCTGAAAACTGCCAGGTCGCTTATGTCATGCTAAAATCGCACCAGATCAAAATTAACCGCGAATTTGAATCCGATTTTAGAAATTGAAAGTTCTAAAATGTCACAGGTTATTTTAAGAACGTTGACTCATCTTCCAAATATTTTTCTGCAAATTGAGATTTTTTGGGAAAAAATTAAGGTAGGGTCGTTTTTGTCCAGAAAATTTAGAGGACCGTTTTTTATCGCGAAATTGGGAAGCAAGATGGTTCTATTGGTGAGGAAAAATGCCAATTTGATCGAGGGTGTGATCGTTGAATTGAATTGATTCAAGTGGAATATTGGTCCAATTTTGGACCACTCCAAGGCTTCTAGAATAAGGTTTGTGGCTGGAAATTTGCTATGGAAGTGAGCCACACTTGGTGGGACCACTTCAAGGAGGCAAAGGGATAGGAAGGAAACATGAGGGACCTTCCAAGTTGGTCTTTGTCCCCTCCTTCTCCTTCCTTCTCTTGTGCCCGTCGACCCTTCTCCTCTCCTCCTTCTTCTTGTTGTTTTGAGCTCAGCAAAAACCAGAGAACCAAACCAGTAGCTAGCCTCCTTGCCATTGAGAAGCCATCACACGCCACCGCTCGCCGTTGCGCCCCATGAGCCTCGCTGCTTGTTCCGCTGTTCTGCACGTTCCTGGTCGCCTTCTCGCCTAGCTCACGTGTTTAGTAGGTCACTAGGACGATGTGTGTCACCGTCGTGGTCACTAGAGCCGCCGTACGCCACTGCCTTCACCCGTCCAAGCTGCAGCAGCCCCACTGTGCTCGTTTCCAGCTCAACCGGCCACCATCTAGCCCTTCTCGGCCCAAGACCAGCACCGAATAGAGACCAAAGTCAATGGGTCTTCAGCCACTGTTTCGCCCGTTTTCAAGCCCTTCCAGACCCTGCTTGGTGATCTCGCTTTGGAGTTTATCGCTCTTCTCTGCCTCACCATTGTTTTGGTCCAAGCGGATCGTTAATCAAGTGAGTTTAACTCACTAATCATTGCTTAGTAAGTTAATGACACTTAAAGGTGGATTAGTTTAGGCTAAGCTAGGATTATGTGGTTAGTTAGAAAGGATTAGTGAATTAGTTGATCGTTAATGCTTGTTAGGTAGTTAGATTAGTGTAATTAGTAACTAGATAAGCTATAGTGTGACGTCCTGAAATGCGACCCCGTTTTGATAAAGTGAAATGTGCATGTCGTCGACGTGCCTATGGTCATTTTTCTCTGAGCTAATCACTCACGAGTTAACTAACCTATTGGGTGAAGTCGTTAAGGAATGTATCTGCAGTAAAATCCTTAAAAGCTACTCAATTGGTTGGATTTGACTAAAATCGCGTCTGATCGATTCTGACCATGAAATTTAATTTGGTCTCGGGAATCGAATATTCGAGCGTGTCACAATTCATTTTTAGGACCGTCTCATCATCTATCAATTTATTGACGAGTTCGAAATTTCAAGAAAGAAATTATTGGAGGAAAAATCGAAGATCAAAAGAAAATAGAAAGGGAAAGAGAAAAGAAAAATAAGAATAATATGATTATTGAATTTCTTCTCTCTCTCCCTTTTCTCTCTTTTCTCTCTCTTATTGAGGGTAGCCCGGGATTTTTCCCTACCCTAATCAGGCTTCAATTTGATAATTTGGGCATAAGTGGAATTTTTGGCATTTAAATATTATTTTTCGGAATTAATTAATTAATTAATTATTTTTCGAAAATTCAACTAGGATGGCCTGTGACCGGAATATTATGCTGATGACCATGGTGAAGTCCATTTATTTAATCGGGCTTTATTTTGAGCTAAATTGAATTTTTAATATTAATTATTTAATTTTCAAAATTAATTAATTAATTATTTATTTTTCAAAAATTAATTAATTATTTATTTATTTTTCAAAAATTAAGGTTGAGATGGCCGACAACCGAAATCTCATGCTAATTGTCATGGCACAGTTCATTTATTTATTTGAGCTCTACGTTGCGTGAAATTAAATAAATTGTGATATTTTAGGGATTTACCCTAAATTGATTGAAATTGAATTATTGATTGGTAGTTGGTCGAGTATGGCTATTTAACATTTTGAATACCTTGTTGAGCTGTAAGTGGAGAGAGTGGTGAGAACTAACTAAGAATTCTATTGGCTGAGACCGATCAAATACGAAGTATAGACAGGCGTGGTTCGGTGATTAAAGATATCACTGTGCAAAAACAGCGCCTTAAAGAACGCACGTAGACTATCTGTGATCTATGATGGGCATGGTTCGGTGATGAGGAATATCACTGTGCGAAAATGGTTACTTAAAGAACGCATGTAGACCGTCTGTTATTTACGTCACCTTGGCGGAAGCGACACTTGAGAGCATTGATGTGGCTTTGTGACCGATTACACTATGGGAGGTTATATAGTGTGGAACGAATGACCTAGAAATGGTCCGACTGACATGTAATTGACTAGTTTGATTGATCAATGATTTGATTCGACTGTTGTAATTTGATTGATTGGTCGTTGTGATTTATGAAGTGTCTGTATATAACCTTGAATTGCAGGTTGAGATTGAGGCCAAGGTAAGTTCTCTGACTCGTGCTGTGCTTAGGCAATCGAGTAGTGTATTGGTTCCCTAATTGAGTCTTAGTGGGGTAGAACTCGCTGAGACGTAATCTCATCCCGGTTTGGGGAAAACATTTCAGGACCCCGATGAGGAGCTGAGGAGGAGGAATCTGAGAAGGAGAACTCTGAGGTGAAACTTGAGGAGAAGGATTTTTGAAAGAAGAAGATAATACCGAGAGGAATCTTGAGTATGACCTGGATGGATTGAGATCCCATCCTCTTTTGTGAACTCCATTTTGATGTAAATAGTTATGAAGTACTCTGGTTTGTATTTTATATAAAATTTTGGTTATAAGTTTCAATATGAAAAATATGGCATTGCTTTTCTATCCCATTATTTTATTATCTGGGGATTTATAATTGCTTCCGCATGTGCTTAAAAAATAAAGGAGTTGGTGATACATAATCCTGGGACATCCCCTTTTTTTGTGGTATCAAAGTGAAGTTCAGGATTGGAGTGATAATGAGCGTTGACCATGGGATAGTTAGTAGGAAAGGCCTTTAAATTCATGCTGGTGCATGTTTGTGTTTGCTGTATGCTAAAATTTCTTGTTGTTTGGATTGCTCTGTTTCCAATTCAGTGTTGAATTAGAAGCAGGTGTCAATAGATTAAGTTGACACCCTAAGCGATCAGGAGCCTAGAACTCCTACAAAGAGGGCCAGTAGGGCTGTGACTCGGGGAAGAGCGTCGACAAGAATCCGCACCCGAGGTGGCCGTGGTCGAGCGCCAGCATAGGCTAGCGCGAGTGGAATGATTCCACCTATTGTAGATGCTAGAGTAGCACCACCTCCTGTTGGTGCTGGGGTAGCAGCCCCGGGTGAGCAAGGAACTGTCGGAATCAACCAAGCTCTAGATGCTATGCGGGAGATGATGAGGCAACAGGCCTGAGATCAAACTGCTGCTTTTACTGCCACTGTTGAAGCCGCCACCACTGCCGCTGCCAACACTGCCATTGCTGCCGTAGCTACCGCTATTGCTCAAGCCGCCCTTATCGCAACACCTGCAGTTCCACTTGCCGTCGCTCTTACTGAAATACTACCATGAGTTGTAGCTGCTGGGAGGCCGATTCACTAGTTAGTGGATCAGTTCTTAAAAATGAATCCGCCGAAATTCATTCGTATCGGAGACCCTGAGGCCGCGTCTATGTGGGTACAGGATTTGGAGAAGGCATTTGCACTTATGATGTGCAACGAGGAGGAAAATGTGTTACTAGCTATGTACCAACTTCAAGGTAATGCCAATATATGGTGGAGATCCGCTAAGGATATAGTGTTCCCGAAAGGTGTGGTCCAAGTGTGGGACACCTTCCTTAGAGCCTTTAATGATCAGTACTTTTCAATTACTGCTCGGGAACGAAAGATAGAAGAGTTCCATCGTCTCCACCAAGGGAGCATGATAGTTGACCAGTATGGGGTCAAGTTCGCAGAACTATCATAGTATGCTCCTAAGCTGATACAAGACCCTGAAGAGAAAGCTCAGAAGTTTAAAAGCGGTCTTCGTGCTAAATTGAAACGACCTCTACTACCATTGGACTTAAAAGATTACAGAGAGGTTTATTGTTGAGCCTAGATGATAGAGCGAGGATTGAATGAACAAGCTGCCTCATCTGGATCAAGGTTTAGCTCTAATCAAGAGAATATCCGTCAAGGGAAGAGACCCATCCCTGGAGGTAGGCCCAATGCTCCACCCTTCAAGAGAAGCGGATTCAATAGACCAATGCCTAATAGGGTTAATTCTTGTCGCTCATGTGGAAGACAACACGGGACAGCTTCATGTCCAACTAGATCAGGAGCATGTTACGAATGTGGCCAGTAGGGCCACATCGCAAGGTATTATCCAAAGAAGCAAAGATGACAACCTCATTTGCCGCCACCACCATCGATGAGACAGAGAAGAGGGTATGCCACTCAAAATGCACCACAATGAGGACAGCAGAGACCTCCAGCTCAAGGCATGATTTATGCAATCACACAGGGTCAGGTGGAAGCTGCGCTTGACATGATCACAGCTATAGTCTCGCTCAACAACCAACCTGCTTATGCTTTTTTTGATTCGGGAGCAACCAATTCCTTCATTGCTGAGCAATATGTTAGGATGCTAGGGTTAAGTCCTGTGTTGTTGGAGTCGGCAATTTGCATATCTACACCCTTGAAAGATAAAGTTATTACTACTTTGGGATGTTCGAGGTGCAAGTTAGAGATTGGTGAGCGAGTGGGGAAAATTGAATTGTTAATCTTAGCCATGTATGATTTTGATTTGATAATTGGCATGGACTGGCTTACCAATCAACGAGCAAAAATGGACTGCTATCGCAAGGCAATTCAGTTTGAATCGTTAGGGGGTAAGAGCTTTGAGTTTGTCAGGAATGGAGGAGGACCTTCGATTTCCTTAATCTTGTCACCTGAAGCAGTTCATTTGTTAGACGAGGGTTGCCGAGGGTGCTTAGCAATTGTCATGGATACGACAGTTGAGGAGCTGAAAATGGAAGCTATTACAGTGGTATAGGAGTTTCCAGATGTTTTTACAAAAGAATTGCCAAGGTTACCGCCAGAAAGAGAGATTGAATTTGTAATTGAGCTAGCACCAGGGACAGAACCGATTTCAAAGGCACCTTATCAAATGGCGTTATCTAAGTTGAAGGAATTAAAGGTGCATATGCAAGAATTACTAGATAAGGTATTTATTCATCCTAGTGCATTACCTTGGGGAGCACCAGTTTTGTTTGTTAAGAAGAAAGATGGTTTGTTGCGTTTGTGCATCGATTATCGGCAACTTAATCAGGTAACGATCAAGAACAAGTATCCATTGCCGAGGATAGATGACTTGTTTGATCAATTGCAAGGATCATCAATATTCTCGAAGATCAACTTAAGGACAGGATATCATCAGCTGAGGATTAGGAAGGAGGATATTCCTAAGTCGGCATTTCGTTCCCGGTATGGTCATTACGAGTTTACAGTGATGTCGTTCGGGTTGATGAATGCTCCAGCTGCCTTTATGGATATGATGAACAGAGTGTTCAAGGAGTATTTGGATCAGTTTGTGATCGTGTTCATTGATGACATCTTGGTCTATTCGAGAAGTGATGAAGAGCATGAGAATCATCTGAGATTAGTGCTTCAGACCTTAAGAACTCATCAGATGTATGCTAAGTTTACCAAATGCGAGTTTTGGTTAAACCGTGTTGCTTTCTTAGGTCATGTGATTTCCGAAGAAGGAATCTCCGTCTACCCGAGCAAGATAGAAGCCGTGATCAATTGGCAGAGACCGACATCAGTGACAGAAATCAGAAGTTTTATGGAATTGGCAAGTTATTACAGACGGTTTGTAGAAGGTTTCTCAGCGTTACTATCGCCTCTAGCAAAGCTCTTGAAGAAAAATGGGAAGTTCATATGGACAGACAAGTGCGAGCGTAGTTTTCAAGAGCTAAAGGAAAAGCTGACTACCGCACCGGTACTGACGATTCCATTTGGTCCTGGAGGATTCAAGATCTATAGTGATGCGTTTTTTAGAGGACTGGGTTGCGTGTCGATGCAACATGGTAGAGTGGTTGCATACGCTTCCCGCCAATTGAGACCTCATGAATTGAACTATTCGACGCATGAGTTAGAACTTGTAGCCATCATATTTGCATTGAAGATTTGGAGGCACTACTTGTGCGGGGAAAAGTTTCAAATCTTCATGGACCATCAGAGCCTCAAGTATTTGTTCTCTCAAAAGGAGTTGAACATGAGATAGCGCCGATGGATAGAATTACTGAAAGACTACGACTGTGACATTCTATATCACTCGGGAAAGGCCAACAAGGTCGCCGATGCATTGAGTCAGAAGTCTTCAGTGGCACGAATCTTGGTTAAGGAGTGGAACTTAATCGAGAGAGCTCGGGATTCGGAATTCAAATTTGAGGTAGGCCATCTTTCAAGTTTTATGGCCACCCTCAGAATTGAGCCGGATGTCCAGGTTAGAATTAAACAACTCCAATCGATAGATCCAGACGTACATCTTCAAGAGGATACCGATAAAAGAAAGGCTGATTTTCAAGTTTTTGATGATGGGATACTAAGACTCCATGGACGTTTGGTTGTACCTGATGATGTAGAGCTTAGAGAAGAAATTTTATCTTAAGCACATCGTAGCAGTTATAGCATTCATCCTGGAAGCACTAAGATGTATCAAAATCAGCGTCAACACTACTGGTGGTCAAGTATGAAGGCACACATTGCCAAGCATGTCGCCAAGTGTTTGACTTGTCACCAAGTAAAAGCCCAGCATTGCAAACCAGGAGGATTTCTGCAACCTCTTGCGATCCCAGAGTGGAAATGGGAGCATATCACGATGGATTTCGTGATTGGACTACCAAGGAGTCAAAGAGGAAATGATTCAATTTGGGTAGTGGTCGATAGGCTGACAAAGTCGGCTCACTTCATTGCAATTCGAAAGGACTTGAGTCTGGATAGACACGCAGACCTGTACGTGTGTCAGGTGGTTCGAATGCATGGAATGGCGGTTACAATAACGCCAGATCGAGACTCAAGGTTTACAGCCGCTTTTTGGAAGAGCTTGCAAAGTGCTCTTGGTACAAAGCTTCAGTACAATACGGCATATCATCCTTAAACGAATGGCTAGTCCGAGAGGACAATTCAGACTTTCGAGGACATGTTGAGAGCTTGTGTAATAGACTTCAAAGGAAGTTGGGAAGATCAGCTTCATTTGGTAGAATTCGCCTACAACAATAGTTACCAGCAGAGTATCCAGATGGCTCCATTCGAAGCATTGTATGGCCGAGCATGTAGAACAAAAGTGTGTTGGGATGAAGTCAGAGAAATGAAGATAACAAGCCCAGAGTTGGTTTAGCAATCAGTAGATGCCGTGACAGTGATCAGAGATAGATTAAAGACTGTGCAGAGCAGTCAAAAGTTATGCAGACAAGCGTCGAAGGTCTTTGGAATTCCAAGTTGGTGATCACGTTTTTCTGAAAGTGTCACCAATGAGGGGATCTTCGCGCTTTGGTAAGAAAGGCAAGCTGAGTCTGAGGTACATAGGTTCGTTTAAGATTCTTGAAAGAATCGGAAACCTAGCGTATCTTCTTGCGTTGCCGCCAAGATTGGCGCAAGTGCATGATGTCTTTCACATGTCAATGTTAAGGAAGTACGAGCCTGACCCGACCCACATACTCAATTTCGAGGAATTGGACGTGGATGACCATGTGTCATACGTTGAAAGCCCGGTTCAAATTGTCGATTGTAAAGAACAAGTTCTACATACAAAGACCATTCCATTGGTCAAAGTGGTTTGGCAACACCATGGTACTGAAGGAGCGACTTGGGAGACTAAAGAGTCGATGAGACAGTTGTACCCCCGCCTTTTTTAACAAAGTGTATAATGGTTTAAATTTCGAGGACGAAATTTTTATAAGGGGGGAAGAGTTGTGACATCCTGAAATTCGACCCCGTTTCGATAAAGTGAAATGGGCATGTCGTCAACGTGCCTATGGTCCTTTTTCTCTGAGCTGATCACTCACGAGTTAACTAACCTATTGGGTTAAGCCGTTAAGGGATGTATTTGCAGTAAAATCCCTAAAAGCTACTCAATTAGTTGAATTGGACTAAAATCGCGTCTGATCAATTCTAACCATGAAATTTAATTTGGTCTCGGGAATCGAATATTCGAGCGTGTCGCAATTCATTTTTAGGACCGTCTCATCGTCTGTCAATTTATTGACGAGTCCGAAATTTCAAGAAAGAAATTATCGGAGGAAAAATCGAAGACCAAAAGAAAATAGAAAGGGAAAGAGAAAAGAAAAATAAGAAAAATATGATTATTGAATTTCTTTTCTTTCTCTCCCTTTTCTCTCTTTTTCTCTCTCTCTTCTCTCTCCTCTCCCCTCCCTCTTCGTGCGGACACCCCCCCCATCGAACACTTGCCTTGCCAAATTCAAATTGGTTTCCTTCTCTCTCTCTCTCTCTCTCTCTCTTCTTTTTCTTTTGAACAGTCAACTCTCTTATCTCTTCTTCTCTCTCCTCTCTCTTCTCCCCCACTCCCCCACGTGACCGAACCCTTCTTCTTCTTCTTTCTTCTTCGTGCAAACCAGCGAACCAGAAGCTGAAGAAGATCAAAAGCAGCAGTCAGCCATCGTTGCCGCCCGTTCCGTCGCCCGCGCCGCACGCACGCGCACGCTGCACGTCCACCTCTCATCGTCGTGCACTGCCTGCCCTCTCCACCGCCCAGGCGTTCTTCCCCGTGCGACCCTGCCTCTGCTCAGCCCCTGTTCCGCCTCGTTCGGCCATCTCCGGCCGCCGTTTGACCCCGCCGGAGCTTCCCTCGCCCTCCCCCGGCCTTGCTTCGCTGCCATAGCCGCCAAACTAGCTTCGGCCAGCCTAGATCAGCTGCTAGTCAATGGGTATCCAGCCCGTTCGTGGGTCGTTTTAGGTCGTTTCCGGGCCCCGAACCCGAGACTCGCTTTGAGGTTTATCGTTCCTCACGTTGCCCCCGTCGGATTGATCCGATTTGCACGCGATTCTAGTAAGTAATCTCACTAATCCTTGCTTAGTGGACTAATTACAGTTATTGGTTGTTTAGTTTTATTTAATTAGGTTTAGGTGGTTAGATTAGCGTTTATTAGTCAATTGTGATGCAAATTAGACAAATTGAGTATTCATTTAGCAAGTAGACGTGGTCTACTATTTGTTGAGGGTAGCCTAGGATTTTTCCCAACCCTAATCAGGCTTCAATTTGATAATTCGGGCCTAAGTAGAATTTTTGGCATTTAAATATTATTTTCCGGAATTAATTAATTAATTAATTATTTTCGAAAATTCAATTGGGATGGCTAGTGATCGGAATATTATGCCGATGACCGTGGTGAAGTTCGTTTATTCAATCGGGCTTTATTTTGAGCTAAATTGAATTTTTAATATTAATTATTTAATTTTCGAAATTAATTAATTAATTATTTATTTTTCGAAAATTAAGGTTGAGATGGCTGACGACCCAAATCTCGTGTTAATTGTCATGGCGTAGTCTGTTTATTTATTTGAGCTCTACATTGTGTGGAATTAAATAAATTGTGTTATTTTAGGGATTTACCCTAAATTGATTGACATTGAATTATTGATTGGTAGTTGGCCGAGTATGGCTATTTAGCATTTTGAATACCTTGTTAAGTTGTAAGTGGAGAGAGTGGTGAGAATTAACGAGAATTCTATTGGCTGAGACCGATCAAGTACGAAGTATAGACAGGCGTGGTTTAGTGATTAAGGATATTATCGAAAATGGCGCCTTAAAGAACGCACGTAGATCGTTTGTTATTTACGTCACCTTGGCGGAAGCGACACCGAGAGCATTGATGTGGCTCTATGACTGATTGCACTATGGGAGGTTATATAGTGTGAAACAAATGACTTAAGAATGGTCCGACTGACATGTAATCGACTAGTTCGATTGATCAATGATTTGATCCGATTATTATAATTTGATTGATTGTTCGTTGTGATTTATGAAGTGTCTGTATATAACCTTGAATTGCAGGTTGAGACTGAGGCCAAGGTAAGTTCTCTGACTTGTGCTGTGCTTAGGCAACCGAGTAGTGTATTGGTTCCCTAATTGAGTCTTAGTGGGGTAGAACTCGCTAAGACGTAATCTCATCCCAGTTTGGGGAAAACATTTCAGGACCCCGATGAGGAGCTGATGAGGAGGAATCTGAGAAGGAGAACTCTGAGGTGAAACTTGAGGAGAAGGATTTTTGAAAGAAGAAGATAATACCGAGATGAATCTTGAGTACGACCTGGATGGATTGAGATCCCATCCTCTTTTGTGAACTCCATTTTGATGTGAATAGTTATGAAGTACTCTGGTTTGTATTTTATATAAAATTTTGGTTATAAGTTTCAATATGAAAAATATGGCATTGCTTTTCTATACCATTGTTTTATTGTCTATGGATTTATAATTGCTTCGCATGTGCTTAATAAATAAAAGGGTTGGCGATACATAGTCCTGGGATATCGTATTATAAAATCGACCAAGTGAGAAGGATGTGCGTGCCCGAGGATCGAGGCGTGACACATAGTATTTATCTAGTGAGGTTCAAAACTTTTCCGAACCCGAATCGGCATTTAATTAGACTTTACAGGTATCAATGAGCATTTTTGGTATTTATTAATTAATTTCCGTAATTATTTAATTAATTATTCATTTTCCGGAAATTAGACGGGGATAGTCGATGACCGAAATTTCATACTTGATTGCAGTGGTGTATTCGATTTATTTAATTGAGTGCCGAGTTGTGCAAATTGAGTGTGACTTGTGATTTTGGATAATTATCCCAAAATTTAATATTTTTTGGTAATTAATTAGAAAATTATTAGGTATCAGTTTATAGTGCCAAAAATGTATTTTGGGACTACTGAAATATTGTATCTTGGCTAAGGCCAACCGTGTATCCACACATGATTATTTTTATTGGATATGATAAAAAAAAAGTAAAATTGTGAGATGATCGGGGTAGTATACTATATCTACTGCGGGCTTGATATACCGGCTTAGAGTGAGCAGTATATTGGTATACTATATTAGCATGAGGGCTTTGATATATCGGCTTAGTGTGAAAGTATACCCTTTCAGCTTAGAGTGAGCATTAGTAGTATACTATATTAATCTACGGGCTTTGATATGTCGGCTTAGCGTAAGCATTATACTTTATCAGCTTAGAGTGAGCATTATTAGCATATTATATCAGCCTGCAAGTTTGATATATTAGCTTAGAGCGAGCACTATACTATTTATTAGCTTAGTGCAAGCTATACTATCTAATGGTATTTGGAGACTCAAGTAACTTTATCAAATGGTATTTGGATAGTAGATGTTCTAAACATATGACAAGAGACTCAAGTAACTTTATCAAATTAGAAAAACAAAATGGAGGAAGTATTTCCTTTGGTGGAAATGGCAAAGGAAATATTGTTGGACTAGGAATAGTGAGAATTGGTAGCTTAATCATCAGTAATGTTTCCTTAGTGAGAGGTCTTAATTACAATATTCGGAGTATTAGCCATCTGTGTGACATAGGATTCATAATCAACTTCCAAGAGAATATTTGTTCTGGAGTTAGTCAAGACCTTTTTCAGACTTTCACCAGATGGAGGCATGACAATATATACCTTCTAGATATAAACCTTGAAAATTATCAATGCCTTATTTCAGTACAAAATGAGGCCAATTTGTGGCATTGGAAGCTTAGGCATGTGAACATGAAACAAATTGCCAAACTATCTACCAAGAAGTTCGTTCTTGGTCTTCCAGAGATGGTTTACTAGAATTCTAAACTCAGCACCTTTGCATGCATTTTAGGAAAATATGTTAGAAATTCCTTTAAATCTATAAGTTGTGTCTCTAATAACCGTACTTTGCAGCTACTTTACATAAATCTTTTTGGACCAACGAGAACCGAAAGCATTGGAGGTAAAAAATCCTGTCTTGTAATTATGGATGAATATTCAAGGTTTAGTTGGGTTTTTTTTTTTTTTTTTTGGCAAATAAAGCAGAAGGCTTCTCATATTTTTGAAAATTTGCTAAAAAGTTCAAAATGAGAAGGTCTATGTTATTTCTAGCATGAAAACAAACTACATAAGAGAATTTGAAAATCCAAACTTTACGAGTTTTTGTGATGAAAATGGTTTTCAACATACTTTCTTGTCTCCCCACATTCTAGAGCAAAATGGAGTTGTAGAAATGAAAAATCAGTCTTTACAGGAGAAGGCTAGAACTCTGTTAATTAAAAGCAAAGTCTATTCTCGCTTCTAGGCAAAAGTAGTCTCCATTGCTTGTTATATAATTAAGCGAGTGTTTCGAAAGTGCCATCTTAGAGAAAACCCTATGAGATTTATAAGGGCGGAAAGCCAAAAACTTCTTATTTTCATATTTTTGGTTACAAGTGTTTTATCTTGAAAAATGCAAATGACCATCTAGGTAAGTTTGAAGACAAGTCAAACGAAGGAATATTTCTTGAATATTCCATCACAAGTAAGCATATAGAGTCTTCAACAAAAATACCCAAAGTTTGTGGAAGAATCAATGAATGTGAAATTTCAAGAAGTCTTCCGAAATCACCAAGATCAGACTCAACTTTGAAGAATCTCAGTTGATTTTAGACTTAAATAAATCTGAATCCCCCAAACAAAACCATCTTCCTCTTGAACTTATCTAAGATGAAGAAAGGTCAAAAGAACCCTCTCAAGCCGAGAAACTCTTGAAGGAAAGGACAAATACAACAAAAATTGGAAGCACAAATCTAGTCATCCTCAAGATGTCGTTATTATAGAAGAAGGAATTTGTCTTTGGATCCAAGGGCAAAAAAAGATTTAGAAGCATTGGCACTTATTTCAAAAGTAGAACTGAAGTGAGTAGAAGAAGCTTAATCTGATGAAAGTTGGATAGAAGTTATGCAATAGTAACTTTGGCAATTTACAATCAATGATGTTTGGGAGTTGGTTCTCAAACCAAAATGAAAGTTTGTGATTGAAACTAAGTGGGTGTTTAGAAACAAGATAGATGAAAAAGGTAAGGATATCAGAAACAAAGCAAGACTCGTGGCAAAAGGTTACACGCAAGAAGAAGGGATAGACTATGATGAGACATAAGCACCGATGGTCAGATTAGAAGCTATAAGGCTATTGCTTGCTACATACTTTTATAACTTTAAACTTTTTTAAATGGACATCAAAAGTACTTTCATCAATGGTTTCATCCAAGAAGAAGTTTATGTAGAACAACCAATAGAAATTGAAGATCCTAGAAAATCAAACTTTGTCTGATGAAGAAAGCTTTATACGGTTTGAAGCAAGCACCTCATGCTTTGTATGAAGGACTCAACAAGTTTCTGGTAAGTAATGACTTCAAGAAAGGTTTGGTTGACACAATTTTATTTATCAAGAAAGAAGGTAAAGACTTTCTATTTGTTCAAATATTTGTAGATGATATCATTTTTTGGTTCTTCTAATGAACTTTTGTGTAAGAAATTTTCTAAGTCTATGCAAGAAGAGTTTGAGATGAGCATGATAGGTGAATCGACATTCTTTCTGGGTCTATAAGTCAGACAATCTAAAGAAGGAACCTTCATCTATCAAGAGAAATATGCCAAAGATGTCATTAAGAAGTTTGGAATAGAGAATTGTAAGAAGACTAAATCTTCTATGTTAAACTCCTTCAAACTTGATAAGGATGAAGATGGGAAGAAAGTGGACCGAAAGACTTATAGAAACATGATTGACTTTCTTTTTATCTCACCACTTCATGTCGACATCTTATTTAGTGTGTGCCAGGTTTCAAGCTGATCCTAAAGGCTCACATCTTAGTGCTGTTAAACGCATTATTAAATTTGTTGCCACTAATCCAAAGTTAGATCCGTGGTATCAAAAAGGAGGAGACTTTACTCTACTTGGATGTTAAGATGCTGATGGTTGCAGAGTTGATAGGAAAAGTTTTTCTGGGACTTGTCAACTTCTAGGAGATATGCTGGTATCCTGGTTCTCCAAGATGTAGAATACTGTAGCTCTTTCAACTGCAGAAGTAGAATATGTTACTCTTAATAGTTGTTCTCAAATTCTATGGATTAGTTGACAATTGAGAGACTTTGGAATAGAAGAATTTTATACTAAAATCAGATGTGACAACACTAGCATGATGAATCTCGCTAAGAGCCTTTTTTTTTTTTTTTTCACTCAAGAGCAAAACATATTGAAATTGACACCATTTCATAAGAGATCATGTGCAAAGTGGTGAAATTAATATCGATTTGTTGATTCAAAGAATCAACTAGAAGATATTTTCCACCAACCCTCTCGAGAAAGGTACAATCAAATTTATTTGTGATAAATTACACATCTCTTACCTGTTTGGTAGTTAACTTTTCAAATTTTGGCATGTAAGTTACCTTCCTCTTTAACGGGTATGAATATTTTATATTCGAATTTTTATTTGCCTATTATAATTTTGGGAATTGCTCTTGACATTTTCTTTCTAATTTTCTTGAAATCAAATTTTCTAGATCCTCTTTCAATCTTTTTCAATTTTTTTGCCAAATTGGTAGTTAATTTCCTTTACAACTCTTCGTTGCTGCGGTTGAATTGCTTTAAAACCTTTTCTCTTTACCTCTCTTGAAATTGCTCCTTTGTAAACCCTAATCACCGTATTCCTCTCTCTCGATTAACTTCTCCTCTGCGAACCTAGCCTTGATCACTTCTCCATCATGTCCTCGAAATCTTCCAAGTCAATCTCGGTTTCTTCTTAGCCAATGAAGGGCATCGGTTTGTGAAGGATACTCAAACACACTTTAATCTTGCGGAGACGAATCTCCCGTGAGCACCAATAATCGACTTTCCATGGAACAAGAAGTCACTTAGGAAGCCACTCCTCTTTTGGTAAGGAAACACGAAGTTCTTCTTAAACATCATGAGTTTTTTAAGAAGGGAGGAAGTTCTAAGAATTTTATTACTACTTTCCGAAAGCGGGTATGGAGACGAAACCTTGTTCTCGAAAGCCATGGAAAAACTAGGGTTGGTAAAATCGATAGAGTAGAGAAAGAATTCACGGTATTTCCTTTTGATCATCGTGTTGGAACTAAAAGTCTAATTGAAGGAAAGAAGAATATGACGATGAGAGGATGTTTAAAACTTTTAAGTCTAGACTTGGTGTTTTTCTTTGGGGTTAAGGCTCTAAATGGAATTTGTTTAGGTCTAAAGAGCATAAAGGGGCTTATGCTCAATTTTTGAACAGAGGTGTGATTAATCGCATTGTGGATTTTGACTTTCTAGAGACAATCAAAGTGAATCGAGAGGGAATAGTTCGCCAAACTTTAAATGAAGAACTTTTTTGGCAACGTCTAATGCTTATCTAGAACTAATCACTTATTTCTATTCAAATTTGTCTATTTTGGCTCCCATACATATTTAGTTCACTATATTTGACAAAGTTTTTGATGTGGATGTTAATTTGTTGGTTGGCATTCGGGGAATTGAAAGAAGTAACTTTAGGCCTACCAATACCTCAAATGATGAAGTGGTTAAAGTCTAATGAAGGATAAGATTCCAAGGGGTAGCATAACCTACTTTAGACTATCTTTTGACAATTTGCTTCACAAAATCATTATCAACGCATTAGACCTAAAGGCTACTTCAAAGATTGATGTCTCAAAGTTTGAGGCCAAAATGTGGGCCATTTGCAATGGAGTAGCCTTTTCTCCTCGCTATACACCATTCTATTATATATATAGAACAATGATGAAGGAAAAAGTCAACTTCCTTATAGTGCCTTGGTGACCAAACTCTTCAAGCATTTCTAGATTCAACCTCCTTCCGGTTTGCTCAGAACCTTGCCTCCCATGCAAAGTGGTTTTAAGATGATTTCCAAGATGAGATTAAAAGTAATTTTTGATGTTTAGGAGCACATAAAGAAAGGGTTTGCTAGTTCAATTGAGATCGAGTTTGCAGTTGAGAAAAAGATAAAAGGAAAAAGCGTAGTCTTTAGGATCCCCAAAAGAAAAAGGCCCGTTTTGCTATTACAAGATGAGGATGAGGAAGAAGACAAAGAGGAGACTCTCTCGGATTTTGTTGCCATGAGAGATCTCGTCACAAATATTGTAGAATATGAAGAAGAAGATGAGAAGAGTGAGAAAGACTAAGAAGAGGAAAGTGATGAGGAAGAAGCAGGTGAAAAGATGAGGATGAGGAAGACAAAGATGAAGAAGAAGAAGATGGTGATCGAGATAAAGAAAAATCTGATAAGGAGGAGATGATGTAGGGTATAATCGATGTTACTGCAAGAGAAGATTATGAGGGATAGAATCAACAACAATTGTTGAAGAATAGCAGCAAAAGGAAAGCTGAAAGGATCGTGATACAATAGGAGTAACCTTGTTCGATTAGGCCGAAGGGGAAATTGCTAAGAAAACTCCTCGGGAGCAACATGCGAGAACCAACTTTCGAGTGATGGCATTAGCTATTCTCTACTAGATGCGGAGGCCATCTACACCTCTCATTTTCCTAAATATTTTATTAGCGACAAGGAACGATAGACTAATGTTCGTGGGGGAGGGAAAATGCTTCCAAGGTGCAAACTGATCTCCCTTCAAGTTTGGATATTCATCCAATTCACTTTACCGGAGGCTAGTGCTTAGGGCAGACCAAATTGAACTATCCTTGTAGGGTTGAACTTTAGCCACGGAGATTAAAGTACAATAGTATGGAAATGGAGATCAAAAAGAAAATTGCACACCTCTCTTGCTTCCACAAAGCACAATCTCTTAGTGGATAGATATAGTCTCTTGCAAAAGATGTTCATAACAAAAAATAGCAAGTTGTCAGGATTTGATTACTCATGAGATAACTAGTCTATCGGGTGAAGCCATTAAGGAATCTAAATGCAATGGACTTGAATTCGACTAGATTCCTGCTCGAGTGCCAATCTACAAAGCGTTATTACGGCATGCACCGATTAAAGACTAGAGATAGGTCGACTCGACAAAAGTATGCGATTAAGTGTGGGTGATTCAATCTAATTGCACAATTCTTGTTGATCGGTACTAGACCATTTACTTTCATCGCTTTTTGATCTTTGTGCGTCTTGTATTTGAAACTCGAGATTTACACAACCTATAGGTCGCCATGTGTTGAAAGATGCATTTTGTGGTTTCGAAAATAATCGATCAGCGTGTCAAAAAGCGTTAAAAGTTCCTAAAACTTACTCGGCAGATTAGGACGCGCTAAAATCGCGTCGATTGAATTAATCGTGAAATTGAACCAGAATTCAGAAATTAAAAGCTTTGTTATGTCACAATTTATTTTAGAGCATCAACTTTCATCCTCCAAAGATTTTATGGCGAAAGAGATTTTTTGGCGAAAATTCAAAGTAAGGTTGTTTTGGATCGGGAAAATCGGAGGACCATTTTTGGTTGCATTTTTGGGATTCAGTTGGACTCATTGATGAATAAAAATGTTGATTAGGATGATAGTACCTTGGTTGGATTTATCGGCATCAAATTGGATTGATTGGAAGAGGAAAATGAATGGAATTGATGAGCAAATGTCCAAAATTCGTATGCCATGAGGGAGTAACTTTTGGACCACTTGAGAGGCTTCTTGAGAAAGCTTGGGGAGAGAGAAATGGGCTGTGGATGGCTGAGCAAGTGGTGGGGCAGCCATTTAAGTGTGTTGGCCAAGTGTTGGAAGGCACAAAAGGCCATTTGGGGTCCCCTCTCTTTAGCTGAGCATTCTTCTTCCTTTTTCCCTCTTTCTCCATTGTTGGGGTGTTGAGGAGCTTGAACTAGAGAAAATCGAGCAGCAACTCCCCTTGCCATCGCACGCCCGCCTTGAGTCCGGGTCTTACCGCAAGCCGCTTGCCCGTCATGGGGCCCCCGGCGAGCTCACTTTGCTTCGTCCAACTGTTGTGCTCTCCGTCATCCGGCCATGTCCCCTAAGCCGTGGTTGCAGTGGCTCCACCCCTTTCTTTGTCTTATCCAAGAGTAACTGTTTGGTCCATCGAGCCCATTGCCTTGCCTACGAGCTCGTCCCTCGTTCGTCGCTGTTGTCACCACGCCTCCGGTCGTGCGTTTCCGCTGACCCAAGCCACATCAAGCCACCGTTGGACCACCCTAGACCACCGTCACCGTATGATCGGCCCGCCATCGTTTTCGCTTAGGCCTTTTGCCTCCCAACCTGTCCTTATCATTTTAGCTTTGGTTTCCTCTCTTGGGCCAGCAAGCATAAGCCAAAGACTAGTATAGGGTCTTGGACTCGTAGCTTTGTTTTCAAGCCCACTTAGTCCTCCTTTGGTGTCGCTGATAGGGCTCGGTTGTTGCTCGCTTGAGCGTTTGTTGTGCCATCGTCTACCCGCTTACGAATCCTGTGAGTTTACTCACTAAACTTCGCTTAAGGAATTAATTATGTAAGGGGTGTTTAGATTAGGCTAATGATGGTTTAGGTGGTTAGATTAGCTTAGTTAAATGTTAATTAGATTATGTGCTTGATTAGTTTGGTAGATGGTTTAATTAGTCTAATTATGCAATTGGATTAATGTAACCATAATGAGACTTTTAATTACTTATTTTAATTATTTAATAATTTATTTAAATTAAATAATATTAAATAATATTATTTTATATTTAAATTAATTTAATTTTCGAAATTTAATTAATTAATTAATTAATATTTTCCTAAATTATACCATGAGAGCCACTTGTTAGAATTTCATATCGATTGGCAAAAAGCAATGTGGTTAGTTTGTACAAGTTAATAGTTGAAATTGTGTGATTGTATGGTAATTGTAATATTGGGGCATTTATCCCAAAATTGAGTAATTTCAATATTTAAACAAGAACTTCCCAGCGTTGGTTTACAACACCAAAAATATATTTATGGATTTATATTAAATAGTGAGATTTTTAAAAGAAAAATATAACATTTTGGCTCAAGCCAATGCATGTACCCAATAATGCAATTATTTTTATCTATATTGTTAACATGATGAAACAAGGCCAACTGTATCTAATTGAAGATTTTGTGCAAAGCACAAGATACTTGGCAGGGATTGATCTATTATATAACTTTGGTGAGCAATAATAATATGTACCGACTTTGGTGAGCAATAATATTATGTATCGCTTTTTGTGACTAATATCTATCTATATCAACTTTGAAGTACTATCTATCTATATCGGCTTGGGTGAGCAACGGTTATCGATCGATGAAGCTAAAATTGGATAGTCGGTACTAATTGATAGATAGTATTGATTAGATTAAATGATAGACGGTATCCATGGTATTGAATCAATTGGACTGATTTGTTTGGTCGAGATTATAAATTGTACTAACATGCAAGAAGGAATTGAGGCAAGGTAAGTCTTGACTTGTGTGGTTAGGCCTACTAGGCGTATTTCCTTCCCGATCGAGTTTAGGGAGTGAAACTTACTGAGACATTGTCTCACCTCGCTTGGGCTTAAAACTTTGAGGTTCTAAGATGGAGGATCCAAAGCCCGAGAGTCTGGTGGGAAGTGGAAGTTTGAAGGATTGGTGTTTGTGTTCGATGAGTAGGTCATAGGAGAGCTTCTTTTGGAACCGATTTTTTTTTTTTTTTACCGAAACCGAGTTGTTTATAAAAGGCATTTTGTGGAAATTTGTGTCCTGCTTTTCTATCCTTTGTTGAGTTTTGTATGGGGTTTGTTTATTATATGCTTCTGCATGTGCATAGAGGATCGGGTCGGGACGAGTCCTAGGGAACATCGCATTTGTATCGACCACCGGGGGATGTGCGCGCTTGAGGTTCGGGGCGTGATGATTTCCCACTCTAACAAGTCTAGAATGAGGAAGAGTCGGAGAACCAAACTCGATTTATCGACTCTTGTCAAATCGGAGCCTTATTTGAAATTAATTCTTCAATGTTGATTTTCTGGTTAAGGATTTCACTTACCTTATACAAACACGTTGATGAAATCAATCACAATTGATGAAATCTATCTTGAAGATACGTTCCTTTTTCAGAAGTATCTACCATGGAAACTAAAATTCTGATTATGGGCAAATCGAAATCAAGTGGAAATTCTATTCATGACTTCAACGATCATAAGATCCCTTTGATTGATTCTTTCAAACTTGGTTGGAAGAAAGTTCCTTCGGAGATTGCCAACAGCTAGTATGGCATGGAGGAGTATTTAAAAGAGTTCATTCAGTTTAGAAGCTTGGGAATGTGAATTTGAAATTCCAAAGTTTAAGCTATTCTCCTTTCCTTGTCTTCGTATGTGAGCATTACAAAGTGTGGTCTAGAGAGAAACACAAAGAGTGCCTTAGTAAGTTAGGAGTTCTACCATCGAGTATTTGCTTACAACATTGTAATCTATTAATTGATCATATAGTAGAATCTAGCTAGTAGGCTGTCGGCATGGAAGAGTGGAGGTAGATTTGATCTAAGTCAAATCACATAAAATTTGTGTACAACTCTCTTTCTCTTATCTCTTCATTTAAATCTGTTGCACTATTACATCTCAAAAGTAAATTTCTCCGCGTAACATATTATAAGCATCTACCAAAAGTCTGTCTCTTAAACGTACTTAGAGTTTTAATGATCTAATTCCGCTTTGAATTTATTTTTGAAACTCTTTTATCACTTATTCACCCGGTGATCTTACTAGCATCATCACAACTCCTCTTGTTGATACTCGTGTTCAATTTCATGTGGATCCGATACATCACGGCAGTTCATGAAACATAGATTGACACATATGAAGCCCCTAAACTAGAATGCCTGACGGTATTGAAGTTTTTTTTTTTTTTTTTGTGCACAAGCCGATCTCTTTTCTCATCTAATTGCATAGTAATTGGTGAAATATTTATTGCCAATGTACCTTTTTATTCGTTACTCATTGCAACTAGTGGGTTCCTTGAGAAGTTAGTTTGCTTAATCACGAGATGCTACATATTCTTGCAATGACCAATCAATATATGCGAGCTTTTAAAGATAGAAGCATTGATGTTCCTCTTGCTTCTACACTCATATTGAGATCCGTATAAATCCTCGTTGCTTTATAGCCTCTAAACCCTAGGTAAGTTGGTTATTACTGCTTAATTCACTTTATCCCTTAATGAAAATGGCAAGTCTCATTCGTGAAGTTCCTTTAGTTTCACAAGTTATTCATTTCTCAATGATGAATTTGGCAGTTTGGAGAATCGCAAAACTGTTATTGCGACATATCCATCCGAACCCAACGAGTTTGCACTAAGGCTTTCCAACGCGCGTGCCTATGTGCTTGAGCCATTGGAATATGAAGGAGAGTGGGTACTTCTCCTCTATTGAATATAGTCTTTGGGCTAGCACGATCTCCGGCGCAACCGGTTGCATCAACGCCTAGGTAGTGCGAGCCATGTCTCGTTGGGAATCGATTTCCTAGGTATGCCTTCCCACGATGGGTGAACCAGTGTTCAAGCTCTCCCCCAAGGATAGCCTTTTAGCAGGAAACTACTCACGGCCTTTAGTTAAGAGCTTAGATACACCAGACGATGTTAGGATGGTAGCATTTCTAACTATATGAGCTGCATTTCTCGGAGAGAATCTTTCATAGGTTGGAGAAGAAGAAGGGCTTAGAAAGACATTGAGTTTACAAAACACTCACTTTACTTCAAGGGACTCTCCCTAACACATTACATCCTCCTTTTTGCGATTTATAGACATTAGGAGGTCACACCTGGCTTAAGACCAAGCTCACGGGTCTTAAAACAAACAAAGGCTCTAGAAAGTTTGGCGGAGAATTATTTTGGTGATATGAACATGACAATGAATGTTAGATTTATCTAGCCTCTTTCCCTTTCTGCGCAACTACTACAAAGACTTGTTACGGTGATCGCTCATCGTTAGCGGTCTCTTACGTCATGGGCATTATATTCGTATGTCTCGAGTCATCGAACTATGCATTTACGCCTCAAGATGTTCTTCGTATTTTCGCTCAAGCTTTGCAAATCATTCATAAGAGGGAGTTAAGGAGTATGAGCATTCCACTGTTTGCCTCGTTTGATGAAGATGCTTCTTCATGATTCCTTGAGGATCTTGTAATGTCAGCTAGGCATGTTTGGCCGAGGCTAATTAGATGGTTGAGCATAATAAGATGTGTCCATCCCCAGGATAAGGACAAATGGTCTTTGATCATAGGGGTCTTGAGAGAGACGACCTCCAATGTGCATAGGGGTCTTGAGATGATTCTGCAAAGTCATCTATGTTCGTCATTTCTTGCTCCTGTGATGATGTAGTCTATCTGAATTCCTATGCTTTTTTGGCTTTTGGTGTAAGGTTATAATGATCCCATGCTTTGTGGTACATTGTAATTCCATACATCTTCAGGATGGTCTTGCCTGAACAAAATCTCTGAGTTCTCAAGATTAGTATTCACAAAGAACAAATGTGTCCTAGAAAAAAATTTGTAAATTCGAGCTTCCTTAAAAGGCGCAAGCTGAGGTTTATAGGATGTGATTCCTATACTTCGTGGGGCATTAGTAATGATGCTATTATTTTTTACAAAAGCCCATGCTTGTTGGAATAACAAAATAGTGTAAATTTCAGGATTTGGTTGGATAGTTCTTAGTTCTTGTTGTAAGAGCCGGCTTCCGGTGGGTGGAAGGATAAAACCAATTGAGGAAGTTTAAGAGGTTTTTGTCATCTTCCTTTTCAATGTTTCATCCGAGTCCGAATATCTAGTGAGATTGGCAATGAACTTTATGGTTGGAATTTGAAGCTATTGAGCTTTTATTGGTTAAGTACCATAGTAACCATCGAAGCGATTAGGTCATCTTTCTTCCAAATTAAAGGATGTATGAATGGATAGCTGGAATTTAATCCAAAAGGATAAATAATTGAATCTCCATGGAGTCTAAATAGATTTGTGTGGCATTGCCACATGAGGTTTTCAAATTTTCCAGGTGCGGCTATCATTACCCGGATTTGTTTGCGATCTCTTAGGGGTATTTCCAACTTGGCCAATCTCGTATTCTTTTAATCTTATACTTTTCATTGTGGTGAAATTATGGAAAGCATGCCTTATGATGTATATATTGATTTCTCATTGGTGCTTTTGTTCTTGACAAAAGTCAACAAGCACATTTATGACCAGTATGTTTTCTTTTTCCCTTTTTGCCAAAAAGTGGACAAGTGCAACACTCGAATCGAAGTAGGTTTAGGACTGATCGGTCCGATTTAATTCTCAATCCTGATTCTGAAGTAAAACCAGCCCAACCCAAGAACCGATCACCCCAAAACACAGATGTAATGAATAACACAAAGGAGTCAAATGACAGCTTCTGATTTAGGAGGCCAATGGTGCTCAATCAAGTGGCCAACACCCAATCAGTTATGCCCAGGACGCCATATAGAGAAATTGATCTATAATACAAGAAAAAAGGGGGTGGACACCTAAGAAGGTGAAGGCTTCCATAGGGCACAGTTCAAGATAGTTGAGTATGACCTGGAAAAACGAGAAATAGAAAATGCTAAGCCACAATACCGTAGCTTCCAGTTCCAAACAAGGTTTTCGTGATTCCTTCACCACGTTACCACCAAGAAAATGCCCAATTCTACAATCAAGAACTTGCAAAGTTCAGACGGGTCAGTGTAGCTGTTCTTCCCAAGCGGAACCGTAGAAACTCCCTCGTGCGATTTTGGAGACTCCAAAGAGTCGATTGTCGCGCTAAGAGCTCGTACTCCATCTGATGCCTCTGATTATAAGAATAAGGGGATCGTCTCGTAACGAAGAAAAGACCTTAACATGGGCTTTCAAAAGGGAAGGAGTGACCAAAAAGCCCCTGTAATAAAGAACTACAGTTCTACATAGACGTGGAGAAACATGCTGAAGTCGAGTTCCTAAGGGGAGGAGAGGTGTTGATACCAGAGGAAATGCCAACTACAAGAAGGCCCTCGCAATTGCGACAAGGGTAAGGGCCGAAGGATGCACCCACGTCCATGGTGGCCGTCAGATTGGCTCGAATTAACCTCACAAACTGGGTATTAGCATGAGCTACTAGAAAGGCTTGCCCCTCTGTTGCCTATAAAAGCCTAGTAAGCCATAAACATATTGTCACCAGCACTCACATTCAAATTCTCTCTATCTCCCCCACACCATATCGACTTTGGCGTCGGAGTGTTTATCCGAGACACTCCCCAAACTCCTCAATTATTTCTCTCTCGCATGTATCCAAAATGGTTAATGCCATGAAAACCGCAATAAATTTACTCAAAATTAATTTTTTTTATCACACAAGATCACTTTACCTTCTATAAGTTTCAATTAAAGTTTACTATTAAATTGATAAGTTGAATGACATGTGATAATTAATAGATATACTAGTTTAAAGGTTTACCCTCTATTTTTCAAAGGTACATTAGTGATTTTTCGATGTATTAATCAAATGTAAAATGAAACTAATTGACAGAATGTATCAATTTGAGATTTTTGTCAAATGTAAAAAGAAACTAGTTGATGGTAAATTTATTACAATATCAATTTGGGATTTTTGATAGTCAAAAAATTAGTTTTGGAAAAATTTGTCATTAGTATATTAATTATTGCGGAATACTTGCTTCCCAAGCTAATTACCTATCGCCAAACATATCTTCAAATGCAAACTACTCCCAAGATGGGAAAAAGAAATATGCATTCTCTTCAGAGTCCACATGACATATCAAACTTCACAAACTTCAGGCTCCAAATCTTACCAAGTAAACCCTATCGGTAAACTCAAACCTCATTATGTTCTCAAGCAGTTGCTTCAAAGGGGCCATAGCACTCTTCTTTTTCACTTGATTTTGATCAGACAGGTCATATATCTTCCCAGGTCATATATCATCCACCTTAAACCAACGCCACAATGTCGTCGTTCAATTTTGCATTATTCATCTCTCAAAACAGTGGGTCCCTCATGGATAGAGAACAGTCCATCAATCATAAGAGTGCAAATATTTATCCCAATCATTACTTCGGAGAAGTGCTTGCTATCTGATCAAATCTATATACGTATCGAGCTCACATGGACCGTACGTATGCAATACTGTTCTTTAGCTTGACACGCAAGTCACCAAATTCCACCTACGCATGATCGACACCCGCAGGCGTTGACCTTAAAAGTCCATTGCTTTCTCGGCCTCCAACAGTCGATCAACGAACTACTCCAATCCAAGCTATAGCCATCGCCATCGCCATCGCCATCGCCATAACATTCAAATGATCGCACATCACAAAACAAAAACGCACCCAAACGATCACAGGCTCGCGGACTGACCTCGACCCTCGACCCTCGACCCTTGACGGATCGATGGAGAGGGCCTCCGAGGTCATGGCAGTGACGTCATCGACGTCAACGGCACAGAAGGCGGAGGCCGCCTCGGAGGCCATCTGGACGCAGCAGAGGAATGGGGACACGAACACATGGTGGATCAGGACGCTGAGCTGGTCCCGGAGCTTGCTGTCGGTGCAGAACGCCTGGACCAGGCCAGCCTCGACGAGGGGCGGGTTCCAGGGCAAGCTGCCGTGGACACCCAGAGCGGCTAGAAGTTGTCGATGCGGTCGCTGTGGCGCATCACAATGACGTGCTGGCGGTGCTGCAGGTTGGCCTAGGGACGGAGGACGCCATCGTGGGGGCAGCGGCGGACGACGGAGAGGAGGAGCTTTGAGGCCACTGCGTTCGAATGTAGAGAGAGGGAGAGACGACGATTGGGAAAGGAGATGTTTTTCTTGTTATGGCGGGCGGAGGAGGGGAGAAATGACAGAAATGGAGCGTTTTTCCGGGAGGGTCGATGAGCAAAAGACGTTCCATGATTCCGTGAGCACTCGAGAAAAGGAAAATGTCTTTTTTTTTTTAGTTAATATCCCGAAAAATTCAAATTGATACACATAATAAATTTACACGCATTAATTTTTTGACTATCAAAAACCCCAAACTATTACATTTTTGATAAATTTATCCCAAATCGGAGACGTGTGACAAATTTACTTTCTATTAGTTTCCATTAAATTTTACTATCAAATTGCTAAATTTGATAATACATGACAGTTGACTATCAATTTAGGATTTTACTTTTCATATGTTACTATTGTATAATTTTTGTAGTTTTTTGTAGCATTAATTTAATTTAACAAATAGTATATTTGTCACAAATGTCTTATTTTGGGATTTTTTTGTCGAGACAAATTAATTTTTGGTAAATTTGTTATAAGTATCTTAGTTTGGAATTTTTTGTGGCCATTTGGGATATATTTGACATACGTATATTAGTTTGGGATTTTTTATAATAAACAAATTAGTTTGAGATAAATTTGTCATATGTGTAACAATAAGAGATTTTTCAAGGTATTAATCCTATTTTTTGTACTTATTTATTTTATTTTGAAAAAGAAGAAAAAAAACCTCCCTTTGTGGCATACTCCACGATACCACTAGTTTTTTTTTTCTTTTTTTAATACAAGAAGACAACAAGTAAACACTGTCAAGGTATTAAATTGACTAAAAAGATTACATAAGTGCTCAAAATTAGATTAGTAAAATTAAAATTTTTTTGATCAAATTGACATTCGTACAATAAGCTTTAACTCTAAAGTCACACAATTACAAGTCGTCTTTCTTAGGTATTGTTGCGACATACCTTTATGCAATTAAACTTTAAATAAATAGTCAAAATTTATGTGTCAACTAGTATATAATTATAAGTAGCCCTTTGAAGTGCATTGTTGAAATTCGCATTCAAGGTGCACTTCAAAAAGCTATTTGTAGGGGCATACCTTTTTTTTTTTTTTTTTTGTAAGGGCATACCTTACAAGTTACATTGTAAGATAGATATTGCAAGCTGCCATTGAAGGCAAGCCTCACAATCCACCTTTCGAAGGCAGGACAAATAAAGCGATCGCAAATAGGGGTGTGCGCAGGAACCAATTGGACCAGATCGAACTGGTCTATTTATGGGTGATTCCCAATTTTTTGTGGAATCAAATTGCTTGGACATGTCCAGTATGTTTTCTTTTTCCCTTTTTGCCAAAACCCGAAAGTGGACGGGCACAACATCGGAATCGAATTGGGTTTAGGATCGACTGGTCAAATTCAATTCTCCATCTCATTTCTAAAGTGAAACCAACCCAACCCAAGAACTGATAATCCCTAATCATAGATCCAATGAATAACACAGAGGAGTCAAAGGACAACTTCTAATTTAGGAGGTCAATGGTGCTCGACCAAGCGACCAACGCCCAACCAGTTATGCCTAGGACGCCATATACAGAAATTGACCTATAATACAAGGAAAAGGGGGTGGATGCCTAAGAAGGCGAAGCTCTCCATGGGGCACAGTTCAAGATAGTTGAGGATGACTTGGGAAAAAGAGAAGTAGAAAATGCTAAACTATAATACCGTAACTTCTAGTTCTAAACAAGGTTTTCGTGATTACTATGTCACATTATCGCCAAGAAATTGCCCAAAACATGTTTGATATGTGCATATTCTAAATAAATATATCTAATTATATATATAAGTGAATCTTTCGCCGCTAGGGCTAGTCCACTATTTAATGATTACGATATTTCATCTCGATAGATTATTCTATACCTTGAAAGTTCAGGCAGGTTAGTGCAGCTATTTTTCCCAGGCGGAACCGCTGTAGAAGCTCCTTGTGCGATTTCGAAGACTCCAAAGATTCTAATGTCGCGCTAAGAGCTTGTATCCCATATGACGCCTTTGACAATAAGAATAAGGGGATTGTCTCGGAACAAAGAAAAGATCTTAACATGGGCTTTCAAGAGGCAAGGAAGGAACTTGGTATTAGCATGAACTAGGCAAAGAAAAGACCTTAACATAGACTTGGAGAAAAATGCTGCAATCGAGTTCCTAAGGGGAGAAGAGGTGCTGATACCAAAAGGAAATGCCAACTATAAGAAGGCCCTAGCAATCGCGAGAAGGGTAAGAGCCGAAGGATGCACCCACGAGTCACCATCGTATATGGAGCATTTATGGTGGCTGTCGAGATTGTCTCATCGAGTTGTCTTACTTGACTCGAATTAATCTCATAAACTAGGTATTAGCATGAGCTACTATAAAGGCTAGTCCCTTTGTTGCCTATAAAAGCGTGGTAAGCCATAAACATCCCGTCACCAGCACTCACATTCAAATTCTCTCTTCATCTCCCACACCATATCGACTTTGGCGTTGGAGCATTTATCCGGGACAATCACTGAACTCCTCAACTATCTTTCTTTCGAATGTTTTTAAAACGGTTAACATCATGAATAATCTTAAACTAGTGTTGACACCTAAATTTTGGACAACCCATTTAGTCATTTATTGCATAAAAATTGGGAATTAATTTTTAACACCTAAAAAATATTATAATTCAATCGCATAGCATAAATTTTTTTAGGTGCACTTATTTTTAATTTACATGTTTTGCATTTTTATTTTTAGGACCGGTGATGGACGAGCTCAAATTTGATGTTTTTAAGCTCTAGTTCGGTAGGCCGGGCTAGGCCCATGAAAGGATAAAATTAACCCAAGCCCGTCGTTATTTTTAATTGATTATCTTGTAACAAATTAAGATTTGATGCGATATTATGGTTTTTGAAAATTAAAAAAAATCGCATTGTAATCTTATTTTTTATCAATAGATAATGAAATTGGGGGAGAATATTTTTGAGATAAGGATTTTTGTGATCAAGAGGTTATAAGCAATATTCGGGAGATGAAAATATTTAAAAAAAATCCTGTTTTGCATCGCTTATAAAAGGATATGTACGAATCAATTGTGTGGGGGGCTTCTTTGAAAAAAAACAGGAAAAAAGGTCAAGAGAGGTTTAGCTTCTGCAAAAGGGAAAAGAGCAGAAAAAGGGAAAAACTGCAGAAAAAAAGAAAAGCAAAAAGGCAGAGGTGATTTGACCCTCACTGTTCATCATCTCCCTAAGCTCGCTGCTCACCCTCTGTTCTGCTCCGCGAAGCCCGACGTCCTCCTCCACCTCGCTGTTCCGTTCGCCGCCGATCTCGCCGCTCCGTCCACTCCTCGACGCCTGCGCTTGAGATCTGCTCGCGACCCAACACTCGGCGTTCCCTGCTCCCGTCGTGACCGGCGCTAGCTGAGCCTCCCTCGCCACACGAAGCCCGCCGTCGCTACCGTCGGCCATCGTCCCTCCGAACCTCTGCCCGAGCACCAGATCCCGAGTTCCCGCGACGCCGTTTTTGCTCTGCCCTCAGCCCGGAGCTCCACCACTGCAACCAGACGTTGTTGCTTCTGCCTGATTCGCAATCGGCCGTGATTTGCTGCGTCTGCCGGCCTCGAGACCTCCGCCCATGACGCCCGAGTTCGGCTCCAAGGCTCATCCGCCACGCTCACCGAGCATCTGCCGCATCTCCACCACTGCCCGATCTGCTGACTGACCCACGACGCCCTTGGACACCGAGTTTCTTCACACCCAGTCGACGCCGCAGCCCGACGACTCGCGATCAACACCCACGGAGACCCCCTGCAACGCCTCGCCGGACCTTCGCCGGAGCCCCCGACTGCGACACCCTTGCTGGACCGACGGTGACCACCACACGGGCACAAGCCTGCTTGGGAAGAAAAAAAGGAAAAAATCATTTAGGTAGTTCTTCTTTTATTACTTTATTATTATTATTATTATTATTTTAAGGTTATTCCCACTTATCTATTTGTTTTCTTTAGTAGGATTTATTTTTGTTTGGCAGCGAGGATTCCAAGTACGTCCCTAACATTTAAGGTGTTAAATGTTTTTGCAGGATGGAAGGTATAAGGGGAAGTGTTTGCTAACCTTTGTTTTGTAGGGAGGTGTAAGGAATGTATGGTTTATTTTTATATTGAAGTGTTGTTTGATTTAAATTGTTGTGCATGCTTTGCAAAAATTACTACACTTTGCACATACAACCTGCCGCTGGACTTGGGCCGCATAGGATTATTTAGGATGGTATTGAGATTAATACCACTTCGACCGCATGCTCGGGGTACGAGTCGCCCATCTCAATCCCGAAATTGTTTCATGGTGTCAAGAATACCCACCTTGGTCTGCATGCCCACGACCCAGGTTGGCTCTTTGACCAAGCCGGAGTCATGAGGACTCGACATAGTCCACAAGCCTGTGGCTAGTCTGATCATCCTTATGGCTCCACCTTGATAAGCCTTATAGATTAGAAATTGAGCCACTTACCATGCGCATGTCTATGTGATTGTCAATCATTGGTAAAGTAAGTTCTCTAATTTTTTGCCTTTACATTTTACTTACTTTGTCACATTATTTTGTCGGTCCATGGCGTTAGGATTGTCTCGAGCTTTGATTAATATACAATGGGGACACCGGACATTCGGATTATTCTCCCTCCAAAGGAAGAGCTTAGCACTTGGTGGGACAAGTTAGATCAAAATAGCCGTCGTTCGTAGAGTCACATGTTGGTCGATTGCTTCCACTGCTGCGTATCAACATCCATGGTGACTTGGTCCAAGCACTCGCCCACTATTGGTGCCTTGAGACTTCTACCTTCATTTTCGGTGGTAAGCATGAACTCACTCCCACCTTGGAAGAATATAGCATTGCCATAGGAAAGTCCTTAAAAGTTGAATTGATTAATCCGCCTATCGGAATAGATCATGTTATGGCCTTATATGATTTTCTGAGAATTAAAGAAGATGACATAAGAAAGGTTTTAAAAGCCCACCGTAATGCATGTCCTTTATCTTTTTTGAAAGAATGTTTTGAAAAAGGCACCTCATTTCAAATGCGTAGGATTTTCCTCTTAGCTTTATTTGGGTTTATAGTATTTCCTTACTGCAAGAATACTATTAACCCTTTGATTGCTCAATTAGTTAGGCAAGTGTTGGAAGGAAATTTTTTTGTGAACACTGTCTTGACTGAAACTTTTCTTTCTCTCACTCGTTTCAAAAGAGGTGGCGATAAGACTCTCCATTCCTCTCCTGAACTTTTACAAATCTAGTTCCTTTCTCATATAAAAGGATTTGGTGGTTCAATGACTATACATGCTGTTAGTAATTCTAATCACCATATTATGAGATTTGAGAACAATCAAAAACATGCACCAGATTACCATTATTCTAGGTGGCTAGCTTTCATGAAAAAACCAACTCCCAAGGGTTTCCTATGGCATGCTAAATGGTTCCAAGTTCGGGTAGCGAGACTCTCATGTGGAAGAGTTGGCCCAATCCCTCTATTGGGATTCACTGGAGCATTGGAGTACTATCCGACTAAAGTGATTCATCAGTATCAAGTCGTACAAGAGCTTCCCTCGGCGTTACAAGCGGATCCGCTCCAAGTTAGCTTCGTTGATGGAAGCCAAGGCCATGAAGATTCCATTCTCACCATCAAATCGATGTGGGACATGTGCCGTCCACAAAAACTCAAATGGCCTGAGGAGGAATTAAAGGGCAGGGAAATGAAGTACTATGCCTCGATTAAGTATATCCAACAGCACAAGATTCCCGAAGAGTCAAGCTGAGAATAAACGCCTCAAAAGAGTTGCTGAAAAAGAATAAACGATTGCGCCGAATGGTGTCCCGAGTGTATATTGATCAAGCCAAATGAAATGCTTGAATCAATCTTGCTATTTTCAATTTTAGGAAGTTTGAGTCATTTACTTTCCTAGTTCATTTTGTTTAAGGCATTTTGAATTTCTACTTTGATAGGTCTGTCAAAAGCTCCATTGATGAATAAAGTTCTAGAATATTGCCATGGATCGACGTATCTTCATATGAGAATGCTTACTTTTATTCATTTCTTCATTTAGGTTATAACGGATCCGTCACATTCGTCCATCATCACACGATTAAGAGCTAGAATGGTCGAACAAACCGAAATGCGTGATCGTGTCTCTGCTGTGGAGACTCAGCTCCAACAAGTACTCGCTTCTTTACAACTTGTGACGGATCAACTCCAATTCCTCCAAACGAATCCAACAGCTGTCCCTGCTCTTCCTAAGTAGTTATGCCAAAGCAAGCAAACAAGGTTCAAACAATTGACGACGACATGCCCGGGCTGGAAGATGACCCAGTCATTGTTGGAAAGGCCAAGCTTGATGACGTTCCCAAGACAGATCAGGATGAGCGTGTTGCAAAGCTGGAAGAGAAAATGAGACAGCTACAGGAGTCACAAAGGTCCCTCCCGTTCGACCTCTCGGTTTATGAGAAGGTCAAAATGCCGAGCAAGTTCAAAATGCCAGAGTTCGAGAAGTATGATGGCACATCCCGCCCAAAATCTCATCGTAGATGTACCACGTGCGCATGGCCCAAGCACGTCAAAAATAAGCCCCTCATGATCTAATCATTCCATGTGAGTTTGATGGACCCGCACTAAACTGGTACGTGATGAAGAATGTGAACCTACTCGACACCTGGAACGAAGTGGTTGACGCGTTCCTCAAACAATACAAGTTCAACATGGACATCGCACCTTCCCGAGAAGACCTGGAGTGGATGGAAAAGAAAATGAGCGAATCATTTAAAGAATATGCCGTAAGATGGAGAAATCTAGCAGCTCAAATCACTCCTGAGCCTACCAATAAGGAGCTGATGAAGCTGTTTGTGAAAACCCTCCCATCTGAGTTTCGTAACCGAATGGCCAGTACGTACGTTGAAAGCTTCAATCAGCTTATTCCTGTGGGAGAACAAATCAAGATGGGGATAAGAGAAGGATGGTTTTCTGAGTCATCTAGTAAAAGATTCACTACCAAGAAGGAGAAGGAAATGGCTGTGGATGTGAATGTGGCTTATAGCCAAGAAAATGTCAAACGTGCCCTGGCCATCCAAATGAATCCAAGACAACCACAAACCATCAAGCCGCCAATCATTTGCCCAAGCAAATAATAGAAGGCAATTTTCTCCCTCCCTAGGTCTCCATCCCAAGTGCTAACGATCCTCCGAAAGAAAGGTTTGCTTACTAATGAACCAAAGCGTCCCAATCGCGAAAGCATTCACGGTTATGACTCGGCAAAGAAGTGTGACTACCATAACGGTGAATTGGGGCATTCGACTGATGAATGTTTCACCCTCAAGCACAAGATCTAAGCACAAGATCTAAAATCTCTTGGACACAAAGGCCTTCTCATTTCAAACTGCTCGGCCAAATGTCCGGAAGAATCCGCTACGGAGCATGAGGGTACGTGAATGCTATCCTAGAACCTGAAGTTAGATGGATCAAGAACTCGAAGGTGAATGTGGCAGATGCCTACAATGGACTGGTGAGAGCTAATTATTATCCAAATCAAAAGGATGTTCCCTTATCGTTGATGAAGGAAAGAATTGCCAAAATGGTGGATTACAGCATCATCGTGTATGCTGACCATAACTACGTGGTTTCCACCATTTCCCACATCATCATTGATTGGGAGGAGGAGCAGGCTGCTCTTGATGATGGTAAGGAAGAAGTAGATCAGTCACTTGCAGATATGCCCCCGCTAGAAGATGCAACTGATGAGGAGGTTGTGATTGAAATACCTTAGCCGTATGAGTATGTTAATAATAAAGCGGTGCCTTGGTCTTATGACCTAGATGTTGACCTCGTTACAAGGTCTGATCGAACTTATGCTTAAAATAATGCTCAACCTGCAAAGCCCGTCACTAACGAAGAGGCTAAGGAATTTCTGGCTGTGATTAAAGCAAGTGAGTATAATATCGTCGATCAATTGCGAAAGATGCCTGCCCAGATCTCTTTGCTTGAGCTCATTTAAACCTCCTCTGTGCATCAAAAGTCGCTAATGAAGGTGCTAAGCGAAATTCGTGTACCGAAAGCTTGTTGAAGTAGATAATTTGGAGGATTTTGTAGGATCAGTCATTCTCAAGGACATGATTGCTTTTTCTGATGAGGAATTCCTTCTTGAGGGTAGGGGGCATAATAAAGCACTTTACATATCTGTCAAGCACAAGGTTTCTCATGTGTCCCGAGTGCTCATTGATAATGGGTCTGCCCTAAACATATGTCCATTGGCCACTCTTCACTGCCTCAAGGTAGACCCATCAAAGATACATGCTGCGAAGACTTTGGTGAGAGCTTTTGATGGAACAAAAAAGGAGGTAATCGGGGAAATCCATCTTGACGTGCAAATAGGGCCGGTCATCTTCAACATTCATTTCCAAGTGCTGGATATCCCTACCGCATTCAATTTTCTGCTAGGTCGTCTATGGATACATACTGCTGGTGCAGTCCCTTCAAGTCTACATCAAGTTGTAAAATTTGTGATAGAAAGGAAACTGGTCATTGTGTATGGTGAAGAAGACCACCGGATTTATCACGAGACGGCTATCCCCTATGTAGAGCCGGATTCTGAGCTCGAATCAAGTTACCACTCATTCGAGTTAGTATCTACCATACATGCTTCTCGAGGTTCATCACCGCCCACTCCTGAGGTTTCAGATGCTGCCCTCATGGTAGGAAGAGTAATGGTTGTGAATGGTTTTGTCCATGGCAATGGTTTGGGAAGAAATGGTCAGGGTATTCGAAGCCCCATTGAAGCCCCTCAGAGGTCCCGATCTGCTGGGTTAGGGTACCATGGAAGAGGCGGAGGAAGTTTTGGAAGGCAAAGATAAGGAAGGCATAACTCGCCACCTAAGCAAGGGCGAAGGAGGCAAAATTTGCCACCTCCAAACATTCATGAGACATTCCCTGCTCCTCCAATTATGATGCAACATGAAGCTGAAGTAATGGATACTCTCGGATAGCCAAGTGGGAAGTTCGACTATATGGTGAAGTATTCGATTCCTCCCAGCTTTTACTTTGATGCCCGCAATATAGTTCCAAATGGATGGGATGGCATGGATGATCCGACGCCTTCAAAGACGGAAAACTCTGACGACACCCTGGAAGGAATTTCAAGTTTGTTCGATGACCTTTCCATTGGAGCCATTGATGGAGAACCTCTGGAGGAAACGGGCCCTCGCCCACAAGAGTAACCCATTTATCACTTTTGCACATTCCCCTGCGTGGGAATTTTTATTGCTTTATAGGAATTGTTTTCAATTTCTTCCTTTTCACTTTCTTTTTAGGACTTGAATTGCATTTTCCATTCAATAAATTGTAATTGATTGATGAATCTCAATGAAATTACAAGTTTTATTTTGAGAGCATGATGAGGTACACCAAACCAGCTCGGTGATGATATCCAGCCGATAAAACAAAATTAAAATCCAAGGAGAATTCTAAGGCCTGGGCTTCATCATGCTTCCTCGTGTCAAAATGTTTCAAAAAAAAAAGCTTTTGCAAAAAAAAAATTCAAAAAAAAATTTACAAAAAAAAATAAAATATGATTAACCCTGTTTGTCTTTTTGATCCTTCTATTTCATGTTTCAGGGACGATCATATAACATGCAAAGGCATGGAAATGGTCCAATCCAATGCAACAAGTGCTGATAATGATCCTGGAGAGTCGATCAAAGATTCCATTGAGGTGCAGCAAAGCTGGGAACAACATGAAAAAGCCAAAACTCTCACATCCGAGCAGACCGTCACTATTAATTTAAGTGACATTGAAGAAGCCAAGAAGGTGAAAATAGGGGCGAATCTCCCCAAAGACGAGGCTGAGCGCCTAATTCAGTTACTGAAGGAATATCAAGACATCTTCGCATGGACCTACGCCGACATGCCTGGGTTAGACCAATCAATCGTGGAGCATTGTTTGCCTACTAACCCGGACGTGCCTCCTAAGAAGCAAAGGTTGTGAAGAACTAAGCCTAAGTTCTCGAAGAAGATAGAGGAAGAGGTGATGAAGCTTCTAAAAGTTGGATTTATTGAAGTCTCGTAATACCCTGAATGGGTAGCAAACATCGTGCCGGTGATGAAGAAGGATGGTCAAGTTCAAGTTTGTGTCGATTATCGGGATTTGAACAAGGCTAGCCCAAAAGATGACTTCCCGCTACCTCACATAGATGTCCTTGTTGATAGTACCTTGCGGATTTGAACTATTCTCATTTATGGATGGTTTTTTTGGATACAATCAGATAAGGATGAGGGAGGAAGACAAAGAGAAAACTGCATTTATCACTCCGTGGGGAACCTTTCACTATAAGGTCATGCCCTTTGGACTCAAGAATGCAGGGGCAACTTACCAGCGAGCTATGGTAGCACTATTTCATGACATGATGCATCAAGAGATCGAGGTCTATGTTGATGATATGATCACTAAGACTCGACCTGGGAAAAGCCACGTCGAAACCTTGAAGAAATTGTTTGATCGACTCCGTGAGTTCAAGCTTCGTCTAAACCCCACTAATGCGTGTTTGGAGTAACATCTGGTAAATTACTTGGGTTCATTGTGAGCAGTAAAGGGATTAAGATCGACCCGGCTAAAGCTAAGGCCATATGTGAGTTGCAACCTCCATCAACAATGAAAGAAGTCCGGAGTCTTTTGGGCATGTTGAATTACATTGCTCGATTCATTTCCCAACTTTCTGAAACCGCCAAGCCATTCTTCAAGCTCTTAAAGAAGAATGCACGAGTCAACTGGGATGATGAGTGTCGAAAAGCATTCGACAATTTGAAACAGTACTTGATGAATCCACCAGTTCTTGTCCCGCCATCGCTGGGGTGTCCTTTGATTCTTTACCTCACCATTCATGGTGAGTCATTGGGTGCGATGTTGGCGCAGGGAAGTCCTATCAACAAAAAAGAACGAGCCATTTATTACCTGAGTAAAAAATTCACCATGTCAAAGCTGAAATTTTCTGATGTGGAAAAGACTTGTGTTGCACTAGTGTGGGTGTTGCATAGATTGAGACAGTACACACTGCATTTCCAGACATTACTTGTAACTGAGAACCATCCTATCAAGTACCTATTTGATCAGCCAGCTTTGGTGGGTAGGTTGGCTAAATGGCAAATTTTGATATCATAATTTGATGTGCAATATATGCCACAGAAGTCGGTTAAAGGTCGAGTAATCGCCGATTTATTGGCTGAGAATCCAAAAGCCTCAAATAATGATGATTGTTCCCTAAATGACCATATCTTGACTGTAAATGAAGACTCATGGACAATGTTCTTTGATGGAGCTGTGAACTTGTCTGGTTCTGGCACTGGAGCAATTTTGATATCCCCAGACAAACAGCATCATCCAGTAGCTGCGAAATTGATATTCCCATGCACTAACAATACAGCCAAGTATGAAGCTTGCATCATCGGGCTTCAAGCTGCAATTGAGATGGGTGTGGCCAAATAAAAAGTGTTCGAGGATTCCGCGTTAATCATACTGCAGACCGTAGGTGAATGGAAGACTAAGGATGCTAAATTGCTCCCATATCACAAGTATCTAGAAGAATTGATCAAGGGATTCGATGAGGTTTCATTTGAATACTTACAGAGGTCTCATAATCAATTTGCAGATGCACTTGCAACTTTATCATCCATGTTGCAAGTCATTGACGGATTAGAAGTCGAGCCATTGAAAATAGAGGTTTTGCCAAGGCCGGCTTATTGTATGGTAGTGGCTGAAGAATCTGACAAAAAACCATGGTATTACGATATCATGAACTACATCCAAAAACAAGGATTCCCCGAGAAAAGTACTCCAGCTAATAGGATATACATTATGAAGATGGCCTCAAAGTTCTTTGTCAGTGGTGAGAATTTATACAGGAGATCCTATGATTCAATCTTGTTGCGATGTGTGGATGCAGCTGAAGCCACTCAAATTATGCAAGAAGTTCATGAAGGAGTGTGTGGCCCTCATATGAATGGGCACATGTTGGCTAAAAAGATTATGAGATTAGGCTATTATTGGCTCACGCTAGAAGGTGATTTGTATTTAGCATGTTCGAAGTTGTCATCGTTGCCGGGTTCATGGTGACAAAATAAATGTTCCTCCAACAAAGCTGCACCAATTTTTCGAGCCATAATCCTTCTCAATGTGGGGCATTGATGTGATCGGCCCGATAAATCCTAAGGCTTCAAATGGACATCGTTTCATTTTGGTGGCGATAGATTATTTTTTCCAAATGGATTGAAGCTATGTCATTTGCAAGTCGCAATGTCGTGAAGTTCATCAAACGTGACATAATTGCTCGCTATGGTGTCCCTGAAACGATTATCATTGACAATGGGACAAATTTGAACAACAAGCTCATTGATGAGTTGTTCAGCGAGCTCAAGATCAAGCATCTGAATTCATCCCCTTATCACCCTCAAATGAATGGGGCTGTTGAAGCGGCCAATAAGAATATTAAGAAGATCTTGGCTAAGATAGCCGAGAATTATCGAGACTGGCATGACAGACTACCCTTCGCACTGATGGCGTATCGGACGTCGATTCGTACTTCTACCGGGGCAACTCCTTTTGCTCTGGTATATGGCATGGAGGCAGTTTTGCCTGTGGAAGTGGAGATTCCTTCCCTGAGAGTATTATCACAAGTGGAGTTATCTGAGGCAGAATGGTCGCAATAAAGACTTGAACAGTTAAACTTGATTGATGAGAAAAGACTGAAGGCCCTCTGCCATGGCCAAGCATATCAACAGAGAGTAGCCAGATCTTTCAACCGAAAGGTGTGGCCGAGACGTTTTGAGGTAAATGATCTTGTTTTAAGGAAGCTGTTGCCAATTGTTCCAGATCCTGGGGGGAAGTTCACTCCAAACTACAATGGCCCATATGTGGTAAAGAAGGTACTTCATGGCGGTGCTTTGATCTTGGCAGAAATGGACGGTTGTGTGTTTTCCACTCCAGTTAATTCAGATGCCATCAAGAAATATTACCCATGATAGAATTTGCCATGTCATGTGTTGAATTGCAAACGTTTTATGATGAATAAATTGCCTTAGTGAATTGAATTGTTCAAATTTGTCGCAAATATTGCATTTTTCTTCTTTGATGAATTATGTGAGATAGATTGAATGTGTCAAATGGGATACTTTGGAATGATGAAAGGCAAACCCCGTTCCATACATTGTTTCATACACCAACCCCCAGTGAGTTGTGTGAAAAATTCCATGCCTACGAGAAAAAGGATGATCTCGCAAAGAGTACATCAACCAAGGTGATAAGAGGCAGTTTCTTCTGCTATCCAAAACACTACAGATATATCCATTGTTCAGCCCTTTGAGCCCACACACATGAAGAGATTTTTAAATTATCCCTGTCAAGAATCGTCTCATATGGGGACAAGATTTGAAATGAATGATAGAAATTTTCTTACTCGTACTTGCATTAATCTTCGAGTATTGCTTTTACAGTGTGACTTGTACGATAATTTGAAGTGCCTTATGACGATGAAGAGCAGTTCTTTTTCTATCCTATACACTTTATCCATTGCATAGCCCCATTGAGCCTATGAGTTCATTTCACATTAAACCTAGTTGGTGATCATCCCCCACACTGGGGCAAGGTAAGAAAAGATCAAGCCACTCAAGTAGTATAATTTACAATGCTGATAAAAATGAAGACTTTGTCCAAAAAGAGTGCAAAGAAAAATGGGGCATGAAAAAGCAGTGTGCCTGGTAAAAGCAAGGCCAATGCCTAAAGAAAAAATTAAACACTTGATGAAGTGAGTCGTATCTCCAACAAGGTGGTACTCAATAAAAAAACTAAAATGTTGAGATGTTGCAATCAGTGGAGTTGTGATATGAAGAAAATCTTCGACGATGGGGAGGAAAATTGTTGGAAATGTCAAGGTGATCACCAACTTTAATCTCATAAACACTTTTTGAGCCAAATGATCCTTTCAATTCTCAACCTATGAACCCAACCTAAGTTACGTCCCTTACAAAATCTCTTCAGATTAGGGCACTTGAATTAACGTAAAAGTTCATATGTTTGAAAGCATCACTTGAAGAAGTGCGAGTAAGATAATTTCTGCTTCATTTCTCATGCTTTTTGGTTTGTAAACCCCATGATGATTATGAAATATCATTCATTTTTAATAGCCTCGACTCAAAGAGTCTCATTTGCTAAGCCGTTGACCAAACCATCGTTGCAATCCTTCTTAAAGACCTCTCAAATTGGTGAGATCGTACCGCTTGCAAAATTGCTCAAACCCTTGTTTGGCATGATGATGGTGAGACATAGTGATTGATAAAATCCCGCATCAAAGGTCAGGATGAAATTGCCATGAGGATGAGAGAAAAAGTCCTTTCAGACCAAAGGATCCCTCATTTGACACATTCATGATACTCATGTGTTCAGAATGGAAATTAGGTGATGCAAGATTAATGGAAATTATCATGAACCTCCATTAAATTGATGCATGTTTATGATTACCAATGCATGTTGTCTCTCCTTCGACCATGTTTTGCAGGAGATGTATCCCCGAAGATTGGAGATGTTACCAGGTAAGTATATCTCTATCCATACTTTGAATATTTGTCATCGCACAGGTATTCCCTTTTAAACATACCGACACTCAATTGAGTTGTCTTCCAAAAATTTCTCTCCAGATTCAATCTGATTAAGGCGACCGAAGAATGGTTCAAGTTCTGGTTAGTTGATCTCTGTTGCAAGGCTGGGCGACCGAAGAATGGTTCGGGTCCTAGCCAAGCAAAACCTCGTTTAGGCGACCGTAGAATGGTACGGGTCGTTGACAATACCTATTCCCTATTTTAGGCGACCGTAGAATGGTATGGGTCCTAGAAAGTGAATCCCCGTTTAGGCGACTGTAGAATGGTACGGGTCCTAAACAAAACTTATTTCCCTATTCAAGCGACCGTAGAATGGTACGGGTCTTGGAAGGTAAATCCTCGTTTAGGCGACCGTAGAATGGTACGAGTCCTAAACACAACCAAACACTGTCATACTGGGCGACCATAGAATGGTACGAGTCCTAGGAAGCAGTCTCTTTGCAAAGCCATGTTACTATTCTGGGCGACCGTAGAATGGTACGAGTCCTGGACATGTAATACCAACTATCTTGAATCACTGTATCCTCCTTGAAGGTAAGTCATTTCAGGTAAGTCTTTTATCATTTGTATTAGCATTTACATGCGTCATATAAATTGCATTTCAAAATGGGATTCATTTTCTCAAAAAAAAAAAAAAATCATTCAGTGCATTTGCATAGTCAAAATTTAGGTTTCAATTTGTCTTTGAAGGCAACATCTTCGAGCTCACCTTCAAAGATGGGCAGCTGTTGACACCTAAATTTTGGACAACCCATTTAGGGATTAATTTTTAACCCCTAAAAAATATTATAATTCAATCACATAGCATATAATTTTTTAGGTGCATTTATTTTTAATTTACATGTTTTGCATTTTTATTTTTAGGACCAGTGATGGACGAGCTCAAATTTTATGTTTTTAAGCTCTAGTTCGGTAGGCCGGGCTAGGCCCATGAAAGGATAAAATTAACCCAAACCCGTCGTTATTTTTAATTGATTATCTTGCAAAAAATTAAGATTTGATGTGATATTATGGTTTTTGAAAATTAAAAAAAAAAAAATCGCATTGTAATCTTACTTTTTATCAATAGATGATGAAATCGGAGGAGAATATTTTTGAGATAAGGATTTTTGTGATCAAGAGGTTATAAGCAATATTTGAGAGATGAAAATATTTTAAAAAAAAGATCCTGTTTTGCGTCGCCTATAAAAGGATATGTACAAATCAATCGTGTGGGGGGCTTCTTTGAAAAAAAATAGGAAAAAAGGTCAAGAGAGGTTTAGCTTCTGCGAAAGGGAAAAGAGCAGAAAAAGGGAAAAACTGCAGAAAAAAAAAGAAAAAAAGTTAGAACGTGAGAGAGAGAGAGAGAGAAAGAAAGAGGAGAAAACCAAAAAGGTGGTGATTTGACCCTCACTGTTCATCATCTCCCCAAGCTCGCTGCTCACCCTCTGTTCCGCTCCGCGAAGCCCGACGTCCTCCTCCACCTCGCTGTTCCGTTCGCCGCCGGTCTCACCGCTCCGTCCGCTCCTCGACGCCTGCGCTTGAGATCTGCTCGCGACCCAGCACTCGGCGTTCCCTGCTCCCGTCGTGACCGGCGCTAGCTGAGCCTCCCTCGCCACACGAAGCCCGTCGTCGCTACCGTCGGCCATCGTCCCTCCGAACCTCTGCCCGAGCACCAGATCTCGAGTTACTGCCACGCCGTTTTTGCTCTGCCCTCAGCCCGGAGCTCCACCACTGCAACCAGACGTCGTTGCTTCTGCCTGATTCGCAATCGGCCGTGATTTGCTGCGTTTGCCGGCCTCGAGACCTCCGCCCATGACGCCTGAGTTCGGCTCCAAGGCCCGTCCACCACGCTCACCGAGCCTCTGCCGCATCTCCACCATTGCCCGATCTGCTGACTGACCCGCGACGCCCTTGGACGCCGAGTTTCTTCACGCCCAGTCGACGCCGCAACTCGACGACTCGCGATCAACACCCACGGAGACCCCCTGCAACGCTGCTACCCCTCGCCGGACCTTCGCCGGAGCCCCGACCGCGACACCCTTGCTGGACCGACGGTGACCACCACACGGGCATAAGCCTGCTTGGGAAGAAAAAAAGGAAAAAATCATTTAGGTAGTTCTTCTTTTATTATTATTATTATTATTATTATTATAAGGTTATTCTCATTTATCTATTTGTTTTCTTTAGTAGGATTATTCCTAAATATATGATTGATGTTCCAATATGAAAGTGCCCCTCAAGTGAGGATTGATAGTCCGATTTTCGCGCCTGAAATCCGACTCGCAATCCCTTATAAAAATCAACATTCCAATCTCAAGCCCGAGATTTGATTCGCGATTTAAAATAAAATTGGTCAACCCGATCTCATGCGCGAGATATGGTTCGCCAATTTTTGGATATCAATATTGTCTTGCTTGATTTGATATCGTGTGTTGGGATCAATTCTATTTTCATAAGAGAAAAAAATCAAAAAAATTCAAATTAGGATTAAGTATGTTTTAGAATATTCTTAGTCTTAGGGTTAAAATCGTAATCTGATTTTGAATTTTTAAATAAAAAAATCAAAAAGAAAAATCCGAATAAGAATTAGGTTTGTTTTTGTTATCTTGCATGTTAGGAGTGCATTCATTTAGATTGTTAGTTTTTTATTTGAATTGCATGTTTAATTAAGTGTTAGTTTTAATTTCGAATTTCTTAAAGAAAAACACAAAAATGATCATTGTGCATATTAGATTAGAATTGCACGTTTCATTTTAAATTTAGATCATCTTTTTTAGAATAAATTGCATTTTAAATTTAGATAATGTCTTAGTTTAAATTAGGATTTAATATGACTTAATCTCTAGTTTAAATTAAATAAAATCTTAATCTAGCTAGATCATTTCAAATTTCATAAAATTTATCTTAGGATAAATTAGTTGCAATTTTTAGGATAGATTGCATTTTTAAAATAAAAAATGTCATTTGCATGTCTTATAGATTTAGTTTCATGAAATGCATGTCATTTTAGTGATTATTGTTAGGTTCATTTCTAATTAGAAATTGTCCGTCATTAGATTAGGTCATTTGATGAATGTTGCGTGACATATAGTTTGCATATTAAATTATATGTCGCATGTCATTTTAGTTGAAATAATTTTGTACATCATTGCATTGCATTGCACGTCATTAGAATTAAGTCACTTTGGTTAATTTAGATTGCATATTTAACAATTGCATGTTCATTAAGAGATCATAGAATTTGTATTCATATGTTTATGATATGTTGCCATGCCATATCATTTCATATTAGATTAAAAGCATTGCATTGCATATGGATTATAGTCTCGTTTAATAAGTGAAAACAAAAAGAAAGAAATTGCTTGTTAATTAGAAACCATATCTAGGGTTGTTGATGTGGATTTTAATTTAATAATGCAAATGATTTCGTTGCTTTGAGGTAAGTTATGCATATTTTAATTGCTTTCTTGGGTGTTAAATTAGTGGTTTGCGCACCTGCATGAGCACCTCACATGTTAGGGAAATAGATTTAAAATCAATCTAAATTGCTTGCCAAACATCTTTCAAAAATAAAAAGAAAGGTATCAAAAGGGCATTAGAGAATTCTAAGGTAACCAAGTCCCCATACCCTTAGTCTCTGGTTCGTAGGAGTAAAGTAAATCTCCTGTTGCTTTACTAGGGTTTCTAATCGACCCACAAAAAATAGATTAGTGATGACTCCTAGTTAAAATTCAATTGCATGTTAACAATTCAAATCTAAGTCGCGAATGGTATGGGCTTGGGAGAGTTCGAGTTAAGTCTAGGCTTAACAATCCATTAGCCAAACCCTAGGTGGTTCACCCCGAAAAAAATTGGTCGCGACAACTAGTATATTTACAATTTATTCAAAACTGCTGAGTTAAACGACATTTGGTAATTGACAAATGTACTAGTTTAGGGGTTTACCCTATGCTTATCATAGGTGTACTAATTTGCAATTTTCCAAATTTAACAGAAACAAATAGAGAGAAAATTTATCACAAATATATCATTTTAGGAATTTTGATAGTAAAAAAATTAATTTGAGGTAAATTTGTTATTAGTGTACCAATTATGAGTTTTTGGTGGTCAAATAGTTATTTTGAGATATATTTATTATAGGTGTACTTATTTGTGGTTTTTCTTATTATTAATCCTATCCAAAAAAACACATCGAAAATTCTTCAAGATGAGATTTCCAAAGCTCATATCAACCACACGATAACAAATTGGAAGTTCGTATACATTAACACTCGATCTAGTAATCAGATAAGAAACCAAATTTGGAAACGAAAAATAAAAACTCACATGGTTTTGGGGTATCAATGTCAACTCCAATTTGGTCAGTACATATTATTCGTACGGAATCAATTTTGACACAATAAACATTGGAGTAAGCCACCAAACTCCGACAACTTTGGCAGCTTGATACGACAATGATTTGTACTTCAACGATCAGGACATCCTCTTGCCGGTTTCTGCAGATCCTCCAAGGGCATAAAGTCTTCGTAACCCCATTCGGGATTGGAGGCAAATAGCCAATGACCAACTGCAATACCCCCAAAAAATAAATATTAAAATTTTTATATTGCAGATGAAGCCATATCCAATCAGTATACTCATACTCAATTGGGACACATGAAGAGAGATAGCCATATGTTCTCTCAATAGAAGATATTCACATGCATAATTTGATTGTTGCTACCCAAAAGTCGTTCCCGAAAGGCCACTTGGAATTTTCTCGTATAGTGACAATGATATCCAATTCATATAAAGAATTGGAAAAAATTGACGTGATCTCAAATAGTAGCATTTATATGTAATTGCATTCGCCCGTTTGGTTTGGACTAATCAAAGAATTTTAAAAATAAAATTTTATTTTAAATTTAAAATACTATCCAAATTTCAAAAAATTATGCAAAAAATATGTGCAAATCTCCATGCCCATTTGCACGCTCTTATTAAAGTTTTGGGTGTTTTGGATTTACAAAAAAAAAAATCAAAATATATGTGTCATGAGATTAAATTAAGTAAAAACTAAAAATAAAATAAAATGAACCTAGACACAGTAAAATTTAATCTAGATACGCATGTTACAAAAATAAATAAATAAACATACTTTTTTCTCTTTATAGTTACGATTGAGTTGGTCCAACGCACGCTAGTAAATTAATAGCGACTTCCCTTTCTGGCCGCAGAGCACACGACAATTACAGTTAAACAAGGACAAATCTTAGCTAATTCTATTCAACAACATAAGCAACAAAAGTAAATTTAAATAGGTAAGAGGCTAGCAGCTTATTTCGTTGTTGCAAACTTCTTTGTTCTGGTAAGGTACCAATTGCTCTTGCCGACGGCAAAGGCGTCGGAGAAGTGACGGCTCTGGTCTGATTTGCAGAAGTTCTGGATCTTCCAAGTGAATGTGTGGTGAGGCGGGTCTTTGATCATGAGAAGAGACTCCCATCTGATAGTAGATTTGATGACCAAAACCTCGGCCCGGAACATATAAGAGCCGCCCGCAAGGTATCCATTCGAAGGCTCTTTGAATGTTTCTGAGGAAGGAAACTGGGGAAACCCCCATTGGGTCTTCAAGTCATGGAATCTCCTCACTGCCCCCATCACCATCCACACGCAATTCCACAGGTCAACGTAACTTGGTCGTAGGTTCTAAGCTGTAATTATATAATTCGAAGTGTGATTTTTTTAATATTATGTGACGATCAACCTTAGATGGTCAAACACACGTCTCTAGTCCTGTCATACATAAAAAGCTTGTGGTTGACCCTAACCTCTCACTTGCGAAGAAGCTTATTTGTCCTCTCGATTGACAAATACAGGGATATATAGCCTTGATAACCTAGAGCTCCCAATTTTCGGACACGATTCATGCCCACATATCGTCCTTTTTCGTTAGGGTTCAGACCAATGGGTTCTGGAAGCTGAGTGGTCCTGGAGCTTGCGGCCGGTGCAGAACGCCTGGACCAGGCCGGCCTCGACGAGGGACAGGTCCCAGGGGCGGGCTGCCATGGACATCCAGAGCGGCTTGAAGTTGTCAATGCGGTCGCCGTGGTGCATCACGATGATGTGCTGGCGGTGCTGCGGGTCGGCCTGGGGATCGGAGGATGCCATCGGGCGGCGGTGGCAGCGTGCAGCGGGCAGCAACGGCGGAGGCCGCCACGTTCGGATGTAGAGAGGAGGAGAGACGACGATTGGGAAAGGAGGTGCTTTTCTTTCTTGTTATGGTGGGCAGAGAGGGGAGAAATGACATGGAAATGAAGCGTATTTCCGGGAGGGTCGATGAGCAAAAGATGCTTTTCAATTCCATGAGTACTCGAGAAAAGGGAAAAGGAAAATATCTTTCGCTTCTCTCTCTCTCTCTCTCTCTCTTTTAATCTATTTATTTTATTTTGAAAAAGAAAAAAGAATTGCCCTTTGCAGCGTACTCCACGCTGCTACTACTTTTCTTCTTCTTCTTCTTCCTTTTTCTAATAAAAAAAGACGAAAATTAGAGTGTGCTCCAAATAATGTCCGGGTACTAAATTAACCGGAAAGATTACATAAGTGTTCAAAATTAAATTAGCAATTAAAAAGCTTTTGATTGAATTGATATTTGTATAATAAGCTTCAACTCAAAAGTCACACAATTACAAGTCGTCTGCTTAGGTATTGTTGCGACCTACCCTTATGCCATTAAACTTTAAATAAATAGCTAAAATGTAGGTGTCTACGACTATATAATTACAAGTAGTCCCTTGAAGTGCATTATCAAGATTCGCATTCAAAGTTGCACTCCGACAAGCCATATGCAGGGGCATACCTTACGAGTTGCGTAGTGACGTAGATATTGCAAAGCTATCATTGAAGGCAAGCCCTCACAATCCACCTTTCAAAGGCAGGACAAAGAAAGTGGTCGTAGAGAGGGGTGTGCACAAGAACCAAATCGAATCAGATCGAACCTTCCACTTTATGGGTGACTCCTAGTTTTTGGTGTGGAATCAAGTTACCGGGACATGACAAATATGTTTTCTTTTTCCATTTTTGCTAAAGCCCCAAAGTGGACAGGTGTAAAATTGGAATCAAACTAGGTTTATGACTGACCGATCCAATTCAATTTTCGATCCTGATTTTGAAGTGAAACCAGCCCAACGCAAAAAGTGATCACCTCTGGTATAAGCAATTAATATTAGAAATTTTTTCTAAATCTCATTTTTGGCAAAACAAATGAAGAGTGAATTCATTTATTTTTTCACATGCATTATTTTTTATTGATCTTCCAATTCTATTCTTTACAAGTGCTAATCAGTGATTTCAACATTTTTTTTATTGATCGTCAAGGCTGGACTGCCATTTATAAGGTGATCTGGATTTGGATTTTTTTTTTTTTTTTTTGGAAATGAAAAATATGCAGAAGGAAGAATTGTGGAATTTCTGTATAATTTTTTTTTATTGGATGTTTTCTGATGAAGAGTATAGAAATAGGCTTTACTAAGGTAATCAATCAAATACGATTAATTAAGATATGCCCAATTAAGGATATGCAGAATTTTCAAGATATATAAATAATCAAGAGAAATATAGAAAATATCTTAAGTATTTCTAAATATCTCTAAATATCTTTAATGTTCTCTCTCGAACACAAGATATGCATAGTAGATAAGTCTATTATAGTCTTTATTAGATAATTATCTAGAGTAACCAAATTAAATATGATCAATCGAGATATTCGTAGCATAAGATATGGAGAATCTCTAGATATAAGCACAATAAAAAAAAAAATACGTAATATCATCGAGGAGGGCGGACCCACTTTTCGTATGTATATCTTTTCCAATGCACCATGTGATGAGAAAATATTCTGATTTGATACAGTCACGTAAACATCCTACGGGGCATATATTTTTTCGCTCGTCTCCAATGACATCTTGACACGCTTTCACATATTCATATCAGTAATTGACGTGGAATTTAAGAAAATTCTCTCTTCACCTCTGCTCTGTCTTCCTTCTCCACCCATGGCCGCCGACATCCAACCCTCCTCGGCCGTCGCCACCAGCGGAGTCGCCGGCGCCGTGACCAGGCCGACCGCTGTTGCATTCAAGCTGTGGCCGGGTTCCTCTGTTTTCGCCATCTCGTCCTCCTCCAGATTTCGAGATCTGGCCCCTCTATGGCCGAAATTGTCGCTGGTCCATCCACGGTCGAACGCCTTCAGGTGTCGTCTTCGTCGTCTTTATGGTCGTCTTCGTCGTCTTTGTGGTTGTCTTTGTCTTCTCGAGTATGCCCAATACTTCTGTTTTTCTTCTTGACATGTGAGCTCCATCAATGGCCGTCGGGATCTCAGCCTTGCACGTCACGGCCATGGACGAGCTAGTCATGGCCAAATCTGAAGGCAACTTCAGATTTGGAAGCCATGCCTTTAGTGCCACATCGGTCGTCTGGACCCCGAGCTCGCCGCCAAGGCTCATGGCGATGGACAAGCCTAGCGAGCCATGGACAAGCTATGCTTGCGGCTCTGGAGGCACGACTCCAGTCCAGACCTGAATGGGCAAGGACTGAGCCGAACGCAAGCGATGATGATGGGTAGGCTGAGTCGATTCCAAGTGACGTTGGAAGTGGTGGAGATGATAGCCGGATTGGGTGGTCCTCTGTGATGGAGGAGAAAGCGCCGGCGGCCATGGAAGACAACCAGATCGGCAGAGGAAGGAGGAAGAAGAGAAATCACTTTTTTACTTTTATTCCAGATCTGAGCTCCGTCCATGGCCATCGGGATCTCGACCTTGCACACTAGTCATGGCCATCGGGATCTCGACCTTGCACACCAGTCATGGCCAAATCTGAAGGTGGCTTTAGATCGCCTTTAGTGCCACATCGGTCGTCTAGACCTCGAGCTCGCCGCCAAGGCTCATGGCCATGGACAAGCCTCCTGAGCCATGGATGGTCTATGCTTGCTAGACCTGTCAAATGGATGGGTTGGGTCGGGTCGGGTCGAAAATGAGTCAACCTATATTTGATCAATTTAACCCGTTTTGACTCATTTATGTAGTGTAAATCAAGTGACCCATACCCGACCCGACCTATATTCGACTCATACTCGACCAGACCCATATTATCAAAACACATTTATATTTAACTCAATTTAGTTACTTAAATAAAAACTTCACACCAAATTTAAAAAGTAAATAAAATAAAAAATGTGAAAAACCTTTAAATTGAAATACTTTTGAAGAACTCTTAATAAGAAAAAAAATGATGAGCTAATAATTGACATGAAAATAATATTTGCTTAAAACAAATCTTCTTGAATGCAAGAATGCATAGCTTCTTGATTGTAATTTAAAAAAAAAAAAATTTGGTTGATTTATTGATTTAGTTCATCAAGTTAAAAATTACATTATTATTATTATTATTATTATTATTATTATTATTATTATTATTATTATTATTATTATTATTATTATTATTATTATTATTATTATTATTATTATTTTCTTTTTTTTTTTTTTCTTTTTCCTCCTTCTCCATTGTTACTTCGTCGACGGTGATTGGCCAAGCCGCAATCCGGCGAGATCAAGGCTCTGCCCGTCCAAGCGAGCTTGAGCTATCGAGCTCCGTCGCAGTCGGTGAGTTAGGGGCTTAGCTGATCTAGGCAAGCCCGAGCTCCTTCGCGGCCAGCGAGCTTGTGGCTTGCTAGATCCAGGCAAGCCTGAGCTCAGCCATGGCCGGCGAGCTCACGACTTGCTCGATCCATGCGAGCCCGAGCTTTGTCGCAGCCGGTGAGCTCGCAACTCGCCAAATCCAAGTGAGCCCGAGCTTAGCCATGGCTAGCGAGCTCGTGGTTTGCTCGATCCAGGCAAGCTTGAGTTTCATCGCAGCCGGTGAGCTCGCGACTCGCCAGATCCAGGCAAGCTTGAGCTTGGCCATGGCCGGCAAGCTCACGGCTCACTTGATCCAGGTGAGCCTAAGCTCTGTCATAGCCGGCGAGCTCACAGCTCGCCAGATCCAAGTGAGCCCAAGCTCAACCAAGGCCGGTGAGCTCGTGGCTCACTTGATCTAGGCGAGCCCGAGCTCCACCTGAGGTCGACAAGCTCGAGATCGGCGACGAAGATGGCGGCGTGATGGTGGGGTAGGTGGTAGTTGCAATCGGTTGGTTATCAGAAATGGTAGAAGTGCCCTACTCATCCCAGTCATGGAAGGAAACGAGAATTGAGGCAAAGCCTCTACCGTAGAGGAGGAAGGCTATGGGTTGAAAGTAGGTTTTCTAATAACCCATTCAAATCCATTTCTGTTCTTGCTTTATTTTCTCAAATCCATTTTTGACCCATATTTAATTTTCATTTGACTCATATCTGACGTATTTAACCAAAAATGGGTCATAATATGGGTTTAAGATCTATTTTGCCAGCTCTACTTGCAGCTCTGGAGGCACAACCCAAGTCCAGATTTGAATCAGCGAGGATGGAGCGGAACGCGAGCGATGACGAAGGGGTAGGTTGAGTCAACTCCAAGTGATGCCAGAAGTGGTGGAGATGCTGGCCAGATTGGGTGGTCCTCTGTGATGGAGGAAGAAGCGTCGGCGGCCATGGAAGACAACTAGAGAAATGAGGAAGAGAAAAATCATTTTTTAACTTTTTATTCCTACTTAGCTGACACGTGGCAATTTTTTTTATTGGATACAAGTAAAAAATGCGTGCCACGTAGGATGTTGACATGACGGTATCAAACCGCTAAAAATGGATACTTGAATTTCAGCACTTTCGTCAACTAAATGGATTATTTTGTGCTTATGCCACATTATGTTATGTTTAGTTGTATATTTGCTCATTTGCTTCATTTATTATGTATAAATAGTTGGAAAAACAGAATTATAAGTGCCTGGATTTCCAAATGGAACTCGAAATATAAAATCAAAATCTCCGAGTGACTTTTAGCTATGAAAACTCCTAGCAAATTCAAAATAGGCAGCAAAGCAGTTTTAGCCATTGAAAAAAAGGTTGATATCATGAAAAATCTTAAACTAGTATACCCATGACAAATGTGTCTCAAGCTAATTTTTTGATTATCAAAAATCTCATATTTATACATTTATAACAAATTTACCCAAAACTAATTTTCCGACTACAAAAAAAAATCCTAAATTGGTACATTTATGAAAATTGCAAATATATTCAATTTGCTTAATTCTTAAAATGAACCTCATTCTCGTAAAGTTGTCATGCAATATAATATTTAAAGTGTAAATCATGGTCGGAGTTTGCTCGAATGTACTTGGAAATAACAATTGGTGATAAAAATAAATCATTTTACTTTAATTTATTATTGCAACATTCCTATAAGTGAAACACCAAGGGAAAGTTAATGGATTACCAAGCAAACACTTTACATGAACTCATTCAAGTCCATACCAATCTTGACTTTGAGGTCATGTAGTTTAAATTATTTTAGAGTCGTCACTAATCTACTATGGGTTGATAGATAACCCAAGTAAAATGTAGAAAAATATTTTATTTTTATGAACTAGAGATTTCATGGATATAATGATTTGATTACACTAAATAAATCTAACGCATTTTCAGTACTTTTCTTCTTTAAGTTGGAAATATTTTGTAAGCAATCTTAGGGTGCGTTCGATAAGCATTCTATTTTCGGGAATACTTTCTATTTAGATTTTTTTTTTTTTTATTTTGTTCCCTGAACGAATTTTTGAGCATTTGAATGCTTCTGGTAATTGCACAAAATTTCTATTTCCAAAAAAAGAAGAAGAAAGAACGAGAATGCATTTAATACGACCGTTGAATTTTTTTGTTACATAGAATTTCTTTTATTTTTTTAATAAATTTTTGAGAAATTTGTTATTTGTTATTTTTTTCTTCTTCTTCTTTTCCCTTCTTTTTCTTCCTCTTCTAGCTAGTCGCCACCATAGACAATGTGCTTGTTGGCCTCGAGGGAGCCTTGCGGCCCTCGATGAGATTGTCGAACCTTATATTTGGCCAATTGCCGGCCATTGCTGAGCCCAATGACTTAAGTAGCACTGACACGGACACGGACACGGACACGCAATACACGACATAATATGATTCAACACACTGACACGTCGTTTCTCACTCAGTAGGTGAATCTAATGCTGAGAAGATCTTTTCACTCCATAACTGAACCTGAAATACTAGAAGCATCAGTTATTCTCACGTCATCCCCATTTTCCTCAACCCTTCCAGATTTTCGTGTGTCAAATGCTTCTAAGATTGTCTATTTTTATGAAATTTTTCTGGTGATGAAACTAAAATCTCCGAAACTCAACTTCCCCTTATGAATCCCTATTTTGCTTTCGCTAGGCCTACTTCATCATTCTCTCTCATCCACTCCATTCGACAGCTTATTTGCCAAACTCCTAAGGAAATAAAGGAGTATATCTAGTCTTTAAAGTTTGATCAACATCCCATTCTAGCCATTGAAATAGAGTATTTTTTATTGTTCAAATTCCATCGGAATTTCCTAAATAGTAGACCCAACAAGGATACTCCCTTGTCCATTATGGAGCTGTCTATCTTATTCTCACCTTTTATGGTCGGAAAGGCATGCCAATCGTGACAGAATAGCTTTATTGGATACTCAGTTTCTAGAATACCAGTATGCCTGTATTGGTACTATTTCAACCACTTTGAATGCTAGAACAATCTTTGTAATTTTATATCCAAACTTCAATATTACTCTTTCAAACCCCTAGCTACTTTCCTTCCTAAAGGTCTAGATTCAGCTTACTGGAGCTCCTTAGACTACTGACTTTATTGCAGGAATACTACACTACCAAATGGTTTATCGAGTGCAAAACCATGCTCTTGACTTGAATTTCCAAAATGAGAATGAAGCTGTTCTATTCATCTCTTTGCAGAATGATCAAACATCTTGTATTCATGTTCCCAGACAAATCCCAAAAGAGAAGTTGGCCAAGCTCTTTCTAGAAACCTGGATTACTAATTATGAAAAACTACATCAGAATAACAAGCCTCTCCAATCCTTAAACTCCAAATTCGTTAGGAAGAAAGATGACACTGTTGCCATCAAATTTGGCAAGGAAAAGAAAAAAAAATTCTTTAATCTTCTAGACTCTTTTCATGATTGAATCATGTGTTCCTAAGCCAATTTTCGAGCCAAATCCTAAACGACTTGTCCAATATTTCCAGAGTAATGGAAACCCTATTCATTACTACAAGGATCGATATGGTCACTGTTTTTGGGACCATTTTTGTCAATGCTCTTATTGTAGAAAATCTCTCGACAAGATAGACCCAAATATAAGACCCGGAAGGAGATACAAGAAGTCAAAGGATACCATATACCATAGGTACTTGAATGAAGACTCCTCTGTTGATACTCATTTGATGAGTGTGATAAATTCCAATCTATGGTTTCTTTTGCTCCAACTCCACCACTAGAGTTCGCTACTCCACCCTCCGTTTCACCAACTCCACCACTATCACCTCCTCCTCATAAAAAATTGGCTATTTCCCCATTTTATAAGTCAATCCTAAAGTGGGCAAAAAAGCATTCCTACCCACTGAAAGCTCCAAAAGAGGCATCACCTAATTCTTCCATTGCTACGTTCCAAGATTTTCCTCCTTTTATCCAAGAAAGTTCGAAACTTTCATTCCCTATCTCAAAAGAATTCATCAACCCAAAAGGAAAATATCAACATGCTCCTAAAATACCTGCCCCCACTGATGTGACAAACATGGAAGACAAAAAAAAAAGGACTCCTGTTACTGAAGCCATCTTGAATTGGCAATTAGAAACTCTTTTAGGACAAAATAATGCGTTTAAAATTATTAATTTCAAAATTGTGGATGTGCAACGAAATCTTCGAAAACATGATGAAACCACAAAAAAGAAAAAAAATGATTTTGAACTTCCAAAAAAGGCTTCATGCCTTGGAATTCGGACAACATTTGGGATATCATCATCTTGAGAGCCTCAAGACGGAAATAGAAAAACTCAAAAGGCAAATCCAACTCCTTGAAGAAGGAAGATTCAATCCTTTCAATCCATTTTTGACTACATTGCAGACTCAGCACTCGCTTCCTCTACCAACTCAAAATACGTCTATCTTTGCTGCTCTCACAGAAGCTCCCACCAAACAATACAAGACTGATGTGGTAGAAATGCAAAATCGCCTCAAAGAACTAGATCGAATAAGGAAAGAAAAGGGAAAAGAGAAGACGCTTGAAGAATCCTCCATAGCTATAAGAGAAAACCCAACCATATGATGCCATCTAATCCGTTAGAATCATTCTTGAGAGATCTGGGCAACCAAGAAGAACAGCTTGATCCTGTTACTTTGAAAGACTAGATTCCATTAGAACCGGTTTTTCCAATCATTTGACATTGGATTAGATTTGGTATCCCTTTCATCCTCTTCATCCTTCTCAATCCACATCATTGATTCTTTCCCTATTGTACTGATAACTTCATCAATATTCATGGCTGACCCTTCGGACCAAGATATGGAATCTAACCCTATGGAATCTAACCCTTCTGAACCAGAGGTTGCTCAACCAAACAATTCCTCTCACAATTTGACTACCTCCTCCAAACAGTTTTTCACCGTCGATGATATTCCTTACTCAAAATTGCCAAAAATATTTGAAGAATTCGATGATGTCATTTTTGGTTTTGTCATAAGGTTTATAGGTAGTCTCAAATATTGGTGGCGATCGATGATAGAACAAGATCAAGTTTAATTCCTGCTTTCACTTGACTTTAGTCATGCCATTACCCTCATGTACCACTTTTTCATTGGAAAACCTACTAACCTTCATGAGCTCAAAATGAGAGAATTTTTTCAAAGAAAATGAGGCTCTCTCCAAAAAAGGCATTTTAATAAATATTATCAGGAAATGCTCAAGCTTTTCTATGGTATTGGAGCTGATCCAAACCTAAAGTAAGTTTTTTCTGACTTCCATCCTCAAGGAATTATCCCAATAGATTGAGAAATCTTTTCTCAACAGACAAAAGAGAATTATGGACATTCATTTGGGAGAAATACAACAAGAAATCCATTTGTGCTTTGACGATTTGTGTTTAAAGCGCCAAATGGTTCATACTTATCCCACAGACAATAGAGAACTTGATGAAGCATGTTTTCATCATAAGCTAAAGATCAAATGCTCCAAACAAGACTGCGATGGTTCTTGTGGAAAATCTTCCAAAAAGAAGAAGCACTTTAAGAAATTTTGGATAAAAAAATCCAGGCACGGATTAAGCACTTCTGGAAAAAGAAGAAATGGTGATTCCTATACAAAAAGAAAGATCACTCAAGCTGCAAGAAATCAACTCGATGCTTCATCTGCAACCAAAAGGGTTATTTCACCAAAAACTACCCCTAGGCAACAAAATATCAGAGTCATCTGATACATCAGATAGAGATTCAAACTGGTATTTCACTTGAAAATAATGATATCGAATCTCTATTCTCTACGGATGAAGAACCATCTGAATAAACTCTTTGTGTCATTCTTTATTACCAAACTCTTAACGAGACTGATTCAGATTCAGAGACATTTTTCATATATCCCTCGCTTCTTCATAACAAAACCCTGACATATTTTCAAGTTAAATCTATTATCCCAATTTTCCTGTGAAAATCTTTACTTTGAAGTTTGCTAAACCCACCACTGTCATTGCTCTCATAGATACCGGTGCAAGTTCTTTAATTTTAGACACTAAAGTTCTCCTTGAAGAATATTGGACTTCTTGTATTCGATATTCTAATTCTGCCTCAAGAGATATTTTTTTCTACAAATGTAAGAACCACTCTAGTAACTATCTAGTTTTTCCCCCAATGTTCCATAACCACAAAAATCTTTGAATCTAATCTTTTCAACAAAGATTTGATCATTGGCTGAGACATTATGACTCAGATTTCTTAGCTATATATCATCCTTGGAAAAAGGTCTAAAGTATAAGGACCAATTATCTGAATTCGTCAATATCCAAAGAATTTTTTCCATTCAAATGGATCTGTTAGATCTAATCATACAAAAGTTGTTAGAATTCTGTTCAAAATCCCATTATGAATTCTCTAAAAAATGTTCTCATTCTTTATGAAAAAATCCAGAATTCTTTGTCCGCCTTCCTTTAAAAAAAATGAAGATATCAATCCAACCAAGGCGAGTCATATGGGAATGAAGTCAAAATACTTAGTTTCTGCTCAGAGCTGTTGCAACAAGGCCTTATTGAAATTTCAGATTCTCAATGGGCTTGTGAGGACTTTTACGTCAATAAGCATGCCAAGCAAAACAGAGGAAAGATGCAACTGGTAATAAACTATTAACCTCTTAATCTTTTTCTTCAAGATGACAAATTTTCCCTACCTTCCAGAAATTCCATTTTTACCAGATTATCCAAGGCCCATATTTATTCCAAATTTGATGTTAAAGCTAGATTTTGGCAATTGGGTATTTATCCTGAAGACAGACCTAAAATAGGGTTCTGTATCCCCAACCAACATTTCCAATGGAAAGTTCTTCCTTTTGGACTGAAGGTAGCACCATCTTTATTCCAAAAGGTTATGCGTCAAATTTTTCAACCAATTCTAATAAGCGTAACAGCATACATTGATGACATTTTGCTCTACAGCCCTAATGAGGAATCTCACTACTAACTTCTCGGACAGTTTGCAGACATTGTAAAGAAACATGGGATTATGCTTTCTCAAAAAAAGATGAATATTACCTAGACAGAAATTGAATTTCTTGATATGCACTTTAACAAAGGAACATACTATCCAGGATCAAACATTGCTCAGGAATTGCTAAATTCCTTGAAGAGAATTTTATGACAAAGCAAGTTTAGCTATTTCTTGGGATAATTAATTATTTCTGAGATTTTTTTTCCAAACAATGCAAAACTGCTAATTTCACTACAATCAATGCTGAAAAAGAATCCCCACCTTAGGGAAAATCTCAAACTAAAGTAGTCGCTTAACTTAAGGAGATCATGCAGACTCTTCCTCCATTACAAATCCCATCAATAGGAAAGAAAATTCTCCAAACTGATGCAAGTGATGAATATTAAGCAACCATCCTGTTCAAAGAAATTGATGACAAGAGGCACTTGTATGCTTACAAAAGTGGAAAATTCTTCCAAACAAAAATTCATTATCATTCCACTTTCAAAGAAATCTTGGCGATGAAAAAATGGAATAAAAGAGTTCGAATTCCATCTCATTGGCCATCACTTCATGGTAAAACTAGACATGACATGTTTCTCTCAAATGACCAAGTTCATACAGAAGTAGATTCCACATTCTCAATTGCTTCGATGGACTGCATGATTTTCAAAATACTCTTTTGAAACCAAATACATTGCTGGAAAAAAGTACGTGCTTGCTGACTTCTTGTCTATACCAAAGGCACGAGTAGAAATCAATATGTACATCATGAAGCATGCTTTTCATACTTGTCACCATAATGAAAAGTACAAGATTGATAAAATATGAGACTAGCCAAGCTAGCAATACTCCCAAGAGATTGTTAAACAGATCTAGAATGACAGCCTTACTGAAAATCTAGAAAACCTTATGTGGCAATGCCACACAAATCTATTCAGACTCCATGGAGGTTCGATCCTTTATCATTTTTGATTAAATTCCAACTATCCATTTATACACCTTCTAATCTAGAAGGAAGACGACTTCCCTGAACAGTTGCAATGGTTACTATGGTACTTAACCAATAAGTACTTAATAGCTATCGAAATTCCAACAAAAGGTTCATTGCCAACTTAACCAAAACATTCAAGCTTGATCGAAACACTGAAAATGAAAGTGATAGAAACCTCTTATTTTTCCTTAATTGGTTTTATCCTCCTACTCACTAGAAGTACCTCCTATAGCAAGAATTGAGAACTATCCGATTTGATCTCGAGATCCACGCTGTTTTGTTCTTCCAACGACCATGGACTTTTGTAAAAAATAATGGCATCATCACCAATGCTCCACAAAGTATAGGAACCATATACAATAAACCTCAACCGCACCTTAAGGAAGCTTAGATTTATAGATCTTTTCCAAGACCTGTTAGTTGTTGTGAACACCAATACTGAGAACTCTAAAGAGTTTTGTGCTAAGAGAACAAGACAGTTCCTAAATATGTATAGAATTATAATGAATTCACTACATGAGATCATTACAGCCTCGCACCAAAAGCTAAAGAAGCACTTGAAGAATTTAGACAAACTATAAGGACAACTCCATCATCACATCAGCAAGAAATGAGAGACACAGATGACCCTGCACAATCATCCCAAGACCCCTATACCCAATGGGGGTCATCTCTCTTAAGATCCCTATGATCAAGGACCCCTGTCTTTATCTCTAGGGATGGACATATCTTACTATGCTCAACCATCCAATCAACCTCAACCAAACATGCCTATCGACACTATGCGTCCTTTAGGAATCATGAAGAAGCATCTTCATCAAATGAAGCAAACATGTGGAATACTCAAATTTCCTCTAAAGATCCACTTGTAGGACTTGAGCAAAAATATGAAGAATGTCTTATAGCAAAAGTGCATAGTTATGATGACTCAGAATACAACTACAATGCCCATAACGAAAGAGATCGCTAATTGTAGCAGATCATTGTAGCAAGTCACTGTTGCAATAGGCTAGGGAAATCACTATTCATTGTCACTGTTCATATCTTCGAGAATAATTCCGAGTCAAATTTTCTAGAGCCTCCGTTTGTTTTAGGACCCATGAGATTAGTCCTTATTTGTTTGTGACCTCCTAATATCTAAAAAAGGCAAGGAGGATGTAATGTGTTGGGCAGAGTCCCTTGAAGTAAAGTGAGTGTTTGTTCAAAAACTGTCAATGTCCTTCTAAACAATTCTTCTTCTCTAGCTTGGTAGGATCTTCTAAGAAATGCAGTTCGGATAATTATAAATATTACAATATTGGCATCTTCGAGTATCTCTAGACCCTGAACTAAAAATCTACATAATTTTATGCTAAAAGGCTATTCTTGAAGGTCTTGAACAAGATGTTCGCCTATTGTGGGAAGGCATGTGGGAAGGCATGCTTATAGGAATCTGACTTCGTCATTTCTGGTTCTAAACCTAGGTCCATTATATATATATAATCATTTTATGATTATTTCAATCAAATTAATTTGATTTGATTCAAATTCATTGATAAATAAATAATAATAAAAAAAGCATGGAATGAATTTACACTAAAAACATTAATCTATCATTTATTGATATCATTCATTATTTCAATTTGACAAATTCAATTCCATTCCAATGATGCATAAAACTTGAAGAAAAAAACAATTCATATTTTGAACTCATGTGTCAAACGTGTTGAAAGAGAGGGAAAAAAAAACTTAAGGGGTGAATTATATATCATGAAAAGTGAGAGTCATAAGAGAAGATAAAACTAAGTTTTTCTTCTTTCCCAATTTTTATTTTTATTACTATTTTTTTTTTCACATATATACATTTTGACCTCTTAGTTATTGAAAATTTTTAAAATTAACCTTGCGTATCATAATCACGTGTCGGAATCTCACATATTAGGATTCCAGTTAGAAATGCTACCATCCTAGCATCTTTGAGTGTCTCTAGGCTCTGAACTAAAAGTCAAAGTGGTTTTCTGCTAAAAAACTATCCGTGGAGGGCTAGAACGAGAGGTTCACTCATAGTGAGAAGGCATACCTACAGGAAACTGACTCCGTCTTCCTTCGTTCTAAGCTTAGGTCTATTCATGGTATCAGAGCCATTGTTCCATTTATAACAAGATTCGTTTCATGTGCTCAGTAGTTAAATCCAATGCTGAGAAGATCTCTTCACGCCATGACTAAACTCAAAATACTAGAAGCATCGGTTACGCTTACCTCATCCCCATCTCCCTCAACTATTTCAGATTTCTGTGTGTCAAATGCTTTTAAGATTGACTATCTTTATGAAGTCTCTCTTAGTGATGAAACTAGAATCTCTAAAACTTAGCTTCCCCTTATGAACCCTTATTATGTTTTTACTAAGCCTACTTCATCATTTTCTTCCATACGTTCCATTCGACAGCTCATCCACCAAACCCCAAAGGAAGTAAAAGAGTATGTCCAATCCTCCAAGTTTGATCAACATCCTATACCAGTCATTGAAAAAGAGTATTTCGTTACTCTTCAAATTCCGCTAGAATTTTCCAAGCAGTGGATCCAGTAGGGATACTCCCATGTCCATTATGGAGTTGTTCATCTTGCTCTCACCTTTCACGGTCGTAAAGGCTTGCCAGTTTGGCCAGAATAGCTTTATTAGATACTTGGTTTCTAGAATACCAGCATACTTATATTGACACTGTACAAACCACTTTAAATGTTGGAACAGTCTTTGTAACCTTATATCTAAAATTCAATATCGCTCTTTCATATCCCAAGCTACTCTCTTTTCTAAAAGTCTAGATTTAGCTCACTAGAGCTCCTCAAACTGCTGACTCTATTGCAGCAACACTACACTACCAAATGGTTTACCAAGTGCAGAACTATGCTCTTGACTTGAATTTTTGCAATGGAAATAACGATGCTCTATTCATCTCCATGCAAAATGATCAAGCATCCTGTATTCATGTTCCCAAACAAATCCCAAAAGAGAAGCTGACTAAGCTCCTTCCAGAAACTTAGATTACCAACTATGAAAAGCTACATCAAAATAACAAGCCTTTCTAGTCCTCAGACTCCGAATTTGTTAGAAAGAAAGATGGCACTGTTTACATCAAATTTGGCAAAGAAAAGGAAGAAAATCCTTCTATCTTCTAGATCCTCTTCATGATTAAACCTTGTGTTCCTAAGTCAATTTTTGAGCCAAATCCCAAAAGGCTTGTCCAATATTTCCAGAGTAATGGAAACCCTATCCTTTACTATAAGAACTGATATGGTCACTATTTTTGGAATCCTTTTTGTCAATGCTCTTATTGTACAAATTCTCCCAACGAAATGGACCCAAATGTAAGACCCTAATAGAAACACAAGAAGTCAAAGGATACCATGTACCAAAGGTACTTGGACGGAGACTCCTTCATTGATACTCTTGGTGAGTGTGATAAATTCAAATTTATGGTTTCTTATGCTCCAACTCCACTACCAAAGTTTACTGCTCCACCCTCAATTTCACCAGCTTCACCACTACCACCTCCTTCTCATAAAAAATAATCTATTTCCCTATTTTATAAGCCAATCCTAAAGTGGGCAAAAAAGCATTCTTACTCACTCGAGACTCCAGAAGAAACAACACCTAGTTCTTCCATCGCTATGTTCCAAGAGGCAAATTTTCTTCCTCTTGTTCAAGAAAGTTCGAAACTTTCGTTCCCTACTCCAAAAGAATTCATTGATCCATAAGGCATATATCAACATGCTCCCAAAATACCTACCCCCACTGATGTGGATGAACATGAAAGACAAAAAAGGACTCATGTAGCCGAAGCTATCCTGAATTGGTAATCGAAGACTTTTAGCACACAACTATGTGTTCAAAACCATTGACTCCAAAATTGTGGATGTGCAATGAGATCTTCGAAGATATGATGAAACCACCAAAAAGATGCTTTTTGGACTTCTAGAAAAGACTTCATGCCTTAGAATCCGAACAACATCTAGGATATCATCATCTTAAGAACTCTAAGGCGGAAATAGAAAAGCTTAAAAGACAAATCAAACTCCTTGAAGAAGGAAGATTCAATCCTTTCAACCCATTTCCAAATATGTTGTGGACCGAGCATTCGCTTCCTCCACCATCTCAAAATATGTCTATCTTTGCTACCCTCATAGAAACTCCCACCAGACAAGAAAAGACAGATGTGGTAGAAATGCGAAATTGCCTCAAAGAGCTAGATTGAATAAGGAAAGAGAAGGGAAAAAAGAAGATGCTTGAAGATTCCTTGATAGCCATAAGAGAAAAGCTAAACCAAATGATGCTATCCAATCCGTTAGAATCATTTCTGACAGATCTAGGCAACCAAGAAAAATAGCCTAAGTCTGTTACCTTGAAAGGCATGATTCTATTTCCATCAGAATCGGTTTTTCCAAACAACTTTGATATTGAATTAAATTCGGTATCCTTCTCATCATCTTCATCTTTCTCAATCCCTGTCATTAATTTAGTTACTATTGTACCAGTAACTTCATCAATATTCATGGCCGACCCTCCAGATCAAGATATTAAATCCAACCCTTATGAATTAGAGGTTGTTCACCCAAACAATCTTTCTCAAAATGTGACCACCTCTTCCAGACAGTTTTTCATTGTTGATGATATTCCATATTCTAAATGGCCAGAAAGATTTGAAAAAAATTTATACTTAGCTAAATGCCCAAGCTCTAACCAATCAGGATAAATACGATGTCCTTTTTGGTTTTGTCACAAGGTTTACAAGCAGTTTCAAACATTGGTGGCAATCAGCGACAAAATAAGACCAAATTCAATTTTTGCTTTCATCTGCCTTTAGTCATGCCATTACCCTCCTATACCATTTTTTCATTGGAAAACCTTATGACCTTCACGAGCTTAAAATGAGAGAATTTTTTGAAAGAAAATGTTGCTCTCTCCAAAAAAGGGATCTTGATAAACAATATGGAGAAATGCTTAAGCTTTTCTTTTTCTATGATATTGGAGCTGATCCAAACTTAAAGCAAGGTTTTCTAACTTTCATCCCTACAATATCTCAACAAGTTGAGAGATCTTTTCTCAACAAACAAAGGAGAATTATGAATATTCCTTTGGAGAAATACAACAAGAAATCCATTTGTTCCTTGACGATTTGTGTTTAAGGCGTCAAATGGTTCGAACTTATCTCATAAACAACAGAGAACTTGATAGAGCCTATTCTCGACAGAAGTTGAAGATCAAATGTTCAAAACAAGACTGTGATGGTTGTGGAAAATCTTCTAGGAAAAAGAAGAATTTAAAAAAGTTATGGATAAAGAAATCTAGGCATGGATCTAAGCACTTCTAGAAAAAGAATAAATGGTGATACTTTCGCATAGATCTAAGCACTTCCAGAAAAAGAAGAAATAGCGATCACTCAGGCCACAAGAAATCAACTCAATGCTTCATCTGCAATCAAAAGGGACATTTTGCAAAAAACTGCCCCCAAGCAAGAAAATGTCAAAATAATCTTATACATCATATGGAGATTGAAAATGGTATTTCACTTGAAAATGATGATATCGAATCTCTATTATTTGCAAAAGAAGAACCATATGAACAAACTCTTTGTATTATCCCTTATTATCAAACTCCCAGTGAAATTAATTCAAATTCAGATTTTGAAGACCTTTTTCACATATCCCTCACTTCTTCATAACAAAACCTTGACATATTTTCAAACCAAATCCATTGTCTCCATTTTCTAGTGAAAATCTTCACGCAAAGTTTGCCAAACCTATCATTGTCATTGCTCTCATAGATACTGAGGTAAGTTCTTCAATTTTATGCACTAAAGTTTTTCCTGAAGAATATTGGACTTCTAGTGTTCGACATTTTAATTTTTCCTTAGGAGATACTTTTTCTACAAATGTAAGAACCACCCTAGTAAATGTCCATTTTTTTCCTCAATGTTCCATAACTACAAAAATTTTCGGATCCAATTTCCCTGACAAAGATTTGATCATTGGTTGGGATATCATGACTCAAATTTCTTAGCTTCGTATCATTCTTGGAAAAGATTTGTAAATTCGAGCTTCCTTAAGGTGCTGCTAAGGTTTATAGGATGTGGTTCTTATGCTTTGTGGGGAATTGGTGATGATGCCATTATTTTTCACAAAAGCCCATGGTCGTCGAAAGAATAGAACAATGTGGATCTCTGGGTCTGGTTGGACAATTCTCAGTTCTTGCTGCAGAAGATACTTCTAATGAGTGAGAGGATCAAACCAATTGAGAAAAAGCTAAGAGGTTTCTATCACTTTCCTTTTTAGTGTTTCGTTCGAGCCTGAATATTTAGGTTAAATTGGCAATAAACCTTATGGTGGGAATTTTGATAGCTATCAAGTACTTATTAGTTAAGTACCACAATAACCATCGGAGTTGATCAATGAAGTTATCCTCCTTCTAGATTAAAGGGTGTATGAATGGATAGCTGGAATTTAATCTAAAATGATAAAGAATTGAACCTCCATGGAGTCTGAATAGATCTGTGTGGCATTGCCACATAAGGCTTTTAGGATTTTTAGTGAAGCTGTCATTTTGGATTTGTTCAACAATCTCCTAAGGGTATTGCCAGCTTAGCCAATCCCATATTCTTTCAATCTTATACTTTTCATTGTGGTGAAAAGTATGGAAAGCGTTACTCATGATATACATGTTGATTTTTGCCGATGCTTTTTGTCTTGACAGAAAGTCAGCAAGCATGTTCTTCTTCCCAACAATATGTTTAGTTTCAAAAGAGTATTTTGAAAATCATTTAGCCTATCGAAGCAATTGAGAATGTGGAATCTATTTCTATTTGAACTTGGTCATCTATGCCATATCTAATTCAGGAAATGATGGCCGATGAGATAGAATTCGAACTTTTTTATTCCATTTTTCACTGCTAAGATTTCTTTGAAAGTGGAAAGATAATGCATTTCAGCTTAGGAAAATTTTCCACTTATGTAAGCACACAAGTATCTCTTCAATCAATTTATTCAAACATGATGGCTGCCCATATTTATCATTGGCGTCAATCTGAAGAATTTTTTTATCTTGTTGATGTGATTTATAATGGAAGAAGAGTCTGCATGATCTCCTTAAGTTCAGCAACTACTTTGGTTTGAGATTTTCCCCGAGGTGGGGGGTCCTTCTTTAGCATTGATTGCAGTAGAATCAGCAGTTTTACAATGTTTGGAATAAAATCTCTGAGATAATTAATTATCCCAAAAAATTGCTAAACTTGCTTTGTTGTGAAATTCTCCTCTAGAAACTTTAGCAATTCCTTAGCAATATATGATCCTGGATAGTATGTTCCTTTATTAAGGTGCATACTAAGAAATTCGATATATTCTTACCATTTACCAAAAAAAAAAGAAATTTGATTTCTATTTGGGAAATATTTATCTTTATTTGAGAAAACATAATCCCATGTTCTTTCACAATTTTTGCAAACTGCCTAAGAATTTGGCAATGAGATTCCTCATCAGTGCTGTTGAGCAAAATGTCATCTATGTATACTGCTACACTTGACAAGATTAGTTGGAAAATTCAACACATGACCTTCTGGAATAAGAATTGTGCTACCTTTAGGCCAAAATGGAAAATTTTCCATTGGAAATGTTGGTTCGGGATGCAAAATCCTATTTTGGGCCTATCTTTAGGATGGATGTCCAATTGTTAAAATCTAGCTTTAAAATTGAATTTGGAATAGATAAGGGCTTTTGATAATTCGGTAAAGAGAGAGTTTCTAGACGGTAGAAGGAATTTGTCATCTTGAATGAAAATGTTAAGAGGGTAATAGTTTATTACTAGTCGCATTTTTCTTCTGTTTTGCTTAACACATTTATTGACATAAAAAGCTTCACAAGTTTATTGAAAATTTGAAATTTCAATAAGGCATTGTTGTAGTAGTTATGAGCATTTCTTTTGAGCAGAGACCAAGTGTTTTGGCTTCATTCCCATATGATCCACCTTGGTTGGAGATTCTAAACAGGATTCTAACACATAATTTCGGATTTTTCTATAAAAGATGAGAACACTTTTGGGAGAATTCAAAATGAGATTCTAAACAGGATTCTAACAACTTCTGCATGATTGGAATTAATAGATTCATTTGGATCAGGTGTCAGATTTTTTTACACGTGTTGACCAAATGTTGAAGAATGTTCGAGAGTATTGGACACATGTTGGAGTGTTTGTCACGACACAAAAGCTCTCGAAAAAAGTGTTGGTGCTCAAGAGGAAGAAGAAAAAAAAATGACTTGATTTCAAAAATTGTTCTAAAATAAAGAAGTAACTTTTTTTTTCTACTTTTTTTTTCTATTCTAGATTTATTCTTTGGCCATTGATCTATTTCCGGAAATAGAAAAATTATTTGATGTTACAAAATGAATTTTTATTTTTTTTATTCTGAAGAATAAAATAATAGAAATTATTAGAATTGACTTGATTACCAAACAAACATCAATTATGGTTTTCTCATCCTTTCCAGCATATTATTCATTCTTAGGGTGAAAGCTTCCTGAAACTTACTAGACATTGAATCTAAATCCCCGTACACCAAACCTGGCAAGAGTCCATGCGCAATGTTGCTCCTCATGTCCTCCCTCCCCTGCCCCGATACCTCGTCATTAATTACTTTCTTCCACTACAATTACGAATCTACAAGTTCGCGCGGTACACCTCGTGAACACGGACACGGATGGGCCGCAAATTTCAAGTTAAAGCCTGTGTATGTCAGAAAAGAAACGAGTTAGGTAAAGCCCGCTCGGATTTCTAACATTATTCGAGAGGGGCCCGGCAATAAATCTTCTTATGCAATAACCCTCTCCATTTAACGTCTCCACTGAAAATACTCGATTATTAATGCACTAGAGAGAGTAAGGCCTCCAAACTTCAGCATTTTTTATCGTTGCTTGTTAAGATGGCAACGTTAGCTGTAAAAGACGGTCGACTAGTGTCTAATAGAGTTGTTGACCTAATAGGATTTGTTTAGATTATACTGAGAGATGATCGTAAGGTACTTCCATAGCGACTATCTTTTCTTGAACATCAAGGAGAAAGAGGACAAAAATTTACTCAATTTTTTGGCTTTTTTTTTTTGGTATCCAGGATTCGGCCTTGCATAACTTTATGAGTGCTCATGGCCGCTGTAGGGCCCGGCAGGCCCCAACGTCAACCACCGACTATACCTGGAGGGGAGCTAGCCCAAGACCTCACCATCAGGGCTCTCCACTTAAGAAGCTAACAATCGGAGATTCGAACTTATTCTCTCAGCGATGAGATAGTAAAGTGCAAACCCACTGGTGGGTAAAATTTACTCAAGTTCTTTATATAACTAATTTGCTCTAAAAAAAGTAACGACAGTTGCAACATCTCTGAGTTTCAATTTTCGTAGATTAGATTTGTAACCAATATTCATGAGGTGCTAATGTTGTGTCATAGTACGACACACTCAAACGGTGACCTCTCCTTTCAGTTTTTAACAAGTATGTCGATAATTTTAAAACATTTTTGATTTATTTGTGATATCAAGTTAGGTAAAACCTGCTCGGATTTCAAACATTATTCGAGAGGGACCCGGCAATGATAATTATGCAATAACCCTCTCCCTTTAACGTCTCCACTGAAAATACTTATTAATGCACTAGAGAGAGCGAGGCCTCCAAACTTCAGCATTTTTAATCGTTGCTTGTCAAGATGGCAACGTTAGCTGCAAAAGATGGTCGCTAGTGTCTAATAGAGTTGTTCACCTAATAAGATTTGTTTAGATTATCCTGAGAGATTATTGTAAGGTATTTCCATAGCGACTATCCTTTCTTGAACATCAAGGAGAAAGAGGACAAAAATTCACTCAAATTCTTTATAACTAATTTACTCTAAAAAAGTAACGATGATTGCAACATCTCTAAGTCTGAATTTTCATAGATTAGATTTGTAATCAATATTCATGAGGTGCTGATGCTGTGTCATAGTGCTACACACTCGAATAGTGACCTCCCCTTTCAATTTTCAACAAGTATGTCAAAAATTTTAAAATGATACTGAACATTTTGATTTATTTGTGATATCAAGTGAGAGCATGATACTTTTAATATTGGGATGTAGTTTATACTCCTCATCGATAGGAAGGCATGAGGGTCTTGCTCCTCAGTGAGCAGGCAGGGGTAGTGGGGACAGTGCTCTCAAGCTATCAAAGGACTTTTATAGTTTGAGCCAATATTTTATTAGTAGTTTAAATTTGAGCTCATGAATGACTATTGTGTATATATCTCTCTTATAATTGAGGGTTGTAATAGAAAATGGTAAGGATGTTAATTGATCTTCTACTAAATGTAGCCCTAATTTAAGGGTAAATCATGATTCATTTTGTGTCTTGATTTCTCTCTATCTCATCGTGTTTGAGCACATAATCCTAATATTTTAAAATATTTTCCAGTAAGAAGATTCATTGAAGTAACTAAGCCCCTCCACGTCTGGTATATACGTGTTAGGTGGGAGTTAGATTTAGATTTCTGTTATCTTGATGAGTGCAGACAAATGCAACGTCCTAAGTAGTAGGAGTAGTTACCGGTTTAAACCGATAAATTTAATGAGTGATGCTAGGTAGGTTTGAGAGAATAGGACACAATGAAGCAATTAAGGAGGGAGAGACTTATTTGTGCTTCCCAAAATACCTGACAATCGTCCTAAATCAAAAGCTTAATTACCAAAATTGTCATGTTTTTAAGTAATACGGGAGTTGCGGATAATGCGAGGAGTACGAAAAGTATGCCAAAATTTCTTTATATAAAGATGATATAAAATATCTGAATGTAGGGTATCGAGAAATATCAATTTGACCGAGTAAGACATATACACACAGTGATTAACTTATTAAACACCCACTACATGTGAAAAAAGGAGTTAGCTAAAGCCTTTCCGGATTTCTTCCATTATTCAAAAGCACTTATGGACCGAGCAATATGAATTTTCTTATGCACTAAGAACGATAAGTGAACCCCCTTTCGTCCTCTCGCTGAGCCTAAAGTAGCTTATATATTGGTGACTGAGGATCCACTTTCCCTTGTCGGCTTACGCCATTTCGGTATTCACGACTATACCTCGGAGGAGACTAGTACAGCAACCCACTGTCATGAACCTCCACTTAAATCACGGAGTCAATCAGGGAGTTCGAACCCAGAACCTCCAGAGAGGAAAGGCAAGCCCTCAACCATCTCAGCCAGTGGGTGGGTCTAAAGTAGCTATATTACTAACACTTCACTCTGAAATTCTCCATCACTTCCTCCATCATGACACCCTCTCAACCTTCCCAAGCAAAGTACTTGCAAGAAGATGACATCTCCCAAAAATGCCGAGACCTGCTTCCCTCGCTCCCTCACGAAAAAGGCTGGATTACCCCCTCTCTCTACCAATACCAAGGCTTCTGGGTTGCCCCGAAGCTCTTGAACGGGGTCCTCGCTTGCCAAGACAACTTCCGAGCCCAAGAAACCGACATCCTCCTCATCACCGGCCCCAAGTCCGGCACCACCTGGTTGAAGGCCATCATCTTCTGTCTCTCGAACCGGGCCAAGTACCCGGCTTCAATGCAACAACACCCTCTCCTCACCCAAAGCCCCCACGACCTCGTGCCATTCTTGGAGCTCAAGCTCTACTTCGGGCAAGAGATCCCCAATCTCAATTCACTACCACCCCCCAGGCTCTTCGCTACCCACTTGCCTTATCAATCACTCCCACAGTCGGTCAAGGACTCTGGGTGCAAGCTGGTGTACCTGTGCAGGAACCCTAAGGACACCTTCGTCTCGCTCTGGCACTTCGCCAACAAGCTGAGGTCCAAAGAGACAGGTGGGATGCCGCTCGGAGAGTGCCTCGATGCTTTCTGCCAGGGCGTAAGCCCGTTTGGACCCTACTGGGACCACGTGCAGGGATACTACAAGGTGAGCTTGGAGATGCCTAACAGGGCGTTGTTCTTGAGGTACGAGGACATGAAAGAGGACCCGCATGTTCATGTCAAGAGGCTCGCCGACTTCTTAGGTTGTCCATTCGGCGAACAAGAGCTGAGAGATGGGACCGTGGACGGCATAGTGAGGATGTGTAGCTTCGATAGTTTGAGCACGCTAGAGGTGAACAAGAGCGGGAGGTTATCGACTGGACAAGAGACCAAGTCGTACTTCAGGAAAGGCGACGTCGGAGATTGGGTGAATCACATGAGTGCCGAGATGGGGGAGAGAGTTGACCGTGTCATGGAAGAGAAGATGCACGGTTCAGGGTTGAAGCTTTGATCTCAATTTGGGTTTGTTACTATGGCTACATTAATCAATACTGACTGTCTGTGGCCAATGTCCAGTTGGCCTCTCAGAGTTGTGCGAGTGAATTAGTGTCATGATGTGCTGTATGTTTAATCGCAATGTTAAAAATACAAGAATGTATTTGTGCTTCTATGAATGCATCGTCCTTTTATTTTCTAGTGAGAAGATTATGGTCCTTTAGTTCTTTTTAGCTGCCATGATGGGATTTATAATCTATAGTAATTATTTCCACAAGATAAAATGATACAATGCCTTGTCCAAAAAAAAAAAAAATGATACAATGCCAAAATGGGCATACTAACTCCCCAAAGTCAAGCATTTAGCTAGACTACATTACTATGTCATGTACAATATCTTTGAATTTTCAAATATTACAATCCTTTCAATAAATAAAAATGTGTTCTAGCAAATCTTAGGTCGTGCACATACTAACTGCCATCATGCTTGCTGCTCGTTCTCCACTGCCGTCGCACGAGGCCACCCTGCCATTACTGGAAGTGCTCTCTCTCTCACCCTGTGAAAAGAGTGTCCAGCCACCCTCGCGGAGATATTTTCAAGACTCCATTCATTGGGATCTCTTTTTTCACCAATACGGTACACTACTTTTACTGTTAAGTTGGGCTTGAGTCACTTTTTTGAGAAGGGGTTTTCCTGTTTCAATCACGTGATCTCTATGCGTGTCGGTGACTTACAGCCTCTATATGCCTTTTCAGATTTCTGACGTTATTCCAGAGCAATAATGGATCCAGCAATGAATCTTCTCGTGCGATAGCCCTCTGTATCTAACCTCACCACTGAAAGATACTTGATTGTCGTGCACTAGAGAAAGTAATGCCTACAAAATTCAGCATTTTTAATCTTTTACTGGTTGAGATGGGGATCTTACTTGCAGAAGATATAAAACCAGTGTCGGATAGACCTGTGGACCTAACAGGGTTAGCTTAGATTATTTTAAGCAATGATTATAAGGTACATGAATACGAGTATCCGATTTTGAACAGCAAGCAGAAAAAAGACTTGTTTTCGTTCAGATGCTTTATTTCTAATTTACTCACAAAAGACAATGGCGACCGCAGCATCTCCGAACTTCCGTAGATTATAGGGGTTTGCAATATGCATGGAATGTTGATACTGTGTCACAGTATTACATGCATGGAATGTATTGTAGATTGTTCTGTACTTATTCGTGATAAACTTGATCGATTCAAACAACACGATAGCAAATCAGGCATATCGATATCCATCTAATAAATTAACGAATTATATTTCGCGCATGAAATCGAATTAGCCAATTTTTAATAAAATTGTGAATTGTATTTTAAGTGTGAGATTGAATTAGCGATTTTTCCGTGCGATTGTGACTCATATTTCGGATGTGAAATTGGACTATCAATTGTATGCACATTGTGAAATTAATGATTAATCCATAATTTAAAGGGCTATTAGAGATTGTAGACATGATAGCATATCCGGAATTTCAATCATATGCATCAACGATATTTTAATTAAGGAAATTGAATATTCGGAAATCAAATTAGATAAGATTTTTACCTAATCTGAATTTTGACTTTCAATTTGGCTTGACGAATAGCGACTCGCAACTCAACATGGTGGTGCTCGACTACTCGACAGTCACCCGATGTGTTCCACGAGACTTGCAAAATAGAAATCTCCAAGCTCGACAATGGATCAGGACTCGTCAATGAAAAGGGGCAAGCACAGCGAATCTTTCTGTTTTCTTTTTATTTTTAATTTGTTGGTCCTTCACTGTTGGCTCTGTGGGATTTGGTGAGACAGGGAAATCCACTAGCCTTCTGATGATCCCATTGATTTTCAAACTTTGACCTTCTAAAACCTCCACATAAATTCTCCACCTGCCAAGAAAGACTAGTATGCTTCGTGCAAGGCGTGACTGCTTCGTCGTTGACGTAAGGACTCGTGGTACTGGAACCTCTCGGTATTGGAATGGACAGGCTCGAGCTGGACAGGGCTCACCGTTGTTGCTGGGGATTCCGCGGATAGCCTAATGGGCCGCATGGATGCGGCTTGCGTCGGGGATGGTAGCTCAAACTCGGAGAAACGTTGCCGCGGCAATAGGATCGTTGAGGTTCCGAAGAGGCTTGTGGGGGTGGAACTCGACGTCGGGGCAGAGCGAGCAGGCAATGTTGCCGTTGTGGGACACGGGCAACAACTCCCGAATGGTGAACGCCAGTAGCAGGTCGTCACCGAAGGGTTGGGGCACAGTGCGGCAAGCGACGATGCAGCGATGGCACGGAGTCATGAGGGGCAGCGCGTCAGGGCTCGAGCAGTCGGAACAGCAGCACTGTCGTCGGTGAAGGAGTTGTGGTGGCGTCAAGGGATACTTGGTCGGGATGGATGGTGGAGCTTACACTTGAAACGTTGGCTTTGCGGCTAATTGTGACTTATTCGATTACAAAATCCTAAAATAGACAATCGGCCGTGGTAGCTTCGTTGGATAAGGCCCTGTTAATTCTCAGCCTAGATGTGAGGGATTCGAAACCCGGGAGAAGCACTAGGTGTCATAAGCGTGATACCGTAGTGGTGGGTCTCGCCCTAACGTCACTAGGGGGTTTACGGCGCGGCTATCGGCTGCAAAAAAAAAAAAATCTTAAAATGGTCAGAAGTTCAAAGTGTACGAGATAATTACATTCCTTTTTTTTCTTTTTTTGCATTTATTATTTTTTATTTAAAAATAATATCCACATAATCTTTTTCTTTAGTTGGAGAATAATATCCACTATTTTAAAAGTTATGATAGAGTTCTTCATAAATTTCTTATTATTTGTATATAATCACTTTGATTTGTTTCTTCATATATCAACCGATTTCAATTTGCTTCTTATGATTTTGTTTCTCAATTTGAACTTGCAATAAGAAAACATAGAAAGAAAATAAAAGAATAAAAAATGGAATAGAATCAAAAATTGAAACCGATTGAGGGAAGTTTACCAATTTCCAAAAAAAAAAAATTGTAACTGACAATTGATCGTCACTTCATCATTCAACAAAGACGGTCATCTCAGTATTTTCCTTTATAGGGTGTGCCCAATCATATATGATTATGTTTCATTAAATATATGGGGCATTTGATGGAGACGGGTTAGGGGATGACGAATAATGTATAACTTAAGATACTTTTTTGACACACTATTCGTCAACTCATTTCATTGGTCAACATTGGCAAAACTATAAACAAGATGTACAAAGCCCGTTGAAGCGTTCAATAGAAATTCGATACCTTCTTTCAGGGAGATTGTCAAAACAAAGCCTAAATTCGAGCTCGTTAATATATTCAATTAGACCTATATTCACTCAAATGCTCAAGTTAATGAGTTATAGGTTAACTAAATTATATTAATTACTTCACACTATATTAATTTTCTAATATGAGATGTTTCTAACACAACTCACTCTCTTAATAATCTTTCCCTCATGTGTGAGCTTAGTGTCAGGCCCGCTCTCCCTTAATTTAAGTGTCATCATGCACCTACTTCTAGGCACGCGTTGCTACACCACAACGCCCACTTGCCAAAAAATCACACCATATCAATTTTCTAATATGGGACGTTTCTAACACAACTCACTCTCCTAACAATATTTCCCTTATGTGTGAGCTTAGTGTTAGGTCCGCTCTCCTTTAATTTAGGTGTTAGGCCCACGTTGTTACATCAAAACATCCACTTGCTTGAAAATCGCAATCATAAGCTCTAATACCATTTGTTAGAGTGCACAACAGAAGCCCGCTACCTTCAACTCAAGAGATCGCTAAGAAAGAGCTCAAGTGTGAGTTCGTCAATATATCTCATATTTACTTAAAAACTTAAGTCAATGAGTTATGGACCAATTATGACATATTAATTGCTCAAGACCATATCAATTCTCCAATATGGGACTTTTTAATATAACTCACTTACACATGCTCCTAACATAGCCATCATTTTGAGTAATCAAAAGAAGCAAATTAACACTAGTGGAAATTCTAAAATTTTGGAAGTTTGCTGCAACGTTGTTTCTGTCAAAGTGTGCAAGAAATAACCTACCAAAGAGATGACTTTTAAACACCAAGTGTTCGAATAGATCCTTGCAAAAGATAAAGCTAAAGCAGTAAAACATCGAACAAGAAGGAGAGAGAGAGAGACAAAAAGTTTTAATCGCACTCAATGAAACTTATGTAGCGGCCTATCCAATCTCAATCACATAAGCATGGACTCGCAGACCCCTCAAGTGCCATAACTTTGGCCAAAGGGACACTTAAGTGCCATAACTTACGAAAGGTACACTTAAGTGCCAAAATCAGAGTAAAAAAGATCACTTGAGTGCCAATCCGGCCAAAATCCAGCCAAAACGCCAACGTGGCGTTTTTCCGGCGAAGCACGGCCAAAACGGCATCGTTTGGCTGATGTGAAAAAAAATTAATTAATTAATTTAAATTTAAAATTAAATTTAGTTCAAAATTTTTGAAAAATAATCATTTAGAAATTTAAAAAACTTTTAAATTTTTTTTTAAATTAAAAAAAAAAAAAAAGGAACGGGGGAGGCGGCTGAGGGATCAGCCCTTAGTTGTCGCCGCCACCGGGAAGAGCCGGCGATGGCAGGGGGAGGGTTGGCGAGGGCTTGCGGCCCTCGCCGCTAGATCTGGGTAAGAGCTCGCGGCCCTCACCGCTGGATCTGGGGGGGCGCGCAGCCCTCGCCCAGATCCGGCAAGGGTCAGTGGCCCTCGCCTAGCCAAGCCAAGGCCGCCGCCCGCTGGGGCGACCCCTGGCGGGTGGCAGCCCTTGTCCCGGTCGGGCGAGGGTTGCGACCCTCGCCCCAGATCGGGGCGAGGGCCTGGCGACCCCAGCCGACCCTCCCCCCGTCGTCGCCGGCCCTTCCCGGTGGCGGTGGGGCGGTGGCGGCGCGCCGAGGGCCGATCCCTCGGCCCGCCTCCCCCATTCCTTTTTTTAAAAAATTTTTTAAAATTTTTTAAAATATTTTAAAATTATTATTTTTAAAATATTTTAACTAAACTTAATTTTAAATTAAATTAAATTAATTTTTTAATTTTCTTTTACCACGTCAGTCCAAAACGACACTGTTTTGACCACGTCAGCATGCAAAATGGTGTCGTTTTGGGCGCGCTTCGCCGGAAAAACGCCACACTGGCATTTTGGCCGGAGTGGCACTCAAGTGATTCGTTTTTTTTCGAATTTGGCACTTAAGTGTACCTTTCGTAAGTTATGGCACTTAAGTGTCTTTTTGGCCAAAGTTATGACACTTGAAGCGTTTTTTTGCCCATAAGCATGAACCTTCTATTTTTAGGCTTGTACATAGCGGAACCACTCAAATATAATGCTAGCCACTTTATAACACGGAATCTGAACTTCCGTCTTTATAATCCCCAAGGAGACAGGTGCACAGGCAACATCACAATCAGTTGGGCCAACTTCGGCTTCTGTTGAGAGTGGGTCACTTAAAGGAGGTTATCGCTCGATACGAGCATGAGAAATCAAATCCCACAAGTGAGTCACGAACTCCCCACCCATTGCCAAGTGCTCTGCATTTGTTTTTGTATCATCGATGGAGCCACATACACCATAAGTTCCGCCCAAAACTCGGCCAATACTTTACAGATAAATTTTTCACCTTTTTCTACACCCAGCAGTAGCCGCCCCAACTTCGCGCCCTGGATTATTACGCTACTTTTATCGTCCCCCGTCTTATCGATTTCCATCAATTTCCCAATTCTGTCATATTTTGTATTGCATCCTCCGAACAGTTTTCTTGATTTAGAAATGATTCGGTGGAAATTATACTCCGCATCGTAAGGGTGATCTGATAATAACTTTGGATAGAACACTACCAAGTAAGCGAGATATTTGGATAAACAGGTGGCCACGCGGAAGTTCGACTCTAAAATGTGCATGCGGTGCTCGCCAATACTCGTGGCAATATGCCATACGGTGATGACTTAAGTCTGCGTCTCGAGACGACATGCCCAGGAGAGCTCATCCTCCACTTTGTTTAGTCTCAAAGAAGCTTTGCCATTTTCCAATACCGGTGGATTCGACATTAAAGAACGCAAAACGGCTTGTTTCACTTCCAAGGACAACTCAGCGGGCGTGCTTCGGTTTTGACCGTCCCTTGTTTGATCGATGTACAGAGCTGTGATGCGATTGTAGAGCCACCCCGCAGGGGTGTAGTCACACGACTCGAGAAGCAAGTATTGGCGAAGTTTCCTTTCCCAATGCTTCCGTGTTCGCATCCGGCATATTAGTCCTATCAGCTTGCCCGTCCATGTTTTCTCTTGCCACGAGTGAGTTCGTACGTACTTGCACGGAAATGACACCTTCGCCCAGTCCGAGATGGCCATGTAGAAAAGCTGTACAAGCTCCACCAATACGAATATTATTAGAACTAGTGCTGTGATGAGAACGTCAATGCTTCGCCTGCCTGCAGTAGCAAGTTGGACTTCATCTTGAGGTCCATATGAGTAGTACCGCAGGAAACAAAGTCCAATTGTCACCAGAGAACCAATTGTTGGAGAAATTTTTCCAGAATATTTTGAAGCTGACAAAACGTTTCTATCAGTCTAGTCTGGATATTCGCAGACCTTCTGTTTAAAGTCTGAAGACTTTTTAATCACCAAACTCAGCACTCAAGACTCAAGACTTAAGACTCAAAACTATTCTCATTGACAGTCTTTCTGATCCAGTGACGAAGGAAATCCAGAGCCGAAATATATGGTTGAGGATTTAATCCTATCCTCTGGAGAATATCTCTTGGTTGGATAAATATAACGGATTCTTTTATTCGTATCTAGATCGATTGAAGATCCGATGGTCGACGAAATATTATTGGAATGTTCTATTCTTGGAAACCAAGATCCTGATTGTATGAGCGAACATGATTGATGGGCTATCGTCATGTTCCTTTAATAGCTCGAATGATTTTCTTAATTGATTCCGTCCAATGGGTAAATTGGAGAAATTCCTTTGGTAAGTGCCAACGAGTATGATGGCATAAAGGAGTATAAAAATGAAGACATTCTAGTTATTTGAGTACGTGATCGATAGAGAAATTCCAGAGTCTGAAGCACCTTGATTATTAGTCGATACATTCTGAGCGAAATTGTATACACAGAGAATGTCTATACTTGGTGATACCTTGAGTGAGTGTGGTAGATCATCTACACCGAGAAATCAAGGAAAATCAACGCTGTAACATCTCTTTGTTCATAGTGGAATCCAGCCAATTGGCTGTCAGTGCAGAAGAGTGGACGTAGGCTTGAATCAAGCCGAACCACTATAAACTGCGTGTTCAATTCTCTCTTTCCTTTACTCAGTCTTACGTTAATTATTATTTGTCGCAAATCCTTCAACTGTCTAAGTATTGTGCAATTATCAAGAAAAATCTTTTATATACCTATTCACCCCCCTCTAGGTACTCATACTAGCTATATAAATTGGTATCAGAGCTCGTGTTCTTACTTTATTTGAAGTGTTTTACTTCAGAGTAAAAGATCCATGGCTAGTATGCTGGCACTAGGGTTGGTGGAAAGGCAAAGCAATACCAGACCACCCTACTTTGATGGAAATGATTACAACATCTGGAAGAACAAGATGAAAGCTTTCCTATGATCAAAAGATCCTCTGGAATGGGACGTTGTAGAAAAATGAATTACTCCTACAGATGCATCAGTCTCTGAAAGAGGGAAAGAAATTGTTGAGACCAGCGGAATGACTTAGGAAGAGATAAACAAGAGACAAGCACTCGATACAAAAGCAATTTACTCTTTATATTGTGCTTTGTCACTAACTGAATATAACCGAATATCTTTTTGTGTTACAGCAAAAGAAGTATGGGACATATTACATATCACCAATGAAGGAACATATCGAGTAAAGGAGACCAGAATTAACATTCTCCTCTGTCAATATGAAGCCTTCAAAATGAAACTAGGAGAATCTATAACTGACATGTTTAGTCGTTTTTCAGATATTGTCAATGGTCTTGAGAACCAAGGACAAAAAATTTCTAATCCCATGAAGGTAAACAAGCTACTGCGTGGACTCTCCAAGGATTGGAATCATATAAAGACTTCAATAAGAGAGACGCAAAGAATTATGCCATTATTTGTCGACGAGTTGATTGAAACTCTTCAGTCTTATGAAGTGGAACGAATTAATGAAGACGAAGATCCAAGAGGTAAGAAATCCATTGCATTAAAATCAAATGATGATTCTGATGATACAGATTCTGAAGATGATTTGGACGATGAGGAGCTTGCTCTCATGATTAAATAGAAAATGAAGAAGGTTCAATTCAAAGAAACAAAGTTTCCAAATACAGCAGACCAAGTCTGTTGATGATGAGGAAACAAACAAAGATGTAGTTTGCTTCGGATGTAAGAAAAAAGGGACACATCAGACCCAACTGTCCTCTTCTGAAGAAGAAAATAGGAAAAGCTGAAAAGTTTCGAAAAGCCCTCAAAGCCGAAACCTGGAGTGATACAGAGTGTGAAGAAAGTGATAATGAATATGCCAACATATGTCTGATGGCACATTCAGACTTAAACTCAGATTATGGATCAGACTCAAACAGTGAATTTGAGGTAAGTGATTTTAAAATTCCTATCAAAGTCTCTAAATACATTGATGAACCGTGTTTTAGTCTTAAGACTTCTTTCAAAAGAATTTTCGAACTTAAAAAGGAAAACTCAGCTCTAAAACAAAAGGAAAACATTTTAGAAGAAAGAGTTAAAAGTTTAGACTTGAATGTTTCTACTCTTAAAGAAAAAGAAGATAATCTTTTGAAAGAAAATGCTTTTTTTTTAAAATGACTTATCAAATATTTCAAAGAAATTTTCGATAGGATCCAAAAAACTTGAAAATGTTCTTTCAGTTCAAAGATCTTATTTCAATAAGTCTGGTCTAGGTATGACAGCAGAAACAATTCCCTTAATTGATTTTCCTAAAGTAAAAGAAAGAATTAAGAAAAGACCGTCGAGAGAGGCTTACAAAAATCATTTCAAGAATTTTTTTGTAAAGTCTGTAGGTCAAAATGCTCTCAGGTGTTCAAAGTGTAACAGTCGGGATCACTTTGAAAAAGAGTGTCCTATGGTTAGGAAACCTGTTAAGAAAGTATGGCCTAAAATTGTTTATCCTACTAACACCAAAGGACCCAAGAAAATTTGGGTACCAAAGAAAGCTTGAGATTCTTTTTTAAATGCAGGTCTCCGTCAAGAAAAAGGTAAAGTGGTATCTTAATAGCGGATGTTCAAGACACATGATAGAAGACTCAAATTGCTTCATAAAACTTGTTCAAGTAAATGGTGGAAATGTTTCATTTGGAGAAACGGCAAAGGAAGCATTGTGGGATTTGGAACTGTGAAAATTGGAAATCTCATAATAAGCAATGTTTCTCTAGTGGAAGGACTCAACTATAACCTTCTCAGCATTAGCCAATTGTGTGATACTGGTTTCAAGATCTCCTTTCAAGAAGGAATATGCTCTGGAATCAGTAAAGACTCTACTCAGTCTTTCATGGGTCGAAGACATGGAGATATCTACCTCTTAGACATGAAACTAAATGAATCACAATGCCTAATCTCAATTCAAGATGAAGCAAGCTTATGGCACAGAAAGCTTGGTCATGTCAACATGAAGCAATTAGTCAAAATCTCATCAAAGCAGCTTGTTCGAGGTCTACCCAAATTACCATACCAAAAGTCCGATCCATGCACACCATGTATTATGGGAAAGCAGGTAAGAAATTTATTTAAGCCAATAAATCATGTCTCTACTAATCATGTACTACAGTTGCTGCATATGGATCTCTCCGGACTAACCAGAACCCAGAGTACTGGAGGTAAGAAATATTGCCTAGTAATTGTGGACGATTACTCCCGCTTTACTTGGGTATATTTCCTTGCAAGTAAGTCAGAAACCTTCTCGTATTTTGAAAAATTTGTTAAAAAGTTTCAAAATGAAAAATGATGTGTTATCTCAAGAATAAGAACTGATCATGGAGGTGAATTTGAAAATCAAGATTTTACAAAATTGTGTGATGAATCTGGATTTAAGCATGCGTTCTCATCTCCATATACTCCTAAGCAAAATGGAGTTGTGGAAAGAAAGAATAGATCTCTTCAAGAAATTGCTAGAACTCTTTTAATTGAAAGTAAAATTTCTTCACAATTTTGGGCTGAAACAGTTTCAACAACATACTATATCATCAATAGAGTCTTCCTAAGACCTATTCTAGAGAAAACCCCTCATGAGTTATTCAAAGGTAAGAAGCCAATTGTTTCATACTTTCATGTGTTCGGTAGCAAATGCTTTATATTGAAAAATGCAAAAGATCGAGTTTGTAAGTTTGAAGAAAGATCAGATGAAGGCATCTTCCTTGGATATTCTACATCAAGCAAAGCCTATAGAGTCTATAACAAAAAGAGCCAGTCTGTGGAGGAGTCAATGAATGTCAAATTTCAAGACTCTACGCAAGATGAATCCAGTCAGACTCAGTATGAAGAGTCTGAACCTGCTCCAGACCTTCCAAAGCTTACAACTCAAGAAGTATCTCAAACTCTAGAATACCAACATCAAGATTTTCATGAAGATTCAAATAAAGAAAGAGATCATCATCCAGACAAATCAACCAGTAACTGGAAGCATAAGTCCAGTCATCCCAAAGATCTCATTATCGGCGAACTTAATGAAGGAATTCGCACCAGATCCAAAAGACGTGAAGAGTCTAATGCTGTGGCTCTCATTTATGAAATTGAACCAAAAAGCCTAGAAGAAGCTTTATCTGATGAAAGCTGGATCGAAGCTATGCAAGAAGAGCTCAGGCAGTTCAACATTAATGATGTCCGGGAATTGACATCTAAACCAAAAGGTAAAACTGTTATTGGAGCCAAATGGGTGTTCAGAAACAAGATGAATGAAAAAGGAAAAGTCGTACGAAACAAAGCAAGACTCATGGCCAAAGGATATATGCAAAAAGACGGAATAGACTATGATGAGACTTATGCTTATGTAGCAAGGTTAGAAGCTATTCGACTATTACTTGCGTTTGCTTGTTATAAAAATTTCAGGTTATTCCAAATGGACGTCAAAAGTGCGTTCCTATATGGATTTATCCATGAGGAAGTTTATGTGGAACAACCACCTGGGTTTGAAGACCCAAAGAAGCCAGACTCAGTCTTCAGACTGAAAAATGCTTTGTATGGTTTAAAGCAAGCACCTCGAGCTTGGTACGACAAACTAAGTATGTTCTTATTACATAATGGTTTTGTCAAAGGTAAAGTAGATACTACTTTATTTATCAAAAAGGAAAACACAAGCTTTTTACTTGTTCAAATATATGTGGATGATATTATTTTTGGATCCTCTAATGAAAGTCTATGCAAGAAATTTTCTAAGTCTATGCAGGATGAGTTTGAAATGAGTATGATGGGAGAATTAACATTCTTTCTTGGTCTTCAAGTAAAGCAATTGAAGGAAGGGACTTTCATTTACCAAGAAAAATATGCTAATGATCTTGTCAAAAGGTTTGGATTGGAAAATTGCAAAAAGACTAATATACCAATGTCAAGTTCTTTGAAGATAGACAAAGATGAAGAAGGGAAGAAAGTTGATCAAAAGCTGTACAGAAGCATCATTGATTCACTTCTTTATCTTACTGCTTCTACACCTGACATTTTGTTAAGTGCTTGCATCTGTGCTAGGTTTCAATAAGATCCTAGAGAATCCCATCTCAGTGCTGCAAAACGTATTATTAAATATGTTGCTTCATCTTCAAGCATCGGTCTTTGGTATCCTAAGAAGGGAGACTTTAATCTTCTAGGATATTCAGACGCAGATTTGGCCGGTTATAGAGTCGATAGAAAGAGTACTTCAGGAACTTGCCAGTTGCTTGGAAGCAGGACAGTGTCTTGGTTTTCAAGGAAACAAAGCACTGTGGCTCTCTCAACAACAGAAGCAGAGTATGTAGCTCTTGGAAGCTGTTGTTCGCAAATTCTATGGATAAAACAATAGCTACAAGACTTTGGGATTGAATATTCATGCACAAAAATCAGATGTGACAACACCAGCGCAATCAATCTCACTAAAAATCCAATCCTTTATTCAAGAGCAAAGCATATAGAGATTCAACATCATTTCATTAGAGATCATATTCAAAATGGAGAAATCTCAATTCAATTTGTTGATTCGAAAAGTCAACTAGCGAATATATTCAAAAAGCCTTTGGAGAAAAATCAATTCGATTTTATCCGTTCCAGACTCAACATTTTGAAGCTCGAGAAAGTTAAAGTCTAGACACTCTCGAACCCTCAGACTCTAAATCGTCAGACTCAGACATTCATGGCTATAGACTATAAATTGATATTATATCTAAACTCGAAAAGGTACGATCTTTCGTTCAGTTCATTTATAATTTCCGTGAAAAATAGAATCTTGTCTTTTCAAAAGGATTAATTTTGACAGTTAATGATTTTAAAAAGAGGTGTTCGTACACTTTCCTTGTGCCGATTGAACTTTCCTTTTCAAAACTGAGTTATATATATACAGTTTTCTTTTTCATCCAACCTTCAAAACCCTAAAAGACATTCTCCTCCCAATCCGGTTTCTACTCCGTATTCATCTTCGAAAAAGTTGTCATCTTTTCTTGGGAAAGCAAGTAAATGAATCTTTCAACGACAAGGAAGGATGTCTTCTTCGAGGAAGTCTTCAAGAATCGCGAACAGGGGACCACAGAGAATGAAGGAGGGACCTACCCATTGCGATCTCACTGAAGAGGAAGAATTATCGAGTCAGCAACAGAGCCCGATTCACTCTCCACCATGTCACTTAACGCCATCTACCCCACAAGGTGCGGGTCAACAACCAGAGGAAGAAATAATTGAGGACGCAGACCCTGTAAGAGTCCAAAAACCCTATTTTATTTACAAACTCTACTGTGCGTTGAAAAGTACCGGGACTCCGTTGAACTACGTGGATGATTTTCTTAAAGATAAGAATTATGGGAATGAGTATATCTTTCTGAAACGAATGGAGGATTTGGGAATTGCTCCCAAAGGAAAGGCTGAGGAAGCACTTGCGAACATTCCAAGTGACCCTCGTATGTCGGGACCGAATCCGACTGATGGGAACGATGATGATAAAATATTCAGTGATTTTCAACCTAAAATGGGTGTTGCTGCAAGGGTGAAGGGAAAAAAATGGAGCTGTTTAAATCAAAGGAGCAAGAGAATTTGTTCTTAAGACTGCTGAAACGAGGGGTGATAAACCCTAGGAGTGTTGATTTCGATTTCTTGGATGCCATTAATTTGAACTTAAGGGAGAAGTTCAATCTGCTTCAATTGGAACGTTTTTGCATTGATACCATAGATGGATATGCGCAATTAACAGCATACTTCTATTCGAATCTTAGCTTCTTAGATGCGAATAGAATATCATTCAGTGTTAGAGACCAAGACCATGTGGTGGACGTGGACATGTTGGCGGACATAATTGGAGTTGAACGAGGATGCTATCAACCAATCAAAGTCTCAATTGCTCGTGCCTCATTGGAGCTTGTCAAAGATAGAGATACAGAGGGAAGAATCATCTATTCAAGGATGCGCGCCATTAATATAATGCTTCACAAAATTATGATCAATTGCATCAGGCCCAAGTCTACATCAAATACTGATGTTTCCAATTCCAAGGCAAAATTGATGTATGCGATTAACCCAGGGATGAAGTTCTCTCTTCCTCACATCATTTCTTTCACATGTACAGAGCAATATCGAAGGACAATGGTCAATTGCCTTATCCAGGTCCGGTGACCAAGATCTTCAGACACATGAATATTGAACCGCCGCATACGCTTTGTGTTCGACCGCGCGATAAGATGGTGGTAAGTTTGAAGATGTTGACGAAGATGCATCTGAAAGAACTTTCCAAGGCAATGGAGAAATTCAGAGTGAAGACTCTAGTACCGTCTGCTTCAAAGAGAAAAGGGAAGGAGGCCATTGGTGCCTCATCCTCAAAGAGAAGAACTCTCATCTTGGAGGATGAAGATAAGGAGGAAGATCTCACAATCTCTGCCTTGATAAGGACTAGATGTTCTGTACCTCAATCGACAGAACTTCAGAAGATACAGAGAGAAGAAGAGGAGCAAGCCAAGAACAGAGAAGAAGAAGAGTAGCGAGAGAAGGAGAAAGAAGCTGAAGAAGAAGGAGAAGAAGAGAAAGAAAAGTCTGCAGCTGAATCTGGAGAGAAGGGGAATCAAGATACAGAAGAGCATGATCATCACTCTTCCCCATTTGAGGTCCTAGAGATAAGGGGAGCTGGTGAGCAAGAAAGGTCCACACCTCATGCTGCGATAGTGAAGGTCTAAGACAATCTCCAGCAGATCCAGAAGAGTTTCAGGCTTCTCAATTACCTGAAGAATGACACAATACGTCAACACCAAATCTGCAAGATTATACAGAAGCTCCATTATCTGCATTCACTCCATCCGAGAAAGCCAATGCAAGTACACATACGGACAATTCAGTAGATTTTCGTCGTATTCTTGATGTTCTTCTGGAAATGCGGGGCCAAATCTATGCTCTAGACTGTGAAATTCAAGCCATGAAAAATGCTAGACAAGCATCTTCGGTTACCCCGGAGGACAAAATGAAAGACCTAGCTCTACAAATTCAAGCCAATGCCAAAGGAGAGGAGGTCGCTCATCTAAGAGAAGACTTGAAGAGGCTAGAAGGCATAGTCCAATCGATGCGAAATTTCCAGATCGTGCGCCTTCCCAAGCATGCCTGACTCTTTTTTCACCTTTTTAATGATGACAAAAAGGGGGAGAAGAAATTTGAACCAATTTGAACTTTAAACTCTGACTTTAAATTTGTTTTTGTGGTTGAATATGTTTGTTTTTGAGTATGACTTGAGTGAACTTGGGAGTGAACTTGAATTTGACTGAACTGGCTATGGATTTTGAAGCTTGCTGTTTGCATTTATATCAAGTGTTGTCATATGGTATTACTCATGAAAAACTAACCAATTTTCTGTGGATGCAGAGTCTGGTTGTTTTATTAATCTTTATGAGATAGACATATTGCTTGAGAAATGTTTTTGCAGGTCAAAATTGTTCAAATCTACAGGAAAGTTTTGTCACCATAAAAAATGGGGAGATTGTTGGAGAAATCTTTTCAGAATATTTTGAAGCTGACAAAACGTTTCTATCAGTCTAGTCTGGATATTCGCAGACCTTCTGTTTAAAGTCTAAAGACTTTTTGATCACCAGACTCAGCACTCAAGACTCAAAACTTAAGATTCAAGACTATTCTCATTGATAGTCTTTCTAATCCAGTGACGAAGGAAATCCAGAGCCGAAGTATATGGTTGAGGATTTACTCCTATCCTCTGGAGAAGATCTCTTGGTTGGATAAATATAACGGATTCTTTTATTCGTATCTAGATCGATTGAAGATCCGATGGTCGACGAAATATTCTTGGAAGGTTTTATTCTTGGAAACCAAGATCCTGATTGTATGGGTGCACATGATTGATAGGCTATCGTCAGGTTCCTTTAATAGCTCGAATGATCTTCTTAATTGATTCCGTCCAACGGGTAGATTGGAGGAATTCCTTTGGTAAGTGCCAATGGGAATGATGGCATAAAGGAGTATAAAAAGGAAGACGTTCTAGTTGTTTGAGTACGTGATCAATAGAGAAATTCCAGAGTCTGAAGCACATTGATTATTAGTCGATACATTTTGAGCGAAATTGTATACACAGAGAGTGTCTATACTTGGTGATACCTTGAGCGAGTGGTAGATCATCTACATCGAGAAATCAAGGAAGATCAACGATGTAACATCTCTTTATTCATAGTGGAATCCAGCCAATTGGCTGTCAGTGCAGAAGAGTATACGTAAGCTTGAATCAAGCCAAATCACTATAAACCGCGTGTTCAATTCTCTCTTTCCTTTACTCAGTCTTACGTTGATTATTATTTGTCGCAAATTCTTCAACTGTCTAAGTATTGTGCAATTATCAAGAAAAATCTTTTATATACCTATTCACCCCCCTCTAAGTACTCGTACTAGCTATATCACCAATGACCAAAAGCAAGAGCTCCACCACCTTTACTTTCCAAAGGCCCGGCTGGAAGGTGTACTGTCTGTTGGTATAGAATAAATCGTAAAGAAAGGAAAGCTCTTGCTCAATGAGCCCAAATGTTCGCTCGTAGCCATTTCCTTTAGCATACAAGTGCTGAATCAACTTCCAAACCTTTTCGCAAGCTTGATTGGGCAATGAATAGCTGCTAAATCTTAGGCGAAGAAGCTTATAGAGTGAAAACGAGAGGCAAATGTCCTTGAGCTTGCTGTCTTCGTCCCCATCACCTGATTTGAAAAGCCATCCTTGGCAGTTCCACCCTTTCTCGATGGTTACGACTCTGTCAGTGATCTCCAGTGACATGCGGTAGTTCGACGCTTCTCTTTCTTTTGACTTCTTCATTAACGTATAACTTGTCTCTTCCCCTCGCACGATATAGTTGTATCCTCTCATCCGGTCGGGATCACCCTCTGACGACCGGTGCTTAGAGCTCATGTAGTCGGTAAACAATTTGGTGGTCCTCTGTCAGCCATACCCACTCGCAATGGTGAGAGATTCTGCTCTTTGATGGACCTTGAGTAGCCCCATTAAGAGAAGAACAAAGAGCACCAAAATCAATGGCGACATGATCCCGTACATTAACAACAGAATAAGTACCCCGGTGGTATTGATCACAAATTGCCATGAATAATTCTTCCACTGCTTGCAGTCCTCAAGGCTGGAGGCAGAGTAACAGTCCGTGCTTCCGAAGAAGATTATCAAAAAAATGGCCAAAAGTAGGAGGTTGGGACATCTGAAGTGCCATAACTTGACACGGAAGAACACTTAAGTACCATAACTTTGAAATGGTATACTTAAGTGCCAATATCGGAGTAAAATTGAATACTTAAGTGCCACTCCGGCAAAAATTCGGCCAAATGGCTGACGTGGCAATTTTCCAACGATTTTGGTCCAAAATAGCATCGTTTTACATGTTGACATGGCGAGAAAATGTAAAAACAACGTCATTTCATGTCTGACGTGTAAATAATAATATAAAAACTAATTAAATTAACTATAAGCTTAATTTTATTTAAAATATTCAAAAAATTACAAAAAATTAAGAAAATTTAAAAAAATTGGGGGGGGGGGGGAGGTCGAAGGGGGCGGTTGAGGGTTGAGCCCTCGCCGCCGCCGCCGCCTCCCCGCCGTTGTCAGGAAGGGTCGGCGACGGCGGGGGGAGGGTTGGTCGAGGTCGCCGGGCCTTGGCCAAGGGCCGGCGACGAGGGCTGCGAGGGGGCTTAGTGACCCTAGCTGACCTTCCCCACTCTGTCGCCGGCCCTTCCCGACGGCGACGGGGGCCCGCGACCCTCGCCCCACACAAGCCCTCGCCACCTCCCCCCCGCCGTCGAGAAGGGCCGGCAGCAGAGTGGGGAGGGTCGACTGAAGTCACTGGGCCTTGGCTAGGGGCCCTCGTTGCCAGTCGGCTGGGGGCCAGTGACCCCAACCGACCCTCCCCCCTTCGTTGCCGGCCCTTTCTGGCGACGGCGGGGAGGTGGCGGCAGTGAGAGCTCAACCCTTAGCCACCCCATTTATTTTAATAATTTTTAAATTTTTTTTAAATATTTTATATAAAATTACGTTTAAATTAAGTTTAATTAATTTTTATATTATTATTTACACGTTAGACACGAAACGGTGTCGTTTTTGCATTTTCTCGCCACGTCAGCGTGCAAAACGACGCCGTTTTAGACCAAACTCACCGGAAAATTGTCACATAAACCATTTGGCCGGAGTTTCGCCGGAGTGGGACTTAATTGTTCCATTTAACTTTGAAATTGGCACTCAAGTGTGCCATTTTATGGCACGTAAGTGTCCTCCCATGCCAAGTTATGGCACTTAGGCTGTTCTTCTGTCCCCAAAGTGGTAACAGCTCATTTCGGAACGATGCTTCGGTCATGAGACCAAGCGTGTACGTGATGAAGTAGCTTGAGAGGGCGTATGCTGCCCATAACAGGATCCTGAGCTTCGGGTTGTTGTTCCAACGCCTAGACGCACACGAGTAGTTGGATCTTAGACAGACTTGCCTTCGGAGAGCGGAGATTCTTCATGACCGCGGTAGCCTCAGAGAGGGTCTTGTTCACAACTCCCATCTGGCTTCTTCGCAAATCCCTCATGTTTGTGTATGACGAAAGAAGAGAGAGGCGAGAAATTTAGACCCTTCAGACCATGAGTTGGAAACGGAGGCACTCTGCTATTTACGCTTCAAAATTTTCAAGCCCTCGTTTGGTAATTACGAGTCGCTGGCTGAAGCGCATGTGCACCATCCTGAGAATCCAAGAGGAGAGTAATGGCAAGACCGTAAGACCCATGCCTTGAGTCGCCAATCAATCAGAATGCAATGGAATTTGAAATTCGAAAATAGACTTCCGCCCCCACAAATTAGTCACATTATTGAATAATGAAGGATTAATTTCTTTATATCAATAATATAAATGATTCATAAACTACTCTCTTGAAGAGATAAATCCTCGTTGGCTTTTGATTTTCTTGTTAGAATCTTTTTGAGTTGAGACCACGTGGCAGTCCATGATGAAGGCGTAGGCATTTTCTAAGTCATCATTTAGAAGGAAAATAAATTTGAGCTAGTCTCACCCTCCCCTTCATCTATTGTTGATTTTATTTGAGTTTTCTTGTTCTTTTTTTTTTCTCTTTCTATCTAAGATCTGGAAGCTCTTTTCTCCCGGTCTAATTTAGATCCAAGAGTTTGAACTCTCCTAATCTATTACTAAACCTAGGAGTTCTTCTCTCCCGATTTAAATCTCAGAGTTTAATAATAATTTGGGGATGCAATACCCTCGTGCTCTTTCCATGTATAGGTCTTGCACCTACAATTTCAATGACAATCGTTAGAGTTTTGGCATCTCACTGAACTATGAAAACTTCTTCTTCCAGAAGTTAGAAATGTGTTTACTTAACCTATTTTGGTTGTCTCTATACGACAATAATGTAGAGAAATCAAAATTGAGGCATGCATTGCGAACTTGCAATGTCATAGTTATTAGAGAAATAATTTCTAGTATATGCTCATTACTAATGATGATGCGAGATCTAGTGTTCAGCTGCCAATTATTTTGCTTGACAGAACCATTCTTATGGAGCGAGTATGTGCTTAACCCTACCAGAGCTCTATTGATCCTCCTTATTTTATGGATTTGGTTTTGTTTTGTAATATGACAATAAGTAGACAAGATCATTTGTTGAATCACTCATAGCTATTCCTACTCTTGTATTAGAAGTATTTGAACAAGTAGGAAAATGACCCTCCCAACGAATAAACAATCTTTAATTGAAAATCAATACAATAAGTCAAAATGCTTTTTACTGTAAAAGGTTATAGATTGAGTGGGAACGTTGTCTTGAGGCCTCAAGCACGAAAGGGACAAAGTGGTGAAGATGAAAAAAAAAAAAAAATTCACTACTCTATGTGACCCAACCTTTTAGACCGTTCTGTACTACAAAATTATTCAACTAGTTATGATTAAAGCATACTTTGATCGGTACGTGAAATTCTTCAATACTATCATTTTTCTTATATTTTTTAATGAAGTTTCGCATATATGGAAAATTCAAAGAGTTATGTTTCTAGACACTAAACATCTCATAAAAAAATCAATACTATGAAATAACTTGGTTGCATTATGGATAATTGAATTCTAAGGCAGAAGCCTCATATTCAGTTCCTAAATATTGAATAATGTGGTAGATTTTTTTTAGTTACTAAATATGGTCAACTTGTCTAATTTTTTTATTTATTTTAAATCTATATATACCCAGCATTAGTCAATGCTTTATCTATTTCATGTAGTGTTAATTATAGAGAATTGTCAAACAAGAAGGGGCCTTTGTCTCTAAACAATCCATGTCATATTGAATTAACTACATTATCCTTTGCAGATCCACTCTTGATTTAAGATTTTTTTTTTTTACCTTTGTATTCTTTTCTTTTGTGACTTCATAAACATTGATTACGTCACCTTTGACGAGTCGTTGAGGTCCGGTGACTGGCTGGAGGAAGGAGGAGGAGAAGACAAAAAGGAAAAGGAAAAAGAAAAAGAATATAAGAAATTCAAAAATATTAAAATATTATTAAATTTTATTCACATCATGCCACATCAACTAGCCGACACCTAGTCAGCAAAATCCGGCAAAAATTAGCTGGCAAAGATTGAATTGGCATAAAGTGAAAATATTTAGAACAAAATTGGCACCAATAAAATGTTTAAAACTAAGTTGACACAAATACAAAAAAATTTGGAACTTTTTTAACACTTTTCATAACGCGGGAATATTTTTCTTTTTATTCTAGAATTTTTCAAGATTTATTCCAATAGAGAAGGTAAGGGTAGAATGCAGAATATAGTGTTAATTTCTTTTCAGTTAGGAATAATTCAAGATTTATTCCCATAAAGATGATAAAACTAGAATAAAGAGTATAAGATAATAAAGTTGAGAAGAATAATTTCTTTCAGGAACAAGTCAAGATTTAATCTCAAAAGATGATAATATATTTGGTTAAATATCTATTCCGTTGTGTTGATTTTCCATGTACAAAAGAGCATGTTTATTTACTCGCTATTAAGTTTGTCCACGTGACACTTCTATAAGCTCAGGCTCCTTAGGCTGTTCGACTGAGCTTGTTGACTCCACGTCCATCGAAAGTTGGTAACCTTCGTGAGGGGCATTGTCCCTATACATTTTACAATTGCTTTATACCTCGGCGAGTCAACACTAATTTCGGAAAATCACCCGAAAGTAAAAGGCTAAAAAAAGATTTGCAAATTTCAAAGGCTATGAACTTTCATCTTTAGCGTGTGAATTATCCTATCATACAATCAACTAAATGCAAAATGTTAATACCATATACTCAATAATTAGCAAGAGATTCCTTTGTTATTATTTGGTTTTTATTTTTGCTTTCAACATCTGCTTTGGTCGATAAATCCTACTCTTGAAATGCCGTTTCAGCCTACGGTTACTTTCGAGTAGGACGGCCCGTATTTAGTAATTTGCCAACAAGCTCTTTCAAGTGGAGAAAGCGATAAGTCGATTCTTCGAAAGTGCTAGCAAGCGAATCCTGATCCTTTCAACTTGAAACGTTTCTGTAGGAAGATTATCAGGTGGCGTAGCTCGGAAGCATCAATCTAGGTGACATAAATGTAGTAGATTCCACAAATAACATGGAGGAGGCTCATTCATCCAGTAAGCATCACACAGCAAAACAGCAGTGACATCTTGTGAACAAGCAGCTCTTTCTCCATTCTAAAATAATCGATACCGACAACAATTATGAACAAGGACATCATTCCAACGAGTTTTGTCAGAATCAAGAATAACGCCACTTAGGGCACGTTTGGTAACGATTCTGTTCCTGTGAACAGATTCTGATTAGAAATGATTATTTTTATTATGTTCCCGAGAACAATTTTTAAGCATTTTAAGTCATTTCGTAACTGTACAAAATTTATGATTCTAGAATAGAATTGTGCTTAGTACCGTGCTTATTGATTCTGTTCCAAATTCAATTTCTTTTAATTTTTAAATAATTTTTTTCCTTTCCTTTCCTTTTCCTTTTTTTTTCCCTTTCTCTCTCATGTTCTTCTTCTTCCAGTGGCCGGTCGTTGGTTCGGCGATCAGTTAGATGAGGGCTAGCGACCTCACCGGAGCGTCATCGGCCCTTGGCAAGGCCGGCCCTTGTTGGCTAAGCCTTGCCGGTGGCTAGGCTAGCCTTGTTGGGGCTAGGCAAGGCTCGCCTGGCCACCAACGGGAATGGGCGAAGCCCGCTTGGCCACCAACAAGGCTCGCCCAGCCTCTTTGAGGCTCGACCTCGCCGGTGGCTAGGACGGCCTCATCGAGGCTGGGCGAGGCTCACTTGGCCACTGGCAGGGCTATGCAAGCCTCGTCGAGGCTAGGCAAGGCCCGCCTGGCTAGTCGTGAGGCTTGCCCAGCCCTGGCGAGGCAAGCCTCGTCCAGCCCTTCGGCAAGCTTGCCGATGGCTGGGCTTGCTTTCGGTGAGCTTGCCGGATCGGTTGCTGGCGACCGACGACGGATAGCAGCGGTGGCGGTGGGCGGCGGTGAACGACGGCGGATGGCAATTGTAGGATGGTAGTCGATGAAGAAGAAGAAAAGAGAAAAAGAAGAGAAAATGGAAGAAGAAGAAGAATTGATTTTGATTCTTAGATTGATTCCCATAACAAGAATCAAGACTCCCAAAACAAGTATCAACTTGTTTTTTTTTTTTTATTCTTGATTCCGTTCCAAATCTACTTTTGGGAATAAAAAAATAAAAATTTGTTCTCGAGAACAAAAATTTTACCAAACACGATTTTGTTCTTAAACTATTTTTAAGAACAAAAAATTAGAATTAAGCACTATTTGGATAGTTACCAAACAATGCCTTAAAGTTCTCACTCATAATTGCAAGTTCCAATGAGGTATAGTTGTAGATCCTCTTTTTCCCTGCAATCATGGCGCGGCAATTGACCATTTCAGTCATAGGCCATCAAAGAGCCCGCTAGAGGGCAAGTTAACTTATGCCAGTTTGGCCGGGATTTGTTAGTAACTAAAAAGGTTTCCAGCAGTTAATGACTCGTCCTTCAAAAAGATCGATCTTTCAAGATTAGAATATGCACAATAATCATTGCATCCTTCAAGAAATGCTGAGACTGACACTCCGACTCCTTCCCCTGCACAGAGCACAAATTCTAAAAATTTCAGCAAATGAGCAAAAGCATATCATGGAATTTGCAGGCTGCATAGATGTGCTTTAACTGATGATAAATCTTTGTGCTTCTTGAATATATCCCAAGATCAGTATGGTCTATCACTTAGACCTATCAATGGGTCTCAAACCATCTAACTAGCAGCACTCTAAATAAATAATGCCACAACTTAATTCCAAAGTAGGGAAAATTGTCCAAAAAATCCTAAATCTATTGCACTTTTGTTAATTCGGTCATAAATCTTTTAACTTTGTCAATTTAGTTCTAAACATTTTCACTTTTTGTCAATTTAGTCAATCTGAATAATTTTGGCCGGAAAATACTGACATGAATGCCAGCAGTGCCACATAGGACTGCCGGTGCTGACATGGACAATTTTTAATAATATTTATATATATATATATATATTTTCTATTTTTCCCTCTTTCTCTCTCTCTCTCTCTCTCTCTCTCTCTCTCTCTTCTTTCTTTTCTTTTTGGCTTTCTTCTTGGCCTTTTTTGGTGGCTAGCTGGTCTTGCCCGCCATAGGCGAGGCCGACCCTTGCTAAGCTAGGGTGGCCTCATCGGGCGTCGGCCGGGGGATGGCGACATTGAGCAAGGCTGCCTTGGCCTGGGCAAGGGTCGGCCTCGCCAGATCTGACGAAGGGAGCCCTTGTCGAGGCTCACCCTCTCCTAGGCGAGTGTTGGCCTCGCCCAGATTGACTGATGCTCGGTGAGGACCAGCCTCGCCAGATTTGGTCTGGGCGAGGTCGACACTCACTTGGGGGAGGGCTCCCCTTCTAGCGAGGCCAACCCTCGCCCAGGCCAAGGCAGCCTTGCCTAGCGTTGTTGTCACCCAACCGACGGTTGGCGAGGCGGCCTTGGTCTAGGTGTAGGTTGGCCTCGCTCAAGCGACCCTAGCCTAGCCGCGCTTGGGCGAGGGCTCCCCTCACCAGGGCTCCTCCTCGCTCAGCCAAGCCTCGTCTGTGGTGAGCAAGGCTAGCCTGCTAGCTGTGGCTGGTGGCCAGCTGTTGCTTGTGGCCCATAGTCGGCTGTGCCTGTAATTGGCCACCGTAAAAGGCAAAGAAGAACCCTCAAAACTTTTCCTAGATGCAAATGTTGGCACTTATGTTTGCATATAACTTTGCATAATCTTTGAAATTCAAATAATATTTTTAGTTTTGACAAAAAAAAGAAAAAAGAAAAATGTATTTTATTTTCTCTTTTACTCTTGCTTAATCCAAAACAAACGGGCTACATACAAGCATTACTATTTAAACCACCTCAACTTTTTCCAGAATTTCATATGAAAGAACATCATTTCTATTTTATGAGAAAATTTCTAGTGGCTTTTTGGAAAGGCTGAAAGCTCATCTAGTACCATAGCAACTATCCAAATTTGCATATCAAGCAGAATTTCTGTCCTTTCTCAGCACTTATGCTATTCCTTCCTCAGCAAACTTCTTCATCAAAACATTCCTTTCTTTTCATAAACAAACTCACCCTCTAGCCAGTATGCTTTGAAAGGAAAGAATCTAAACTTTCTCATTCTCATTAGTTGCCTTCATTGGAAGGACTTCCTTTCTTCCAAATTGAGTCTAAGCTTTCTTGTGGGCATCTGCCCCACTTTCTGTATCCTCTTATATAAGGACTATTATGACAGGACAACTTTATGCACATTTCCTTGGAAGATGTTTTGCTTCTTGTTTTATTACCATATTGGTGATTTTGGTTTCGGCTGTAATGAAGTGGTTAGTATCACATGGATCGTATTGATCACACAGGTTACTGTTGTTAGGTAGCATAGATGGATGTAGTCCGACCGCTGAAGCTCTCCCAGCTACTCCTCCTGGACTGAACTCTCTTCTTCTTTTTTAAGCTTCGAGTTATTGATTTTTTTGGTAGGATGATAGAACTTTTCTTTGATAATGGTGGCAACTAAATTCTTGGTAACAAATCATATTAATGCAGAACCAGGAGGAATACCGCAAAATTATCCGGTTTGTGTGGTAGCAGAAGTTTAAGACAACAATGGGACATGCATTTCTGTTACATGAACTTTATTTTAAATTGATCGTTTTGAAAGTGGTGGCTCTCCATCAGTTGTTTTCGTTGTCTTGAGTATACATGTGTTTCTGATTTATGCTCTTTACAGCTGCTGAAATGAATAATTTCTTTTCAGTGTGGGCAAGATGCATATGTTGGCAAGCATTGCTGATTTTTTCCTTAAAAGTTGTAGCCGTTCTCTAAAAAGTTGATAGGTCAACTCTCATGACAAGTAGTAAAGCATGACATAGTCGAATACGTAGAGGAAAATAGACCATTTTAGGTTAAGATCCAATTTTTTGAATGAAAATCTAGCGTTTTTACAAAATAGATTGGACAAAATCATGAAATATTTCATAACCATTTGTCAAAGGCATTTCAAGAAACAATTTGTATATAACGGAGGTATAAAACTAGGCATTAATGAACACAGATTAGAGACGAAATCCATATAAAAACAGTGCGTGACGGACGCCATCACTTATACAAACTCCAATGGAGCAGATTCTATACTAACCTAAAACATGACACCTCGCTCCTTATTCTCATGAAAACAGGGCATAAAAGAGCAAGAGGATTACCTGGTTTATCAGCGGCGCTAAAGCTGTGACGTACACTTAAGTCAACGATTGAAGCTTCTTAAGGACGTCGACGGAAGAAATGAAGGCCAGTGAAGGATTCTCGAGCGAGGTTTAATCAGTTCACGATCCTCCGCCGTGAAGCAGGGGAGAGAACAAAGCGCCTTCAGTGCTCTTTCGTGTCTGAGGCTGGCAGTGACGACCGGGCCACCGGAAAAAGCTGCAGATCGGTTTTGTGAGCGTCTCTCTTCTCTCGAATTTTCTCAGTATGCTCTCCGTGCCATGTTTTCGGAAATGGTTCTCCGTGATGCGTTCAACGTCCTCCCCCTTGGTACAGAGTGAAAATTTCCTTTTATATGAGAATCTGAGGTTTTGTTGAGAGAGAAACTAGAGAGAGAACCCAAACATCGCCGACCGCATGCACCGATTTTGTTTCGCTCATCCTTCCCCCAGCCCGTCAATCATTTTGGTCTAAACAGAGTTAATTCAACGAGCGGAAATTTGAAAATTTTGGAAGGAGTTTGCCGCTACCCGCTATGTTGTTGTGGACATGTTCTGTTAAAGTGTGCGTATAGATTGCTATGTACTTAAAGAAATAACCTCCCAAAGAGACAGCTTTTGAACACCACCAAGTATTCGGACAGAACCTTACAGAAGATAAAGCTGAAGAAGTAAAACATCGAATGAGCAGTAGAGATAGATAAAAAGTTTCGATCGGTGGAACTTCTGTAGCAACCCATCCAATTTAATTGCGTAAAGCATGGACCTCTTATTTATAGAGTTGTACATAGTATCTGAACTTTTGTCTTGACTAATTCCAAAGGAGACACACTTAGTTCCCGTCCACATGCAATATCGCTATCAATTGGGCCAACTTCAACTTTTGTTGAGAGTAGGTCACTCAACAGGAGGTTCTCGTTCAATGCCAGCATGAGAGACCAAAGCCCACAAGTGAGTCACAAACTCTCCACCCCTTGCCAAGTGCTGCGCATGTGCTATTGCGTTGTTTGATGGAGCCACATACACCATAAGCTCTGCCCAAAACTCAGCCAATACCTTCCAAATGAAGTTTGGTTCATTTTCTACATCCAGCAATTGCTGCCCCAACCGTGCGCCCTGGATTATCACTTTATCGGTAACATTTGTTGTCTTATGGATCCTGTTCAATTTTTTGATTCTTTCTTCTATTGTCTTGCAGCCTTTGAGCATTCGTCTTGCTTCCATAATGATAACTTTAAAAATATACTCTGAATCATAAGATCGATCAGGTAATAACTTCGGATAAAATGTTACCAAATAAGCGAGATACTTGGATAAACGAGTTGCCACAAGAAAATTCGAATCTGAAATCGGCACCCTATACTCGAACATACTTGTGGCAATATGCCACACGATTATCACTTGAGTTTGCGTGTCGAGCCTACACGCCCATGCGAGCTCATGCTCCACTTCGTTTCGTATCAAAGAAGCTACTCCATTCTTCAGTGCCTCTGCCTCCGGATTCGACATTAAAGAGCGGAAAACGGCTTTTTTCACTTCCGCGGACAATTCGGCGGGCGAGCTTCGTGCTTGGCCATCCCTTATACGATCGACAAATAAATATGTGATGCTATTATACAGCCACCTCGGAGGGGTGTAATCATACGACTCAAGAAGCGAGTACTGTTGAAGTTTCCTTTCCCAAGGCTTCGGTAATTGCGTCCGGCATATTAGTCTTATCAGCTTCTCCAGCCGTCTGTTCTCGTGCCACGAGTTTGTTCGTACGTACTTGCACAGCAACACTACCTTCGCCCAGTCCGAGATGGCCATGAAGAAACACTGCACAAGCTCCACCCATACAAATATTAATAGAATTAGTACTGTCACGAGAAAGTCGATGCTCAACCCGCCTGTAGTAGCTAGATGAACTTCATCTTGAGGTCTGTTCGAGTCGTACCTCGGGAAACAAAGTCCGATCGTCACTGGAACGCCAATGACCAAAAGCAATAGCTCTACAAGCTTTAGTCTCCAACCCAACCGCTTAAAGATGGTTGGGTATTTGGTGTAGAAAGAATCGAAAAGAAAGGAAAGCTCTAGCTCGACGACCCTAAATGCTCGCTCATAGCCATTTCCTTCGGCATACAAGTACTGAATCAACTTCCACGCCTTTTCGTGAGCTTGTTTGGGCAATGAATAGTCGCTGAATTCTAAGCGAAGAAGCTCATAGAGCGAAAACGAGAGGCAAATATCCTTGAGCTTGCTGTCTTTGTCCCCGCCTCCCGATCTCAAAAGCCATCCTTGGCATTTCCACACCTTCTCGATGGTGACGACTCTGTCAGTGATTCTTAATGGCTTGCGGTAGTTCGGCGCTTCCCATTGTTCTTCAGCTTGTCTTTCTTTTAACTTCTTTAATGAAATTGGATTTGTCTTTCCCTTTCTCACAACATACCTGTATCCTCTCATCTGGCTGGGGTCAAGATCGCCCTCCGACGACTGGTGCTCAGATTTCATGTAGTCAGCAATTGATTTGCCTGTCCGCTGTCGGCCAGACCCGCTCGCGATCTTGAGAGATGCTGCTCTAAGGATGACCTTGAGTGGCACAATTAAGCATAGAGTTAAGACCGAAATCATTGGTAAAGTGATCCCAGACATAACCAACAGAAACGATACCCCGGCGATCTTGAGCGCATATTGCCAAACATAGTTCTTCCATCGCTCGCAGTCCTCGAGGCTGTGGACGGAGTAGGTGTCCGAGCTCCCAAAGAAGATCATCAAGAAAGTGGCCCAAACTGGTAAAAGCTCGTTTCGGAACGACGCTTCGGTCATGAGACCGAGCGTGTATACGATGAGGTAGCTCGTGAGGGTGTATGCTACCCATAACAGGAACCTGAGCTTCCGGTTATTGCGTCGACGCCTATTCGAGCCGGAGATGGTGAGCAACATTAGTAAAAAGGCTGTGACGCACGCGAGAACTTCGATCTTAGCCAGACTTGCCTTCGGAGTGCGCAGACTCTTCATGACCGCGGTGGCCTCAGAGAGGGTCTTGTTTTCCGCTCCCACTTGAAGTCTTTGTATGTCCCTCATATTCGTGGACGAGAAAGATTTTGTATTTTGGGTGTGCAAAGTGGAAGAGAGAGCCAAGAAATCTAGATCTTTTCAGAAAATGGGTTGGAAACGGGGGCACTCCGCTATCTGTAAACATTTTCGAGCCTTCGTTTTGTACACGAGTCGCTGGCCGAAGCGCACGTGCATCACGTGCATCATTCGGTGAATCCAAGTGGAGAGTACCGGTAAGAACGGAAGACTTGTATCTTGCGTCATCAGACAATCCCAATTCTGTGGAATTTGAAAATTCAAAAATAGATTTCGGCCCCACATACAATAATCACATTGTTGAATTACGAAGGATGTGTTTCGTTATATTAATTACATAAATGATTCATGAAAAATGAATCAAAGTCTTTGATTTATTGTAAGAATAAAAGTCTATTTTAAAACACAAAAAATCAAATAACAAATCATTATCAAAGACATCCTCCAACTTACCACCAAAACCTACATTAATAGTCTTTTGAAGTTACACCCAACATGCCACGTAGCTTGCTCTTTATTTGACCTTAGTCCAATTCTCATAGCATATCAAGTAGAATTTCATCCTTTCTATGCACTTTCACTATTCCTCCCTCGGTAAACTTCTTCATCAAAACATTCCTTTCTTCTTGCGAACAAACTCATCCTTTAACCATTATGCTATGAGAGGAAAGAATCGAACTTTATCATCCTCATTAGCTAACTTCATTGTCAGGACTTCCTTGCTTCCAAATTGAGTCTAAGCGTTCTTGTGGGCCTGAGCCCACTTGTTAGAAAGGTGAATCACTAAAGAGAAAAAACAAAGAAGAAGACACAAATTTTTTTTATGTGGAAAACCCTTTCAAAATCAAAAAGGGAAAAAACCACAGTTTCACACTAGACCTTCATTATCAGTATCAATATCAAAATTACTAACTTCAAGATTACAACTACAAAAGATATTGATATTGCCATAGCATATTGCAGGAACTTATGATATACATAATTATGATAGAAATTACATTTATGTCATTAGCAATAAAAACGAAAAAACATACCTTATTTCTCTTTCTGGCTACCGTTAACTTAGTCCCGAACACACAGATAGAATTCTGCATACACTTGCCCCTTCGGAGGGAGGTCTTGCGCTTGTCATTTCATGGACAGTGACTTTCGTTCCGCGGGGGCATCGCCTTTGGTATACACCACTAACTTCCTACCCACGATAATTATGGTTGAAAAACGAAAGATTTTAGCCAATTCTATTTATAAACGTAAGCAACAAAAATAAATTTTGACAACGATAAAAGGCTTTTGCGAACTTCTTGTCCGGGAATGTACCATTCGCTCTGCCCGAAGGAGAAGGCATAAGAGTTAGAGTCCTTTTCCAATTTGGAGAATTTTTTTATCTTCCAAGTGAATGCCTTGTTTGGCGGGTCTTTGATTATGGTAAGAGACTTCTCTTTCGCAGTAGAATTGAGAACAAAAACCTCAGCCCCAAATGCACAAAAGCTATGCAAAAGGTATCCATTTGAATCCTTTTGGAATGTTTCTAAGGAAAGAAACTGAGAAAACCCCCATTGGGTCTTCTTTTCATTGAAGGTCCTCACTGTCCCATCAGCATCTACACCCAATTCCACAAGTTGATATAAGTTTTTAATTTTAAGTGATGATTATATAGTTGGAGTTGTGACTTTGTCATCATTGATTATGAATTATGTGATGATCAACCTTGAATGGTCAAGGACTCGTCTCGTATCTTGTCATGCACAAAAAGCTTGTAATTAACATAAACCTTCCAATTGGGAGGAAAACTATTTGTCTCCTCGATAGACAAATACAAGGAAATGTATCCGGACTTTTTACTGTGCTTGTGACATCTCAATTTTTCTCAATTTTATTTTCAGTCAATTGAGTCGAGTAATTCATCTGTGCATGTAGTTTGTCTTTCAGAGTTGGCCACTCTCGAGGGAACTAGTTTATTGAGTGAAGCAATTAAGGAATTTTAATGCATCAGACTTGGGGACTAATCACCCTCGGGTCGGATGCAAGAAAATTTCCCCAAAAGCTACTCTGTGGATTAGGCGCGCTGAAATCGCACCAGATTGAATTCAACTGTAAAAATTGGGATTAAATTTAGAAGTTGGAAGCCCGGTTATCTCACACATCTTATTAGGATCATGGGATAATTTTGTGGATTTTAATTGAATTCAATTAGAAGAGAATTGAAAGAAAAATTGAAGAAATTGGATGTGCAAGGATTTGGACCCCGGCGGAAATGATATTGCACCCATTGAAGAATGTTGTGGGAGAGGAGATAGTGGAAGATGACATCATGGGGGGAATGTCATGTTGATTGAAGCCAATGATTGAGGACTTGACAAGTGGAGGGTGGAGATTTAATCCACCATCATCTTCAACCTTGGGAAGGAGAGAGAGAGGAGGGGAGAGAGAGAACCGGCGAAGGGGAGCTCGCCCGTCGACCAGCCTTCGTCCGCCTGTCGCCGAAGCATGCCACCGCCGCCGTCGTCCGCGCGCTCGTGTGTCGCTCCGCCGACTAGCCGTCGCGCGCCGCTCCACCTTGCTCGCCCGACCCCAAGCTCCATTCCCTCCGTCCAGCTATTGTTCGAAGCCAGCTCGTCGTCGCCAAGGTCGTCGGGAGACCCGCCGGAGCTGCCGCCTCACCCACATGAGCTGCCGCCGCCCTCCTGCGCCCTTTCCGACCCGAACCAGCCGCCGTTTGGCCCTCCTCTGCCCGTGACTAGCAGCTGGAAAAATGGGTTTCTTAGCCCGATTTTGCCCTGTTTTGGCTGGCTTTTCGACCCCGAATGCTTGACCCGCTTTGAGGAAAGTTGTTCTCCTCGGCGTCCCCGTTGTTTTGGTCCGCTCAACTCGCTAATATGATGAGTTTAGCTCACTAAATCTTGATTAGACGGTTAATGATGCCATACGTGTGCTTAGTCTAAGTTAAGTAAGTTTAAGTGGTTAGATTAGTTTATTTGGTTGATGATTAGATTATGGTGTTTAATTAAGTTAAAGTGTCTTTAGTTTAAAGTTAAGTATGTTTATATTAATATAAGCTTTGATGTGACTTAAAGGAATTTGTTTTTTATTTGTTTAAGTATTCCGAAATTATTAAATAATTTAATAATATATATTTATTCGAAAATTTTAAAATATTATTATGTAATTAATTTCGGAATAAAATTAATTATTTATTAAATTTCGAAAATTATCTCAAGACCTTATTTGCTCAGAATGTCGTGCTGGTCGTTGCTGTGTATTTGGATTTTGAAATTGATGGTTGGATATCATAAATTGAGTGTGGATTGTGAAAAATATGGATATTATTATTTAATTAATTTTCGGAATAAATTTAATTATTTATGAAATTTCGAAAATTTCATCGGGACCTTATTTGCTCAGAATTTCGTGTCGATCGTTGTTGTGCATTTAGAATTTGAAATTGATGATTGGTTATGGCAAATTAAGTGTGATTGCGATAAATAAGGATTTTTTTATTTATTTATAAAATCCTAAGTGTCGAAATTGATGGGAGATCGGCCGTGATTAACCACCTATTAGAGATCGTGTCCAGTGAGGCTGTGATTTGCCACCTGATAAAGGTTGCACCTAGTGGGGCTGTGATTGACCACCTACTAAAGGTCGTGCCTAATGGAGCCGTGAATTACCACCTGATAAAGGTTGCGCCCAGTGGGGGCCGTGGATTGCCACCTGATAAAGGTCACGCCCAACCGAGTCATGAATTACCACCTATTAGAGGTCATGCCCATTGGGTTGGAATCTACCACCTTTTAAAGGTTGTGCCGAGTGAGGCCGTGATGCCACTAATTCTAATTTTGCTGAGTGGGGCCGTGATTACCACTAAATGTTAGACTTACTTGTAGGGTCGTGATTGGAGGTAGTGATTGATTTGCTAAAACAACATGTAATCGGCCGAGTCGATTAATCGCTGAGACGATCCAAGTGGTTGAATTGTTCTGATAATGTGGTTGTGCCATAGTTGTTTGGTTATCATAATTGCACGTGGTTGAATTATATAAACTGTGCTAACCTGCAGATGAAGACTAATGCGAGGTAAGTCTTTGTGTGATGTGGCTAGGCCACTTGGGGCTATTTTTTTATTTTTATTTTTTATAATAGGGGTTTAGGGGGTTGAACTTGCTGAGACATTGTCTTATCCCAATTTGGGGATTAAAAATTTCAGGTCCCTAGTGAACGGAGCGACTGGATAGCTTTGGTTGACCTTGAGGAGTTGCAGAGGTGAAGTCAGGAGGATTGGAGAATGTGTTCGACTTGTAGGTCGTAGGACAGTTCATTTTTAAGAGCCAGTCTTTTGTAGACTTTTGGCTGTAGGCCTTCGTTTATAACTCTGTTGGTTTATGTAAGTGATTGGTTGTGAATTTGCTTCCTGCTTTGCTATCTCATATTTCAATGTCAGGGGTTTTGTAATACGTTCCGCTTGCGCAATAAGAAAATGAATGGGGTTGATGACACTACTTGGGAATGTCACATTTGCATGACCATGATGGGATGTTGGTGCACTCGAAGTTCGGGGCGTAACATTCCCGTTTAAGGTTTTTATGGTTGAATTCAATCTGGTGCGATTTCAATGCGCCTAATCCACTTAGTAGCTTTTGGGGAAATTTTTTTGCATCCGACCCAAGGGTGATCAGTCCCCAAGTATGATGCATTAAAATTCCTTAATTACTTCACTCAATAAACTAGTTCCCTTGAGAGTGGCCAACTCTGAGAGACGAACTACACGCATAGATGAATTGCCCGACTCAATTGACTGAAAATAAAATTGAGAAAAATCTGGATGCCACAGTGCTTGTCTCCATTAGGGTAAAGATATAGACCCCTGAAAAGAACAAATTTAAATGTTTAAGTAGCCGTTAGTTGAATGAGCATTAAAGTTGTATCTCATGATTGAGTTTAATGTGGTTCCAAAACATATGAGCTCTGCTTAGATGAGTATACGTTAAAAAAAGGAAATAAAAAAAAAACTCACCATTTGTAACCGCCAGCTTCAAAAACCCTGGACTCATACTTGTGCAATTGTGATACTATGGACATAGATTCTATCTTCAGTAAATAATGAGCTGGATGAAGATGTCTTTTGTACGGTGCGGGTGCTGCTAAAAAAAAAAAAACCATTTTGACACAATTGATTCTATAATAAGGATAAAGATTATTTCAAATACAAAGAAGGCCTAGGTTCAATTTTAGCATTCATGTTAGAGAGTACAACCCAAAAACTTTCGTTAATAGGCGAAGAAAAGCCACAAATATATATATAAAGCATATAAATATCATAGATAGGTAATGTGAAATACTTTAATAATCTCTCTCACGTGTAACGCATATTAGAAAGCCTACGTACAACTTGAGAACAGGGGATGTACAAGCCAAATAACTTAGGATAGAACTTGATTTAAATATCATGTTAGAATATTTGGTCTAAATGCTTAAACTAATAAGTAGAGGGAGATCACATTATATAAAAAACAAATAAAACCCCGTCACATATATATAAAGAGCATGTAAGGAAGCAAACAACTCAAAATTGACAGTTTGATCTTTGAGTAACCTGAGGACTAAATAGGAGAAATATCACGTATTTTATATGATATATATTAAATTCACGAAAAGTCTCCTTTGGTTCTATGATAGGAAATTCTCAAATAGATTCCATCATTCTTTCCTTTTCAATAATTCGGATTGTAAAAATTTTGGTCACAAGAAAATAATACCTGTCATCAACCATGGGGAATGCATCCGGCGGCCAACGGTGAATTCTAGCGATTGCAACTCATGACCAATGGCAAAGTCTAGCTACCTTCTAGTGGTCCGTGGTAGAGTCTAGCAGCCTATGACCTTTGTCGGGGACCGTTGGTGGAGTCTAGTTGCCAATGACCTCTGTTGGCAACCGGTGGCTAAGGGTAGAGACGGATGGTGACGGCGGGGGCCACGGTGGTAATCAGTGGTGGAATTGAGTTTTTTTTCTTAATGTTATGATTATAAAAAAGTGGAATAATATCCCAATCCTAATTTTTGCTAGATATTTTGGTTATGCATTTTATGAGTAAATTTATTTGACGTAGAATTCAAATCCAAACTTATTTTTTTCTCCACTTAGAAAATAGTGGGGATGGAAATCCTATTCCTTGAGGAATTTTATTGCATTGAACCAGCCGAGACTAAGTGCATTGCAAGGTGAAGTCATACATAACACTCATGAACGATCATAGATGTAAAAAGGTATTATATTTCTGTTTTAGCATTATAATCAAATAAAATCTAAAAAGTTTTAAAGCAAAAGACATGAATTACTAAAAAACAACACAGATTGGGTGCGTTTGTTTCATGGATAACTCAATAATAAAGGAAAATGCTTTCCGGGAAATCATTTTCTAAGGATACAATTTGTTTTCCTTTATTTGGTGATATATAATTGAAAATGTTTTATGACGTTTGGATCCCATTAAAAAATAATTTCATACTTCATCACAGAAAAAATGAATTTTTAATTTAAAAAACTTCAAATTTTCAATTTTAAAATTTTAAAATTTACTTTTATTTTCTATTTTTTATTTTCTTTCTTTTTATTTCCTTTTTCTTTCTTTTTCTTTTTCTCTTTTTCCTTCTACTTGTCCTTCACTCCTTAGCTTCCTCATGCCATCCCTTTTACATCCTCTTGCAGTTTGTTCTCGGCTAGCTTACAAGGGGTGAGCTACAGCTGTCACTAAAGGTGGCGAGCTCGCCAGCGAGCTGCCAGAGGCTGTGAGCTCACCCAATCTGGTGAGGCTTGAGCCTCATCACCGAAGGCCACAAGCTCACCCAATTTAGCGAGGCTTGAGGCTCATCGACCTCGAGCAAGCTCAAGCCTTGTTGTCAAAGGCCATGAGATTGCTTGATCTGGTGAGACCAAAGCTCACCAGCCGTCCTTGTGGCAGATGATGGGTGAAGAAGAAGCAAAAAGAAAAAGGAAGAAAAGAAAAAAAAGAAGCAAATTCAAGTTTTTTTTTTTAATTTTTAAAATGTTTTCCAAATTTTAATTTTAAAAAAAAAATTTGAATTCAATTTTTTTAAATACATTTATAAGAATAATTGTTTGTAACCAAGCATCAAATCTAAGCTTTAGTAGATTCAGAAAACGTTTTCCGATCCTTTTAAAGGGGAAATCATTTTATTGAGTTTAAGTTTTGCTAGGAAAACATTTTCCATTGACTAGGAAAACGTTTTCTCTTAACTCATTTTCCTAAGCGACCCAAAAGCCAAAAAATGAGGAAAATGTTTTCTTCGAAAATGTATTTCGCGAAACAAACGCACCCTTAGGTCAAGACAAAATAAAATAGAGCACATGAAGTGAAGTACCTGACATGTCTCGTAGCTCACTCTGTCCCTTCGTTCCGTCCAAATTTGCTCCTCTCTCTCTCTCTCTCTCTCTCAATTTGGTCTTAGTCCTATTGTCCTAGCATACCACGTAGAATTTCTATCCTTTCTCAGCACTTACACTATTCCTTCCTTAGTAGACTTCATCAAAACATCCCTTTCTTTTCGTAAACAAACTCCACCTCTAGCCACTATGCTTCGAAAGGAAAGAATCTAAATTTTCTCATCCTCATTAGTTGCCTTCATTGGAAGGACTTCCTTTCTTCCAAATTAAGTCTAAGCTTTCTTGTGAGCATCTACCTCACTTTATGTATCCTCTCATATAAGAAGGACTATTATGACAGGATAACTTTATGCATGTTTCCTTGGAAGATGTTTTGCTTCTTGTTTTATTACCATATTGGTGATTTTGGTTTTGGCTGTAATGAAGTGGTTCGGCTTAGTTCAAGCCTACGTCTACTCTTCCTTACGGACAGCCCACTGGCAGATTTTCACTATGAATCAAAAGAGTTGTTATAGTAAAGCTCTTCCTTGATTCTATAGTGTAGAGACTCTACTACACTTCCTCAAGATCTCACAAAAATATAGACTCTATTTTAAATACAAGATTTCGCTCAACAAATTAATTGAATAAGAACAATGAGCTTCAGACTTTGGAATTCTTCTATCGCGCACACAATCGAACAACTTGAACGTCTTTTTTTTTTTATATACTCCTTCATTTCATCACACCCGTTGGCACTTATCAAATGAATTCTTCCAATCTACCCGTTGGACAGAATCAATTAGGAAAATTTCGAGCTATTTAAGGAATATGACGATAGCCTACCAATCACGTTCGCTCATACAATTAGCATCTAGGTTTCCATAAGTAGAACTTTCTAAATATACTTAGCCAATCAATGGATCCAAAATCCTCGAATCAATCTTAATTTGAATAATGGATTCCATCATGCTATATCAAGCCAAGAGATCTTCTCCAATCGATAGAATCAAATCCTTAATGAAACATTCAGTTCTAGATAAGCCTTCTTCGACGGTCTAGAAATTGTCAATGAGGATAGACTTTGGGTTTTGAGTCTCGCAGTCTGGAGGTCTTCAAACTTTGATGGAAGAATCTGCCAGTCTTTAGACTAGACTGATGGAAACATTTTGTCAACTTCAAAACACTCAATGAAGTTTTCTTCAACAATCTCCCCATTTCTTATGGTAACAAAACTTTCCTATAGATTTGGATATCTTTGACCTGCAAAACAATACTCAAGCAAACATGGATATCTCACAAAAGATAATTGACTTAGTTAAAATAACATTAAAATCTACATTCACAAAAAGTAGGTTAGTCCTGCAAATGAGCAACTATCTTTGCCATGAAATACTAGTAGTGTTTAAGATAAACAAATGTTTATATAGTCAAATCCCAACCCAGTCCAAATCCAAACAGCCAAACACAACCAAACACAAAAGTAAAGTCAATCAAACACAAAGGTCAAGAATTCAAGAGTTTAAATTTAAAATCTGCACATTCTCCCCTTTTTGCCAGCATTAAAAAAGATAGAGATGAAAAGAGAATGTAATTATGATTGCTTAGGAACACGAACAAGCTGGAAATCTCCCATTGACTGGACAATCCCTTCCAGCTTTTTCAAATCCTCTTTTAGTTAAGCCACATCTTTTTTTTTTTTTTTTTGGTAAAGGTAGTTGAGCCACATCTTCATCTTTTGCATTTGCTTGAACTTGAAGAGCAAAGGCATGGAGTTGATCATGCAAAGAAACTGAAGAGGTTTAACCTGCATTTTGCAAGTTCTGTACTTCGCATCTTAGAGCATAAATTTGGCCTTGCATCTCCAAGAGAACATCAAGCACTCTGCAAAACTCTGCTAAATTATTAGTTTGAGTACTACCTTCTACTCGATCAGATGATGTATTGGCAGATGATGGTAAATTAGCATGATCACGCAGATTGGGCAATGAAACATCATGTTCCTCCTCAGGAAATTGAGAGGCATATATGTCATTTGGATCTGCTGGAGAATGACTTACTCCTTCACTGGTGGCAGCAAATGAGGACGCACCTCTTTTTACAGGATCTCCCCCTATTTCAATGTTTTTAGGTGGAAAAAAAATATTCCTCATGCTCTGCTTTTGCTTATTCTCCTCTGCCCTCTTCTTCTTCTTCCTCAATCTTTTCCTCCTCTGCTTCTTTCTCCAATTCTTCCCTCTCTAGTCCTCTGTTTTATCTCATCCTTGTCTTTTTCCTATCTTTCTACTGTCTCTGGAATAGAATGACTCAAGTTCTTTAATGCAAGCGTAGAAATAATGATATCATCCTCATCCTCTTCATCTTCCAAGATGAGTGCTCTTCTTTTCGTTGATGGATCAACCATGGGCTCCTTCCTTTTTCGCTTTGTAGCCGAAGAGACTGGATGAGTTTTGACGAGGGTTTTCACCTTGAATTTCTCCAAAGCCTTGTTAAGTTCCTTCTGACGCATATTAGAGACCATCTTCAGTCCCACCACCATTTGATCGCATGTTCGAACACAGAGAATACGGGGAGGCTGAATGTTCAATTGTTTAAATAACTTGGTCATAAGTGCTGAGTAAGGAAGTTGACCCTTGTCCTTCATCATCGTTCTGTACATATGAAACATAATGATGTGTGGAAGAGAGAACTTCTTGCCAGCATTAATGACATACATCAGCTTTGCCTCTGAGTTTGAAACATCAATCTTCGAAGTTGATTTTGGTTTGAGGCAGTTAATCACTATCTTGTAAAGCAAAATATTAGATGCATTCATCCTCGAATAGGAAATCTTTCCTTCCATTGTTCTATCCTGAACAAGTTCCATCATTGCTTGACCAATAGACATACTGATTGGTTGATATCTCTCTCTTTCAACCCCAATCACATCAGCCAATGTATTCATGTCAACTACATAGTCCTGATCTCGAACACTAAAAGAGAATCTATTCACATCCAAGAAACTGAGATTCGAATAGAAGTAAATAGTAAGTTCAGCATGAGCCTCTGTTGTTTCAGAACAAAACCGTTCGAGTTGAAGAAGATTGAGTTTCTCTGGTAGATTAACATTCAGAGAATCAAGAAAATCAAAATCCACACTCCTAGGGTTAATCACACCACGCTTTAGCAACTTAGAGTACAGTTGCTTGTGTTCCTCTTAACGAAACAAATCTGTCATTTTTCTTCGGATTTTTGCCGCAATACCCATTCTAGGTTTAAACTAACTGTACATCCTATCATCATCATTCCCATCAGTTTGACTCAGCCCTCCAACACGTGGATCGCTTGAGATATTTGCCAATGCTTCTTCCGCCGACCCAACATGGGCAATTCCCAATCGTTCCATTGTGCGTAAAAATAAAGTTTTATTTCTATACCCTTTGTCTTTTAGAAATTCATCAATATAGTTCAACGAGGTACCACTCATCTTTAAAGTACGATAAAGCTTATAGGTAAAAGCGGGCTTATGAGTTCTTATGGGTTCTACATCTCCAATGATTTCTTCCTCTTCTTGATGTGCAACATTCGGAGGTCTAGATGGAGGAGATGGACGCTGCTGAGAATGTTGTGGGCTCTACTGTTGTCTAAGAGATTCTTCTTCCTCGGTGAGATCAAAGTGTGTAGGTCCCTCATGCATTTGCTATGCTCCCCTGTTCGCGATCCTCAAAGACTTTCTTTAATACGACATCTTTTACAGTCTTTGAAAGATTCCAAGCTTGTTTCCCAAAAAAGATGAAATTTTTCAAGGATTAAACAAGAGAAGAAGACATAAGTGGAAGATCTGTGCTCTCTTAGGGTTTTTGTGAGTAAAACGAAGAAGAACCAACAATATATAAGGCAGTCAAAGCGAGGCATACGGAACGTTGTAAAAAGGAAATGTAAAAATGCCTTTTAAAAATAATTGCCTTTTCAAAAATTAAATAATTGTCATTTCAAAAATAACTTCTTTTTCAAAAAGGAAAGATTCCAAAAATCACGAAAATTGAAAATAACACCAATCAATTTCGGATGGATGATTGTACCTTTTCGGGATTTGATCTGAGAGATAATAAAAGTAACTTACAATCATAAATCTCGATTGTCTGAGTCTGAGTGTTTTTAGACTTTCAGTCCTGAGTCTGAACTTCCTTAGACTTTAAGATGTTGAGTCTGGAATGAATAACTTCAAATTGATTTTTCTCCAAAGGCTTTGTAAATATATCCGTCAGTTGATTATTTAAATCAATAAATTGAATCGAAACTTTTCCATTTTGAACATGATCTCTAATGAAATGATGTCGAATTTTTATATATTTTGCTCTTGAGTGAATAATTGGATTCTTGGTGAGATTGATTGCGCTGGTGTTGTTACATTTGATCTCAGTGCATGAATCTCTAATTCCAAAATCTCTTAACTGTTGTTTTATCCATAGAATTTGTGAACAACTTCTAAGAGCTACATATTCTGCTTCTACTGTAGAAAGAGCTACAGTATTTTGCTTCCTTGAAAATCAATACACTATCTTATTTCCAAGTAGTTGACAAGTGCCCGATGTGCTCTTTCTATCAACTCTACATCCAGCTAAGTTTGCGTTTGAGTATCCAAAAAGAGTGAAGTTTCCTTATTTAGGATACTAGAGACCAAAATTTGAAGTTGAAGTAATGTATTTGATAACACGCTTTGCAGCACTTAGATGAGATTCTTTAGGAACTTATTGAAATCTGGCACATATACAAACACTAAACAAAATGTTAGGTCTAAAAGCAGTTAGATAAAGAAGTGAACCAATGATACTCCTATATAGCTTCTGGTCAACTTTCTTTCCTTTTTCATCTTTGTCTAGCTTCAAAAAACTTGACATTGGTATATCAATCTTTTTGTAATTCTCTAGTCCAAACTTTTTGACAAGTTCTTTAGTATATTTTTCTTGATGAATAAAAGTTCCCTCTTTCAGTTGTTTCACTTGAAGCCTGAGAAAGAAGGTTAGTTCACCTATCATGCTCATTTCAAATTCATCCTGCATAAATTTAGAGAATTTTTTGCACAAATTTTCATTAGAAGATCCAAAAATAATATCATCAACATAAATTTGAACAAGTAGAAAACTTTTGCTTTCTCTTTTGATAAACAATGTAGCATCTAATTTACCTTTGACAAAACCATTTTGAAATAAAAACTTACTTAGTCTATCGTACCAAGCTCAAGGTGCTTGCTTTAAACCATATAGAGCCTTTTTCAGTTTGAATATAGAGTCTGGTTTTCTTGGGTCTTCAAAACTAGGTGGTTGTTCCACATAAACTTTCTCTTGGATAAATCTATTTAGGAAAGCACTCTTGACGTCCATTTGGAATAACTTGAAATTCTTATGACAAGCAAAAGTAAGTAATAATCTAATTGCTCTAAATCTTGCTACTGGCGTGTAAGTCTCATCATACTCTATCCCTTCTTCTTGCGTATATTCCTTGGCCACGAGTCTTACTTTGTTTATTATGACTTTTCTTTTCTCGTTCATTTTGTTCTTGCAAACCCATTTAGCTCAAATGATGGATTTTCCCTTTGGTTTAGGAGTCAATTCCCAGACATTTTTGATACTGAATTGCTTGAGTTTTTCTTGCATAGCTTCAATCCAGTTTTCATTAGATAAAGCTTCTTTTATGCTTTTGAGTTTTATTTCAAAAATAAGAGCCATAGCACTAGACTCTTCACGCCTTTTGGATCTTTTGTGAATTTCTTTATTAATATCACCAATAATGAGATCTTTGGGATTACTGGACTTATGCTTCAAGTTACTGGTTGATTTGTCAGACTGTTGATATTTTTCCTCATTTGAATCTTCGTTGATCATTTGTTGCTTGTCTTCTGAAGTTTGAGCTGCTTCTGGAAATTTAGACTTTGTAGAGTCTAGAGCAGGTTTAGATTCTTCAAGATGAGTGTGAATCGATTGATTTGCATAAAGTCTTGAAATTTGACATTCATCAATTCCTCCATAGATTGAGTATTTTTGTTGTAAGCTCTGTAAGCTTTGCTTGTGACAGAATATTCAAGAAAAATACATTCATTTGATTTTTTTTCAAACTTACCAACTCGATCATTTGTATTTTTCAATATAAAACATTTACATCCAAACATATGAAAATACGAAACAATTGGCTTTTTTTCTTTGAATAACTCATAGGGAGTTTTATCTAGAATAGGCCTTAGAAAGACTCTATAAAAAATATAGCACGCTGTAAAAACAGCTTCAGCCTAGAAATGAGAAGAGATGTTACTTTCAATTAAAAGAATTCTAGCAATTTCTTAAAGTGACCTATTCTTTCTTTCCATGACTCCATTTTGCTCTAGAGTATATGGTGAAGAGAACACATGCTGAAAACTAGATTCATCACAAAATTTTATAAAGTCTTGGTTTTCAAATTCACCTTCATGGTCTGTCCGCATACTTGAAATAACATATCCTTTCTCATTTTGAACCATTTTAGCAAACTTTATAAAATAAGAAAATGTTTCAGACTTACTTGCTAGGAAATATACCCAAGTGAATCAAGAGTAGTCATCCATAATTACTAGGCAGTATTTCTTATCTCCAATGCTCTGAGTTCTAGTTGGTCCAAAGAGATCCATGTGTAGGAGCTGTAGTATACGATTAGTGGATACTTGATTTATTGGTTTGAATGAGTTTCTTACCTATTTTCCCAATACACATGGTGTGTATAGATCGGACTTTGAATATGTTAGTTTAGGTAGTCCATGAACAAGTTTCTTTGCTGAGATTTTGGCTATTTGCTTCATGTTGATGTGCCAAAGTTTTCTGTGCCATAAGTTTGCTTCCTCTTGAATTGAGATTAGACATTGGGTTTCATCTGATTTTATATCCAAGAGGTAGATGTTCCCATGTCTTTGCCCCGTGAAAGATTGAAAGGAATCTTTACTGGTTCCTGAACATATTCCTTTTTGAAAGTTAATTTTGAAACCAGTGTCACACAGTTGACTGATGCTCAGCAAGTTGTAGTTGCGTCATTTTACTAAGGAAACATTACTGATCATGAGACTTCCAATCTTTATAGTTCAGTATCCCACAATTCTTCCTTTGCTATTTCCTCCAAAAGAAACTTTTCCACCATTAACTTGTACAAGCTTTATGAAGCAATTTGAATCTTCTATCATATGTCTTGAGCATCAACTATCCAGGTACCATTTAACATTTTTCTTGATTGCATTTAGAAAATAGACTTAAGTTTTCTTTGGTACCCATATTTTTTGGGTCCATTAATGTTAGTGTAATATACAGTCTTTACCCATATCTTCTTAACAAGTTTCCAAAACATAGGACATTCTTTCTCAAAATGATTTAAGTTATTGCACTTAGAACATTTAAGAGCACTGCGGCCTACTAGTTTTACAAAAAAATTTTGGAAATGATTTTTGTAAGAATCTCTTGTAAGTCTTTGCTTAATTCTTTCATTTACTTTAAGAAAATCAATTAGAGAAATAGTTTCAGCAGTCATTCCTAAACCTGATTTGTTGAAGTAAGATTTTTGTGCTGAAATTTTATTTTCAAGTTTCTCAGATCCTATAGAAAATATTTTAGAAATACTTGAGATATCATTTCTCAAGAATGCATTTTCTTTTGAAAGATTGTCTGCATTTTCTTTCAAAGTAGTAACACTTTTATCTAAACTTTTGACATTTTATTTCCAAACATTTTCTTGTTGTTTCAGTGCAGAATTTTCTTTTTTAAGTTCGGAAATCCTTTTGAGAGAAGTTTTGAGATTAAGACACAATTCATCAATGTATTTAGAGATTTTAGTAAGGATTTTCAAATTACTTACCTCAATTTCATTGTTTGAATCTGAGTCTGTTTTGGAGTCTGAATCTGAGTCTGATTGTGCCATAAGACAAATATCGGAATAATCATTATCACTTTCCTCACATTCTATATCACTCCAAGTTTCTGCTTTAAGTGCCTTTTGATATTTCTCAGCTTTTCCTTTCTTTTTCCTCAGAATAGGACATTTTTGGTATGATATGTCCCTTTTTCTTGCATTCAAAGCAGACTACATCTTTATTGGATTCATCATCCTCAACTGACTTAATCTGTTGCTTTTGAAAACTTTGTTTCTTTAGATTGAATCTTCTCCCCCTTCTGTTTAGTTTTCTAAATCTTCTTATCATGAGAGTAAGCTTTTCATCATCCATATCGTCTTCAGAATCTGTGACATCAGAATCATGATTAGATTTAATGCAATGGATTTCTTATCTTTATGATCTTCATCTTCGTTGATTTGCTTTACTTCATAAGACTAAAGAGTCCCAACCAATTCATCAACAAATAGTGGCATGATTCTTTATGTCTCCCTTATTGAGATATTTATGTTAATCTAATCCTTGGACAGTCCATGCATTAGCTTGTTTACTTTCATGGGTCCAAAAATTGGTTGACCTTGATATTCAAGACCATTCACGATTTCTATAAAACGACTAAATATGTCAATGATAGATTATCTTGATTTCATTTTGAATGCTTCGTATTGACCGAGTAAAATGTCGATTCTGGTTTCTTTCACTCGATCAGTTCCTTCATAGGTGATGTGTAATCTATCCCATACTTCTTTAACTGTTTCACAATAAGATATTTTGTTATATTCAATAGGAGATAATCCACAATATAAAGAATACATTGTTTTTTTGCATTAAGAGCTTGTTTCTTGGTTATCTTTTCTCGAATCATTTCACTAGACTCAATGGCTTCTTTTCCTCTTTTCGAGACTAGTGCAGCTTTAGGAATGATTCCTTTGTCTACCACATACCATTCTAGAGGATCTTTTGATCTTAGGAATGCCTTCATCTTGTTTTTCCATATGTTGTATTCCTTTCCATCAAAATAAGGCAGTCTTGTATTACTTTGCCCTTCAACCAGTCCTGGAGCCAACTTAAGTAAGTACACAGGCTCTAATACCAATTGTGAAAGCTAGTACGAGCACTTAGAGGGGAGTGAATAGGTGTACAAACAAATTTCCTAGATAAGTGTTCAACTCTAATCAATAATAGATGATGAAAAGGAAGTTAGGCTCTTACAGACAAAATGAATTACGATCAAAGTAAAAGAACGTAGAGAAGAGAATAAGAACATAGAGATTATAGTGGTTCGGCTTAATCCAAGTCTACATCCACTCTTCCATACTGACAACCCATTGGCTGGTTTTCACTATGAATCAAAAGAGTTGTTACAGTAAGCCTCTTCATTGATTGCATATTGTAGAGACTCTGCTACACATCCTCAAGGTCTCACAAAAATATAGACTTTATTTTGAGTACAAGATTTCGCTCAATAAATTAATTGAATAAGAATAAGGAGTTTCAGACTTTGGAATTCTTCTATCACACACACACTCAAACAACTTAAATGTCTTTCTTATATACTCCTTCATGCCATCACACCCGTTAGCACTTACCAAAGGAATTATTCCAATCTACCCGTTGGATAGAATCGATTAGGAAGATTTCGAGTTATTTAAGGAATATGATGATAGCCTACCAATCATGCTCGCTCATACAATCAGGATCTAGGTTTTCATAAGTAGAACTTTCTAAATATACTTAGCCAATCAACGAATCCAAAATCCCTGAATCAATCTTAATTTGAATAATGGATTTCATCATGTTGTATCCAGTCAAGAGATCTTCTCCAGTCGATAGAATCAAATCCTTAACGAAACATTCAGTTCTAGATAAGCCTTCTTTGACGGTCTAGAAACTATCAATGATGATAGACTTTGGGTCTTAAGTCTGGCAGTCTAGAGGTCTTCAAACTTTGATGGAAGAATCTGCAAGTCTTCAGACTAGACTGATGGAAACGTTTTATCAATTTCAAAACACTTAAGGAGGTTTTCTCCAACAGTTAATATCACATGGATTGTATTGATCACACAGGTTACTGTTGTTAGGTAGCATAGAAGGATGTAGTCCAATCGCTGAAGCTCTCCCAACTACTCCTCCTGGACTGAGCTCTCTTCTTCCTTTTAAGGCTTTGAGTTATTGATTTTTTTGGTAGGATGATAGAACTTTCTTTGATAATGGTGGTGACTAAATTCTTGGTAACGAATCATATTGCTACAGAACTAGGAGGAATACCAAGCAAAATTATCAGGTTTGTGTGGTAGTAGAAGTTTAAGACAGCAATGGGACATAGATTTCTGTTACATGAACTTTATTTTGAATTGTTCGTTTTGAAAGTTGTGGCTCTCCATTAGTTGTTTTCGCTGACTTGAGGATACACGTGTTTCTGAGCTGCTGAAATGAATAATTTCTTATCATGTGTTGTGAAATATTTCACAACTATGTGTCAAAGGCATATCAAGAAACAATTTGTATACACACGGAGGGATAAAACTAGGCATTAGTGAACACAGATTAGAGACGAAATCCATATAAAAACATTGCATTATGGACGCAATCACTTACACAAACTCCAATGTAGCACATTCTATACTAACCATACACAAACTTCCGAGTAGAGCCACCTCGGAGGGGTGTAATCATACGACTCAAGAAGCGAGTATTGGTGAAGAAACATTGCACAAGCTCCACCCATACAAATATTAATAGAATCAGTACCGTCACGAGAAAGTCAATGCTCAACCCGCCTGTAGTAGCTAATTGAACTTCATCTTGAGGTCTGTTCTAGTCGTACCTCGGGAAACAAAGTCCGATCGTCACCGGAACACCAATGACCAAAAGCAAGAGCTCTACAACCTTTATTCTCCAACCCAACGGCTTAAAGATGGTCACGTATTTGGTGTAGAAAGAATCGAAAAGAAAGGAAAGCTCTAGCTCAACCACCCTAAATGCTCGCTCGTAGCCATTTCCTTCGGCATACAAGTACTGAATCAACTTCCACGCCTTTTCGTGAGCTCGTTTGGGCAATGAATAGTCACTAAATTTTAAGCGAAGAAGCTTATAGAGCGAAAACGAGAGGCAAATATCCTTGAGCTTGCTGTCTTTGTCCCCGCCTCCCGATCTCAAAAGCCATCCTTGGCATTTCCACACTTTCTCGATGGTGACGACTCTGTCAGTGATCTCCAATGGCTTGCGGTAGTTCGGCGCTTCCCATCGTTCTGCAGCTTCTCTTTCTTTTAACTTCTTCATTGACATTGGATTTGTCATTCCCACTCTCACAACAAACTTGTATCCTCTCATCTGGCCAGGGTCAAGATCGCCCTCCGACGACTAGTGCTCAGATTTCATGTTGTCAGCAATTGATTTGCTGGTCCGCTGTCGGCCATACTCGCTCGCGATCTTGAGAGATGCTGCTCTACGGATGACCTTGAGTGGCACAATTAAGCATAGAGTTAAGACCGAAATCATTGGTAAAGTGATCCCAGACATGACCAACAGAAACAATACCCTGGCGATCTTGAGCGCATATTGCCAAACATAGTTCTTGTAATATATGGGCTTTAAAAAAAAAAAAAGAAAAAAGAAAGAGTTTGAAAAGTCAAAAAAGGAAGCTGAAGGAGAACCGTGGAACTTTCGGCTGTGTTTTAAAAAGATAGAGAGAGGCAGAGAAAGAGGAGCACGGGCAGAAGCAGGGGAAAGAAAGAAACAAGGGAGAGGAGAGAAAGAAGAGAAAGGAAAAAAAGAGAAAAATGGAAAATTTTGGCATGCTTGTGATTTGGATGCCTCATCAAGCTGACTCAAGTGTGTTTTGCAATGTTAGTAAGAAAGCCTTTAATCACTTATTTGGAGCAATCGCCGCAATTAGGGCTCGAAATTCGGATTTCTTGGATATTTGTGTGGCGAAGCTTGATTTTTGAGTTGTTTACCTGTATATTTTTGTAGAAATGGTACTTTGGGATATTTTGAAGCTATAACATTTTACAGGTCGTGATTTGAGCTTGCGGTTTGTTCGAAACAAAATTTTGAAGTTGGGGATGCATTCTGATATTGTAGCGAAAAGTAGCTTTGAGCCTTTTTTATTTTATTTTTTATGGTATTGTTTTGGGGCGGTTGGGTTGGGGTTGTTGTTGTATGTTAAGAGAGCTTTCTAAAGATTGTAAGACGGCTTGAAATGGATTTTTGTGGAGGAAGTTATGGTGTGACGAAGTTGGCACATGGGTCGCCGCGCCTAGTAGAAAATGATGAGTTTCCGCTAAAATGTGAGTTTTTGTGGTGCATATGTATCGATTTATGGACAAATAGGCCTAGTATAGGCGAGTCGTTATAAGAACATCTTGTTTTTTGTTTTTTTTTTTTTTTTTTTTAACTTTGCATTTTGATATTGTTTTTCCGTTAATTGTTAGGGATCCAAGTGCGTGGTTCGAGTATGCGTCGTAGTTAATTTTTTGCTTTTCCCAAGTGAGTGACACTATTTCTTCTTTGTATTTTAAACTCATGTTTGAGAAACATGGTGAATTATATGCTCTATGAGTTGATAAAATGCATCTTTTGTTATATAAAACAAGATCGAGTTATTATTGCCATTTCGTTATTTGAAAGATTGGGTTATATTTCGAATTCGATTTGAATGGTTGTTTGAAAATGGTTTATGAAATTTTTTCTATGAAAGAATCTTGAAATGTTTTGGAGAATGCTTTGATATTTATATATCAAATTTTGAGTTGTGATATAACTTTCTTTCTGATGTTGGATTACTAAATATTGTGATTGATGGTTGGTGTTCAATGTCTATGTGGACCCTAAGGGTGTGTGAGTATTCGCATATTAGTCTAGGATATCCTTATGAGCCAAGCCACTAGTTAATAATGGGTGGAGACTTGCTAATGGGGGAATCTTAGTCGTCTTGTCACAGGCGGTTACGTATAACCATGTTTAGACATTTGAGCATGAATTGGTCAATAGAGTGGACCGTTGACGTGTGATTTGAGTTTGGTTGATGGAATGGACCATCAATGTGATTTGATGAGATTAATTAATGGAATAGATCACTGATACATGTTTTATGAGATTGACTAATGGATTGGATAATTGGTATTTTCGGTATTTAAGTTATGATTATGTATTATGATAAAGTGAATTAGGATTGTGTTTTAAATGTGCATAGTGATTTCTCAATCCGCTTAGAGAAAATGTGTTACTGAGCCTTTTCTTCAGGGAGTTGCAAATAGGCATGAATGTTCATTCAGGGAGAACTTTCGTGGTGAAAACTTTTTGGTATGACGTGTGCATAGTTGATAAGTTTATAAGTTAGACTTTGTAGAATGTATATGTTTTGATTTTGTGGATTATAGAGATACTATAATATTGTAACCAAATGCCCTTTTTGTCAAATATATATATATGAATTTATATATGTTGATATTTGGTTGAATTTTGGTCATGTTGAGGCTGCGTCTTTTGGTAAAAAGACAGCGTGTCATGCCATGTTTCTTGTGAATCGGGGTGTGACAGTTGTTCCATCGCTTGCAGTCCTCGAGGCTGTGGACGGAGTAGGAGCCTGAGCTCCCAAAGAAGATCGTCAAGAAAGTGGCCCAAACTAGTAAAAGCTTGTTTTGGAACGACGCTACGGTCATGAGACCGAGCGTGTATACGATGAGGTAGCTCGTGAGGGTGTATGCTGCCCATAATAGGAACCTGAGCTTCCGGTCATTGCGCCGACGCCTATTTGAGCCGGAGATGGTGAGCAACATTAGTAAAAAGGCTGTGATGCACGCGAGAACTTCGATCTTAGCCAGACTTGCCTTCGGAGTGCGCAGACTCTTCATGACCGCGGTGGCCTCAGAGAGGGTTTTGTTCCCTGCTCCCACCTGAAGTCTTTGTAAGTCCCTCATATTCGTGGACGAGAAAGATTTTGTATTTTGGGTGGGCAAAGTGGAAGAGAGAGCCAAGAAATCTAGATCTTTTCGGAAAATGGGTGCACTCCGCTATCTGTACTTAAAAATTTTCGAGCCTTCGTTTGGTATACGAGTCGCTGGCCGAAGCGCACGTGCATCACGTGCATCATACGGAGAATCCAAGTGGAGAGTACCGGTAAGAACGGAAGACTTGTATCTAGCGTCATCAAACAATCCCAATTCTGTGGAATTTGAAAATTCAAAAATAGATTTCGGCCCCACATACAATAATCACATTGTTGAATTACGAAGGATGTGTTTTATTATACTAATTACATAAATGATTCATGAGAAATGATTGAATCAAAGTCTTTGATTTATTATAAGAATCAAAATCTATTTTGTATCACCAAAAACCAAATAACAAATCATTATAAAAGACATTCTCCGACTTACCACTGAAACCTACATTAATAGTCTTTTGAAGTTACACCCAACATGCCACGTAGCAAAAATAACAATACAGACTTAGGTCAAGACAGAATGAAAATAGAGAGCATAAGGTGAAGTTCATGACATGTCTCGTACCTTGCTCTTTGCCCTTCGTTGCTCTCTCTCTCAATTTGGTCTTAGTCCTATTCTCTTAGCATATCAAGCGGAATTTCTGTCATTTCTCTGCACTTACACTATTCCTATCTCAGCAAACTTCATTGAAACATTCCTTTCTTTTGGTAAACAAACTCACCCTCTAGCCACTGTGCTTTGAAAGGAAAGAATCTAGACTTTCTCATCCTCATTAGTTGCCTTCTTTGTAAGTACTTCCTTTCCTCCAAATTGAGTCTAAAGCCTTGTGGGCATCTGCCCCACTTTCTGTATCCTTTTAGGTAAGGACCATCATGACAGGACAACTTTATGCACGTTTCCTTGGAAGATGTCTTGCTTCTTGTTTTATTACCATATTGGTGATTTTGATTTTGGCTGTAATGAAGTGGTTAGTATCACATGGATCGTATTGATCACACAGGTACTGTTGTTAGGTAGCATAGAGGGATGTAGTCCAATCGCTGAAGCTCTCCCAAATACTCCTGGACTGAACTCTCTTCTTCTTTTTTAGGCTTTGAGTTATTGTTTGTTCTTTTTTTTTTTTTGGTAGGATGATAGAGCTTTTCTTTGATAATGGTGGCGACTGAATTCTTGGTAACAAATCATATTGCCGCAGAACCAGGAGGAATACCAAGCAAAATTATCAGGTTTGTGTAGTAGTAGAAGTTTAAGACAACAATGGGACATGGATATCTGTTAACTGAACTTTATTTTGAATTGTTCGTTTTGAAAGTGGTGGCTCTCCATTAGTTGTTTTCGCTGCCTTAAGTATACATGTGTTTCTGATTTATGCTCTTTACAGCTGCGGAAATGAATAATTTCTTATCAGTGTGGGCAAATGCATTTGTTGGCAAGCAGTGCTGTTTTTCTCCTTAAAAGTTGCAGCCGTTCTCTAAAAAGTTGATGGGTCAACTCTCGTGACGAGTAGTAAAGCATGACATAGTGGAATGAATAGAGGAGAATAGACTATTTTAGGTTAAGATCCAATTTTTGAATGAAAATCTAGCGTTTTTACAAAATATATCGAACCAAATCATGAAATATTTCACAACAGTGTCAGAGGCATTTTCAAGAAACAACTTGTGTATCCACGGAGGGATAGAACTAGGCACTAATGAACACAGATTAGAGACGAAATTCATAAGAAAACAGTGCATAATGGATGCAATCACTTACACAAACTCGAATGGAGCAGATCCTATACTAACCTGAAACATGACATCTCGCTCCTTATTCTCATCAAAACAGGGCATAAAAGAGCAAGAAGATTACCTGGTTTATCAGCGGCGCTAAAGCTGTGACGTGCACTTGAGTCAACGATTGAAGCTTCTTAAGGATGTCGATGAAAGAAATGAAGGCCAGTGAAGGATTCCCGAGCGAGGTTTAATCAGTTCATGATCCTCCGCCGTGAAGCAGGGGAGAAAACAGAGCACCTTCAGTGCTCTTTCGTATCCGAGGCAGCAGTGACGGTAGGGCCACCGGAAAAAGCTGCAGATCGGTTTTGTGAGTGTCTCTCTACTCTCGAATGCTCTCAGTATGCTCTCAGTGCCATTTTTTTTGGAAATGGTCCTCTGTGACGCGTTCAATGTCCTATCCCTTGGTGCAGAGTGAAAATTTCCTTTTATGTGAGAATCTGAGGTCGTTGTTGAGAGAGAAACTGGAGAGAAAGAGCCCAGACATCGCCGACCGCACGCACCGATTTTGTTTCGCTCATCCTTCCCCCAGCCCATCAATCATTTTGGTCTAAGTAGAGTTAATTCAACAGGCGGAAATTTGAAAATTTCGGAAGAAGTTTGCCGCGATGTCCTTGTGGAAATGTTCTGTTAAAGTGTGCGTATAGATTGCAATTTCCCTGGAGAAATAACCTCCCTAAGTGATAGCGTTTGAACACGACCAAGTATTGGGACAGATCCTTACAAAAGATATAGCTAAAGAAGTAAAACATCGAGGGAGCAGGAGAGATAGATAAAAAGTTCCAATCAATGAGACGTGTAGCAACCCATCCAATCTTAATTGCGTAAAGCATGGATATCTTATTTATTCTTATTTATAGACTTGTACATAGTATCCGAACTTTTGTCTTGACTAATCCCAAAGAAGACACACTTGGGATCCCGTCCACTGTGATATCACAATCAATTGGGCCAGCTTCAACTTCTGTTGAGAGGAGGTCACTCAATAAGAGGTTCTCGCTTGATGCCAGCATGAGAGACCAAAGGCCACAAGTGAGTCACAAACTCTCCACCCCGTGCCAAGTGCTGCGCGTGTGCTATTTCGTTGTTTGATGGAGCCACATACACCATAAGTTCCGCCCAAAACTCAGCCAATACCTTCCAAATAAAGTTCGGTTCATTTTCTACATCCAGCAATTGCTGCCCTAACCGTGCGCCCTGGATCATTACTTTGCTGGTATCATTCGTTGTCTTACCGATCCTGTTCAATTTTCGGATTCTTTCTTCTATTGTCTTGCAACCATTGAGCAAGCGTCTTGCTTCCATAATAATTCCATTGAAAACATACTCCGAATCATAAGAGTGATCAGGTAATAATTTCGGATAGAATGCTACCAAGTAAGCCAAATATTTGGATAAATTTGTTGCCACTCGAAAGTTTGAATCCAAAGTTGGATCTGAAATTGGTGCCTCACGCTCGAAAATAGTTGTAGCAATGTGCCACGCAAATATCACTTGAGTTTGTGTCTCGAGCTTACATGCCCAAGAGAGCTTGTGCTCCATTTCGTTGCGTATCAAAGAAGCTTCTCCATTCTGCAGTGCCCCGGAATTCGACATTTAAGAACGGAAAACGGCTTTTTTCACATCCGGGGACAATTTGGCGGGCTCGCTTTGTGTTTGGCCGTCTCTTATAGGATCCATAAATAAATCTGTGAAGACATTGTACTGCCACCTCGGAGGGGTGTAAGCATACGACCCAAGAAGCGAGTACTGTTGAAGTTTCCTTTCCCAAGGCTCCAGTAATTGCGTCCGGCATATTAGTCCTATCAGCTTCTCCATTAGTTTGCTCTCTTGCCACGAGTTTGTTCGTACGTACTTGCATAGCAATATTACTTTCGTCCAGTCCGAGATGGCCATGAAGAAACACTGCACAAGCTCCACGCACACAAATATTAATAGAATTAGTACCGTCACGAGAAAGTCGATGCTCAACCCGCCTGTAGTAGCTAGTTGAACTTCATCTTGAGGTCTATTCGAGTCGTACCACGGGAAACAAAGTCCGATCGTCACCGGAACACCAATGACCAAAAGCAAGAGCTCAATAACCTTTATTCTCCAACCGAACGACTGGAAGATGTCAGGTATTTGGTGTAGAAAGAATCGTAAAGAAAGGAAAGCTCTAGCTCGACGACCCTAAATGCTCGCTCGTAGCCACTTCCTTCGGCATACAAGTGCTGAATCAACTTCCACATCTTTTCGTGAGCTGGTTTGCTCAATGAATAGCCGCTAAATCTTAAGCGAAGAAGCTTATAGAGCGAAAACGAGAGGCAAATATCCTTGAGCTTGTTGTCTTTGTCGCCACCTTCAGGTCTCAAAAGCCATCCTTGGCATTTCCTGTTGAACCTTGCGGAAACGTGGTTCAAATATAACTTTCACTATTACAATAATTTCTCACACCACATACAATACTCAGACAACTCTACACAATTTCTCTCACTCATGTGCATACATAGCACTCTCTACTCAACACACTCTCAAGACCCCTACACATACACCCACACACCCCCTTGGACTTCTTACTCACACACTCTTAGTTGGACACACAAATGAGAAGCAAGTTGCTCCTATTTATAGGGTGGAAAGTTGGTGACTTTCTTAACTTTCTACACTATTCTAGAAGTATTATTTTATTATAGCCTAACAACTAGATTTCTATGGAGAAGTCTAGAAGTGGCGCAGCTTATGGATTTTGCTAGAAGATTCTAGACAAGGGAGAGTTCTAGAGAAATCTGGAGGAGTGAGATATGGAGAACTCTAAAGAAAGTTCTAGAGAACTCCAGGAGAGAGAGAGAGAGGCGGTGATCTTCAACACTCCCCCTCACCGACTACTCTCTCTCGATATAGTAGCCGTGCTGAAATTGCTTTTGGACTCTTCAACTGTCTTCCTCCATTCAGCATATTGCGAAGCTTCCTCAGATGTGGATGGCTCGACTACTTCGACATCTTCGGTCAGTGCCGCATTTGCATATTTGGGATTTGGTCTTCTTTGTCTTGTTGATCTCCTTAGTTGAGATTCCTCCTCTTCAGGTTCTTCCATCTGACTTGGTCGGAACTCTTCTGTAGTTCTTGGATGTACACCAGTTCGCCATGGGCTCTTTGATTTTTCTGGTGACTGTGCTCTGACTTCTTTTCTTCCAATTACATTATCATTTCCTTCTTCAATTGGCTGGCCCTTATCAATCTTGTCATTTTCTTCCATTCCTTCACGAATTTCTTCTTCAACTTGTTTTGAATTAGGTTGTGATGTCCACCAAGATGATAGTTCATCGAACACCACATTTCTAGAAGTGTAACACCTCCCTGTTGTAGGGTCACAACACTTCCATCCTTTTCTTTGATCATCGTAGCCCACAAATATGCATCGAACAGCCTTTTTATCGAACTTGTTACGAAGATGGTCTGGCACAAATGCATAACATACACACTCAAATATTCTAAAGTGACTTACCGTGGGCTTGCGATTCCACAACTTCTCATAAGGTGACATAAAGCCAAGCCTTGCTTGAGGTAGTCTGTTGATCACGTGCGCTGCCGTCTTCATACACTCGGCCCAAAACTTGGGTGGAACACTCTTCGCATGCAACATACTCCTGCATGTCTCCGCCAAATGCCGATTCTTTCTTTCGGCAACTCCATTTTGTTGTGGCGTATTTGGGCAAGTAAATTGTCGACGTATCTTCCATTCTTGAAGAAATTTTGTAAAGTCATTTGATTTGTATTCTCCCCCATTATCCGTGCGAAGGCATAGTATTTTCTTGCCTACTTCATATTCTACTTTTGCTTTAAACTCCTTAAATTTGTTTAATGCTTCGGATTTTTCTTTCATGAAGTCAACCCAGACGTACCTGGAGAAATCGTCAATGAATGTTATCATGTACTTTGATCCTCTAACTGACGGTTGCTTCACTGGTCCAAATACATATGAGTGGACAAGCTCGAGAGGCATCTTAGCTCTGAATTTGGACTCTTCATATGGAAGCTGATGTGCCTTCCCATACTGGCATCCAGCACAGATGACATCTTCTTGTACTTCCAAGTGGGGGAGACCTTTTAGCATACCTTTCTTCATCATCACCTTTAATTTATGGTAGCTCACGTGCCCAAGCCGTGCATGCCACAAATCAGGTGTTTCACTCTTTCGAGTTTTGTCCACGTATGCCGTCTGAGCTGACATCACATAGATAGACTCTAATCGACGCCCCTCCATGATTGGTGTACCGGTTGGTTTCAAATTGCAGTACACCCTAACGTCTCTAGGACCAAACACCACATAATTGCCTGAGTCTGTAAGTTGTGCCACAGACAGTAGATTCTTCTTCATTCCTAGCACATGGTACACATTTTTCAGTTCGACTTGATGCGAACTGAATCGGGGTGTCATCATCGTTTGGCCCACATGGGTAATCGGCAACCTTGAGTTGTCTGCGGTGACAACTACTCGTCCACCTTTGTACTCGCACATGTTTGATAGCTTGCCTTGATCTCCGGTCATGTGATTTGAGCACCCCGAGTCGACTATCCAATCTTCTTCATAATCAATCAATTTATCACTTACCGTGATGAGGGCCATCGGATCTTCTTGTTCCTCCATTGCAAAGGATGCTTGGAAATCCCACTCTTCTTCGCTATCATTTTCCTTGGATGCTGCGACATTTCCTTCAACTCTTTTGAACCGACAATCCCTGGCAAAGTGACCTACTTTGCCACACGTGTAACACCGTCCATTACGCCTTCTATTCTTCTTTTCTTCATTTTCGTCCTTATCGCGGTCTCGACAAGCTCCCCTTGACCGAGGTCGAGTTCCTTCTATTCGCTTTTGCCATACTCCATGACTTTTCCACGGTTTGCCATCTCTTGCACTTGCTCAATTTCTATTTTGGCCCTTGAACCCTCTTTTATTACTAAAGAGGGCATTTTCATCCTCCTTAATTGAGACCTTAGAAATTTGTTTATCTAAGGCTTCTTGGTTGGCCAATATATTCTCCAACTCTATTAGAGTTGGCTCATTTGCCCATCCACGAGTGGCCGTAACAATACTATTATATTCCGGCCTTAACCCGTGAATTATGATTCTTCTCATTCTTGTCTCAGAGATGGCATTCTCAGGATCTAATTTTGAAATTTCTTCGCAAATAGATTTAACTTTAGAAAAGTATTGACTTACCGTCATACTTTGTTGCGAGATTGAGAGGAGCTCGTTCTCCAGGCATTGTAACTTGGCATCGTTTGTCCTTGCAAATAGCGTCGCCAAGTTATCCCAGGCCTCCTTCGGGGTCTTCGCACTCTTTATGTGTGGTAATAATTCATCATCAACAGTCACGGCAAGAACGTAAAGAGCCTTACCTGACTTGACGTTCCACTTTCTTAAATCACTATCATTTGTGGGTGGTGTGGTGTTGTTGCCGCCAACAATATCCCATAAATCTTGTCCAAGCAAATAATACCGCATGCGGGTACTCCAATTATTATAATTAAAGTCATTGAGCTTCTCCATCCCGTTCATCGGACTCGAGAAATCCACCATGGTGACTTGAATATAATGCCCTGCACTATACCAAGTAAGCCTGGTCCCAGACCAACCGACTTCACAATCCCAGATTGTGCACTTGTAGAACTCCGACGTCCTTCGCTTCTTCGCTCCTTGGCTCGACAATCCCTGACCGCCTTGCTCACTTACAATGGTCCCCGACCACTGTCTTCGCACGGCCTCCAACGACCTGCTCTGATACCACTTGTTGAACCTTGCGGAAACGTGGTTCAAATATAACTTTCACTATTACAATAATTTCTCACACCACATACAATACTCAGACAACTCTACACAATTTCTCTCACTCATGTGCATACATAGCACTCTCTACTCAACACACTCTCAAGACCCCTACACATACACCCACACACCCCCCACACCCTTCCGATGGTGACAACATTGTCAGTGATCTCCAATGGCTTGCGGTAGTTCCGCGCTTCCCATCGCGCTGCAGCTTCTCTTCTTTTAAACTTCTGCAATGACGTTGGACATGTCTTTTCCACTTTGACTACATATTTGTATCCTCTCATCTGGCCAGGGTCGAGATCGCCCTCCGACGACTGGTATTCAGAACTCATGTAGTCGGCAATAGATTTAGTGATCGTCTGTCGGCCGTACCCGCTCGCAATCTTGAGGGATGCTGCTCTACGAATGACCTTCAGTGGCACAAGTAAGCATACAATTAAGAACGAAATCATCGGCAACGTGATCCCAGACATGACCAACAGAAACGATACCCCGGTGATCTTGATCACGTATTGCCAAACATAGTTCTTCCACCGCTCGCAGTCCTCGAGGCTGTGGACGGAGTAGGAGTCCGAGCTCCCAAAGAAGATCATCAAGAAAATGGCCCAAATTGGTAGCAGCTTATTTCGGAACGACGCTTCTGTCATGAGACCGAGTGTGTATATGATGAGGTAGCTCGAGAGGGTGTATATTGCCCATAACAGGATCCTGAGCTTCCGGCTGTTGCGTCGACGCCTAGACGAGCCGAAGATGGTGATCAACAGTAGTAAAAAGGCTGTGACGCACGCGAGAACTTCGATCTTAGCCAGATTTGCCTTCGGAGTGCGCAGATTCTTCATGACAGGGAGGGTTTTGATCCCTCTTCCCACTTCAAGTCTTCGCAAGTCCCTCATGTTCGTCGACGATGAGAGATTATGTATTTTGGGCGTGCAAAGTGAAAGAGAGAGCGAAGAAATCGAGATCTTTTGAGAAAATGGGTTGGAAACGGAGGCACCCCGCTATTTATACTTAAAAATTTTCGAGCCTTCGTTTGGTTTTCACGAGTCGCTGCCTGAAGCGCACGTGCATCATCCGGAAAATCCAAGTGGAGAGTAATGGTAAGAACGGAAGACTTATATCTTGCGTCACCAAACAATCCCAATTCTGTGGAATTTGAAAATTCAAAAATAGATTTTGGCCCCATATACAATAATCACATTGTTGAATTAGGAAGGATGTGTTTATTTATATTAATTATATAAATGATTCATAAACTAATTTCTTGAAGAGAGAAATCCTCTACAATTTTGATTTTATTCTTAGTATCTGTTTGAGTTGAGGCCATCTGATTTTAAAAGTCTATAAATAAGGTGTAGGCATTCTCTTAGCGATCACGAGTTCGACAGAAAACAAAAAAGACACATGAACCGCAAGTCCATGAGGACAAGCCCTTATTAGCTTTACATAAAGTACTAATAGGGACTTACACATACAAAGAAGGCCTAGCCTTAATTTTAGTGCTACACTTTCATGCTTTATATGACTTTCTCTTTGAGGGATCTTTATTCATGTTGGAGAGGGGAAGCTGAAAACTTCAATTAATAAGTGGATGGAAATTACATATATATAAAAAAAAACATATGAACATTGTAGACAGGCGACATGGAATACTTTAACAATCCCTCTCAAATGCAAGTCAAATTAGAAACAGCACATGTAATATGACGAGCGAGGAATGTACACTCGAAATAAATTAGGGCACAACCTAGTTCTAATTTCATTTTAGAAAGTCTAATCTAAATACGTAAATTACTAGATGAAATGAGACACGTGAATATAAAATGTACATAAATTTCATTAAATCATAAAGAGTATTAAAAAAAAAAAGGCAAACATTTCAAACTTAATAGCTTGACTTTTAGGTAACCTGAGGACTAAATAGGAGAAATGCCACGTATTTTTGTGTCATAATTTTTGTGTCATAATCCCAAATCCACTAAAAAAAGTCTCCTTTGGTTCCGCAACAGGGAACTCTCAATTGAATTCCATCGTTCTTTCCTTTTCAATTGTTCAGATCTTAAAAATTTTGGTCACAAGGAAAGAATGCTTGTCATTAACGGCAAATGCATCCGGCAGCCGAAGGCAAATTCTAGCGATCGGCATCTCAATACCAATGGCAACGTCTGGCCACCTACACAAAGCCTCATGGCTTGAGGTGGAGTCCAGTAGTCAGTGACCACCGCTGGTGCAACTGTTGGCGGAGGCTAGAGAGCGATGGCGGTGAAGGGCACTGGGCCAGTGGTTGGTGGCGGAATTGAGCTTTTCAGTGTTAAGCTTATAAAAAGTGGAATAATATCCTAATCCTAACTTAAGCTAGATAATCTGATTTTACCATTTAAGGGTAAATATATTTCACGAAGAATCCAAATCCGAACTCAGATTTTTCTTAACACATGAAAATTGTGGGATTGGAATCCTATTTGTTGAAGAGTCAGATTGCATTGAACCAAATGAGACTAAGTACATGGCAAGCTGAGCTCACACTTAAAGCTCAGGAATGGTCATGGATATAAAAAGGTCTTATAATTCTGTTCTAGCATGACAACCAAATAAATTTAATAAATTTAAAAGCAAAAGACATGAATTACTAAATGGACAACACAGACTTGGGTTAAGACAGAATGAAAATAGAGCGTAACAATAAGAAAAAAAGTGAAGTACCTGGCATGTCTTGTAGCTTGCTCTTAATTTGAATTTAGTCCTATTCTCCTAGCATATCAAGCAAGGTTTCATCATTTCTTTGCACTTTCACTATTCCGTCCTTAGCAGACTTCTTCATCAGAGATTCATTTCTTCTGAACAAACTCTTCTCTAACCATTGATTTGAAAGGAAAGAATCTAAATTTTTTCATCCTCATTAGCTGTCTTCATTATCCTAACTTTTTTGCTTCCAAATTGAGTTTAAGCTTTCTTGTGGGCTTTCGGCTCCACTTCTTAGGAATGCGAATCATTGAAGTAAAAAAAACAGAAAAAAGGAACACATAATTTTTTTATGTGGAAAACCCTTTCAAAGTATTTAAAAAAAAAAAAAAAGGCAAGACCACGATGCTGCACTAGCAATCCTTTTATTATTAGTTTTAGTATCATAACTACTAATTTCGGGTTATAGCTATAAAAAAAATTGCTCTAATATATTGCGGGAGTTTAAGGCATACATAATTATGATATAAATTATAAGTATGCTAGTAATAGTGAAAAATTTGAGCTTTAATATGATTTTTTTGCAAACTCCACAACTCCATCGATCTCTCGCTTGGATCCTGAATTTTAGAACTTTGTAACCCAAATTGTCTTAGTGCGGCAACCCTCTCATCACTAATTATGGAAGCCAACTGAGCCAGTGCACACCATCGGTTTTTATGTGGTAACAACCTTTGTTAACATATTTGTTGAATTTTTTACTTAAAAAATCTTCTTCAATGACAATGTCCCATCATTTGATACTTCAAGTCAATGTGCTTCGCTCTTGACTGAAATACTAGATTTTTTTGCAAGACAAATGGCACCATAATGGTCACTAAAAAGAACATTGTTATCCTGGTTCTTGACATCTCATTTAGAAAATTTTAAACCAAATCATCTCCTTGCCAGCTTTAAATAGAGCAACATACTCTACTTCAATGGTTGAGAGAGGCACACAATTCTGAAGTCTAGACATCCAAATGGTTGTAGTACCACCTAAGATAAAAACATAATCCGAGGTGCTCTTCGTATTGTCCAAGTCACCACCAAGATCTATATCAACAAAGCATTGTAAAGTTACACCAGACATGTCTAGTAGCTTGTTCTTAATTTGGTTTTAGTCCTTTTTTCCTACCATACTAAGCATAATTTCATCATTTATCTGCACCTTCACTATTTCTTCCTCAGTAGACTTCTTCATCAAAGCATTCCTTTCTTCTCATAAACAGACTTGCCCTCTAGCCATTGTGCTTTGAAAGGAAAGAATCTAGACTTTCGCATCCTCATTAGCTACCTTCATTCAAGAGTTCCTTGCTGCTAGATTGTGTCTAAGCTTTCTTGTGGGCTTTTGCCACACTTGCTAGGAAAGCGAATTGTTGAAGAGAAAAAACACAGTAGAAGACACATGAAATTTTTTATGTGAAAAACCCTTTCAAAATTAGAAGGGAAAAAACATGGTGCTGCACTAGGCAATTTATTCTTTATTAGTATTAGTATTAAAATTACTAAATTTAGAGTTACAACTACAAAAGATATTGCCTTATTATATAGTAGGAGTCTAGGGTATACATAGTTATGATGGAAATTATATGTATGCCATAGCAATAAAAGCTTTGAGGTTTGATATTACTTTTCTCAAACTACACAACTCCATTAATCTCCCACTTGGACACTAATATTCAAAACATCAATAATCTTTCATTGTTTTCACTTGTCTTTGTAATCTAAATTATCCTAATGTGACGGCCTCCTCATCACCAACCATGGAAGCCCACTGAGGTAGTGCATAGGCTCAATTTCTTAGTGGTGTTGTTAACATATCTATTGGATATTTTGTAACAAGTATCTTCTTCAATGACAATGAGTGCGTTTGGGAAGTCTTTTGGGGAAAGTCTTTAGGAAAATGCAAAGACCTTTGAGTTAAAGGTATGTTCCAAAATGCAAAGTGTGTTTGGTAAATTATAGTTTTAAAGCCCATTTGAAGTACCTTTGAGCAAAATGGTGTTTGGGGAATTATATTTATAAAGGGCTTTGATGATATAAAAAAACTTATCAAAAGAAAAAAAAAAATTGACCGGCAAGGCAGGTGGCCGCCGAACGTCCACTGAAGACCACCGGCAAGGATCGCCGGACGTCGAACGACCACTGAAGACCACCGACGAGGGTTGCCGGACGTCGGGCGACCACTCAAGACCACCGGCGAGGGTTGCCAGACGTCGAGCGACCACTAAAGACCACCGGCAAGAGTCGCCGGACGTCGGGTGACCATTGAAGACCATCGGCGAGGGTTGTCGGACGTCAGTGACCCTGCTGCGACCCATATCTAGGGCGGCAAGGTCCCCGTGACCTCGCCGCCCTAGATCTGGGTCACGGCGGGGTCATGTGACCTTGCTGCCCCCGGATCTGGGTCGTGTCAAGGTTGCGCGACCTTCGGCGACCGCAATGACCAAGATCTGGGGCGGCGAGGTTGTGGGAGGACCTTGTCGCCCTTGGATCTGGGTTGTGCCGAGGTCGGCGACCCAAACCTCACCACGACCCATGGCGATTGCCGCAACCCAAATAGGGTAGCGGTTGCACCACTCCTTGGCGAAGGTCGCCTGGGCCACCGGGACCATGCTGAGCTGTCGGCGACCACTCACAACTTCGAGCAACACGTCGTCGGCCTTCAACGGAGAAGAAGATGAACAGTACAATGATGAGGGCAAAACCAAAAAAATTGAGAGCAAGTGAGGATAGTTTTGGAAGAAAATTTTAAAAAAATAAAAATGTGAACAGTGCCACTCGTATATCGAGAAAGCTAAAAGCCCAAGGCACCCTCACACCTGCCTTAGGCTTTCAGCCTTGAGAAGGCCAGCTTTGGCCTAATGGAAATTTTAAAGTTGTTCCCAAACACCCCAGCTTTAGCCCAAGTATCTTTAGAAGCCCAAAGCCCTTTGCAAAGTTGATTCCAAACGCACCCAATGTCTCATCATTTATTAGTTGACAAATATGATGATACTTCAACTCAATGTGCTTTGCACTTGATTGAAATACTGGAATCTCTACAAGACAATTAGCACTTTGATTGTAACTAAAAAGAACACCGAGAAAATTGTTCAATCAAATCATCTCTTTGCCAACTTCAAACATAGCAACATACTCTACTTGACAATTGTGAAGTCTAGACATTCAAATGATTACAGTGTGACCTAAGGTAAAACATAACCCGTGGTGCTCTTCCTACTATCCATATCACCACCAAAATCTACATCAATAAAGCCTTATAAAGTTACATTTGACATGTCTCGTGACTTGCTCTTAATTTGGCCTTAGTCTTATTCTCTTAGCATACTAAGCAGAATTTAATCCTTTTCTACACTTTCACTACTCCTTCCTCGATAGGCTTCTTCATCAAAGCGCTCTTTTCTTTTCATAACACACCCTCTAGCCATTATGCTTTGAAAGGAAAGAATCTATACATTTTCGTCCTCATTAGCTACCTTCATTATCAAGACTTCTTTGCTTCAATATTAAGTCTCAACTTTCTTGTGTGCTTTTGCACCACTTGCTGGGACACTGATCGTTGAAGAGAAAAATTAGGGAAGAAGACACAAATTTTTTATGTTAAAAACTCATTCAAAATTTGAAAGGGAAAAACTATGGTGTCGCACTAAGCAATCTTTTTACTATTAGTATCAAAATAAAAATTTACTAACTTCAAGGTTATAACTACAAAAGATATTACCTCACTATATAGTAAGAGTTTAGGGCATACATAGTTATGATGGAAATTCATAAATGCAACTAGTATTAAAAACTCTAAGCTTTAATTTCACTTTTCTCAAACTCCAAAACTCTATCAATGTTCCACTTGGATGCTAATCTTTAAAACAACAATAGACTTTCATAGTCTTGACTCATCTTTGTAACCCAAATTGTTGTAGTGTAGTAACCCCCTCATCACTAATCATTGAAGCCAGCTTAGGTAATGCATAGTCTCTATTTCTTAGTGGTGACAACCTTTGTCAACGTATATGTTGGATTTTCTGAACCAAAAATCTTCCTCAATGACAATGTTCTATCGTCTATAAGCTAATGAATATGATCATACTTAAAATTAGTGTGCTTTACCTTTGACTAAAATACTATATCATTTATGTGATAAGTAGCACTCTCACTATCATTGAAAAGAACATTGCTATCCTACTTCTTGCCTATCTCCTTTAAAAAAATTTCCACTAGATCATTTTTGCCAGCTTTAGATATAGCGATATACTTGTTTCAATGGTTGAGAGAGACAGACAATTCTTAAATCTAGACATCCAAATGATTGCAGTGCCTCATAAGGTGGAAAAATAACCAAGGTGCTCTATCTATTGTTCAAGTCACCACTGAAAGTTGCATCAATAAAATCTTGTCAAGTTACATTTGACATGTCTCGTAGGTTGCTCTTGTGAAAGCTAGTACCAGCACCTAGAGGGGGTGAATATGTGCGAAACTAAATTTTCCAGAGTGAAGTGAATGATTTTACTTTTAAAACAACTCTGATCAGCAATAGATAATGAAAAGGAAATTAGACTCTAATAATCGAATAGAATTACGATCAAAGTAAAAGAGCTTAGGGAATAAAATAAGAACACAAGATTTATAGTGGGTCTGCTTAATCCAAGCCTACGTCCACTCTTCCGCACTGACAACCTACTAGCTAGATTTCACTATGAATCAAAAGAGTTGTTACAGTATAACTCTTCCTTGATTCCACAGTGTAGAGACTCTGTTACACTTTCTCAAGGTCTCACAAAGATATGAACTCTCTTTTGAGTACAAGATTTCGCTCAACAATTGAATTAACTAACAATGAGGAGCTTCAGGCTTTGGAATTCTTCTATCGTGCACACACTCGATTAACTGGAACGTCTTCTTTATATACTCCTTTATACCATCACACCCGTTGGCACTTATCAAAGGAGTTCTTCCAATCTATCCATTAAACATAATCAATTAGGGAGATTTCGAGTTATTTAAGGAATATGACAATAGCCCACTAATTTTGCTCGCCCATACAACCAAAATCTAGGTTTCCATAAGTAGAACCTTCCAAGTATACTTTGCCAATCAACGGATCCAAAATCCCTGAATCAATCTCAGTTTGAATAATGGATTCCGACATGTTATATCCAGCCAAGAGATCTTCTTCAGTTGATAGAATTAAATCCTTAATGAAATACTCAGTTCTGATAAGCCTTCTTCAACGGTCTAGAAAATGTCAATGGGGATAGACTTTGAGTCTTAAGTCTGGCAATCCGGAGGTCTTCAGACTTTAATGAAAGAGTCTGCAAGTCTTCAAACTAGACCGATGGAAATGTTTTGTCAATTTCAAAACACTCAAGGAAGTTTTCTCCAACAATCTCCACATTTTTTATGGTGACAAAACTTTCCTACAGATTTGGATAACTTTGACTTGCAAAACAATATTCAAGCAAACATGGATATCTCACAAAAGATAATTGGCTTAGTAAAGCTATCATTAAAATTTGCATCCACAGGAAAAGAGTTAGTCCTGTAAATGAGCAACTATTTTTTCCATGAAATACCAATAGTGCTTAAAATAAACAAACAATCAAACAATCCAAATCCAAATCCAATCACAACTAAACAGCCAAACACAAAAGTAAAGTCAATCAAAAAGTCAAGAGTTTAAATCTCAAATATGCACCACATCTCTCCCCCTTTTTGTCAGCATTAAAAAGGTAGAGACGGAAAGAGAATAAAATTAGGATTGCTTTGGAACACGAACAAGCTGAAAATCTCCCATTGATGGGACAATCCCTTCCAGCTTTTTCAAATCCTCCTTCAATTAAGCCACATCTTCACCCTTGGCATTTGCTTGAACTTGAAGAGTAAAGGCATGAATTAACTAAAGAGGCTTGACCTGCATTCTGCAAGTTCTGAACTTTGTATCCTAGAGCATAAACTTGGCTTCGCATCTCCATAAGAACATTAAGCACTCTGCGAAAGTCTGCTGAATTATCAGTCTAAGTATTTGCTTCTACACGATCAGTAGGTGTATTGGCAAATGATGGCAAGTCAGCACGATCACTCAGATTTGGCGATGAAACCTCATGGCCTTCCTTAGGGAATTGAGAGGCATAGATGTCTTCTGGATCTGCAGGTAAATGACTTACTCCTTCACCAGTAGCAGCAATTGAAGATGTACCTTTTTTTTCAGCATCTCCCCCTGTTTCATTGCCTTCAGGTAGTGAGAAGTACTCTTCATGCTCTGCTTCCTCTTGTTCACCTCTACCCTCTTCTTCTTCTTCCACAATCCTTTCTTCCTCTGTTTTTTTCTCCATTAATTCTCTCTTTCTAGTCCTCTGTTCGATGTCTTGTTCATGTCTCACCTCTGTCTCTAGAATAGAACAACTTAAATTTTTCAAAGCAAGAGCAGAAATTGTGATATCATCCTCATCCTCTTGATCCTCCAAGATGAGTGCTCTTCTTTTCTTGGATGGAGAAACCATGGGCTCCTTCCCTTTCTGTTTTGCAGCTGAAGAGGCTAGGTGAGTCTTAACAGGGGTTTTGTACTTGAATCGCTCCAAAGCCTTGTTAAGTTCCTTCAGACACATTTTAGAGACCATTTTCAATCCCACCACCATTTGATCGCATGTTCGAACACAAAAGATCCTGGGAGGTTGAATGTTCAAATGTCTAAATAACTTAGTCACAAGTGTTGAGTAAGGAAGTTGGCTCTTATCTTTCACCATTGTTCTATACATGTAGAACATAATAGTGTGTGGAAGAGAGAACTTTTTGCCAGCGTTAATGGCATACATCAGTTTTACCTCCGAGTTTGAAACATCGGTCTTTGAAGTTGATTTGGGTCTAAGGCATTTGATCACTATCTTGTGAAGCAAAATATTTGAGGGATTCATCCTAAAATATGAAATCTTTCCTTTCGCCATTCTATCTCGAACAAGCTCTACCGTCGCACGACCAATAGACACACTGATTGGTTGGAATTTCCCTCTTTCAACTCCAATCACATCAGACAATGTATCCATGTCAACTATATAGTCCTTATCTCGAACACTGAAAGAGGATCTATTCACATCCAAGAAACTTAGATTAGAATAGAAGTAAGCAGCGAGTTCAGCATGAGCCTCTGTCATTTCAGAACAAAACCGTTCTAGATGAAAAAGATTGAATTTTTCTCGTAGCTTGACATTCAAAGAATCAAGAAAATCAAAGTCCACACTTCTAGGGTTAATCACACCATACTTTAGCAACTTAGAGTATAGTCGCTTGTGTTCCTCTGAGTGAAACAAATCTGTCCTTTTACTTCGCATTTTTGCCACAACACCCATTCTAGGTTTAAAATGAGTGTACATCCTATCATCATCATTCCTATAAGGTTAACTTAGCCCTCTACTATGTGGATCGCTTGGGATATTTGCAAATGCTTCTTTTGCTAACCCCGCAGGAGCAATTCCCAATCGTTTTATTGTGCATAAAAAGTAGGTTTCATTTTGATATCCTTTGTCTTTCAAAAATTCATCAATATAGTTCAAGAGAGTACCATCCTTCTTCAAAGCATAGTAAAGCTTAAACATAAAAGCAGACTTTAGAGTTCTTACAGGCTTTGCATCTTCGATGATTTCTTCCTCTTCTCAATGTTCAATATTATGAGGTTTAGATGGAGGAGATGGACGTTGCTGAGAATGTTGTGGGCCTTGCTCTTGTCTAGGAGATTCTTCTTCCTCGGTGAGGTTAAAATGCGTAGGACCCTCACGCATTTGCTGTGGTCCCCTGTTCGCGATCCTCGAAGACTTTCTTTGAGACGACATCCCTCACAGTCTTTGAGAGATTCCAAGCTTGTTTCACAAGAAAGGTGAAAACTTTTAGAGGATTAAACAAGAGAAGTAAAGAGAAGTTGAAGATCTGTGCTCTCTTAGGGTTTTTGTGAGTAAAACGAAGAAGAACCAATGGTATATAAGGTAGTTGAAGTGAGGCATATGGAACGTCGTAAAAGGAAAAATAAAAATGCCTTTTCAAAAAATAACTGCTTGTTTGAAAAATTAAATAACCGTCTTTTCAAAAATAACTTCATTTTCGAAAAGGAAAGATTGCAATAATCACGTAAACTGAGGAAGATAACATCAATTAATTACAAATAGATGATCGTACCTTTTCGAAATTTCATCTGAGAGATAAATTTCTAAAATAGAAATAACTTACAGTCGAGAATCTTGATCGCTTGAGTCTGAGCATCTTTAGACTTTCGGTCCTAAGTCTGAACTTCCTCAGACTTTAAAATATTGATTCTGAAACGCATAACTTCAAATTGATTTTTCTCCAAAGGCTTTGTAAATATGTCCGCCAATTGATTCTTTGAATCAATAAACTGAATCGAAACTTCTCTAATGAAATGATGTTGAATCTCTATATGTTTTGCTCTTGAATAAAGAATTAGATTTTTGGTGAGATTGATTGCGCTGGTGTTGTCATATTTGATCTCAGTACATGAATTTTCAATTCCAAAGTCTCTTAGCTATTGTTTTATCCACAGAATTTGTGAACGATTTCCAAGAGCTGCATATTCTACTTCTACTGTAGAAAGAGTTACGGTACTTTGCTTCCTTGAAAACTAAGACACTGTCCTGTTACCAAGTAGTTGACAGGTGCCCGAGGTGCTCTTTCTATCAATTCTGCATCCTACTAGGTCTGCATCTGAGTATCCAAGAAGAGTAAAGTCTCATTCTTTAGGATACGACAGGCCTAAATTTGAAGTTGAGCAATGTATTTGATAATACGTTTTGCAGCACTTAAATGAGATTCTTTGAGGTATGATTGAATATGGCACAAATACAAACACTAAACAGAATGTCAGGTCTAAAAGCAGTAAGATAAAGAAGTGAACCAATGATACTCCTGTATAACTTCTGGTCAACTTTCTTTCCTCCTTCATCTTTGTCCAGCTTCAAGGAGCTTGACATTGGTATATCAGACTTTTTGCAATTCTTCAGTTCAAACTTTTTGACAAGTTCTTTAGTTTTTTTTTTTTTTTGTGAATAAAAGTTCTCTCCTTTAGTTGTTTCACTTGAAGCTCGAGAAAAAATGTTAGTTCACCCATCATGCTCATTTCAAATTCATCCTGCATAAACTTAGAGAATTTCTTGCACAGATTTTCATTAGAAGATCCAAAAATAATATTATCAATATAAATTTGAACAAGTAAAAAGCTTTTACTTTCTCTTTTTATAAACAATGTAGTATCTACTTTACCTTTGACAAAGCCATTTTGAATTAAAAACTTACTTAGTCAGTTGTATAAAGCTTGGGGTGCTTGCTTTTAACCATATATAACATTTTTTGAGTTTGAATATAGAGTCTGGTTTTCTTGGGTCTTCAAAACCGGAAGGTTGTTCCACATAGACTTCCTCTTGGATAAATCCATTCAGGAAAGCGCTTTTGACGTCCATTTGGAATAATCTGAAATTCTTATAACAAGCAAAAGCAAGTAATAATCTAATTGTTTCTAACCTTGCTACTGGCGCCTAAGTTTCATAATAGTCTATCCCTTCTTTTTGCGTATATCCTTTGGCCACGAGTCTTACTTTGTTTCTTACGACTTTTTCTTTCTCATTCATCTTGTTCCTAAAAACCCATTTAGCTCCAATGATGGATTTACCTTTTGGTTTAGGAGTCAATTCCCATTCATCATTGATACTAAATTGCTTGAATTTTTCTTGCATAGCTTCAATCCAGCTTTCATCAGTTAAAGCTTCTTCTATACTTTTGGGTTCTATTTCAGAAATAAGAGTCACAACACTAGACTCTTCATACTTTTTGGATCTTGTGCAAATTCCTTCATTAATATCACCAATAATGAGATCTTTGGGATGACTGGATTTATACTTTCCGTTGCTGGTTGATTTGTCAAACTGTTGATCATTTCCTTCATTTGAATCTTTGATGATCATTTGTTGCTGGTCTTCTGAAGTTTGAGCAGCTTTTGGAGATTTAGACTTTGTAGAGTCTAGAGCAGGTTCATATTCTTCAGGTCGAGTCTGAATTGATTGATTTTGCATAAAGTCTTGAAATTTAACATTCATCGATTCCTCCACAGATTGAGTCTTTTTGTTGTATACTTTGTAAGCTTTGCTTGTGATTGAATATCCAAGGAAAATATCTTCATATGATTTTTCTTCAAACTTACCAGATTGATCATTTACATTTTTCAATATAAAACATTTGCATCTAAACACATGAAAATTTGAAACAATTAGCTTTTTTCCTTCGAGTAACTCATAGGGAGTTGTCTCCAGAATAGGCTTTAAGAAGACTCAATTAATGATATAGCATGCTATAGAGACTGCTTCAGCCCAAAAACGAGAAGAAATATTACTTCTAATTAAAAGAGTTTTAGTCATTTCCTGCAGCAACCTATTCTTTCTTTTCACAACTCCATTTTGCTCTACAGTATATGGTGAAGAGAACACATGCCCAAAGCTAGATTCATCACAGAATTTAGCAAAATCTTGATTTTTAAATTCACCTACATGGTCTGTTCGAATACTTAAAATAACATACCCTTTCTTATTTTGGACTTTCTTAACAAGTTTTATAAAATAAGAAAATGTTTTAGACTTCCTTGCTAGGAAATATACCCAAGTGAATCGTGAATAATCATCCACAATTACTAGGTAGTATTTCTTACCTCCAATGCTTTGAGTTCTGGTTGGTCCAAAGAGATCCATATGCAAGAGCTGCAGTACACAATTAATGGATATTTGATTTATTAGTTTGAATGAATTTCTTGTTTTCCCAGCACGCATGGTGTGCATAAATCAGACTTTTGGTATGTCAGTTTGGGTAGTCTACGAATAAGCTTCTTTACTGAGATTTTGGCTATTTGCTTCATGTTGATGTACCCAAGTTTTCTGTGCTATAAGTTTTCTTCCTCTTGAATTGAGATTAGACATTGGGTTTCATCTAGTTTAATATCCAAGAGGTAGATATTCCCATGTCTTCGCCCCGTGAAAGACTGAGAGGAGTCTTTACTGGTTCCCGAACATATTCATTCTTGAAAGTTGATTTTGAAACCAGTGTCGCACAGCTGACTGATACTCAGTAAGTTGTAATTGAGTCCTTCTACTAAGGAAACATTACTGATCGTGAGACTTCCAATCTTTACAGTTCCGTATCCCACAATTCTTCCTTTGCTATTTCCTCTAAAAGAAACTTTTCCACCATTAATTTGCACAAGTTTTATGAAACAATTTAAGTCTCCTATCATATGTCTTGAGTATCCATTATCCAAGTGCCATTTAATTTTTTCTTGATAGTGACTTGCATTTAGAAAAGAAACTCAAGTTTTCTTTGGTACCCATATTTTCTTGGGTCTATTGGTGTTAATGTAATATATAGTCTTTGCCCATACCTTCTTAACAGGTTTCCAAACTATAGGACATTCTTTCTCAAAATGATTTGAGCTATTGCACTTAGAACATTTAAGAGCACTGCAGCTTACAGGTTTTACAAAAACTTTTTAGAAATGATTTTTGTAAGAATCTTTTGTAGGTCTTTGCTTAATTCTTTCATTTACTTTAGGAAAATCAATTAGAATAATGTTTTCAGCAGTCATTCATAAACCTGATTTGTTGAAGTAAGGTCTTTGTGTTTAAAGAATTTTTTTCCAGTTTCTCAAATTCTATAGAAAACCTTTTAGAAGTACTTGAGATATCATTTTTCAAGAATGCATTTTCTTTCGAAAGATTGTCTGTATTTTCTTTCAAAGTAGTAACACTTTTGTCTAAACTTTTGACCTTCTCTTTCCAAACAATTTCCTGTTGTTTTAGTGCAGAATTTTCTTTTTTAAGTTTGGAATTCCTTTTGAGAGAGGTTTAGACTAAGACACAATTTATCAATGTAACTAGAGACTTTAGTAGGAATTTTTTAAATTATTTACCTCGATTTCACCGTCTGAGTTTGAGTTTGTCTTAGAGTCTGAATCTGAGTCTGATTGTGCCATGAGACAAATATTGGCATAATCATCATCACTTTCCTCACATTCAATATCACTCCAAGTTTCTACTTTAAGCGTTTTTCGATATTTCTTAGTTTTTCCTTTATTTCTCTTCAGTAGGGGACAGTTGGGTTTGATGTGTCCATTTTTCTTGAATTCAAAGTAGACTACATCTTTATTGGATTCATCATCCTCAACTGATTTATTTTGTGGCTTTTGAAAACTTTATTTCTTTGGATTGAACATTCTTCCCTTTTTGTTCAATTTTATGAACCTTCTTATCATGAGAGCAAGCTCTTCATCATCCATATCGTCTTTAGAATCTCTAACATTAGAATTATCATTAGATTTTAATGCTATGGATTTCTTACCTTTAGGATCTTCATCTTTGTTGATTTGCTTCACTTCATAAGACTGAAGAATGCCAACCAATTCGTCAACAGAGAGTGGCATGATTCTTTGTGTCTCCCTTATTGAGGTCCTTATGTGATTCCAATCTTTGGACAGTCCATGCAGTAACTTGTTAACCTTCATGGGTCCAGAAATTGGTTGACCTTAATATTCAAGATCATTCACGATTTCTGTAAAACGACTAAACATGTCAGTGATAGATTCTCCCGGTTTCATTTTGAATGCTTCATATTGACCGAGTAGAATGTTGATTCTGGTTTCTTTCACTCGATCAGTTTCTTCATAGGTGATGTGTAATCTATCCCAGACTTCTTTAACTGTTTCACAAAAAGATATTTTGTTATATTCAGTAGGAGATAATGCATAATATAAAGAATAAATTGCTTTTGCATGAAGAGCTTGTCTCTTGATTATCTCTTCTTGAGTCATTTCACTAGACTCAACAGCTTCTTTTCCTCTTTCTAAGACTATTGCAGCTTTAGGAATGATTCTTTTGTCTACCATGTCCCATTCCAAAGAATCCTTTGATCTTAGGAATGCCTTTATCTTGTTTTTCCATATGTTGTATTCTTTTCCATCAAAATAAGGCAGTCTGGTATTGCTTTGCTCTTCAACTAGACCTGGAGCCAACATATTAGCCATGAATCTTTAACTCTGAAGTAAAACACTTCAACTTAAGTGAGTACACAAGCTCTGATACCAATTGTGAAAACTAGTACAAGTACCTAAATGGGGTGAATAGGTGCGAAAATAAATTTTCCAGAGTGAAGTGAATGATTTTACTTTTAAAACAACTTTGATCAGCAATAGATAATGAAAGGGAAATTAGACTCTAATAATCAAATAGAATTACGATCAAAGTAAAAGAGCTTAGGGAAGAGAATAAAAACACAAGATTTATAGTGGTTCGGCTTAGTCCAAGCCTACGTCCACTCTTCCGCACTGACAGCCCACTAGTTGGATTTCACTATGAATCAAAAGAGTTGTTTGCGGTATAGCTCTTCCTTGATTCCACAGTGTAAAGACTCTGCCACACTTCCTCAAGGTCTCGCAAAGATATAAACTCTCTTTTGAGTACAAGATTTCGCTCAACAATTGAATTAACTAAGAACAAGGAGCTTCAGACTTTGAAATTCTTCTATCGCGCACACACTCGAATAACTGGAACGTCTTCCTTATATACTTCTTCATGCCATCACACCCGTTAGCACTTACCAAAGGATTTTTTCAATCTACTCATTGGACAAAATCAATTAGGGAGATTTTGAGTTATTTAAGGAATATGACGATAGCCCACTAATCCTGCTCGCCCATACAACCAAGATCTAGGTTTCCATAAATAGAACCTTCCAAGTATACTTTGCCAATCCACGGATCCAAAATCCCTGAATCAATCTCAGTTTGAATAATGAATTCCGACATGCTATATCCAGCCAAGAGATCTTTTTCAGTCGATAGAATTAAATCCTTTACGAAATACTCAGTTCTAAATAAGCCTTCTTTGACGGTTTAAAAACGGTCAATGAGCATAGACTTTGAGTCTTGAGTCTGGCAGTCCGGAGGTCTTTAGACATTGATGAAAGAGTTTGCAAGTCTTCAGATTAAATTGATGGAAATGTTTTGTCAACTTCAAAACATTCAATCAAGTTTTCTCCAACAGCTCTTAATTTGGCGTTAGTCCTTTTCTCATAGTATATCAAGTAGAATTCCATCATTTCTCTGCACTTTCACTACCCCTACCTCAATAGACTTGTTTATGAAAACATTCCTTTCTTTTCATATATAAACTCATTTTCTAGCCATTATGCTTTGAAAGGAAAGAATCTTAACTTTCTAATCCTCATTAGCTGCCTTTATTGTCAGGACTTCCTCACTTCTAAATTGAGTCTAAGCTTTTTGGTGGGCTTCTACTTCACTTGTTAGAAACGTGAATTGTTAAAGAGAAAAAACAAAGAAGAAGACACGCAAATTTTTTATGTTGAATTCAAAATCAAAAAGGGAAAAAACCATACTATTGCTCTAGGCCTTCACTATTAGTATTAGTATCAAACTCACAAACTTTAGGGTCCTAAGTACAAAAGATATTGCCCTAATATATAGCAGGATTCTAGGACATACATAGTTTTTTTGGAAATTACATGTATTTCATTAGCAGTGAATGCTCTAAGCTTTAATATGGTATTTCTCAAACTCCATAGTTCCATCAATCTCCCACTTGGATTCTAATCTTCAAAATGTCAATAGTCTTTCATAGTCTTCACTTGTCTTTGTAATCCAAATTGTTCTAGTGTGACGGCCCCTCATCACTAACCATGGAAGCCAATTGAGGTAGTGCGCAACTTTAGTTTTTCCATGGTGACAACCTTTGTTAACGTATCTATTAGACTTTGTGAACCAAGAATCTTCTTCAATGACAATATCCCATCATTCATTAGATGATGAATAAGATGATACTTCAACTTAATGTGCTTTACCTTTGACTGAAATATCAGATTCTTTGTAAGATAAATAGCACTCAAATTTTCACTGAAAAGAACACTGCTATCATGCTTCTTGCCTATGTCCTTTTGGAAAAAATTTCAACTAAAGTTATCTCCTTAAAAGGCTTTTTTTTAATCCCACTTAATCCCTCATAAATGTTCCCGCAACAAAATATCAGCATCAATTCACATAGCTTATTTAGTCGTACTTTTCATAAAAATAATCACTAAATCTAAATTCAGGATTTCTAGTTTTTGTTATTTTTTCGTATATGAATTGGTATATAATATTTTCATTCATTATTAATCAAATTGTTGGGTCATTTTCTCTTTAAAATATAAATTATCTGAAATGGGTGTGTTGACACATATTTTAAAATTGAATTTATCTTTTAGAAAATAATAATAGAGCATTGGTTGTGGAGGGAATTTTTTTTTTTAAATTTGAACCAAATTTCAAAATTTAAAAAGTTCGAAAATCATGTGATTTTGGAGCTGCTAATTTGTTGAACGGTTGAGTGAATATCTCACTTGCAAAAACAAATTGGAGTTTTTCTCTACAAATAGAGAAAATGGAACTTTGGTTCATGGGGGGCGAATTTAGAAAAAAATCGACAAGAAAAATTTAAAAAAAAAAAGGTTCTTCCTTCAAGAGCTTCTTTTTCCTTCGTTCCTTTGAAAATCTGCACAAAAGAAGAATGAGGAAAAAAGCTTTTGAGGTAAAAAAGAAAGTTGTAGTAATAGTCAAAGGTGAAAACAGCAGAAAGAGAGGAGAAAAGTAAAAAGTCTCCTACAGAAAGTACACAGGGCAGAGGGAGAGTGACGTGAGGGAGAGATAAAAAACAAAAAATAAAGAAAAAAGTTGTGCTCTGTTCATCTTCCTCGTGGATTCCTCCTTAGCGAAGCCCCACGCCGCTGTTGCTTCCACGACCACGACCACCACTGTCTGCAAAGCCCCACACCGCTGCCGCTCCGGCGCCCCACATCACCGCCGGTCCGAGATCTCCACCAGCACGCCTTGTGCCAGTCACCGCCGCCCATGAAGCTTCCGGTACTGCTCGCTCCGCCACTGCTCCAGCATCACTCAACACCGGCGGACCTCCATCACAACAGCCCGCTCCCCGCGACACTACTCCGAGCACCATCACACCTCGGCCACCGTTGCTTCGCCGGACTTGCCATCGACGCGCAGCAGCACAGCCACCAACGCTCACGCTCCTGCCGTCCACCGCCGCACCGAAGCCTTGCTGCTCCGCCTGCACCAGTATCCGAGGCTTGCTTCACCGCGACCTCCTGCTTGCTCGTGCATCCGCAACACCGCTGCCACTACCACAGCTCGCATCCTCACCTCTGTAGCAATCAACGCCGGCTCCACGCCCGAACAGGACCATTTACTGCCTCCTTTGTTTTGCTACAGGTCTGGTTACTGCCGAACCTCGCCGGAGCTCCGACGGATAGCCCTTGTTCCGAACAGTGACCCATCACCGAACCACCAGCTGCTCCTCGCCATTCCTCAAGCCAACCGTGAGCTAGACTAGGTGATTTTCTAGATATTTGATTTCATGTTTTTTTTTTTTTTAATATTCTAACTTGATTTGTTTTGATTTATTTTTATCATTAGGAAATTTGTCATATATAGTTATGATAATAAAAAATATTGACCCGCGAGACGTCGGGTTAGATTTTTGATTATTTTGAATTTTCATGGAAAATTCATGATTTGCTTTGCATCATTGAAATGCCATTGATTTACATAGATAAATTTTCAATAGTACATGTATTTTGATGCATCATTGTTATTTGGACATCACATATCATATCATATGTCATATCTAGAATTTAAGTACTTAGGTCCATATGCATTTCGTATTTAAAGCTTTGCGTTTCGATATTTTTTAGATTCATATAGGATTAGGTTAATTTTCCTTTAATAAAACAAAAAAAAAAGAACAAAAAAATGTTATTTAGGTTATATAGATTTCATAATGTGTACACCACATGCTGCGCCTTAGTTAGTGGGTCATAGGTTAATATTTTAATATTCTCGTCATGCATTTTTTTAATAAAAAAGGCTGAAGATTAATATTGCATCATTTTTTTCTTTTTAATAAGAATCATTAAGTCATTTGAAAAAGAAAACACAAGAGGTCATTTACTTGGTTAGTTAATAAATTAGTTTATAATTGATCATATTTCATGTCATCATTGTTAGTGTAGGTTGCGTATGTGTAATAAAAAAAATCATTAAAAATCATAAAAAGAACATGCATATAAAATTATCACCTCATACATTTCATATCGTACAACATATGCATATTTAGAGTTATGTAAATTAGATTGCACATATATTGTAATGATTTGAATTATGCCACATGAATTGCATCTCATATGTCATTAAAGTAAAATTCATGCATATTAAGTTTAAATTAAGATTGCATATAATTAATATTTTTTGAAAGAAAAAGAAAAAGTAGGTGTCCTGTCATTTAGAAATCATGTTTAAGACCTGCATTTTATTAGCATTATTTATTTATTTATTTGAATGTTATTTTATTGATTGTGCACCTGCATGACCACCATTTGCATTTTAGTAGCTTAGATTAAAATTAATTAACATTGTCTGCTAACTATTTTTGAATTTAAAATAAAAGGTACCGAAAGGGCGTTAGACTAATCTAGCGTAATCATGTCCCCGGATTTATTGAATCTCTGGTTCGTAAAAATAAAGTATTCTCCCATACTTTATTTGGGTTTCTAATCAAACCCTAATTGATTAGTGGCGGCTCCAAATTGAATTGAAATTGCATGTTTAAATGAGTAAATTTCTTAACATCAAGTCGCGATTGGTAGGACTTGGGAGGGTCCGTGCCAAGTCTTCGGACTTGGTAATCCATTAGCCTTCTTAAATAATTCACCTTTCAAAAATTCGGGAAGGTCGCGACAGCTTGGCGACTCCACTAGGGACAGAGTTAAAACTCATGGTGGACATAGGCCTGTTTCATTTTTTTTTTTTATAATATTTTGTTTGGCAGCATGGAAACAAAGTACGCTCCTAACATGAAGTGTTAAATGTTCTTGCAGATGGGAGATATAAGGGGAGTAGTATTTGCTAACCCTAGTTTTGTAGGTTAGAGGTAAGAATGAATGGTTGAATTTAAACTATGGAAGTGTTGTTTGCAATTAAACTGTTGTGCATGTTTTATTGTTTTTACCACTACATTGTTGCACACACAACTTGCTACCGGACCTGGGCTACGATAGGATTCTTAGGATGGTGTTGAGAAGGATACTTCCTCTAAAGCGAGACTGCTATATAGAGGTTCATCTTCTCTTCCCCGAAAGTTCTTCATGGTGTCGAATGTGTTTGTCCATATCCGCGAGACTGTGTGATATTAGACATTCCATTCGACTGAGCTGGAGTTAAGAGGACCTGACACATTAATGCGAGACTGCAACGGTTAGATCATCCTTTTAGCTCCATTTTGTTAAGCCATCTAAATAGAAATTGAGCCCCACGTTTCATGCGTGTGTCTATGTGATTGTCATCTCTTCCCAGTAAAAGTAAGTTGTTTAAATTCTCGCTATTGCAATTTACTTACTTGCAATTTCATTGGTACATGACATTAGATTTCGTCGTTGGTCTTATTTTATATGCAATGGGGAGATCCAATGTTCAATTCATTCCAACTCCCAAGATTGAGCTCAGAGGGTGGTGGAACAATTTAAGTAAAGAATGTCAAGATTATGTGGAGTCAATACTGGGATGGCTCATCCCCCTTTTGGATATGGGAGTCCATAGTGGTGTTTTGCAAGCTATATCACACTTTTGGTGTCTCGAGACGGCTACATTTATTTTTGGTAAGAATGAGCTAACTCCAACACTGGAAGAGTATAGAGTCATCATAGGAATGCCCCTTGAGACTGAACTTGTTATGCCACCTCTTGGTATGGAACCCACATCAATTTTATCTCAATTTCTAAGAATTAAAACTGATGAGGTTAAGAAAGTTTTAAAAGCTAATTGTAATGCATGCCCTTTCTCCTTTTTGGCTAATCATTTTTTAAATCAGTCTTCAATGCGCCAAAAGGGTAGGATATTCATCTTAGCATTCTTTGGACTTATAATATTTCCTCATCGAAAAAATGCTATTGATCCCTCGATTGCATGGGTGGTCAGACAAGCATGCGCTGGCATGAACTTTATAAACATGATCTTGGCTGAGACATTTTTGTCCCACAACCGTTTTAAACAAAATGGAGAAAAAAATCATGAATGCCTCTCCTGAGCTTTTACAGATTTGGTTTCTTTCTCACATGAAGGAGTTTGGTCATTTCATGCGTCGAGGTGAAATTGATCACCCAATAAAAATATTTTCAATCTTAGAAAAAAAATATACCGGAAAATCATTTTCCCATTGGGTGACTTTTCTTAAAGATCCAGATCTCAAGGGCTTCCTATGGTATGCTAAATGGTTCCATGTTAGCGTGGCTCGTTTCTCTCACAAGACAGATAATCCAATTCCACTGATGGGAATTACTGGTGCAACATCTTACTATCCTTATGGAGTGGCCCGCCAGTTTCGAATGCTCCAAGATATCCCACCTCCTCTCCGAATGGATCTATTTCAAGCCCGCTTCGTGCGCAAGGATCACAAATACCTCGATGAGATCGAGCATCTTGAAAATGCATGGAAGGAATGCCATCCGGAAAAAATAGTGGTGCCTAGAAGATTGAAAGGAAATGAGAGGATTTTTCATGCCTCAGATTATTATATCCATCATCACGAGATCCCTCAAGCTCTACTTCCCATGATACCTGAAGTGACCATGAAGCCCACTCGTAGAGCACAAATTGAAAATCTTGAAGAAACGGTGGAAAGGAAAGAAGCTCGTATTTCTGAGTTGGTTCGACAGAACAAGAAGCTTCGAAAGACTATGATCTCCCAATTGTATATAGAAAAGAGTCGCTACATTTAGGAGTTTAATTCTGGCTTTATGATGTTATTTCGGTTTCTTAGATTGATGTTTTAGGAATTTAATTTCCTAATGAGTTATTTTAACATTTTAAGTTGATGTCTTTGGAATTTGATTTCACTTAATAAAATAAGCGATTGACCGTTGTCATGGACCAATCTCATTTGTTATGATACTTACTGTATTATTTTACATTGACAGGTGATAACACGACTCACCTAAGATCACCAATTTGTACTCGTTCTAGGGCAACAATGGCTGATAACACCGAACAAGTGCGTGTTGCTGAACAAGCTCGTATCGTCACCCTCGAAACGGAAATGAAGCAAGTCTTGAATGTTCTTGAGCAGTTTTCGAAGCAAATCGATTCTCTCCAAGCAAACACTATTCCACCAGCTCCACAAGTTGAAGTGGTGTTACCACAACAAGCTCCCATGGCTGATCCAAGAGATAAAGGCAAGAATACGATCGCAATTGGGCCATCAAGCTCTAAGGATGTCTCAAGGGAGAAAATTACTAACACGCCTCAAATTGTTGTTGATGAGGAGATACAAGTGATATAGCCGGTTGTATTGAAGATTGAGCAGGAAAAACGCTTGGCGAAAGTCGAGGAGAAACTTAAGCAGTTACAGGGTTCGTTTATCCAAGGCCCAACTGATTTGTCCAACTATGCAAAGGTCAAGGTGTCAAAGAAGTTCAAAATGCTAGATTTTGAAAAGTATGATGGCACCTCTTGCCCAAAGATCCATCTGCAGACTTATGTGGTCAGGATGACCCAATATGTTGATAACATCCACTTGATGATTCAACAATTTCAAGCAAGCCTGACATGACCAGCACTATAGTGGTACATCATGAAGAAAATTAATCTACTAGAGACTTGGGAGGATTTGACCGATGCCTTCTTTAAGCAATATAAGTATAATATTGATGTCACTCCATCTCGAGAAGATTTACTTCGCACCGAGAAGAAGATGACAGAATCTTTCAAGGCATATGTCACGAGATGGAGGATCGTAGTTGCTCAGATTACGCCGGAGCCGACAGAAAAGGAGCTGATGGATTTGTTCATGAAGACGCTCCTGCCTGAATATCGAAATCGAATGTTGGGATCAACTGCCGAGTCGTTCAATCAGCTAATTCTTGTTGGCGAGCGAATTGAAGTAGCATTGTGCGATGGATGGGCGTCTGATCAAACCAGCTCGTATAGGAGAGTCTTAGTCAAGAAGGATAAGGAGCCTATAACAGAAGTTAATGCAGCTTATGTTTAGCCCCCTCACCCTATCTCGAACACTCAATAGGGAGGAGCACGACCATTCTTTGGCCAGCAGAAGAACTCTTTTGGGCGTCAATTTACGCCCCTGCCTAAGCCATTGTCTAAGATCTTACCAACCCTTCAAAAGAAAGGATTACTCACTAAAGAACCTAAGCAACCTAACCCCAAGCGTTTCCCCAACTATGATCCTTCCAAGACATGTGCTTACCATATGGGGGAGGTAGGGCATTCCGTTGACGATTGTTATACGCTGCGACACAAAATCCAAAATCTATTGGATGCTAAGGTGGTCTCATTTCGTGATGCATAGCCCAACATCCAGAATAATCCACTCCCTGACCACCCAGAAGCTGTGAATGCCATTTCTAGTTTTGATGCCGGTCGAAAGAGGAGCTTGAGAGTACATGTGGATGATGTTTATAATGGTTTAGTTCGAGCTGGATACTATTCAGACGTAGAAGAGCCTACCATGTCTCAGAAGGTGCAAAGAGTCAAGGCATTGTCCAAGAAGGGAATGATTGTCTACACGGATCCTGCTGACACCTTTTCGACCATCACTCCAATCATTATCGATTTGGAAGAGGAGGTTTCTGATTTTGAAGATGAGTTTACTGGTTTAAACATTGGAGCTAATGATCCCCTAGCTCTTGACATGCCACCGTTGGAAGATGCGTCAGATGAAGATGGATTAATCATCAACGATGTGCCACCACCAGATGATGAATAATTACGCAACCTTATGCTTACACAAGTAATAAGGCGGTACCATGGTGTTATGATGCGGAGATAAATGTGGTCACTCGATCGGGACGCACTTACGCTCAGGCCAACTCACAACCCGTCAAGCCAGTCACTGATGAGGAGGCTAAAGAATTCTTAGTAGTAATTAAGGCAAGCAAGTATAGCGTAGTGGACCAACTTCGTAAAATGCCGGCACAAGTCTCCATATTAGAGTTACATTTGACATCGGAGAAACATCAAAAAGCCTTGATGAAAGTCCTTAACGAAGTACATGTCCCAGAGTCCATTGAACCTAAGAAGTTGGGGGAATTTGTGGGGGCCATTTTGTTAAATGACCAGATTACCTTCTCATATGATGAAATCCCAGATGAAGGAAGAGGACACGGCAAAGCCCTTTATATCTCAGCCAAGTGTCGAAATACCTTGGTGTCCCGTGTGCTCATAGATAATGGATCAGCTTTAAACATATGCCCTCTTGCAACTCTAAAACGTCTTAGGTATGATTTGGGGAAAATTCGCACAGCTAAAACCTTTGTTCGAGCATTTGATGGAACCAAAAAAGAAGCAGTTGGAGAAATTGATTTGGAATTGCAAATAGGGCCAGTGTTATTTAATGCAGTTTTTCAGGTCCTGGACATACCTACAGCTTTCAACTTTTTGTTAGGTTGTCCATGGCTTCATGCAACAGGGGCGGTTTCTTCAAGTCTTCACCAGAAAGTGAAGTTTGTGACGAAAGGGAAACTTATTACAGTTCGAGGAGAGGATGAGTTCAAGATTTATCATGAGATGGCTATCCCTTACATTGAACCAGATTGTAAAGAATAATCCAGTTTTCAAGCATTTGAGTTGGTTTCGACCATTCATGTCTCTCAAGGCACTATCCTACCCACTCCAAAGTTATCAAAGTCAGCGATCATGGTAGGCAAGACCATGATCGGGAGTAGTTTTGTTCCAGGTAATGGTTTAGGCCAACATGGTCAGGGCACTCGCCAACCAATTGAGGCCGAGCATAATTCATATACTACTAGATTTGGCTATCGTGGTAGAGGTGGACGATCCTATAGAGGAAGAGGAAGAGGACAAGGACGAACTGGCTTCATTATACCCCATATTAGGTTCACATTCCCTGGGCCTGCGAAAATGATGCATGAGGAAGAAGGGGCGATCGATACCTATGTTCAATACCCCAAGCCTCTAGGTGTTGATGTTGATGTTATTCCTGTCGGATGGAGAGATGCAGACAAGCCAGTTGCAAACACCATTCGATCCATTGGAAAAGACGACGCACTCGGAGGAATGGCCGAATTATTCAAAGAGAATTTCATGTTTGCCATCGATGAAGTTTGAGAGAAAGAGAATTTTAATTATTTGCACACTCCTCTATGCAAGATTTTTCATTGCTTTCCGTATTTGCATTTTCATTCCTAGGTTTTTTATCATTTCAATAATGTATTTTGCTTTTTCATCCAGTAAAATTTTCATGTTTTGAGGGCATGTTGAAGTACACCAAAACGAGCCAGTGATGATATCCAGCCGATAAAAGAAAAGAAAAATCCAAGGAGAATTCTGAGGCCTGGGCTTCATCATACTTCCTCGTGTCAAAAATTTTAAAATAAAAGCGGTTTTTGCCAAAGAATTTCGTAAAAAGAATTTAGGTGACCCTGTTTGTTTTTTTGATCCATCTACATTCTGTTTCAGGGATGATCATATAGCATGCAAAGGTATGGAAATAATCCAATCCAATGCGACATGTGCCAATAATGATGATCCCGAAGACTTGATCAAAGATTCCATTGAGTTGCAACGTAGCTGGGAGCAGCACGAAAAAGCCAAGGCTCTCACATCCGAGCAAACCATCACTATTAATTTAGGTGACACTGAAGAAGCCAGAGAGGTGAAAATTAGGGCAAGTCTCCCCAAAGATGAGACCAAGCACTTAATTCAACTACTGAAGGAATATCAGGATATCTTTGCATGGACCTATGTTGATATGCCTGGTTTAGACCCGTCAATTGTGGAGCATTACCTACCTACTAATCCGGATGTGCCACCTAAGAAGCAAGGTTGCGGAGAACTAAGCCCGAGCTTTCAAAGAAGATAGAGGAGGAAGTGATGAAGCTATTGAAGGTGAGATTCATTGAAGTCTCTTAGTACCTCAAATGGGTGGCCAACATTGTTCCAGAAATGAAGAAGGACGGTCGGGTTCGAGTTTGTGTCGATTATCGGGATCTGAATAAGGCTAGTCCGAAAGATGATTTTCCGTTACCACACATAGACGTCTTTGTGGATAGTACCACTGGTTTTGAATTATTCTCATTTATGGATGGTTTTTCCAGATACAATCAAATAAGGATGAAAGAGGAAGACAAGGAAAAGACTGCCTTTATCACCCTATGGGGAACCTTTCATTATAAGGTTATGCCCTTCGGACTAAAAAATGATAGGGGAACTTACCAGCGAGCCATGATAGCATTGTTTCATGACATGATGCATCAAGAAATTGAGGTCTATGTTGATGATATGATTGCAAAGACTCGACCTGGAAAAAGCCACGTCAAGACCTTGAAGAAGCTGTTGATCGGTTCCGTGAGTTCAAGCTTCGACTAAATCCTCATAAGTGCGTATTCGGAGCAACATTCGGTAAATTACTCGGATTCATTGTGAGTAGTAAAGGGATTGAAATCGACCCAACTAAAGCTAAGGCCATTTGTGAGCCGCAACCTCCGTCAACGGTGAAAGAAGTCCAGAGCCTTTTGGGAAGGTTGAATTACATTGCTCGATTCATTTCCCAACTTTCTGAAACTGCCCAGCCGTTCTTCAAGCTCCTAAAGAAGAATGCACGAGTCAATTGGAACAATGAATGTTTAGAAGCGTTCGACAAGTCGAAGTGTTACTTGATGAATCCACCAATGCTTGTCCCGCCATCACTGAGGCATCCTTTAATTCTCTACCTCACCATTCATAGTGTGTCACTAGGTGCAATGTTGGCTCAAGAAAGTCCCGTTGACAGAAAAGAACGAGCCATTTACTACTTGAGCAAGAAGTTCACTATATCAGAGCTGAAGTATCCTGATGTTGAAAAGACTTGTGCAGCTTTGGTGTGGGTATTGTATAGATTGCGACAATATACATTACATCACCAGACTTCTCGTGACTGAAAATGACCCCATCAAGTACTTACTTGATTGACCCGCTTTGGTGGGTAGGTTGGCCAAATGGAAAATTTTAATTTCCGAATTTGATGTGCAATTCATACCACAAAAGTTGGTTAAGGGACGAGTGATCGCTGACCTATTGGCCGAGAATTCAAGAATCTCTAATGACAATGATAGTCTTCTTGATGACCGTGTCTTGAATGTGAATGAAGACTTGTGGAAGATGTTCTTTGATGGAGCTGTAAACTTGTCTGGTTCTGGTACTGGGGCAATTCTGATATCCCCAGATGGACAACACCATCTAGTGGCTGCAAAATTGATATTCCCATGCACTAACAATGTGGCTGAGTATGAAGCTTGCATCCTCGGGCTTCAGGCCGCAATTGAGATAGGTGTGGCCAAGTTAAAAGTGTTCAGAGACTCCACACTAATCATAATGCAAACCATAGGTGAATGGAAGACCAAGGAGGCCAAGTTGCTCCCATACCACAAGTATTTAGAAGATCTGGTGGAAAAGTTCGAGGAAGTTTCGTTCGAGTACTTACCAAGGTCTCATAATCAATTTGCAGATGCACTTGCGACATTGTCTTCTATGTTGCAAGTCACTGATGGATTAGAGGTTGAGCCTTTGAAAATAGAGGTTTTGCCAAAACCAATTTATTGCATGGTAGTGACAGAAGAACCAGATGGAAAACCATGATACCATGACATCATGACCTATATTCAAAAGCGAGAGTTCCTAGAAGGTAGCCATCCAGCTGATCGAAAGCATCTCATGAAACTTGCCTCCAAATTCTTTACTAGTGGAGATACATTATATAAACGGTCTTTTGACTCCGTCCTACTTAGATGTGTCAATGCTAAGGAAGCCACTCAGTTGATGGAAGAAATACATGAGGGAGTGTGTGGTCCTCACATGAGTGGCCACATGTTTGCAAAGAAGATTATGAGACTAGGTTACTTTTGGCTGACCTTGGAGACTGATTGCATTCAACATGTTTGAAGTTGTCACCGTTGTTAGATTTATGGAGACAAGATAAATGTTCCTCCAAATGAGCTGCATCAACTGTCAGAATCATGGCCTTTTTCAATGTGGGGCATCGATGTGATTGGCCCGATAAATCCTAAGGCTTCAAATGGACATCGTTTCATTTTGGTGACGATAGATTATTTTTCCAAATGGATAGAAGCTATGTCATTAGCAAGTGTCACTGCTCGCAATGTTGCGAAATTCATCAAACGTGACATAATTGCTCGCTATGGTGTCCCTGAAACAATTATCACTGACAATGGGACGAATTTGAACAACAAGCTTGTTGATGAGTTGTTTAGCGAGTTCAAGATCAAGCATTTGAATTCGTCCCCTTATCACCCTCAAATGAATGGTGCGGTTGAGGCAGCAAATAAGAACATCAAGAAAATTTTGGCAAAGACAGCTGATAATTATCGTGACTAACATGAGAGACTTCCTTACGCTCTAATGGCATACAGGACTTCAGTTCGTACCTCTACTGGGGCAGCTCCTTTTTCTCTGGTGTATGGCATGGAAGCAGTCCTGCTAGTTGAAGTAGAAATCCCTTCTCTAAGAGTTTTGTCTTAGTCTAAGCTGACGGAAGCTGAATGGGCACAACAGAGGTATGACCAACTCAATTTGATTGATGAAAAGCGATTGAAGGCCATATGTCATGGTCAATGTTATCAACAGTGGGCGGCCAAGTCCTTTAATCGGAAGGTTCGCCCAAGGTGTTTCAAGGTCCATGATTTGGTGCTACGCAAGATGCTACCAATTATCCTTGATCCTCGTGGCAAGTTCACTCCAAATTACAGTGGGCCATACATCGTGAAGAAAGTACTTCTCGGAGGTGTTTTAATCTTAGTAGACATGGATGGGTATGAATTCACAAATCTTGTAAATTCTGATGCTATAAAGAAATACTATCCATGAATAAAAGGGCTCGTAAAAACCTTTTCCTCACTCAAAGTTGGTCAAATCTCTAGTGTATAATGTTGCATGTTTTATTTTTGCAGGGGGCAAAGAATGGATATGAGCAACAATGTCTTTTATTTTTTGTAAGGTACCTCTATGAGCTCCCTTGCAAAGAGGGGCAAGACATAGACACTTAACAGCTTTGATTTTATGATTTGATGTGCTAGAATAGAGCATGGCCTTTTTATCCTTTCAGAATGTTTTCACATAATATGCAATTCACCAATTCCACTTGAAATTTATCAAAATGGATAATTCAGTGAAGCTTGTTGAGTTACTTGAACATGCTAAATGATGCTAAATGAGGCGTGAAAGGCAAGCCTTATCCCATACACAGTCCCTTGTTTACACATTGTGAGGTGAGTATGGAAACGTTTTGTGCTTCAAGGTGAAGAGTTTTCTTGCGAAAAGTACGAAAGTTGAAATGACGAGAGGCAGTTCATTTGTCTACCCCAATTACTATAGATAATCCATTGCTTAACCCTTTTGAGCCCAAATACTTGAAGAATTTCTTTCATACTACCCCTGTCAAGGACCACCCCACATCGGGGCAAATAGAGGTAAGTTGACATTGAAGGAGAGTGAAATGAATGGAAATTTTCTTGCTCTCACTTGCATCAATCTTCGAATCATGCTATTACATTAAATTCAGGTGGTAATTTAAGTGCATTAGGATGACGAAGAGCGTTTCTTTCACTATCCTACACACTTATATCTTTTGCGTAGCCCACTTGAGCCTACAATTTCATTTCTTTTAAACCCAGTTGGTGATCATACCCCACATTGGGGCAAGGCAAGAGACGGATGAAGACCCTTGAAGGTTTGGGTGTCATTTAAAGTATACTTGACACATGCATTATGCGCAAGAACTGAAATCAAAATAGAACTAAGGGGCATGAAAATGCAGTGTGCCTAGTAAAAGCAAGGCCAATGCCTGAGAAGAGAGAAATGACTGATGAACTGAGGGGCATGAATGTGGCATTCCAGAAATTCAAAGCCGAGCCATAAGGTGTGTTAAAGTCTTTAATTAGGTGATAGAATTTCCATGGCTTATGTTCTAGCCATTAGTCTTTTAATTTGATGATTTGTGCTTGTGATTGTGGAAATTTAAATTTAATAAGATTAATAATCTATGCTTGGCCATATGATTTAAATTTCAATGAGCAAAAATATCCTAAGACTTTGGCCCAGATGAAAATTGGAATTCAAAAATATTTAAAGAAGAATTTCAAAAAAAAAAAGAGAAAAAGGGGTTAAAATTCGAATGGGCCTTGGACCCATTGGCCTAAAGCTTGGTGGGCCAAGCTAGTCGGCCCATAAGAGCCCAAAGGAGGCTGTCGACCAACCCAAGAGGAGTGGCCGGAGGCCCAACTCCAAAGCCCAAGCCCAAAATCAAATTTAAAATCCAATGAGACAAGTGGCAAAGGGCAAGAGCATGCATTGGTTAGTTTTTAGGCAAAGCAATCATTATCAATCATGAAGATTAGGGAGTATAAGAGGGGAGAAGAGAGAGAAGGTGGCCTTTGCTCATTCGGCCGAGAGAGGGTGAGAGAGAGAGAGAGAGAGAGCTCGAGAGAAAGGGAGAGACCGAGAGGGAGAGGAGGCGGAGCCGAGGAGGAAATCGCCGTGTCCCACCATCCGTACGCCGTCGTTTGCTCATCTTAGAGGCAAGTGGAGTCCTTAACTTCTCTTGCATGTTTTTTTTGTTGATTGCATGTTAGGTTTTAGGTGTTTTAAGTGCGAAAAACTGAGGTAAGGGTGGCTTATTTTCAAACCGTGTGACTGTTCTTGTTCGGTTTGTGGGAGTCTGTAGCTTGTTTGAGCTTGCATGTGTGTTTGGAGTACGATTTTGGCTTCGATGTCTTCATGAAAGTTGTAGCTAACATCTTATAGTATAATGTCGTGGAAAATTATGGAGATATGAGGGGTTAAAGTTCTATTATACGGAGACCCCAGATCTGTGAAGTTTCCACTGACCTCTTGCTGGATTCTTGTTTGCATGTTGATTTCTGTTGAAGATTTGACTTTGATGTCTTCCTAAAAGTTGTAGGTAACACCTTAAACTACAACATAATCAAATTTGAAGCAAAAATAACAAGTATAGCTTGGTGAATCAGCTAGATCTTGGAAACGATGGTTCTGGTGAAGTATTCCGAGACACCCGAGACGTCATGGACTTAAATGGTGACAATACTTTGGTTATTTGACCTAGATCGAAACTTGTAAAGGACACCTTGTTACATAACATACTCAAATTTCAGAGGAAACGAAAGAGAATAGATGGGTGAAATCTTAATATTTCGGAGATGTGTATTCTGGACGACGCGGTAGTGGTTCCAAAAGTTTTGTGGGGTTGTATAAATTAATCTAAAAAGAATTTGGCTTGCAGTTCTTCATGAAAAATACACGAAAATGTCTTGGCTATCACCCTTTAAACTTTTGTAATTTTTGAAGGCCATATGAGTAGTTTAATCGAATTTATTTGGAAACTGTGCAATTCTGGTCATTATCCAAATATCATGTGCTATTTTGTGGAAATTGTGAAATTATGAGAAATTCAATTTGGCCATGAATTTGTATGAAATTGTCATCCTATTGGTTTGTTTAGTGATTGTTTGAATATTATGATTTTGGGAAAAATCATAGATATTAAATTTAATATTTATTTATGAAAATAAATAAAAATAAAAATAAAAATAAAAATAAAAATGGGATTATTTTATTGGCCATGAATTCCATTGAATTTATTATGCATTGTTATCTGACATTGGTGTATGTATGATCATAAATTGTGATGCATGTGTGAATCATATGCCATGTAATAATAAGATTAAAAGGATGGTGAATGTGGAAAATGACATGTGAGTAAGAGGTTGTGGTGGAGGATGAGGCCGGAATGTACAGAGATGCATTGCCGGAATTCCCTGGGAGATTCAGGATGCCCGGAATGTGGGGGGCCGGAAGCCTTGTCGGAGGTTTTTGCCCGAAAGGAATACCTCGTGATGCCAAGATGTGGGTGCGGGATGCTTGGCTAGAAAGGTAAAGGCCAGAAGCCCTGTCGGAGATTTCTGCCCGAAGGGAATGCCTCGTGATGCTAGTTGAGATGCGAGATGCCCAGAATGTAGGGGGCCGAAAGCCCGGTGGCCATGGGATGGCTGGAATGCTGGGAACCCTATCAGAGGTCTTTGCCTGAAGGGATGATGAAATTGATGATATGAGAAGTGAGTGATGTGGTGATCAAACTTAAAGTTAAAAGATGAAAAATGAACCCATGATATATGATATGCATGATGATGATGATGATGATGATGATGATGATGATGATGATGATATGTGATGCGATATGATGATCACCTATGATATGATATATGATATGCATGATGATATGCATGATGATGATGATGATGATGATGATGATATGTGATGTGATATGATGATCACCTATGATATGATATGGTATGCATGATGATATGCATGATGATGATGATGATATGTGATGTGATATGATGATCACCTATGACATGATATGGTATGTATGATGATATGCATGATGGTGATGATGATGATGATGATGATGATGATGATGATGATATGTGATGTGATATGATGGTCACCTATGATATGATATGATATGCATGATGATACGCATGATGATGATGATGATAATATGTGATGTGATATGATGATGCATGATAGTGTGTGTCTGGCTTCAAGGTAAGTAATGCTTGCAATGCATGTGAAATTTGCATGATGCATTGAGCTGTTATTGGATTTCCCTATCTGCTGAGTGGTTGTACTCACCCATTTTTGGGATAACATTTCAGATTAGCCAATATGCCGCTTCCTACCGTCACGCAGGGTACATTTTACGGGATACCATCCGATGTAGAGGTTGAGTGTGTTGAGATAAAATGTCCCTCTCTTCCCGGACTGACTTTTATCCGAGTACGTTGCCTAGTGATGTATGACGTGGGCCTAGCTAGGGGTCTTGTCATTCAGGAGTTCATTTATGTGCACGTTTGTCGGGATGGAGCGATGCGAGGGATGTTGCCACCGCCACCGCCTGATGCACCGGGTTGGGTGTGAGACCTGCGTGCGATGAGTAGGAGCTGGATCTCTTTTTGATGTAGATAATCGACACTTTCGATGGGGGTTTGTACTCGTATGATGTTGAGGGTCGAGAGTTTCTTTTTTAGGTTTTAGGCTGGACGTGGCTGAGTCCTAACTTTTCCTTTTGATGTACCGACCCAAAAGAAATCCCATCTTGAAAATATATATGTAAGCAAAGTGTCGAAGTTATTTATAAAATCCTGATATTTAGCTAGTGTGTATTTGTATCATGGATTGGTAGGGGGATAGATGGTGATGTTTAATTTGCTTCCGCTATGAGCCGTGTTAGGACCGATCGTTTATAAAAAAAAAAAAAAATGCCTATGATTAACGACGCTTGTTTTAAGTACAAGATAGCAAAAGGAAATAAAGTGTAACATCGGCACTGGTGACGACCTGCGAAGGATTCGGGGTGTCACAATGAAAAAAAGTGGTGTGCCTGATTGATGCCCATCATCAAAGAAAATAATTTTTAAAAAGAAAAAATGTTGAGAAAAGATCTCCAGTTGAATAATTATTGGCATCAGTGATAAACTCTTGAGCCAATAAAGAAATTTGTCAAGAAGACGATCAGTGGCGAAGAAAACTGGTGGTAATGTCAAGATGATCACCAACTTTTACCCATTACACACATCTTTGAGCCTAACGATCCTTTCGTTTCTCAACCCATGAACCTAGCCTATGTTATGTCCCTTAAAAGTCTCTTCAGGTTAGGACACTTGAATTAACATAGGAATTCATATGTTTTAAGAATTGCTCGAAGAAGTGCGAGCAAGATTATTTCTTTCTCATTTTACAGGGTTCTTGACTTGTAAACCCGGAGATGATTACAGAATGGTTCTTTCAATAACCTTGACTCAAAGAGTCCATTTTGCTAAGCCATTGACCACCACGTTACAATCCTTGTCAAAGACCTCTCAGATTGGTAAGGTCGTACTGATTGCAAGAAAATTCGAACTCTTGTCGACAAGATGATGATAAGATTGAGTGATATAGTCCCGCATCAATCGTCGGGACAAATAACCCCTCCTAAATGAAAGCAAGTGAAAAAGCCTTTTTCACACCAAAAGTGTCTCGTTTAGCATGGTCAAGAAATTCACAGCTTAGTGAAAATTGTCTTAATGATAATTTTTCCAGTGGAAGTTTGAAAAAATAAAAATAAAAAAAACCATCATGTATGGTCCTTCATTGAATTAAAAAAAATGAAAAAAAATGAATGAATTTTTTCTCAAAGACCAAAGGATTTGTCTTTGAAACCCTGAGTTTGTTCAGTCATCTTGGTGCTTGATGAGAATTCCAAGTACCTATTTATAGAATGTTTTCAAATGTCTAGTTTGAGTTCCAGATGTTTGAACCTTTAAACACTTGATGTGATTTCCAAGTGCTTGTCTTTTCAAACATCTGATGTGATTTCCAGATATTTAGTAAATTATTTTTAAATGTCTAGTGTGAACCCCAGATATTTGAACCCTCAAACGCTTTGATGTGATACCAAGTGTTTGTCTTTCCAAACGTCTGATGTGACTTCCAAATGTTTAGTAAAAATCCCAGATATTTGAACCCTTAAACGCTTGATGTGATACCAAGTGTTTGTCCTTCTAAAACATCTGATGTGATTTCCAGATGTTTAGTAAAAGTTTTCAAATGTCCAGCATGAATTCCAGAATTTGAATCTTTAAATGCTTAATGTGACTTCCAAGTATTTGTATTTTCAAACATCTGAATGTGATTTCTAAGTGCTTAGGATCTGATAAGAGTTCCAGATCTCTAAAGACTTTGAGCCTTTCAATTATCTGAAGAGATTTCCAGATGTTGGTCAGGTCTCATAGGAATCATTTCACACCTAATAATACCTTTCTAAATCTCCAGATAAGTATATCAGGTACGTGTTTTTCTTTATATTTGCATTTCATTGAGCATGGACACATAGAAATATATGTTCTTGACCAAATCATTGCATTTACATGGCATTCTTTGACCTTACATTTATTTGAGCCCATTTTTTTTAAATTCATTACAATTAGCATTTGCATATTCATTTTGCATCCATTATGCATGGTTTAAATTTATGTGTCATTTATCTTTGAAGGAAACCTCTACGAGCTTCCATTCAAAAAGGGGTAGCTGTTGACACATATTTTAAAATTTAATTTATCTTTTAGAAACTAATAATAGAGCATTTGGTTGTGGAGGGAATTTTAAAAAGAAATATTTGAACCAAATTTCAAAATTTAAAAAGTTCGAAAATCGTGTGATTTTGGAGCTGCTAATTTGTTGAACGGTTGAGTGAATATCTCACCTGCAAAAAAAAATTGGAGTTTTTCTCTATAAATAGAGAAAAGGGAGCTTCAGTTCATGGGGGGCGAATTCAGAAAAAATCGACAAGAAATTTTTTTTTAAAATAAAAGGTTCTTCCTTCAGGAGCTTCTTTTTCCTTTGTTCTTTTGAAAATTTGCACAAAAGAAGACTGAGGAAGAAAGCTTTTTGAGGTAAAAAAGAAAGTTGCAGCAAGAGTCAAAGGGGAAAACAGGAGAAAAGAGGAGAAAAGTAAAAAGTCTCCTGCAGAAAGTACATAGGGTAGAGGGAGAGTGACGTGAGTGAGAGAGAAAAAACAAAAAATAAAGAAAAAAGTTGTCCACTGTTCATCTTCCTCATGGATTCCTCCTCCGCGAAGCCCCACGCTGCTGTTGCTTCCATGACCGCGACCACCGCCGTCCGCAAAGCCCCACATCGTTGCGGCTCCGGCGCCCCACATCACCGCCGGTCCGAGATCTCCACCAGCACGCCTTGCGCCAGTCACCGCCGCCCGTGAAGCTTCCGTACTGCTCGCTCCACCACTGCTCTAGCATCACTAACCCTGGCGGACCTCCATTGTAGCAGCCTGCTCCCCGCGACACTACTCCGAGCACCATCATGCCTCGGCCACCGTTGCTTCGCCGGACTTGCCATTGACGTGCAGTAGCACAGCCACCAACGCTCACGCTCTTGCCGTCCACCGCCGCACCGAAGCCCTACTACTCTACCTGCACCAATATCCGAGGCTTGCTTCACCGCGACCTCCTGCTTGCTCGTGCATCCACAGCACCGCTGCCACTACCACAGCTCGCATCCTCACCTCTGCAGCAACCAACGCCGGCTCCATGCCCGAAAATGACCATTTGCTGCCTCCTTTGTTTTGTTGTAGGTCTGGTTACTGCTGAACCTCGCCGGAGCTCCGACGGATAGCCCTTGTTCCGAACGGCGACCCATCACCGAACCACCAGCTGCTCCTCGCCATTCCTCAAGCCAACCGTGAGCTGGACTAGGTGATTTTCTAGATATTTGATTTCATGTTTTTTTTAATATATATATTCTAATTTGATTTGTTTTGATTTATTTTTATCATTAGGAAATTTTTCATATTAAGTTATGATAATCAAAAATATTGACCCGCGAGACGTTGGGTTAGATTTTTGATTATTTCGACTTTTCATGGCAAATTCATGATTTGCTTTGCATCATTGAAATGTCATTGATTTACATAGATAAATTTTCAATAGTACATGTATTTTGATGCATCATTGTTATTTGCACATCACATATCATATCACATGTCATATCTAGAATTTAAATACTTAGGTCCATATGCATTTCGTATTTAAAGCTTTGCATTTCGATATTTTTTAGATTCATATAGGATTAGGTTAATTTTCCTTTAATAAAACAAAAAAGAACAAAAAAATGTTATTTAGGTTCTATAGATTTCATAATGTGTACACCACATGCTGCACCTTAGTTAGTGGGTCATAGGTTAATATTTTAATATTCTAGTCATGCATTTTTTTAATAAAATAGGCCGAAGATTAATATTGCATCATTATTTTCTTTTTAATAAGAATCATTAAGTCATTTGAAAAAGAAAACACAAGAGGTCATTTACTTGGTTAGTTAATAAATTAGTTTATAATTGATCATATTTCATGTCGTCATTGTTAGTGCAGGTTGCATATGTGTAATAAAAAAAATCATTAAAAAATCATAAAAAGAACATGCATATAAAATTATCACGTCATACATTTCATATCATACAACATATGCATATTTAGGGTTATGTAAATTAGATTGCACACATATTGTAATGATTTGAATTATGCCACATGAATTGCATCTCATATGTCATTAAAGTAAAAGTCATGCATATTAAGTTTAAATTAAGATTGCATATAATTAATATTTTTTAAAAGAAAAAGAAAAAAGTAGGTGTCCTGTCATTTAGAAATCATGTTTAGGACATGCATTTTATTAGCATTTTTTATTTATTTATTTGAATGTTATTTTATTGATTGTGCACCTGCATGACCACCATTTGCATGTTAGTAGCTTAGATTAAAATTAATTAACATTGTCCGCTAAATATTTTTGAAATTAAAATAAAAGGTACTGAAAGGGCGTTAGACTAATCTAGCGTAATCATGTCCCCGGATTTATTGAATCTCTGGTTGGTAATCCATTAGCCTTCTTAAGTAATTCATCCTTCAAAAATTCGGGAAGGTCGCGACAGGGTGTGTGCACAAAAATGATTTAGTGACAACAGAAAATGTCAATTTTTTTTTATAATATTGACAAAATTGATTAACCCATTTATATGCTCATTGCAAAAAAAAGAAAAAGAAAATTGTAGTAAAAAAATTGTATTGAAATTTTTACTTTCACTCTATAAAATAGTTATTAATTCACTTTGTCATAAAGAAATTTCATCTGGCATAATAATTATCTTGCTGGTACTTATTATTGCAAAAATATTAAAGATAGAACTCTTTATAGAGCCAATTAATACTTATAGTCTTAAACCATCTCTCTCATTCCCACATATAAAGGCCCCAATTAAAATTTGATTACATAACATAAAATGAAAAACAAATATCGATATTTTCTCTTTCAAACAGCTTTTGAGGTGAAAGACAAAACCTGCACTCTGCCCCATCTCAGAATAGGACTTCACACAATTCCTAGATAATTTCATTTGAATATAGCATACAAAGAATTTAATTGTTTACTCCAGAAAACTCTATTTACTGATTTTCTCTACCTGCTACCTTATCTAAAAGAGATTAATTCACTGAATTCTCCATAATGTTTTAGGACTCGCTGGGAGTGAATATTGAGTGTGTGAAGTGAGGGTCTTGAAGTATTTCGGTGGGAAAGGCCACTCATAAATTGATTCTTTGTGTACATTTTTCCGTCTACTTCACAACTGTTCAAGTTTATGATGAGTTGAAATGATCTCATGGATTCCTGGTTACTCAAGACTGGGTTAAGAAAAATGTTAGGGACAGATTAGACAAACAATTTATTCAGGGTCAACCAGTTGGGTCTATGATCGCAAGAAGTAATATAGCCAATCGAGAACGTTCCGATTCATCAATAAGAAGCATTGTCAACTCTCAACTACTAGTGGATGTGTTCATAACCACAGTGAAGGAGAGGTTAGATGAACAATTTGTTGAGGGTCAGCCAGTTGGGTCTATGACCCCAGGAAGTAATACAGCCAACAGAGAAATTTCCGATTCAACGATAAGAGCGTTGTCAACTCTCAACTACTAGTGGCTGCATTCATAGCCACAGTGACCTTTGCCGCAGCCTTCGGGATGCCCATAGGTTACATCAATGATGGACCCAACCAAGGAATGGCGACTCCTGCTGGCAAGGCTGCTTTCAAAGCCTTCGTGATATTTAACACTATTGGGTTCATTTCCTCCACCATGGCATTATTCTTACATATGATACTTCTTTGTTGAGCCATCACAAAAAGGGCAATATCACCAAGGCCAGGTATTACATATACCTTGCGATGCTCGGGATGGTGCTAGCCTTTGCTTATGCTACATATGGAGTATCAACCAGATCCATAGGGGTAGGAATCGTTCCTTATGTTGTGATTGGATATTTTGCGGTTGTGTATGTCATCAAGGGCCTAAGTCGAAGCGAAGGTCGTTTTTATGGCGCTATGTAGGCCATACCAATCCAACGGACAACTCCCAGAGTTAACGTCTTATTATGGGATAACGCTAGGAAAGCTGCTAGTAAGCTGGGCCAGTTCTTTAGTTCCGTGACTTTGCGCACGAGAATTTTTCCTTTTGCATTGTTGGCCGTCGAGTTTGGACGCTTTTATGTCAGCTGTGCGATTTGGCCTCTCATCATCGACCCCTTCGGATTGAGAGATGGCAAATTTGTCGTGCTCGAGACGACTGGAGCGCAAGAAAGGCCAATGAGTTGATAAGCTTTGATTCTTTTTTACCGTTGACTGCCATTACTGTAATTTTCATAAATTCCTTGAACATTCTTTAACGATGTTAGTTGTTTGAAGTTTACCTGGGACATTCGCAAAACCAAGTTACTGGCAAGTTTGTAAGTTAGCAATATTGTAATGCATTTACTAGCGGTAAATTCCTCTTAACGTTTTACGAGTAGGGATAAATAGAAGTTAGTACATTGCGGAAGGTTCGCCGAAGAATGTGATGTCTACTGGCATATTGTCAAAGTTGCCGTTGAATTGGGACTCGCCTTCGACATCCATGCGTCGCTCTTTGATGGGATGATTGCGCAAAACTGCAGGAAGTACCACAATCTTTTCAGCATCAATTGAGAGCAAGAGTCATGGCCGATGCAAGATTCTTCCATTTCAGATTATTTTAAGAGGTTTCATAAGCCTTCAATAGAAATGGGAATGTCAGGCCCCGCATGTTTTCGCTCTTTTTTTTTTTTTTTATAAACAGAAATTCTGTTGTTGTTTTGTTTTTTTGTTCCTGGAACTTAAAAAGAACAGAAACGAGAAACAAAAAAAAATTGTTTCTCGTTCCAGAAACAATTTTGAAGAAACAATTTTTTGTTTCTTGTTTCTTCTTCTCCCTCTTCTCTTCTCTTCCTCTTTTCTTCTTCTTTCTCTTTGGCCGGTCGCCGGAGCGTCGCCGGCCCCCGATGAAGCCGAGCGTCACCGGCCCCTGGCGAGGCTCGACGTCACTGGCGCGGGCGAGCCTGAGCCTCACCGGATCGGGGCGAGCGATTTGCCGGACCGAAAGAAGAAAAAATGAAAAATAAAGGAAAAAATGAAAAATGAAAATAAAATATTAAAAAATTAAAAGAAACAAAAAAAGAACAAAAATTTACCAAACGTGTTTTATTCATTTTTTATTTCCGAAACAAATTTACCAAACGCATCTTTTTGTTCAAAAATTGTTCCCAGGAACAGAAACACTTTTTTTTTTTGTTTCTGTTCCCTGGAACAAAAAAAGAACAGAAAGGTTACCAAACATCCCCTTATATTTCAGTGCTATCTAAGAACTTTCAGGTCAAACCAGTGCGCAACATCATCAAATAATTAGGTACACAAGGCCAAGAATGTATCACCATCGAACCTATGAAAATTCAATTGTGCACTCACCCCAAAAATAATCATTTCGCTTTGTCTTTCATGTTCATGTGTGGAATACATGCACCACTCACTAATTCACCAAAGCGGAGTAACGGCTGATCCTCGAACCGCCTAAACATTCTTTGATACAAACCCTGAACCCATGGGGTCCAACTACTAGAAGCCATTCCTGTTGCCATGTTCTTCGCTAGAGCTGCATCACCCACCACGTAAGGTACTATATATTTTTGCGTGATCTGGAGATGGTTCCTAGAGAGATTGATGTATTTTGACTTTCTCAGCTTCATCCAAGGTCTCTAATCCAATTTAGTCCTCCATGTTAAGCTCGGTCTACAAGAAATGCATTGATCAGATACATTCCTCTTTTTTTCAATCCAATCCATTCCAAATGGTAAAAGGATGTAAATTGTAGCGTCAAGCAGGGATAAAAGCATGTTGCCATGAGTTTACACCACAGCCACAACACCATGTCTCTATATTTTTTTTTCGCCCATTCTGTTCCGTTCATTTTTCTCATGTATATGTAAATTTCCTCAGATTATCAAACTTTTGAAAGTCGAATGCTCAATTATGAAGTGAAAATCATAAATCAATATTAAATGTAATTGCGGACCATGCCATGGATATACACCTCCCGCACGATAAGATTGCTGAAGAAGAGCTCAGGAAAAGATAATGCCTTCATAATCCTCATTGTTACTCTCAAGTTTCAACATGCTTAATCATTCATAATCCTCATTGTTACTCTCAAGTTTCAACATGCTTAATCATTTATATGTAAGGCTTAGAATATGTTTTAACTTGTTCTCTGTACTATATCTTAGTTGACCGTGCGAAGTGCAAAAAAAAAAAAAAAAAAATGTAAAAAGAGAAAATTCATTCCAAGTCAAAATTAACGTTCCCAGAGATTTCATATATTCCAAACCCTTGGTTTTTCATATATTCAGGTGCGTGCAAGTCCTCGAGCAAAAATTGGCTTGAGTACAAGAAAAAGTACTCAAAAGATTGGGGCCTTTCAAAATACAGTACGACTTTATACGCAGGAGAACATTGCAAATAATACTATAAATATGCCACTTTCGCGGAAAGAAAATCATTTATAGCATAGCGTTAAAATCATCCCAATCGTGCTCGCAATAAAAAATTCAACAAGAAACCCATATACGGACAAGGAGACGAAGTTAATTCAAAGGATCTATTTCAACTTTGAATCTGTTAATTTAAAATTGGGGTTCTTCTACTTCATTTTCATTTACTCATTTTTTAATCATTTTTCCTTTCTTTTTTTCTATTTCATTCTTATTCTCTTCTATCATTCCTTAATGAAAAATTACTAATATACTTAAGATATGTTATAAATATAGGTTCTAAATATATATATATATATATATATATATATATATATATATATATATATATTATAGAAAAGAAAGATTCAAGAAAAATAAAAATATAAAAATATAAAAAAATTTGTCCATTATTAACACCAAGATTTTGACGACTTTTTTAATCATTCATTAATTACATAGAAAATTATGAATAATTTTTTAGCCCCTAAAAAATTAATTTTTATTAAATCGCATCACATATAAACATTAAGAACATTTGCATTACTAGTATCAATTATTAAAAAAAAATTGAAAAAAATTATTAAAACAGTTTTAAAAAACTGAAAAAGCAGCAGGGCCGGGGCCTAGAGACAGCCAAGCCCAGCCCTTTCTTCTTTTTCCTTTCCTTCACCGCACCTGAGCCGCCCAGCCCATTCCTTTTCTTTTCATTCCTGGCCCAGCATCTCTCTCCTCCTCCATTCCCCTCTCTTAGGACGCTCCCCCCTCCGATCCCTAGCCTCCTACTCCCGCCGCCGCCGCCGCCGCCGCCGCCGCCACCCCCGCCACAGCAGCCTCAGATCCTCTTCTCGTTCCCGCAGAGGCCGGCCCTCCGATTCACCTCTGAGTACGACAACGACAGCTCAACGAGGTCCCCTGAAAGCTCCTCGATGGCCTCGCCAAACTCAAGCTCTCCCTCCGCGACGACAGGAAGGGCGAGATCGCCCAGCCTCGGCTGGCCTTCGTCTCCAAGCACCTCTCCATACACCACGACTTCGAGGAGTAGAATGCGCTTATCAAAGTCGGCGTGCGACGTCGGGCCGAGGCTGCATCTCAGCGCCGAACACGATGTCAAGGCACAACAAAGGAGAGATGTCACCGGTTGCGGACCTTGCTGAACCCGGTTATGCGCTCGAGCTATCATCTCCCGTGCCTACTGTGGCATTGCCAAGGGCGATGCTAAAGTTCCCTCTAGGTGGAGTCTCACCGGAAGGGGGAGAAGAGGAGGAAGTGAAGAGAACGCTGTCAATAAATGGGACTCTTAAAAGTCAAATCTGGAATGGAGTGTGCAGTGCCCAGGATGCAGAGGAAGAACTGAAACTAAGATATTCTTTTAAGGATGAGGAGCTGTCATTTATCCCAACCATGTCTCTGCCCTCAAATGCTCTCTCGGTTGCGCTCAAGCATAGATTTAGTCCCTCTAGCAAGTTGAGCTACTGGTACAATTTCGATACCGAGTACTGGACCGCGGTCTACGAGCAAACTTATGGCAAGGATTTCAAGTTTAAGGCTGGGTACAATTTGAAGGTCCGCCTAGGTTGGGCATCTCTTTGAGTTCGAGATGAAGACGGCAAAGCGAAGACAGATTTCAGTTTATGCTCCAAGTGCCACAAGGCGACGTTAACTCATCAATCTTGATGTTCCGTGTTAAAAAGAGGCAGGATATATGATCAACTGTGTTGGGAGAGGGTGTCGTAGTGTGACAATGCGCCACTACCATGCGTGTTCCGTAAGTTTGGTTGGGGTGCAGATCCACCACAACCCGATATACTTCACTAGACGCCTCCACCGGCACCGTCCGATGACCTACAGCCGATGGCATCCTGCTTGCGGCTTCTTGCTCCCAATTCCCACTTCTTCGTGAGATTTCATTTCTACTGAGTCCAAATATTTTCAAGTTTTCAGCTGCCTTTGCTGTGTGCTTTGATATATGCTTGTGGATGTCCTTTGTGTTCATGGTATGGCTGTGAGCTCTAAGTCTTAAGCGGATAATGACGGTTAAATATGTGGGTGGAATTCTGATGAAGTGAAGCATAATGTTCATGGCTGGAGATATGATGCCCCTGAATTAATAAGCAATCCTTTGGGTTTTCTGGGCGGGCTTGAAGAAGACGATGTTGGAGAGCAATGGTTGGAGTTCTAGGCTTGCTTAGGCATACTGAGCTTTGGACTTGAAGTGTTGTCTTTACATATTTGGGTTCAATTTTGTTAAAAGATTAGTGAGAGTTGGGCTTTGCTTAAGTTGTTTTAGTTTGGGCTTATTTTAGTTTGGGTTGGGCGAAGCCCGATTTATTTGCCCAATCTTTGCTGGTATGAGCCCAGATTAGTGTGACCATTGAAGCCCATGTTCAGATTGGGCCCTATGGCCCAACCTGAGTGACCATTTCGGAATAAAATATTATTAAAAAAAGATATCTTTATAAAAACCATTTAAAAAAATTAAAAATAAAAATCCAAAAAATTAATTTTTTTAAAATATTATAATTCCCCATAAAGATTAAAAAATAGCCATTTGTGTATTTTTCTCCTAAAAAATTGAAATCTTTCAATTTACAATCATTCTCAAAGTTGATCAAGCCCTTAAAGCCCTACCTTAGGATTTCGATTATCCTTAGAGACAAATGTCATTGATTGCGTACTTTCAATATGATGTTTATGGCTTCCCTTTAGCCTAGTTATGATTGGCATTTTTTTATCTCTTAGTGTTATATGCTTGTTTTCTCCTTGAAATTAATTTAATGCTTCATTTGGTTTTTGATTATTATTTTAAAAATTACACATCTATATAATCACCTCACATATTAATAGATAGGTTTAATATCAATTCAAATTGCCGAACAACTTAGAACCAGGGAATGAGAGTAAATTTCCTACAGGTATGTATCCCACAATGGGCGAACAACTCCCGTTCAAGCCCTTCAAGGATAACCTTTTAGTAGAAAACCACTCAGCCCTTTAGTTCAGAGCCTAGAGACACCCAAAGATGCCAGGATGGAAACGTTTCTAACCTACCCAAGCTATATTTCTTGGAGGATCATACTAAGCTGGAGAAGAAGAGGAATTTAGAAAGTCATGAAGAGGTTTTTCACAAAGCACACACATTTTTTCAAGGGAATCTGCCCAAAACAATACATCATCCTCGCCTTTTATAGACAATTAGAGGTCACAAAGACAAGCATAGGGACCATACTCACGGGTCCAGATACAAACAGAGGCATCGGAAACTTGCAAGAGGGAATTATTCGCACATTATGAACAGTAATTGTACTGTGAACAGTACCTTCCTTAGGCTTGTGCTACAGTAAAAGTGAACAGTAACTTGCTATAGTGAAATTGTACGGACTCAACAATCTTGTCCGTCACGAGCATTGTAGCTACAAACTAAGTCATCTGAGCTGTCTTCTAGGAGATGTGCTTCGTATTTTTGTTCAAGGGTTTCAAGGTCTTCAGGTGAGAGGATTTGGTTCAGCCTTCGTGATGAGGATGCTTCTTCATGAGCCCAATGGAATGCTTCTTCTTCCGCCCAATTTGTGTTATCGTCTTGTTGAGTGTTGGCAGGGATGTTTGGCTGAGGCTAGTTGGATGGCTATGCACAAAAAGATGTGTCCATGTTTTGGAAAAAGGACGAAGGTCCTTGTTAGTAGGGATCTTGGGACAGAGGACCTCCAAAGCGGGCATAGGGGTCTTGAGTGATTGAACAATGTCATCTATTCCTGTCATTTCATGATCTTGAGACAATGTAGCTTGTCTGTATTGCATGAGTGCTTCTTTAGCTTCTGGCACTAGGTCATAATGATCCCATGTAGTGGGTGCATTATGCCAAACATTTTTTGGAATGGTTTTGTTTTCTTGGCACAAAATTCTTTGAAGTTCTCGATACTCATGTTCACAAAATCTAACGGATTTTAGATAAGATCTGTGAATCCGGGCTTCTCAACTGTCCAAGTAAGGTCTATAGGACGTGGTTCCTATTTCCTGAGGAGCATCAATAATGTTTCCATTATTTCTGAAAAAATGCCATGGATGTCTAAAAAACAAGATGGTATGGACTTTAGGATTTGGTGCCACGGTTCTCAGTTCTTTCTCCAAGAGTTGTTTCCAATAAGTAGGAGAATAGAACTAGTTAAGAAAGTCTAAGAGGTTTTTATCGCTTTCTTTTTCAACATTTCTTCCGAGTAAGAATATCCTTGTGAGATTGGCAATGAATCTTCTGGTTGAAATTTCAATGGCTATCAAATACTTATTGGTTAAGTACCATAATAGCATTTTGAGTTAATCAGGAAAATCATCTTCCTTTTAGATAAGAGGATGAATGAATGGATAATCTGAATTTAATCCAAAAGGATAAAAATTGAACCTCCATTGAATCTGAATAGATTTGCGTGGCATTGCCACATAAGGTTATCCAGGTTCTCAGCAAGACTGTTGTTCTGAATTTGCTGAATAATCTCCTGAGGGTATTTCCAACTTTGCAAGTCTTTGATCTTTTCAATCTTGTATTTCACACCATGATTGAGCATATGGAAATCAAGTCTCTTGATGTACATGTTGATTTCAGTTGGTGCTTTGGGTTTTGACAAAAAGTCAGCAAGTACATTCTTTTTTCTAAGAGTATGTTTGGTTTCAAAAGAGTATTTTGAGAACCATTTAGCCTATCGAAGCAGTTGAAAATTTGGAATATGCTTTTGTTTAAACTTGGTCATCTGAGGGAAAGATGCCATGTCTAATTCTACCAGGAAGTGATGGCTAATGAGATGAAACTCAAACTTTTTTATTCCATTTTTGACTGCCAAGATTTATTTGAAAGTGGAGTGGTAATACATTTCGGCTTGAGAGAACTTACTACTTTTGTGAGCATAGAGGTGTCTCTTACCATCAATTTCTTCAAAGAGGATGGCTACCCAATATTCATCATTGGCGTCAGTTTGAAGAATTATTTTTCTTGTTGATGGTATTTACAGTGGTGGGAGATTCTGCATAATCTCCTTAAGCTCAGCGACTGCTTTAGTCTAGGTTTTTCCCCAAGGTGGGGGATTCTTCTTCAACATGGATTGTAAAGGAATCAAAAGCTTTGCAATGTTTGGAACAAAATCCGAGATAATTGATTATCCCAAGAAATTGCTGAACTTGTTTTGTTGTGAAGTTATCTTTAGGAAACTTCAATAATTCTTGAGCGATATGTGGCCCTGGGTAATATGTACCTTTGTTAAGGTACATACCAAGAAATTCAATTTTATTTAGGCGATATTCATCTTTCTTTGAGAAAATATGATGTCATGCTTCTTCACGATTTCTGCAAATTGCTCAAGAAGTTGACAGTGTGACTGCTCATCAGGACTATAGAGCAGAATGTCATCAATGTATACGGCTGCTCTTGACAGGATTGGTTGGAAAATACAACACATGGCTTTTTGGAAAAGGGATGGTACTACCGTTAGACCAAAAGGAAGAACTTTCCATTGGAAGTGCTGGTTCGGGATACAGAATCCTGTTTTGGATATGTTTTCAGGATGGATGCCCAATTGCCAAAATTCAGCTTTGAGGTCGAATTTGGAGTAGATATGAGCCTTGGTTAGTCCAGTAAAGAGAGAATCTTTAGATGGTAAAGGGAATTTATCATCTTGGAGAAAAATATTGAGAGGTTGATAGTTAATTACCAATTTCATTTTTCCTTTGTTTTGCTCGGCGTGCTTATTGACATAAAAGGCTTTGCAAGCCCATTGAGAATTGGAGATTTCAATAAGGCCCTGTTGCAATAGTTCTGAGCATTCTCTTTGAGCTAAAGCCAAATCTTCTAGCTTCATCTCCATATGACTCGCCTTTGCTGGGTTGATGTCTTCATTCTTCTTGAAAGGAAAGCGAATAAAGAATTCTTGATTTTCCCATAAAGGATGGGAACACTTTTGAGCAAATTCTGAATGAGATTCTGAACAAGATTCTAGCAACTTTTGCATGATTGGATCTAGTAGACTCATCTAAATGGAAAAGAGTCTCTGAATGTTGACAAACTCAGAGAATTGATCTTTATACCGAAGACATTTTCCAGGGATGATGCAAAAGTGAGAAATTTGAGTCATGATATCCCACTCAATTATTAGGTATTTATCAGGGAGACTTGATCCAAAGATCTTTGTGGTTATGGAACACTGAGGAAAAAACTGGACAATTACTGGAGTGGTCCTAACATTTGTGGAGAAGGTATGTCTAGAAGCAAAGTTGAAATATCGGACATAGGGAGTCTAATTTTCTTCAGGCAGGACTTTAGTGTCTAGAATGGAACAACTTGCTCCAGTATCAATGAGAGCAATAACAGTAATTGGTTTGGCAAACTTTGAGGTGATGATTTTTACTAGGAAATGAGGACAATGAGTTTGACTCGAAAATATATTAAGGTTTGGTTCTGAAGATGTGGGGGATATGTGAAAGATATCTTCAGACTTCTGAGTCTGACTCAGTCTCACTGGGAGTTTGGTAGAAAGGGATAACACAAAGAGTTTGTTCAGAGGGTTCTACATTAGCAGAGAATAAGGATTCAGTATCATCATTTTCAAGAGAAATAACTATTTCATTCTCAATGTGATGAATTAAACGATTTTGACCTTTTCTCGCTTAGGGACAATTTTGGGCAAAATGTCATTTCTGATTGCAAATGTAGCAACGGTTTCATTTTTTGTGGCCCTTGCGATCTTTCCTTTTGCGTAGGTATTGCCATTTCTCCTTTTTCTGGAAATGCTTGGAGCCATGTTTGGATTTTATCCAAACCTTCTTGTAATGTTTCTTTTTCCAGGAATACTTGCCACAAGTACCATCACAGTCTTGCTTGGAACATTTAATTTTTAGCTTCTGGCGAGAACAAGATGATTCAAGGCGCTTGTCATCTGTGATGTAGGTGCGGACCATCTGGTGTTTTAAGCATAATTCTTCGAGACATAAATGAACTTCTTGTTGTATTTCTCCCAAGAGAATATCTTGTATTCTCCTTTGTTTTCCAAAGAAACATCTTTCAACCATCTGGGATAGTTCTTTTGGGATGGAAGCAAGGAAAAAATGCTTCAAATTTGGATCTGCGTCAACCTGATAAAAAAGCTAAAGCATCACTCGATAATGCTTATCAAGATGTTTTTTCTGGAGGGAGCAGCATTTTCTCTCGAAAAATTCTCTTCTTTTGATCTCTATGAGATCAGTGGGTTTTCCCACAAAGACATGATATAAGAGAGTGATGGCATGGCCAAAATTTGGTCACATCAGAAAATGGATCTGGTCTTATTTTGAAATTGATTTCCACAAGAGTTTGAGGCTTCTGTAAACCTCGTGATAAAGTTGTAAAGGACATCATTTATATCATGGTTGGTGATGGACTGAGTATTCAACCAAAGTATGAAAGTTCTCAAGTCTTTCTAGCCATTTATGATAAGGAATATCATCGATGGTGAATAACTGTTTTGATGCTATGAATACATGCTATACAGGATTGCTTGTTTGACCATTTTCTAGCTCATAATAGTTTGATTCCATTTCATCATCTGGAGGATTAGCCATGAATATTGATGAAGTTACTGGCGCAATAGGGAGAGAGTCAACTGTAGGAATTGAGAAGGATGAAGAGGAAGAAAGAGATACTGAATCTGATTCAGTATCAAGAGAAGTTTGCTCAATTGGGAGCAAAGTCTGTTTTTCTGGAATGATAGGATTAGGATCAGACTGTTGGATAGTAGGATCATGTTTCTAAGTGCCCAGATCCTTTAGAAAAGATTCTAATGGATTAGATAGCATCATTTGCTCTGGCCTTTCTCTTATAACAATCAAACTTAATTATGTGCGGCATCTTTTCTTTTCTTTTGTCCTTCTGCAAGTTTTTGAGACGATTTCGTATTTCTGCCATATCTGGTTCCTTTCTGAAAGGATCTTTTGAAATGGTAGTGAAAATAGATGTCTGTGATGGTGGAGGCAAATACCCAGTTCTAACAAAGGGTGCCAGTGGATCGAAAGGTCTAAACCTTCCTTCTTTAAGGAGTTGGATTTGCCTGTTGAGCTTTTCTATCTCTAGCTTGGATTTTCAAGATAATGATACCCAAGATGTTGTCCTGATTCCAAGGCATGAAGCCTTTTTTGTAACTTAGAAAGTATATTTTTGGTGGATTCATCATACCTTCGGAGATCTTGTTGCATATTTCCAATCTTGGAGTCAATTGCTTTGAAAGCATTATTTTGTGCTAACAAAGTCTCTGATTACCAATTTAGAACAGCTTCAGCAGCATTAGTCTTTCTTTGTCTCCCATGTTCATCCACATTAGTGGGGGTTGCTATGTTTGGGACATGGCGGTATCTGTTCTATGGATCAATGAATTCTTTTGACGCGGGAAACGAGAGTTTAGAACTTTTCTTGACAAGAGGAGGGAAGTCAGTATCATGAAACATGGCAATAAAAGAAGTGGATGGTGCTTCTATTGGAACTTCAAGGGGGTAAGAGTGTTTCTTAGCCCATTTTAGGATTGGCTTGTAGAATGGGGAGAGAGCTTGTTTTTTTTTTCTGAGGAGGAGATGGTGGGGGAGATTTCGGCGGATCTGGCGAAACTTGAGGTGTGGTTTTCAACTCTAGTGGTGGAGGTGGAGCATAAGAAACCACGAACTGATATTTATCACAATCACCAAGAGTATCAACAGAGGGATCTCCGTTCAAGTATCTTTGGTATACCTTATCCTTTGGCCTTTTTCGTCTGGGTAGAGATCTTGCTAAAGGATCTACCTTGTCGGGGGAATTTGTGCAATAGGAACATTGACAAAAAGGATCCCAAAAACAATGACCATAGTTGTCTTTATAGTAATGGACATGATGTCCATCACTATTAAAGTGTCAACAAGTTTTTTTGGGTTTGGCTCGGAAATTGATTCAGGAACACATGGTTCAATTATGAAGAGGGTCTGGAAGATAAAATGACTTTCTTCCTTTTCATTGCCAAATCTAATGTAAACAGTTCCATCTTTTTTCGGACAAACTCAGAATCCATAGACTGTACTAGCTTGTTATACTGGTGTAGTTTCTCATAGTTGGTAATCTAAGTCTCTGGAAGGAGCTTGGCCAACGAATCTTTTGGGATCTGTATGGGAACATCAATGCAGGACGCTTGATCATTCTACATGGAGATGAACAAGGCATCTTCATTGCCATTGTTGAAATTTAGATCAAGAGCATGGTTCCGCACTCGATAAACCATCTGGTAATGCAGGGTTGCAACTACAGCGTCAGCAGTTTGAGGGGCTCCATTGAGCTAAGCTTGGACTTTTAGAAATGAGAGTGTGGTATCCCAAAAATCAAGCCATCCTCTAGAGAAATTAAAGCCTATAATTAGGTAATGAAATTACCTATGGTCTATGTGTTAGCCATTAGTTTTCTTAAGGCTATGTGTTATTGTGCTTGTGTTTATGAATTTTGAATTTAGGACTATAGGATAAATTAATAATCTATGCTTGGCTATGCACCTCATAAATTAAATTCCTATATGTAAAATATTACAAGATTTTGGCCATGTAGAATTTAGTAATTTAATTCTTAAAAGAAAGAATAAGAAAGGGGTAAATTTGATTTTAATTGGGTTGGGCCTTAGGCCCAATAGCTTGAGCCTTTGATGGGCCAAGCTAGTCGGCCCAATTAGGCCCGCGAAAAGGGGGCTTTCGCCGCCCCAAGAGGAGGCCCAAGCCCATCTTGCATGTGTTGTGACAAGTGGCACAAGACTCTCATGCATTGGCTTAGGGAAGAAGGCCATGCATTGGCTGGTTTGTAGGCAAGTAATCATGAGGTTTAAGGGGGAATAAAAGGGAAGGAAAGGAGAGAGAATGGCTGGTTAGCCATTTGGCCAAGAGAGAAAGGGAGAAAGAGAGAGGAAGAGGGTGCGGCCGAGAGAGGAAGGAGCCACCGCCATCTGACCGCCGTGCTCGCCGCCTTGTGCCGCCGTTCGTGTGGTCTAGAGGCAAGTGGGAGTCATCTAGCTTCTCTTGCATGCTTGTATGTTGTTTGCATGTTAGATTTTGAGTGTTTTAAGTGAGAAAAACCGAGGTATGGTTGGCTTGTTCTTAAGTCGCGTGACTGTTCTTGCTTGGATTGTGTGAGTCAGTAACTTGTTTGAGCTTGCATGTGTGTTTGAAGTCCGATTTTGGCTTCGATGTCTTCATGAAAGTTGTAGCTAACATCTTTTTCTATAACATACTGAAATTTCGTGGAAAATGATGGAGATTTTAGAGGTTAAAGTCGCATCTTACGGACACCTCAGATCTGGAGAGTTTTTACTGACCTTTTGCTGGATTCATGGTTGCATGTTGGGACATCTTAAAATACAACATCCTCAGATTTTAAGTGAAAAGAACAAGTATAGCTTGGTAAATCGACTAGATCTTGAAGACGATGATTCTGGTAAAGTATTCCGAGACACCCAAGAATTAAAGGACTAAAATGAGGACTATAATATGGTTATTTGACCTAGATCTCTTCATGAAACTTGTAAAGGACACCTTGATACATAAAATATCAAAATTTTAGAGGAAACGAAAGAGAATAGATGGGTGAAATCTTAATATTTCGGAGATGGAAGCACTGGACAACGCGGTAACAGATCCAGAAGCTTCGTGAGGCTGAATAAAATAATCTATAAGTAATCTGGCTTGGAGTTCTGCATGAAAGTTGTACAAAAATGTCTTGGCTATAATGCAGTAAAATTTTATAATTTTTGGAGGCCATATAGATATTTTAATTGAATTTATTCGGAAACCGTGCATTCTGGTTTCATCCGAGAAGCATAGGATGTTTTGGGAAAATTATGAGATTTTGTAAAAATTCAATTTGGCCATGAATTTTGCAAGTAATTATCATCCTATGGGTTGGTTTAATAATTTCTTGAATTTTGATAATTTTGGGAATTTATAGTTATTAAAAAATATATATATATATATATATATATATATATATATATATATAAATGAAACGGATTATCTCATTGGCCATAGATTCCATTAATTCATGTTGCATGTGTGGTAAAGCCTTGATGTGTGTATGATATTAAATTGAGTTGCATATGTGATAAAGTCTTGGTAAGTATATGACATTGAATTGAGATGCATATGTGATAAAGTCTTGGCATATGTATGGCATTGAATCAATGCATGTGTGAATGTCATGCCTAGTATGATTTGTTTGATATCATGCCATGTGCCATGTTAAAATGAGATTAAAATACTGGTAAACATGGATGATAGTAAATGAGGAGATGGTTGTGATGGCGGATGATGCCCGGAATGTATAGAGATTGCTGAGATTCCCCGGGAGTGTCGGGATGCCCGGTGGTATACGGTACGTAATTCCAAGGGATGCCTGGTGGTATGTCGGTACATAATTCCGGAAGCCCTATCGGAGATCTTTGCCCAAAGGGAATGCCTCGCGATGCTAGGATTGGGGTGCGAGATGCCTGACTAGAATGGTAAAGGCCGGAAGCCTTGTCGGAGGTTTCTGCCCGAAGGGAATGCCTCGTGATGCTAGTTGGGATGCGAGATGCCCAGAATGTGGGGGGCCGGATGCCCGGTGGCCTAGGAGGCTGAATGTCGGAAGCCTCGGAAGTCTTTGTCCGAAGGGATGATGAAATTGATGATTTGAGGAATGGGTGATGTGGTGATCAAATTGAAAGCTAAAAGTGGAAATTAAACCATGAGATGACATGCATGATGATGATGATGATGATGATGATATGCATGATGATGATGATGATGATGATGTTGATGATGTTGATGATATGTGATGTGAAATAATGATGATCACCCATGATATGATATGCATGATGATATGCATGATGATGATGATGATGATGATGATATGCATGATGATGATGATGACGATGATGATGATATGATATGCATGATGATATCCATGCTGATGATATGTGATGTGAAATAATGATGATGATGACATGTATAATACAATGATGATATACATATATGTGTTATAAATTGATATGATGATGCATGATAGTATGAGCATGGCTTCAAGGTAAGTAACGCCTGCAATGCATGTATGATTTGCCTGATGCATTAAGTTGTTATTGGATTTCCTTATCTGCTGAGTGGTTGTACTCACTCCTTTTGGGGACCAACATTTCATATTAGTAGATGGTTTGAACGGTTGGATATGATCGTGAGGAGAAGGATAGCAAAGGAGGGAACATTTGGACGCCGACACTGGTTGATCAGCTTAAGCATATGATTGTGGGAGGAGATGTCTGTAATCTTTTAAAGTATAGTCGAGTATAGAAACATTGACATTTCGATGTACTGATTAAAGATGTCCATCTGCTTTATGTAAATAAACGTGTTCGGCTTTAACTTATATAAGATGTTTAGTAGGTGTGCATCGTTTTCTAAATATAGGGAAGGGAGTTGTTGGATGTGCTTCCGCATATAAATTGCACAAGGGACCGATAAAAAAAAAAAAAAGAAAAAGATGTAAACCCCAAGTTGTATGGACCCGCTGCACTTGAAATGGTATCATAGTGATATGTTAATAAGGAAAGTAAATGGTAAGCGAACTGTGGCGACCCTAATCAGATCGGGGGCCGTCGAGGGGTGCCACAATCCTGTTTTGGTATCAGAGCTATGGTTTATTTGGAGTGATAAGGTGCCTCAGATGGAAATGAGGATAGAAAGATGCACACCATAAGATATAAAACGAAATAATTGAATACTGGGTGATGAGTATTCACTCGTAGATCCCTAGTAGTTTATCTTGAATTTTCTTTAGATACTAGTAACATGCATATGTTACTTATGTAGTAGTAGTAGTTGCTTTGAATAAGAGACAGTAAGTCTGAGATTATTCCTGAGGCAATGCTTGGAAATTACTAGGAAAGTCATGGTATGAGCTGGAAGTGCTCATCCATCGAGGGCTGAACCTCGGATGGAAGACATCCTGCAGGCATTGGCCAATATTGAACATTTGATGGATAGACAAGCGCAGCAACAACCCGGAGTGGAACGTCACCCTTAGGGACTGGTGGAACAATTTTTGAAGTTGAAACCACTTAAGTTTAGTGGAATCAGAAGTCCTGAGGAGGCGAAACATTGGATTGATGGAATGGAACGAATTTTCCGGTTGTTGGATTGTAGTGATGCTGAGAAAATAGTTTTGGCAGAGTACCAGCTAGAGGGAAATGCAAAGTTTTGGTGGAGAGCTTCGAAGGATACAATCTTTCCACCAAGTAATGATGTGAACTGGGATGAGTTTGTTAGGGCTTTCAATATGAAGCATTTCTCTGACTGTGCCAAGGATAGGAAGATCACTGATTTTGTTCCGTTAGAACAAAGGGAGCTGACGGTAGACCACTATGAGGCAAAATTTTATGAATTGTCTAGGTATGCTCCTAGGTTGGTTGAGGATCGAGAGGAAAAGGCTAAGAGATTTTTGAAATGATTAAGGACTGATATTAGGAAACAACTGGTGCCTTTGAATATAAGGGATTATAATGAGATTTATGAGAGGGCACAGTTGGTGGAGCAAGAGTTAGTAAGAGAGCAACTAGAACCTAAGAGGTAGATAACCTTTAATGATGTTCGAAGAGGTAAGAGACCTTATCTTGGTCAAGGTCCGACCTGGAAATCTAAGAAAAAGAGTAACATTGGAAATTTTAGAAGAGCTTGGAATGGCCCGATTTTAGGAAGAGCACCCTACTAGGGTAATTTTTGCCAGAGATGTGGTAGACAACATGGGCTAGGACCTTGTAATAGCCAACTGAGATGTAATGGATGTGGGCAAATAGGACACTTTAAAAAAGACTGTCCATAAAAGAGGTTGCAACCAAATGTTAGCTCGGTGCGACAAGTACAACAAAGTACTATTGAACCAAATCCACCAACCCACAGAGGCCACCACCACAAGGAAGGGTGTATGCGATCACTCGAGAGGAAGCGGGAGCTTCCAAAAGTGTTATTTCAGGTACGATTTCGATAGAGGGATAATAAGGTATATGTGTTATTTGATATAAGTGGTACGCATCCATTGTGTCTGAGAAAATATAAATGATTGTGAGTAGTAGGAACCGAATCTCTAGATATGCCTCTTTGTATTTTCTACATCACTGAAAGATGTGTTGTTATCTATGTTAGTATGTGAGATGTGTGACATAACCCTAGGAAAATGAGATCTAGAAATGGACTTGATAGTGATAGTTATGTATGACTTTGATGTCATCATAGGAATGGACTAGCTCCGTAAGCAATGGGCTAGGATGAATGATCTCCTGAGATAGTACTTGCCCGTGTGCTAAAGATAAAACCGTGAGGCTAAGAATGGGATAAGCCAAAACGGATAATAACTCTATAAGTTAATCCCTATTGAAACAAGACCCTTCAGTAGATGTGTAGTTTGGGTTCGAACTAGGCGAAAGCTGGTGTACCTGTAACGTCCCGGTTTGATGAGGGCGGGGAGTGGACGCCGAGGTCAGAGGACCTGAACAAGGAGCGGCTCCTGGCAAGCTTCTAGGATGGCAAAAGGGGGTAGGAATGAATCGAATTATGAATTGAACTGGAAAGGTAGTGTTTCTGGGATAAGTTTATTAGAGTGGCGCAGCTGAAGCATGGTTAAGTTTGTAGAACTCTTGTTCGTGAGAAAGAAGGACAAGTCGATGCATTTGTGCATTAATTATAGGCAATTGAATCAAGTGACAATTAAGAACAAGTATCCCTTATTTAGAGTTGATGACGTATTCGACCAACTGCAAGGAAGTTTGGTTTTTAATTGACTTGAGATCAGGATACCAGTTAAGGATTAAGAAAGAAGACATTCCTAAGACCACATTTAGGACTCGCTATGGACACTATGAGTTCTTGGTTATACTATTTGGATTGATGAATGCCTTAACTGCATTCATGGATTTAATGAACATGATACTTAAGCTTTATTTGGATTAAATTGTGATTGTCTTCATCTGATGATATCCTGATATATTCTAAATGACCTAAAGAGCATGCGTAACATCTAAGCGTGGTGTTGCAAGCAAGGCTTAAGAAGTGAATTATGAAAAGTGAGTTATGGATTTAAGGATTAAGCTATGATCATTTGAGCTAAGTATTGACTTCCTATTTGAGGATTTCATTAGAAATCTTGATGCGTTACATGGAGGTATTTAGTATGTATAGATTGATCTTGGAAGTCATGAGTTTGAGTGGTCATATGAGACATGAAATTATTTGAGGTTTATATGTTGGAATAATAGATTTAATCGATAGTGATCAACTTTTAATTTTAGGTGATGATCTCAGCTTGAAAGGATTTGGTGGAATTAGTGGATATAATCAATTGTGGTTATAGTCTTTCCAAGGTGAAATGGTGGAAGTTCAAGTTGTGGATTTGATGAATGATTAGTCTAAGTGATGATCATTTAGGATGAGATATGAAATATATTCGGTGGAAACTAGACAAGTTTTATTTTGGTGGATTGTTGATCTTTGAATTGAATAAGTCTTGGTAGGCTATCAATATTTGAATTGAAGGGATGATGCTATATTTTAGGCTTGAATCTATGTTGCGGTGAATGCGTAGTGAATGTCTTTGTTGGACTGAACCAAATGAGTTATTGGTGGTGTTGATTTTGATGGTTCTAGGCTTGAATTAGTGGTGACAAAGGTATAGGAATAATTTGGCTAAATGGTGCGTTTGATTGAGTCAAGAAGATGTAATTCTTTAAATTTGAATCTCATTGATAGTTGCACTTAGGATAGAGCTTGAAATAGATGTTTTCACAAAAGGAATCAAATATGAGACAGAGGAGGTGGATGGAATTATTAAAAGATTTTGATTGTGAACTATTTTAGAAAATCTCTTGAATTTCATCAAAATTTATGAGTTCTGTGACACCGTGCCCAAATGTTGTAAGAAATGTTTTCTATTTCAAAAATTTCTGAACTTTTCATAGAAAACATTCCAACCCATTGGAGTTGGGATTAAGATTGGAATTTGCCAACATGCCGATTTAAATTTTACTATGGGTTTTGATAAAGTATTTTATCCCGTGCCATGATGTAAGTGCGACTCGAGGCTTTACATGTGAATTCCGAAAAACATTTGGAATTTAAACGTGAACATGGATTTTATGGAATTGGTATCATGCTTTGATTTTGTGAATTGGTTTCAACAATATGAGATTTACCTATTTTCAAAGACTATTATTGTTATATTGTTGTGTCTTTGGAATCCCTATTTTACATTATTTTGATATCATAAAGTGGGATTTTCGAGAACTCAAAGGATTTTCCACATTGGTGATTTGAAAATGTTTTGACATGGAAATGACATATGATTTCAAAGCTTGCTATTGTTGTTGAATGCTTTTAAAAATCTCAGTTTGTATTGTTTGATTTCATGAAGGAAGATTCTCAAGCATTCAAAAGAAATTTCAGATGTGGTTATTGTTTTAAAACTGTTTTTGGTGTTGAGATAAATTAAGATGTGTTAAGAGCTTGCATCCTTAACTTTAGAGGTAGTATCAACCCGACCCTAGTTGCATACTCGATCATGAAGCCATCAAAAATAGATGAGAAAGTGAGGTACATTGAAGAGCCTGTGTAAGTGCTGGATCGTAAGGAACCAATTCTCAGGATCAAGAGAATTCCATTGGTTAAGATATTATGGCGATATCATGATGTGGAGGAAGCCACGTGGAAGAGTGAAAATGAGATGGGGGAAAGGTACTCTCACTTATTTCAAGAGACATAGGGAATGTCTAATTTCGAGGACGAAATTCTCTAAGGAGGGGAGAATTGTGGCATCCCAAAATTCAAGTCATCCTCTAGAAAATTAAAACCTATAATTAGGTAATGAAATTACCTATGATTTATGTGTTAGCCATTAGTTTTCTTAAGGCTATGTGTTATTGTGCTTGTGTTTATGAATTTTGAATTTAGGACTATAGGATAAATTAATAATCTATGCTTGGCTATGCACCTCATAAATTAAATTCCTATATGTAAAATATTACAAGATTTTGGCCTTGTGGAATTTAGTAATTTAATTCTTAAAAGAAAGAATAAGAAAGGGGTAAATTTGATTTTAATTGGGTTGGGCCTTAGGCCCAATAGCTTGAGCCTTTGATGGGCCAAGCTAGTCGGCCCAATTAGGCCCGCGAAAAGGGGGCTGTCGCCGCCCCAAGAGGAGGCCCAAGCCCATCTTGCATGTGTTGTGACAAGTGGCACAAGACTCTCATGCATTGGCTTAGGGAAGAAGGCCAAGCATTGGCTAGTTTGTGGGCAAGTAATCATGAGATTTAAGGGGGAATAAAAGGGAAGGAAAGGAGAGAGAATGGCTGGTTAGCCATTCGGCCAAGAGAGAAAGGGAGAGAGAGAGAGAGAGGAAGAGGGTGCGGTCGAGAGAGGGAGGCCGAGAGAGGAAGGAGCCACCGCCGTCCGATCGCCGTGCTCGCAGCCTTGTGCCGCCGTTCGTGTGGTCTAGAGGCAAGTGGGAGTCCTCTAGCTTCTCTTGCATGCTTGTATGTTGTTTGCATGTTAGATTTTGAGTGTTTTAAGTGAGAAAAACTGAGGTATGGTTGGCTTGTTCTTAAGTCGTGTGACTGTTCTTGCTCGGATCGTGTGAGTCAGTAACTTGTTTGAGCTTGCATGTGTGTTTGGAGTCCGATTTTGGCTTTGATATCTTCATGAAAGTTGTAGCTAACATCTTGTGCTATAACATACTGAAATTTCGTGGAAAATGATGGATATTTTAGAGGTTAAAGTCGCATCTTACGGACACCTCAGATCTGGGGAGTTTTTACTGACCTTTTGTTGGATTCATGGTTGCATGTTGGTTTTTGTTGAGAATATCACTTCGATGTCTTCATGAAAGTTGTAGGAAACATCTTTAAATACAACATACTAAAATTTTAATTGAAAATAGCAAGTATAGCTTGGTAAATCGACTAGATCTTGAAGACGATGATTCTGGTAAAGTATTCTGAGACACCCGAGACTTAAAGGACTAAAATGAGGACTATAATATGGTTATTTGACCTATATCTCTTCATGAAACTTGTAAAGGACACCTTGATACATAACATATCGAAATTTCAGAGGAAACGAAAGAGAATAGATGGGTGAAATCTTAATATTTCGAAGATGGAAGCACTGGACGATGCAGTAACAGATCCAGAAGTTTTGTGAGGCTGAATAAAATAATCTATAAGTAATCTGGCTTGGAGTTCTGCATGAAAGTTGTACGAAAATTTCGTGACTATAATCCAGTAAAATTTTATAATTTTTGGAGGCCATATGAATATTTTAATTAAATTTATTCGGAAACCGTGCATTTTGGTTTCATCCAAGAAGCATAGGATGTTTTGGGAAAATTATGAGATTTTGTAAAAATTAACTTTTGGCCATGAATTTTGCAAGTAATTATCATTCTATGGGTTGGTTTAATAATTTCTTGAATTTTGATAATTTTGGGAATTTATAGTTATTAAAATATATATATAAATGAAATGGATTATCTCATTGGCCATAGATTCCATTAATTCATGTTGCATGTGTGATAAAGCCTTGATGTGTGTATGATATTGAATTGAGTTGCATATGTGATAAAGTCTTGGTAAGTATATGACATTGAATTGAGATGCATATGTGATAAAGTCTTGGCATATGTATGGCATTGAATCAATGCATGTGTGAATGTCATGCCTAGTATGATTTGTTTGATATCATGCCATGTGCCATGTTAAAATGAGATTAAAATACTGGTAAACATTGATGATGGTAAATGAGGAGATGGTTGTGATGGCGGATGATGCCCGGAATGTATAGAGATCATTGCCGAGATTCTCCCGGGAGTGTCGGGATGCCCGGTGGTATACGGTACGTAATTCCAAGGGAGGCCTGGTGGTATGTCGGTACATAATTCCGGAAGCCCTGTCGGAGTTTTTTGCACAAAGGGAATGCCTCGTGATGCTAGAATTGGGGTGCGAGATGCCTAGCTAGAATGGTAAAGGCCGGAAGCCCTGTTTGAGGTTTCTGCTCGAAGGGAATGCCTCGTAATGCTAGTTGGGATGCGAGATGCTCGGAATGTAGGGGGCCGGATGCCCGGTGGCCTGGGAGGCTGAATGCCGGAAGCCTCGGAGGTCTTTGCCCGAGGGGATGATGAAATTGATGATTTGAGGAATGGGTGATGTGGTGATCAAATTGAAAGCTAAAAGTGGAAATTAAACCATGAGATGATATGCATGATGATGATGATGATGATGATGATGATGATATGCATGATGATATGCATGATGATGATGATATGATATGCATGATGATATCCATGATGATGATATGTGATGTGAAATAATGATGATCATCCATGATATGACATGTGTAATGTGATAATGTCATGATGATGATGATATGTGTGATGGAATGATGTCATGATGATAATGACATGTATAGTACGATGATGATACACATATATGTGTTATAAATTGATATGATGATGCATGATAGTATGCGCATGGCTTCAAGGTAAGTAACGTCTGCAATGCATGTATGATTTGCCTAATGCATTGAGTTGTTATTGGATTTCCCTATCTGCTGAGTGGTTGTACTCACCCCTTTTGGGGACCAACATTTCAGATTAGTAGATGGTTTGAACGGTTGGATATGACCGTGAGGAGAAGGATAGCAAAGAAGGGAACCTTTGGACGCCGAAACTAGTTGATGGACCTTAAGCATACGATTGTGGGAGGAGATGTTGGTAATCCTTTAAAGTATAGTCGAGTATAGAAACATTGGCATTTCGATGTACTGATTAAATATGTCCATCTGCTTTATGTAAATAAACATGTTTGGCTTTAACTTATATAAGATGTTTAGTAGGTGTGCATCGTTTTCTGAATATAGGGAAGGGAGTTGTTGGATGTGCTTCCGCATATAAATTGAGCAAGGGACCGATCAAAAAAAAAAAAAAAAACAAAATGTAAACCTTGAAGTTGTATGCTACACTTGAAATGGTATCATAGTGATATGTTAATAAGGAAAGTAAATGGTAAGTGAACTATGGCGACCCTAATCGGATCGGGGGCCGTCGAGGGGTGCCACAGAGAGTAGCTGGGGATCTGAAAGAGCGATGTTGAAATTTGAATACAATCACAAAGACTATTCCAGCATTCAAAGTAGTTTAGACGGTGTCGATGCAAGCATGTTGGTATTGTAAAAACCTTGTATATAACAAAGCAATTCTTGCCTCTATTGGCAAGCCTTTTCGACCATGAAAGGTGAGAGCAAGTCGAACAGCTCCATAATGGACATGAGTATATTCCTGATAAGCCCATTGTTTGGGGAATTCTGGAGGGATTTGGAGAGTAACAAAGTACTCATTTTCAGTAGAAGGAATGGGGTGCTGGTCGAATTTGGAGGACTGGACTCCTTTACTTGCTTTGAGGACTAGACTCCTTTACTTGCTTTGGGGTTTGGCGGATAGAGCGGATGGGTAAGAATGATGAGTTGGGCTTAGCAAAAGCGGAATAAGGATTCATGAGGGGAAGTTAAGTTTCTAAGATCTTGGTTTGATCGCTAAGAGAGACTTCATAGACATAATCTATCTTAGAGGCATTGGAAACTTGAAACTATGGAGGGGTTGATGATGAAGGAGAAGGAGCAAGAGAGACGGGTGCTTCGAGGATTTCTGGTTCTGTATTCATGATGTGAAGAGATCTTCTCAACACTAGATTCCCCTACCAAGCGCATGGAATGGATAACCTTAAAAATGAATAAGATTAGGTACTAAAGGGACATTGATTGATTAATTAGGCTAACCAAGTCCCTAACTCTAGATTCTATAGTTGCATAAGAAGTGAAGTACACTACCATGCTTCACCTATTTTCTAGTTAATTCTAGTAGATTAGCAATGACTCCTTATTAAATACTAACATCACATGAGATATGGGTTTGAGAGAGCCTATGTCTAAAACTATAAGCCGTAGGCTTGTCTTTTAGGCAATATCCCTAATTCCTTCGTACTAAGGTGTACATTGCAGCATCTACTATTATTATTATTTTTTTGAATTTTCTTTTTTATATTAGAATTCAATATTATATTATTTTTATTTTTAATTTTAGATGCTTTTTATTCAATAAAAACTTATACCAATGAGAAGATCTATGCTTAGAATCAAGGAAAGTCAGGTTAGTTGCAGTAGATATGATATCCCATAATAGGTGAACCTCTTGTTCAAGCTCTTTAGGGACTGCCTTTTAACTGTAGGTTATCTAGAGATTTAGTTCAGAACATAGAGACACTCAAGAATGCTAGGATTGTAACATTTTTAACTAGTTAAACTGCATTTCTTATCAAATCCTTCTAGGCTAGAGGAGAAAAAGTATCTAGAGAGACATGAGAGAATTTTCATAAGCAACCACTTTACTTTAAGGGACTCTGCCCTAAAACATTACATCCTCATTGCCTTTTATAGGCTCTAAGAGGTCACACAAAACAAAGACCATACTCACGGGTCTTAGTACAAATATAAGCTCCGGGAATTTCAAGCGGGGAATTATTCTATGTGATATGAACAATGATTTTCCTAACATATTGATACAATACTACTATAGTGACCTGTGCTACAATGATTTTTCTACAGGCCTATCTCCTATCTCGGGAGTTGTAATCATAGTCTGAACTATCCAAGCTATGATGTGCAAGTTGTTCTTCCATGTGGCATTGTTCAAGTCTAATGTTAAGAACAGGAGGATTGTAGGTGTTGTGAGTAAATTCTCTTTGTGATATCAAGGTGTTCCACATACCAAAACCACTTGAAGAGGAGTTCTCTTCATGAATCATGGAAGATCCTAGAATGTCGGTATTCATCATTTCAGGCAAGACTAGTTGAGGCTAGTTGGATGTTTGGATATAATGAGAGGTGGTATTGGGATCTAGTTCAAGAGATAATAGCAAAGGTCCTTGATCGTAGTAGTTTTGAGAGAAAGGGCCACCATTGAGTACAAGGGTCTTAAAAGGATTGTACTAAATCATTTGTGTTTGTCATTTCTTATTCCTATGATTGAGCTATCCTTACCTGATCTCGTGCTTGATTGAATTCTTGTAAAGTGTGTCTAGCTGTAGGTGCAAGTCCATAATGGTCCCATGGGACAAGTATTGAGTAATTCCAAGCTTCTTCAAGAATGTTCCGATTTTCTTGACATAAGATTCTCTGGAATTCTCTATAGTTGTACTCAATGGATTTAACATAGATAGGAAATGATTTATAAATGCAACATTCTTGAGAATGTGGATGAGGTTTGTAGATTGTAGTTTCTACTTTGGGTGGAACACTAGAGTGAGTACCATTATTGTGCACAAAAGTCCATGGTCATCAGAGAAACACAATGATGTGTGTTTCTAACTCTGCTCATGGTCCATGGTCATCAAAGTATTTCAGGAAAAATCATCTTCCTTCCATATTAACGAATGTATAAATGGATACCTTAGGTTCAATCCAAAAGAATTAAGAATTGAACCTCTACGGAGTCTGAAGAGATTTATATGACATTGCCGCAGAAGATTGTCAAGATTTTCAATGAGACCATCATTCTGAATTTGTTCAATAATCTCCAAGGGTATTCCAAACTTGGCCATTCTCATGTTCCTTCAATCTTGTATCATTCTTGATGGGGAAAAGAATGCCTTATGATGTACATATTGATCTTTGCTGGTGCCTTTGATCTAGAGAGAAAGTCAACAAGCACATTTTTCTATCCTGTAGTATGTTTGGTTTCAAAAGAGTATTTTGAAACCATTCTGTCCATCTAAGCAGCTTGGAATGAGAGATTTGTTTCTATTTGAATTTGGTCATCTGAGTAAAACAAGTTTGAGCTTTTCCTTGAGGTGGATGATTTTTCTTTAACATCAATTATAATGGAATTAGCAGTTTTGCAATATTGGCAACAAAATCAGAGATGATTGATCATCCCAAGAAATTGGGGAACTTTCTTTGTCATGAAATCATCTTCTAGGAATTTCAGTAATTCCTTAGCAATGTGTGGCATTGAATAATATGTACATTTGTTAAGGTGCATACCTAGAAATTCAATTTTTGACTAGGCAATGCTTATCTTTGTTTAGGAGAGCATAATTCCATATTTCTTTACAATTTCTGCAAACTGATAGAGGAATCAATAGTGAGATTCTTCATTGGGATTGTAATGTAATATGTCATCAATGTAAACCACTGTACTATCTAGGATTGTCCGAAAAATACTACACATGGCCTTTTAGAATAAGGAATGGGCTACTTTGAGACCAAAAGGAAGAAACTTCCACTAGAAATGTTGGTTTTGGGATACGGAACCCTATCTTGGGTTTGTTTTTTGTATGAATGACCAATTACCAAAATCAACTTTTGAGATCAAATTTGAAATAGATGTGGGCTTTAGTTAGTCCAGCAAAAAGGAAATTTTGAGAGGGTAAAGGAAATTTATCATCTTAGAGAAAAAGATTGAGGGGTTGGTAGCTTATAAACAATCGCATCTTTCCTTTATTTTGTTTTGCTCGCTTGTTGACATATAATGCTTCGCAGACCCATTGGAAATTTGAAATTTCAATAAGGCCTTGCCAAAGTAATTCCGAGCATTCCTTCTGAAGAAATAAATTGTTTTGGATTCATTCCAGTATGAATTGTCTTGGTAGGATTTATATCCTCATTTTTTTTTTTTAATTGGAGAAAAGCAAAAAACTCTGAATTTTTCTATAAATGATGGGAACATTTTTTAAAGAAGTTAGAATGATATTCTAAACATGTTTTTAATAATTTTTGCATGATTAGGTCTAATAAACTCATATGGATATAAAAGAGCTCTTGGATATTAACAAATTTAGAGAATTGATCTTTATACTTGAATGCTTTTCTAGGAATGATTCAAAGTTGGGATATTTTGATGTCCTAACCAATGATCAAATATTTGTTAAGAATGCTAGATCCAAAGATTTTAGTGGTTATAGAACACCGAGGGAAAATTGAAAAGTTATTGGGGTAGTATGAATATTTATAGAAAATGTATCTCTCGAGGTAGGGTTGAAATACCGAACTTAAGAAGTTCAATATTCTTCAGGAAAAACTTTGGTATTTAAAATTGAAGAATTAGCACTAGTATCTATGAGAACAATTACTAAGATTGTTTAGCAAACTTTGAGATGAAATTTTCACAAAAAAGTGAGGGCAATGAACTTGGCTAAAATATATACTGGAGTCTAATTATATAGATGTCAAAGATAGATGAAAAAATCTTCAGAATCAAAATCAAAATTAGTTTCACTAGAGGTTTGTTAACAAAGAATGACATAAATATTTTGTTTAGGTGGATGTTCATCAATGGAAAATAATGATTCAACATCATCATTCTCAAGAGAAATGCCAATTTCGAATTCAATATGGTGTATCAAGTGATTTTGACATTTCTTTGCCTAACATCAATTTTTGATGAAATAACATTTCTTGTTGTAAATGAAGTATCGGTTGATTTCTTACGGTTTGAATGGTCTTTCCGTCTTCATAAAAATCGCCATTTTTTCTTCCTTCAAATATACTTAGATCCATGCTTGGATCTTCCCACTTTGAATTTCTTGAAGTGCTTTTTTTTTTGGAGTATATTTCACAAGAACCATTACAATCTTTTTTGAAGCATTCAATCTTAAGATGCTGGAAGGAACAAGTACTATTAACTTCTCGATTGTCTTTGATATAGTTTTTCAACATTTGGTGTATGAGACATAAATCATCAAAGCAAAGATGAATTTCTTGCTGGATTTCTCTAAAGGGAATATTTACAAATTTCCTTTGTTTTTTAAGAAAGAATCTATCAACCCGCTAGGAGAGTTTTCTGGGAATGGAAGTTAGGAAAACTTGCTTTAAGTTTGCATCAGCTCCAAGGCCATAGAAGAGTAAGCATCCCTCGATAATGTCGATAGAGATGTCTTTTCTAGAGAGAACAACACTTTCTTGCAAAATATTTTCTTATTTTGAGCTCAAGCAGATTAACGGGTCTACCAATGAAGAAGTGGTAGATAAATTCAATGGCTTGGGCAAAATCTGCCAAAACTAGAAATTGCACTTGATCTTACTTTGAGATTAATTGTCACTAATGTTTGAGATTACCAATAAATCTTGTGACGAATTAGAAAAGAATCTCATATTTGCTTTCAACCATAAGATTTTGAGTATTTAGCCAAGAATGGAATTTTCCAAATCTTTTTGAACATTTGGAATATGGAGTGTCATTAATGATGAAAAAGTTTTTAGAAGAAGAATTAGGAATCTGGGATGGGTTATTTGGCTGAATATCCTATGCTTTGAAAGGATTTGATTTCATTTCCTGTTCTAGTGGATCAGCTATAAATATTGAATATGTGGCTAGTACAATATGAAAGAATTATGTAGCAGGGATTGAAAAAGAGTAGGAGGATGAAACGGATACTGAGTTTGCTTCCATATCCGAGTTTGAATCGATTGGAAGGATTGGTCCTAGGAGATGTTGAGTGTGATCTAACAAGCTACTAGAATTAGGTTAGTTATCCTCCCAATTGCTCAAGTTCTTTTAGGAATGATTCTAACAAATTATATAGTATCATCTGATCTAAATCCTCCTTGACTGATTTGGAGTATTCCTTAGAAATCTTCTCTTTTCCTTTTTCCTTTCTTAATCTGTCCATTTCTCGAAGGCGATTTCTCAATTCTATCACATCAATTATATCTCGTCTGATAGAAGTTTTCGCTAGGGTAGTCAAAACTGAAGTGTTTTGTGGCGATAGAAAATAATGCTGAATTCTTGGCAAGTAGAAAATAGATCAAGAGGCTTGAGTTTCCTTTCTTGAGAAGTTGGATATGCCCTTTGAGCTCTCTATTTCAACCTTTGGACTTTCAAGATGATGGTATCCCAAATGCTATATATATAAGAAATCCTATGCACTTATCCCTTGTGATATTTTTATTTAAGTTATTTCCCCCTTATATCCAACTTTATAATATTTTGGACATGAACTGAACATGAGATATGATAAATATTGTCATGTGATGCTTTTAAATGTGACGCTTCGTAATTTGGGTCAAGAGAATATGCAACCTTTTATCCTACGAAATTAGAAAATCCCCTCTTGTTATCCATGTGGACAGAAATTTCAAGAGAGTTGTGCAACCTTGCTCTCCAAGAACTTAGAATTTCACGTGCGATGCATATGTGAAATTTGGCTATGGGAGATGCGGATGTGGCAGGCAAAATTTTATTGTGGGTTTTAATCTTGGAAATCAAACTAAGATTAAGGCCTCCTTTATCTTAAGTCCAGTTCATTTAGCATGTTGGCTAAATTAAACTTAATCCATGACCAGACCAAATTAAACAACATTTATTTGATGTGAACATGTCATTACTAAAACAAAATGTTGATTGCCTAAATGCAATGCAAATGCAGAATTATAATATTGATATTTTTATTTAGGGGTTAAATTCGATCTCTAATTTTCATATGAGATGACCAATAAGAATGAGAGTCAAAATTTAGGTGTCAACATATATTCACATATGGAAGATTAGAAAATTCAAAGGAAGATGCTAATTTGGCTTTTTTGGAAACTATTCTATGAACTTGACAAATTGACTTGAATTCTATCTAAATAATTGATGAACTATCCATATACTTATAGAATAATCTTCCTTCCAATAATTAAGAAGTACTGGAAAGTTCAGAGAAATATCCTCAAGGCCTCTTGGAAAGCTCAAATAAATGTTGGATGGGCCTTTTGAGGAACACTAGCCCATCGCACGGATGTGGTGCTGAAAAGTGGGGATAAGAAGGGGTACATCGTAAAGAATCTAAGTAGCACGGATATACGATACGACACAACACGTCGACACGTCATTTCTTAAAAATATAAATTTCCGACACGTTGTAACACGTTATATATTAAATAAATATTTTTATTTTTAATTAATTTAATTCAAATTTACAAAATAAATAATTAAAAAAAGAACCTACAATAAATTTATACTTATCATTTAACATTGAGTATTTTTTATTTTTCGAAATTACCTTTTTATTTCATTTAGTTATTTTTTCAATTAAAAAAAAATCCCGTTGGGGTGTCACCACCCCCACCCCAACCCAACCCACCCCAACTCCCTTTTTTCCCGTCTCTTTCCCCCGTCCCAAAATTTTTTTCACCTTTCTTTTTCTTCCCTATCACCATCACCTGACACTTCCCCCTCCCTCCCGTCACTTTCCCCATTTTTTCCCTCATATTTTACCCCCTACCCTGAAATTTTTTTCCACTTTTTTTCCCTCCCCCACCACCTGACACTTCCCACTCCTTCCTATCACTCCCTATTTTCCCTCATCTCTTTCCCCCATCCCCAAATTTTTTTCACCTTTCTTTTTTTCCCCAATCACCATCACCTGACACTTCCCCCTCCCTCCTGTCACTTTCCCCATTTTTTCACTCGTCTTTTCCCCCCACCCCCAAATTTTTTTTCCACTTTTCTTTCCCTCCCCCCACCACTGACACGCCAAATCCCTTTTTTATTATTTTAGTTTCCTTCTCAAAACCCTAGCAGCACCCTTCTTCTCCTCCTCCTTGCCACACAACCCCTCCTCTCCTCTTCCTCTCAATCTTTGCTTACTCTCAGTCCTCGTCACAATCGTTCACCACCTCACCTCTAGCCCTTCCTCCCTCGCAGCTACAGCCTCATTGCCGATCCATCACAACCTCATAGAGTGGCGGCCCTCGCCTTAGTCTCTACTCTTTCTCTCACCATCTCTTACCGTCGCTGGCTCATCGTCACTTGTGGCCTCGTAATTTGCTCCCTCCCCCTCGCCTCCACCCTCCATTGTCTTTAGGACACGCGTGTCAAAACGTATCGACAAAAGTGACCACATGTTGACAAATCCGACAAGCGATCAACATGTGTCCAACGCGTGTCGAATATAACACCGAAGCACATAAAACATGTCCATGCTTTATAGTAAAGAACTATATCTTGCGCCCCGCTTGTAGGTGGTGGCTCCTTTTCGACGCACTTGATTAAAGAAAGAAAATATCTAGCCATCATTTCATTCTTCTCTTCCACGCAGTATCCTTCTCCCCATTTTGGCATGCAGTATTTTATGAGAAATATGATAGTCACTTAATAATCGTAAATCTTTTAAATTTGTATAATTTGTGGTATTTTTTATGAAAATTACAAGAAAACAAGCATGATTATGAGTTACGACTTCTTCTAGTGAATTGCAAAAGTGGAGACGATTATTGACCGGACTTAGATTCGGGATTTGACCTATAAGTTTTGGATCTAAGTCCATCCATCATAAAAGTTTATGCGCATAAATCTTCGTGTGGGACCAGGCTTGGTTTGTGTTCACACGCAGAACATGATTAGAATTTGTGACTCACGTGGAACTAGGCCTATGAGGACTGAAAAAGTAAGTCAAGGATTTATCAGTTAAAAAAAGGAAAAACAGGAAACGTCCGCTTACAATGATTGAGGCAATTGTGGCACAATCACTCCTCCCACCTGGATCCACTATCGTCATTACGTTCAATAATTGAGTTCAGTCAGATGCGGGCAACCAAGACAAATGGATGAAATCATGCGCGTGCGATGCTTTTGATCGATGAAAAGTGAAGACAGATGGTTGAAAAGTCCAAAATAAAAATAAAATAAAAAGAAGAAGTTGCAGGTGAGTCCCAAATAATAAGGTACCAAAGAATTCCTCCCACTTTAACTCGTTGCATGATAAGTTCCCTTGCTGCTACTCTGCGTCCGACAGTATTAGAACAATCAACCGTATAACAGTCTGTTTAATCACCTCCTTCCTAGTCCTTTCCGGGAACTCAAAAAAAATTCTTCCTTGGACTAACCGTGCTGTCCAATCATCTAGGAAAGCTGGAAGAAACTCCCCCACCGTGCCCCAATTCCCAATTAGCCATTTAGGCCGTTCCTTTTTCGAAAGCTCACAGAAATTCCTCCGCCAACACGTGTGCTCCTCCCCAGGGTCAAAAAATTAACTTCTAAAGTTTATATGTGGAAAAAAATGTTTACATGTGGAAAATAACTTTTTGAAATCCCGGGCAAATTTTTTCATGTTGGCCACCCATTAATCTTGCTTCCGTCCTTATTTGTGAAGATATTATCTTAGCATTGTGGAAATATCTATAATCCCATGTAATTTGGTTGTGTACAAATTACTCCAAGTCAGGTTATTCACACGGGCTAAAAGTATGGGTTTAACCAATTTATATGCCCTTGTAAAGTGTTTCATTAATCTCTAAATAGCGGGATTTCCACTTTTGTGCCCCTAGATTATAAATAGAAATAAAGTTACGGAATGATTAATTTTGATATGTTGGTTTTTGTAAGAAAATCTTTTGATAAGTAAAGTGAAGATAAGAGAGGACAAAAGTGCAAGTGGGTTTATTCCCGGTGTTTGCAAGACTGTATTTCAATATGTATGCTTTATTTTCTGGCCAAAACAAAAAAGAATAGCATTACCTGACCTTGCCGCCAACATAAATTGTCCTTTCTAACCTTGATTCCTGTTCTCCCACACGGCATTAAAATGCATCATGCTAGATTCAAGTTGTGGGAGACTTATCTACCGGTACAGCATGTCCCACGAGCCCACCGCACTAACACATAAATTTCTAGCCTTAGTCATTGCTCAATTACGCCGGCACGACTTCAAAGCTTGTCATATTAGTTTGAGATTGTGAAAGACTTATCTACTAATACAAAAACTCATATATGCACATGTGAGATAAGAAGCATGTAAAACTCATATATGCGCATGTGAGATGAGAAGCATGTTTGGCATCAAAACTCATAAACTAATTAGGTCGTCACTTAATAGTATATAACATATAGATCATTAATGCGTACATAGGTATATCTGTCCACGAAATTCAACAAGTGGGGAGTGGTAATTGGACTAGCGTCCTGACGAAACATCATGCATTTTTTAAATGAGGCTTATTATCCTTATTACCCATTAATAGTGGAACATGGACAATAAAAGCTGATTGGAAAGTGCCCTTAATTGTATGTAAACTACTTTAAGTTAGAATTACATGTATAGGCCAAAGGTCTGTATTTAATTGGTTTATGGGATTAACAAGGTGTTCCATGAACTTCCATATAATTGGATCTACATGCCCATATCTCAGGATTTAAAAAAAAAAAAAAAAAAGGACTCCCACTTCAATTAATAGGTTTCTATTAAGAAGGTTTTTATTACGGGAGACAAGGCTTTCTTTGGTATTGCCCAATTAACCTTATTTTAGTGTGCTAGAATTTAATTTTTTTCAAAGCATTTCATATATTGCAGCCAAGAAAAGAAGAGTCACTTGATCGAGTGATTTAAATCTACGGATAATTTCGTTACTTGTTTTGATAGAAATGCTGCTCAACAAGACGCAAGAATAATATTAAGCTATCAAATGCGCTACACATAATACTGAGCCTCTAATATTTTTACGCAACTGGTAGTGATTTGATAATATATTTACTTTAATATTTTAATGTTAAAAATGGGGTTGCGGTGGAGATCGAGGTGGCAATGGTGGTGGCGGACGTGCTAAGTGGTGGCAGGTGGATGAGTTAAGACTGCTCGTGGCCGTGTTGAAGTAAATGAATGAACAACGGTGTCAGGCCACGGAAGAGACGGTGGCTGTGATAGCCGTGGAGTGTTGATGCGTAGAATGTTGACTTGGCTAAAAAACTATCGAAGATGGTTTTTATCGCTACGTACTCGCTGGGAGAAGGCCTATAAGTCAAAAGTTACGGGACTTACGGTGTTCCAGCAAGTATCATCCATGTGCAATGGTTTTGGCTTTAACGAAAAGTGGAAGACAAGATGGTTCAAAAGTCAAAAAAGAAAAACAAAAGCCGCGATTGGTAACGCTTTAGTTTCTAAGAATAATTTATGATTAGAAATGATTTTTTTTTTACGGGACTTACGGTGTTCCAGCAAGTATCATCCATGTGCAATGGTTTTGGCTTTAATGAAAAGTGGAAGACAAGATGGTTCAAAAGTCAAAAAAGAAAAACAAAAGCCGCGATTGGTAACGCTTTAGTTTCTAAGAATAATTTATGATTAGAAATGATTTTTTTTAAATTCTGATTTCGGAAATAATTTCAAAGCAAAAGAATGCGTTTGATAACTGTACAAAATTTTTAATTTTGAAATAGAATTGTGTTTGGTACCATATTCAAAATTTCTAATCTAAATTATTAATTTTTAAATAATTTTATTACTTTTTTCCATTTTTTCTTCTTTCCTTTTGTCCTTTCTTTCTCTTCTTCTTCAAGTCGCGGGTCATCGGCCTTGAGATGACCGGTGACTAGCCAAACGAGGGTCGACAACCTCACCAGAGTGTCACTGGCCCTTGATAAGGTTAGCCCTCATCGGCCAAGCCTCGCCAGCAGAGCAACGCTTTCTTAGCAGAGTTTTAGGCGGCAAGATACTTTAGGGCTTGTTGGAGCTACTCAACATAACGAATCGAAGCTGAAGACGGATCAAGGTAGCTTGCCTGCCAAGCCGATAGGCGACAAGACGAAGGATGGAGCGTGCAAAGTCGATCGTGCACTTGTTGTGTGACCCATTGGTCCTAAGCAAAAAAACTTGCGCGGAGTGACCCACCTAGAAAGAGCTCTCCTTTATGTTAGTGGGGCACTCAAATGGAACTTCGATCGGATGTGGGTATCTAATCTCGTCATTGAGATGTCCAGTGGATTCCTAGGCAAGGCTTGACCGAGCTCGCCTAACCATGGCTCGGCCAAGCCTCGCCGAGACTCATCGAGCCTCGCCCGGTCTAGCGAGCCTCACCAGTGGCCGAGGGAGGCCCGGGTGAGGCCTGCCTCGCCGGTGGTTGGGCTTGCCTCTAGCAAGCTCGCCGAACCGGTTGCCGGCGGACCGGCAGCGGTGGGCGGCAGACGGCAACAATGGCAGTCCTAGCAAATAAAGAAGAAGAAAGAGGGAAGAAGAACAAGAAAAAAGAAAAGAAAAATAAAAGAAAAAGAGAAAATGTGTGCATGATTCTAAATTTGTTTTTAGAAACAAGAATCAACCATTTTTTATTCTCGATTCTACTTCAAATTTGTTTGGGAACAAATTTGTTTTAGGAAATAAAAATTTTACTAAACGTATTTCTGTTCTAAATCTATTCCCAAGAACAAAAGAACAGAAACAAGCATTGTTTGGCAAGTTGCCAAACAGGCCCGTACCCTTTGCTTATATTCACAAGTACATAGCAACCACTATGTGGCTTGGGAAAGGTAGAGAGACGGTGAGAATGCATCCCAAAGTGTATGAGGCTGCAAAGTTGGGAGACTTTGACTATCCGAGGGCAACAATTTCAGGGAACGGAGAAAACCTTTTCTACCAAACAACTCCAAAGGAGAACAATATACTTCACGTTGCAGCTCAACACAAGCATCTTACATTGAACATCTTCTTCAATGTCCATCAGGACCGTCTCTTCTTTGGGAGGGTAACTATAGAAAAGACACTCCCCTACACATTGCTGCTAAAGTGGGAAGTTACCAAACGGTTCAGGTCTTCATTGATTTGGCGAAATCACTTGATTGGGTTGCTAAAGATGGACAAGTTTACGCATGCAAAGAGCTACTTTGAATGCCAAATTTGCATAAGGATACCACACTGCACTTTGCAATAAGAGGAGGTCATCGTGCAGTGGTGAAGTTGTTGATTGAAGAGGATCCTCAACTGTGTAATATTACTAATTCTGGTGATGAGTCCCCACTTTATTTGGCAGCACATCGAAGACTTTCAAAAACCATTAAGCTTATTTTAGATGTTTCCCCATTGTCATCCTCTCATAAAGGTCCTATGGGAGTGACAGCTCTACATGCCGCGGTGCACTACTCATTGCCAAGTAAGTATCATAAGATTCTAAACCCAACGAAACAAATTTTGACAGAAGTTTTCTATTTTTGGTGCGAGGCTTTTCTGAGGTGAGAGTGCTGGTGGTTGCCGTGATGGCCGCCATCTATGCTAGTATTTTGTAAATAAAACATTAAAAACAATATTATTTGTTTATTATTACTTCTATTTTGGGGAAAGGTCATACCTTTTCCCAGGGACATCCTCTTGACCACTTATAAATGAGGGTTATGTTTTGAAAATATTCGAGCTGTTATTCTCATTACTTTCTCTTTATTGCTTTACTCACAGATTTGCTAGAACACATTTTTTTTTTTTTATTGAAAGGATTGTAATATTTTAAAATTCAAAGATATTGTACATGACATAGTAATGTAGAGTAGCTAAATGCTTGACTTTGGGGAAGTTAGGATGTGCATTTTGACATTGTATCATTTTATCTTGTGGAAATAATTACTATAGATTATAAATCCCATCATGGCAGCTAAAAAGAACTAAAGGACCATAATCTTCTCACTAGAAAATAAAAGGACGATGCATTCATAGAAGCACAAATGCATTCTTATAGTTTTAACATTGCGATTAAACATACAGCACATCATGACACTAATTTACTCGCCCAACTCTGAGAGGCCAACTGGACATTGGCCACAGACAGTCATTATTGATTATTGTTGCCATAGTAAGAAACCCAAATTGAGATCAAAGCTTCAACCCTGAACCGTGCATCTTCTCTTCCATGACACGGTCAACTCTCTCCCCCATCTCGACACTCATGTGATTCACCCAATCTCCGACGTCGCCTTTCCTAAAGAACGACTTGGTCTCTTGTCCAGTCGATAACCTCCCGCTCTTGTTCACCTCCAGCATGCTCAAACTATCGAAGCTACACATCCTCACTATGCCGTCCACGGTCCCATCTCTCAGCTCTTGTTCGCCGAATGGACAACCTAAGAAGTCGGCGAGCCTCTTGACATGAACATGCGGGTCCTCTTTCATGTCCTCGTACCTCAAGAACAACGCCCTGTCAGGCATCTCCAAGCTCACCTTGTAGTATCCCTGCACGTGGTCCCAGTAGGGTCCAAACGGGCTTACGCCCTGGCAGAAAGCATCGAGGCACTCTCCGAGCGGCATCCCACCTGTCTCTTTGGACCTCAGCTTGTTGGCGAAGTGCCAGAGCGAGACGAAGGTGTCCTTAGGGTTCCTGCACAGGTACACCAGCTTGCACCCAGAGTCCTTGACCGACTGTGGGAGTGATTGATAAGGCAAGTGGGTAGCGAAGAGCCTGGGGGGTGGTAGTGAATTGAGATTGGGGATCTCTTGCCCGAAGTAGAGCTTGAGCTCCAAGAATGGCACGAGGTCGTGGGGGCTTTGGGTGAGGAGAGGGTGTTGTTGCATTGAAGCCGGGTACTTGGCCCGGTTCGAGAGACAGAAGATGATGGCCTTCAACCAGGTGGTGCCGGACTTGGGGCCGGTGATGAGGAGGATGTCGGTTTCTTGGGCTCGGAAGTTGTCTTGGCAAGCGAGGACCCCGTTCAAGAGCTTCGGGGCAACCCAGAAGCCTTGGTATTGGTAGAGAGAGGGGGTAACCCAGCCTTTTTCGTGAGGGAGCGAGGGAAGCAGGTCTCGGCATTTTTGGGAGATGTCATCTTCTTGCAAGTACTTTGCTTGGGAAGGTTGAGAGGGTGTCATGATGGAAGAAGTGATGGAGAATTTCAGAGTGAAGTGTTAGTAATATAGCTACTTTAGACCCACCCACTGGCTGAGATGGTTGAGGGCTTGCCTTTCCTCTCCGGAGGTTCTGGGTTTGAACTCCCTGATTGACTCCGTGATTTAAGTGGAGGTCCATGGCAGTGGATTGCTGTACTAGTCTTCTCTGAGGTATAGTCGTGAATACCGAATCGGCGTAAGCTGACAAGGGAAAGTGGATCCTCAGTCATCAATATATATATATAGCTACTTTAGGCTCGGCGAGAGGACAAAAGGGGGTTCGCTTATCGTTAGATAGAGAGGCTTAGTGCATAAGAAAATTTATATTGCTCGGTCCATTAGTGCTTTTGAATAATGGAAGAAATCCGGAAAGGCTTTAGCTAACTCCTTTTTCCACATGTAGTGGGTGTTTAATAAGTTAATCACTGTGTGTATAGGTCTTACTCGGTCAAATTGATATTTCTCGATACCTTACATTCAGATATTTTATATCATCTTTATATAAAGAGATTTTGGGAATACTTTTCGTACTCCTCGCATTATCCGCAACTCCCGTATTACTTAAAAACATGACAATTTTGGTAATTAAGCTTTTGAGTTAGGACGATTGTCAGGTATTTTGGGAACCACAAATAAGTCTCTCCCTCCTTAATTGCTTCATTGTGTCCTATTCTCTCAAACCTACCTAGCATCACTCATTAAATTTATCGGTTTAAACCGGTAACTACTCCTACTACTTAGGACGTTGCATTTGTCTGCATGCATCAAGATACCAGAAATCTAAATCTAGCTCCCACCTAACACGTATATACCAGACGTGGAGGGGGGTGGTTACTTCAATGAATCTTCTAAGTGGAAAATATTTTAAAATATTAGGATTATGTGCTCAAACACGATGAAATAGAGGGAAATCGAGACACAAAATGTATCATGATTTACCCTTAAACTAGGACTACATTTAGTAGAAGATTCCACTATAATTAACATCCTTACCACTTTCTATCACAACCCTCAATTACAAGAGAGATATATACACAGTAGTCGTTCATGAGCTCAAATCTAAACTACTAATAAAATATGGGCTCAAACTATAGAAGTCCTTTGGCAGCTTGAGAGCACTGTCCCCGCCACGCCGCCCGCTCACTGAGGAACAAGATCCCTGTGCCTTCCTATCGATGAGGAATATGAACTACGTCCCAATATTAAAAGTATCATGCTCTCACTTGATATCACAAATAAATCAAAATGTTCAGTATTGTTTTAAAATTTTTGACATACTTGTTGAAAACTGAAAGGGGAGGTCACCGTTTGAGTGTGTAGTACCATGACACAGCATTAGCACCTCATGAATATTGGTTACAAATCTAATCTACGAAAATTCAGACTCCGAGATGTTTCAATTTTCGTTACTTTTTTAGAGTAAATTAGTTATAAAGAATTTGAGTGAATTTTTGTCCTCTTTCTCCTCGATGTTCTAGAAAAGATAGTCGCTATTGATGTACCTTACGATCATCTCTCAGGATAATCTGAACAAATCTTATTAGGTCAACAACTCTATAAGACACTAGTCGACCATCTTTTGCAGTTAACGTTGCCATCTTAACAAGCAACGATTAAAAATGCGGAAGTTTGGAGGTCTTACTCCCTCTAGTGCGTTAATAATTGAGTATTTTCAGTGGAGACGTTAAATGGAGAGGGTTATTGCATGAGAAGATTCATTGCTGGGTCCCTCTCGAATAATGTTAAATATCCGAGCAGGCTTTACCTAACTTGATATCACAAATAAATCAAAATGATCAGTATTGTTTTAAAAATTTCGACATACTTGTTGAAAACTGAAAGGGGAGGTCACCGTTTGAGTGTGTAGTACTATGACACAGCATTAGCACCTCTATGAATATTGGTTACAAATCTAATCTACGAAAATTCAGACTTAGAGATGTTGCAATTGTCGTCACTTTTTTAGAGTAAATTAGTTATAAAGAATTTGAGTGAATTTTTGTCCTCTTTCTCCTTGATGTTCAAGAAAAGATAGTCGCTATTGAAGTACCTTACTAGTCGACCATCTTTCGCAGCTAACGTTGCCACCTTAACAAGCAACGATTAAAAATGCCGAAGTTTGGAGGCCTTACTCTCTCTAGTGCATTAATAATCGAGTATTTTCAGTGGAGACGTTAAATGGAGAGGGTTATTGCATGAGAAGATTCATTGCCGGGTCCTCTCGAATAATGTTAGAAATCCGAGTAGGCTTTACCTAACTCGTTTCTTTTCTGACATACACAGGCTTTAACTTGCAATTTGTGGCCCATCCGTGTCCGTGTTCATGAGTTATAGGGGTGAGCGATTCCCGGTTCTAGTTCGGTTCCGTTTGAAACCTGAACCTACCCTCGGGTACAAGTTCTTCATTTTTTGAAACCTGGAACCTACCCATCAAAACCAAGAACCCGGAACCTATCCATCAAAACCAAAAGCCCTGAACCTACCCTGTCATAGGTTCCGAGGTTGGTTCCAGGTTTCAACAGGTTCTTTTTTCTTGTTTCTTTTTTTGTTCATTTTAGATTTGAACTATAACAAAGAAGGAAATAGACAAATTAAAGCTTCTATATTAGCTCAAGCCAAGATCAGAAAAAGGATGGCAACTTAGCAACTTTTGTTGTGACAAACACAAGAAAATCACTAATGCAAGCAACAAACTTTGGCCAAGCATGATTGGTTTTTATTTTAATTTGTTCTAGTTGTCAAGCTCTTGTACTAGTGTACCTTCTGCTTCTGATACTTGATACATATAGCACTTAGTGCGCATTCTTTTGCATTTGATTGCAGGTCTTGCAATGTAGATACTGTAGTCTTCAGGTTAGATGCCATATAAGATATGTAGAATTCCAAAATTGGATTTTGCGGAAAGTAAAATGTAAGTTAATACCTAGATAATCAAATTGTAAGCTTGTGGCGATGAAAGAAATGCAAGATAGAGAATAGACCCAAGGTGGCGTGAGTCACCTAGTGTCCATCTAGCAAGAAATATGGCTGATGCAGCAACTAGAGAAGGAAGAAAACTCAGGAACTCATACTTGACCAATGTCAGCTTCGCAAGGTAATCCGCTTAGTACTCCAATTCAAGACTAGGGCTCTGGAGATTTTACAAGCAATTGATGGACAAATGGTTAAATTTCTTAAGATTAAGGAACGTGGTATTTTCCTAAGCTCAAGCTAGCATGGAGTAGATCAATGACCCTTACTACATACTGAAAGGGGCTAGTGTAAACACCTAGGGGGTGAATAGGTGTAAATAAAATTTTTCACAATACTTAGTAGAAGTAGTTTGCCTTTAGAAGATAATAGATTGAGGACGTAATCAGCTTTAAACAATTATATAAATCTACAAATAAAAGTAAGAAATTCAAGGAAAGAGAATTTAAACACAAGGTTTATAGTGGTTCAGCTTAGACCAAGCTTACATCCACTCTCTGGCACTGATAGCCCATTGGCTGGATTTCACTATGAATCAAAAGAGATTTTACAACTTGTGATCTTCGACTTTCTCAATGAAGAGTCTCTGATGGTCTCTCACAAAGTCTCACTATGTGTTTCTCTCTTTTCTATACAACTTTGAGCTCAGTTAATGAAATAGCAAAGAACTAGAAGACCTCAGATTTTGAAAATTTTCTTTTACGCACACATTTGAACAACTAACGAGTCCACCTTATATACTCATTCATGTATTTACAACCGTTGGAACTTTCTAAAAGAGTTCTTCCAATCTATTTGTTGGACGGAATCAATCAAGGTGATTTCGAGTCATTAGAAGATTGTGATGAAAGCCCGTTAATCATGTGTGCCCAAACAATCAGGATCTTAGTTTCCATAAGTAAAACCTTCCAAGTTTGCTTTGCCTTTCAAAAGATCTTCATATCGGAGTAGATTCCAATAAGAACAATCAATTAAGTGGATGCTATATCCAGCCATAAGATCTTCTAAAAACCATACGAAACGAATCATTGAAGATAATATCGCATTTGGATAAGTCTTCATTCTTCGGTTTGAAAACTGTCAGTGAGGGCAAACTTTGAGATGATGATCTGACGATCTTCAAACTTTGACAAAAGAGTTTGGAATTCTTTAGACTATAACACTTGAGTCTGCAAGTCTTTAGACTAGACTTTTTGGAAAAGTTTTGTCAGCTTCAAAACAATAAAGAAGTTTTCTCCAACACGTACATTGCTTGAGCTGCTCAAATAAATCTCCTGAGAAATGAAATGTTTGATTCTCTTAAAAAGTAAACCAAATGAGAGTTCTATATGTTGCGGAAACTAAGGAAAGTTTTTGTAGTGGGTGTGAATATCCGAAAGCCGAAATAATTCAATAGTTGGCCCTCCATTTTCAGTACTCACCAATACACAGCAATGTGAATCTTTTACATCCGAATAGACAACTAAATTCATATTTTTCTAGAGAAAACATTGTTTAATGTATAATTTGGTGATTCCTTATGGTTAATGTGTTTCATAATAATAACTACAGCTGCATAATAATGAAGGTTGAGCAATTGTTGGTGTTGCTCATCTTAGTTAGGCAAACAATCAAGCTCAAGCAAGCAAGGACTTTGACTATTCCATAGGTCTCTGTCACTTGAGCAAAAATGCGGAGGAAAAACTATTTTGAAAAGAGCAATAAATCATTTGTTCCTGTTAATGGTGACAAATGCAAGCTTACACCTTATACAAAAACAAGCCATCATTGATTTGCAGCTCAATGCGGATAGACAGTAGATATAACGATGATTAGAATGTGCTCACGTTTAGTATATTGCCAGCTAAAATAGCAGTAAGGAAGAAATGACCAAGTTCCTTCCATTTTCCCAGGAAAAGAAAAGCAACAAGCTGAAACCTTTGACTTAGAGTAGATCATGCTATTGACGTACCTGAATATGTGAGGGGCGCAAAAAATGCGACCAAGTTCCTTCCATTTTCCCAGCAAAAAAATAAAAAACAACAAGCTGAAACCTTTTGACTTTGAGTAGGTCATGCTATTGATGTACCTGAATATGTGAGGGGCGCAGAAAATGCTACTTCCTCAAAGATTCAATCGTATAGTCATTACAACCCAAATCTTCAAAGGACTTTCATTTATGGAAGTCACTATTGGAGGAAACTTTCCAATGCAAACTTAGATATTTTGAGTCAGATCTAAAGTCATCCATGGACACCCCCTTGATATGGCTAGTATAAGTACCTAGAGGGGGGTGAATAGATATATAAAATATTTTTCTCGATAATTCCACAATACTAGATAGTTGATAGATTTGAGACAAATAATAATCAACGTAAGACTGAGAGAAGGAAAGAGAAAATTAAACACGTGGATTATAGTGGTTCGGCTTATTTCAAGCCTACGTCCACTCTTCTGCACTGACGGCCTATTGGCTGGATTCCATTATGAACAAAGAGATGTTACAGCGTTGATCTTCCTTGATTTCTTGGTGTAGATGATCTACCACACTCGCTCAAGGTCTCACTAAGTATAAATACTGTCTGTGTATACAATTTCGCTTATAATGTATTGACTAATAATCAAGGTGCTTCAGACTCTGGAATTTCTCTATCGATCACACACTAAAACAACTAGAACGTCTTCCTTTATACTCCTTTATGCCTTCATATCTGTTGGCACTTCCCAAAGGAATTCCTCCAATCTACCTGTTGGACGGAATCAATTAAGAAGATCATTCGAGCTATTAAAGGAACCTAACGATAGCCCATCAATCTTGTTCGCCCATACAATCAGGATCTTGGTTTCTAAAAATAGAACATTCCAAGAATATTTTGTCGACCATCGGATCTTCAAACGATCTAGATTACGGATAAAAGAATCCGTTATTTTCTTTATTCAGCCAAGAGATCTTCTCCAGAGGATAGGATTAAATCCTCAACCATATACTTCGGCTCTGGATATCCTTCGTCACTAGATTAGAAAGACTATCGATGAGAATAGTCTTGAGTCTTGAGTCTTAAGTCTGGTGATCAGAAAGTTTTTAGACTCTAAACAGAAGGTTTGCGAATATCCAGACTAGATTGATAGAAACGTTTTGTCAGCTTCAAAATATTCTGGAAAGATTTCTTCAACAATCTCCCCATTTTTTATGGTGACAAAACTTTCCTGTAGATTTGAACAACTTTGACCTGCAAAAACATTTATCAAGTAATATGGCTATCTCATAAAGATTAATAAAACAACCAGACTCTGCATCCACAAAAAATTGGTTAGTCTTTCATGAGTAATACCATACAACAACACTTGATATAAATGCAAACACTCAAGCATCAAAATCTACACCCAATTCAGTCAAATTCAAGTTCACACCTAAGTTCACTCAAGTCATACTAAAAAACAAACATATTCAACCACAAAAACAAACAAGTCATACTAAAAAACAAACATATTCAACCACAAAAACAAATTTAAAGTCAAAGTTTGAAGTTAAGTTCAAATTGCAATTCTCCCCCTTTTTGTCATCATTAAAAAAGGTGAGAAAAGAGTCAGGTCTGCTTGGGAATGCGCACGATTTGGAAATCTTCCATCGACTGGACTATGCCTTCTAGCCTCTTTAAGTCATCCCTTATATGAGCTACCTCCTCTCCTTTGGCATTGGCTTGAATTTGTAGAGCGAGGTCTTTCATTTTGTCCTCCAAGGTAACTGAAGATGCTTCTTGAGTTGTAAGCTTTGGAAGGTTGGAGTAGGTTCAGACTTTTCATAATGAGTCAGACTAGATTCATCTTGCGTAGATTCTTGAAATTTGACATTCATTGACTCATCCACAGACTGGCTCTTCTTGTTATAGACTCTGTAGGCTTTGCTTGATGTAGAATATCCAAGGAAGATGCCTTCATTTGACCTTTCTTCAAACTTACCAACTCGATCTTTTGTATTTTTCAATATAAATCATTTGCAACCGAACACATGAAAGTATGAAATGATGGGCTTTTTATCTTTGAATAACTCATAAGGGGTCTTTTCTAGAATAGGTCTTAGGAAGACTCTATTGATGATATAGCACGCTGTTGAAACAACTTCAGCCCAAAATCGTGAAGAAATTTTACTTTCAATTAAAAGAGTTCTAGCCATTTCTTGAAGAGATCTATTCTTTCTTTCCACAACTCCATTTTGCTAAGGAGTATATGGAGAGGAGAACACATGCTTAAATCTAGATTCATCACAAAATTTTGTAAAATCTTGATTTTCAAATTCACATCCATGATCTATTCTTATACTAGAGATAACACAACCTTTTTCATTTTGAACCTTTTTAGCAATTTTTTCAAAATACGAGAAGGTTTCAGACTTACTTGCAAGGAAATATACCCAAGTAAAGCAGGAGTAATCGTTAACAATTACTAGACAATATTTCTTACCTCCAATGCTCTGGGTTCTGGTTGGTCCAAAGAGATCCCTATGTAGCAGCTGTAGTACATGATTAGTAGAGACATGATTTATTGGCTTGAATGAATTTATTACCTACTTTCCCTGAATACATGGTGTGCATGGATTGGACTTTTGGAATAATAATTTGGGTAGACCTCGAACAAGCTGCTTTGATGAGATTTTGGTTGATTGCTTCATGTTGACATGACCAAGCTCTTTATGCCATAAGCTTGCTTCGTTTTGGATTGAGATTAGGCATTGCGATTCATTTGGTTTCACATCCAGAAGATAGATATTTCAATGTCTTCGACCTATGAAAGACTGAGTAGAGTCTCTACTGGTTCCAGAACATGTTCCTTCTTGAAAGAAGGTCTTAAAACCAGTGTGACACAATTGACTAATGCTGAGAATATTGTAATTGAGTCATTCCATTAGAGAAACGTTACTTATTGTGAGATTTCCAATTTTCATAGTTCCAAATTCCACAATACTTCCTTTGCTATTATTTCCTCCAAAGGAAACTTTTCCACCATTTACTTGAACAAGTTTTATGAAGCAATTTGAGTCTCCTGTCATGTGTCTTGAGCATCCTGTCAAGATACCACTTTACCTTTTTCTTGATGGAGACCTACATTTAAAAGAGAGTCTCAAGCTTTCTTTGGTACCCAAAATTTTCTTGGGTTCTTTAGTGTTAGTAAGATAAACAGTATTAGCCCATACTTTCTTAACAGGTTTCCAAACCATAGGACACTCTTTTTCAAAGTGATCCGAACTGTTGCACTTTGAACATCTAAGGCCATTTCGACCTACAGACTTTACGAAAACTTTCTTGAAATGATTTTTGTAAGCCTCTCTCGAGGTCTTTTCTTAATTCTTTCTTTTACTTTAGGAAAATCAATCAAGGGAATTGTTTCTACCGTCATGCCTAGACCGGACTTATTGAAGTAAGGTCTTTGAACTGAAAGAACATTTTCAAGTTTTTCGGACCCTATCGAAAATTTCTTTGAAATATTTGATAAGTTAGTTTTTAAAAAAGCATTTTCTTTCAAAAGATTATCTTCTTTTTCTTTAAGAGTAGAAACATTCAAGTCTAAACTTTTAATTCTTTCTTCTAAAATGTTTTCCTTTTGTTTTAGAGCTGAGTTTTCCTTTTTAAGTTTGGAAATTCTTTTGAGAGAATTCTTAAGACTAAAACACAGTTCATCAATGTATTTAGAGATTTTGACAGGAATTTTAAAATCACTTACCTTAAATTCACTGTCTGAGTCTGATCCAAAATCTGAGTCTGAGTCTGAGTGTGCCATCAGACATAGGTTGGCATATTCATTATCACTTTCTTCACACTCTATATCACTCCAGGTTTCGGCTTTGATAGCCTTTCGAAACTTTTCAGCTTTTCCTTTTTTCTTCTTCAGAAAAGGACAGTTGGGTTTGATGTGTCCCTTTTTCTTACATTCGAAGCAAACTACATCTCTGTTTGGTTCCTCATCATCAACAGACTTGGTCTGCTGTCTTTGGAAACTTTGTTTCTTTGAGTTGAACATTCTTCTTTTTCTATTTAGTTTTTTGAATCTTCTTATCATGAGAGCAAGCTCCTCATCGTCCATATCATCTTTAGAATCTGTATCATCATAATCATCATTTGATTAATGCAATTGATTTCTTACCTCTTGGATCTTCGTCTTCATTAATTTGTTCCACTTCATAAGATTGAAGAGTTCCAATTAGCTCGTCGACAGATAGTGGCATAATTCTTTGCGTTTCTCTTATTGAAGTTATTATGTGATTCCAATCCTTGGAGAGTTTATGCAGTAGCTTGTTTACCTTCATAGGATCAGAAATTTTCTGTCCTTGATTCTCAAGACCATTGACAATATCTGTAAAACGGCTAAACATGTCAGTTATAGATTCTCTTGGTTTCATTTTGAAGGCTTTATATTGACCGATGAGAATGTTAATTCTGGTTTCCTTCACTCGATCTATTCCTTCATAGGTGATATGTAATCTGTCCCACACTTCTTTTGCTATAACACAATGAGATATTCTGTTATATTCAGTTGGTGACAAAGCACAATATAAAGAGTAAATTGCTTTTGCATCGAGTGCTTGTCTCTTGTTTATCTCTTCCTGAGTCATTCCGCTGGTCTCAACAATTTATTTCCCTCTTTCAGAGACTAATGCAGCTGTATGAGTAATTCATTTTTCTATAACGTCCCATTCTAGAGGATCTTTTGATCATAGGAAAGCTTTCATCTTGTTCTTCCAGATGTTGTAATCATTTCCATCAAAGTAGAATGGTCTGGTATTACTTTGCCCTTCCATCAGCCCTGGTGCTAGCATACTAGCCATGGATCTTTTACTCTGAAGTAAAACACTTCAAATAAAGTGAGTACACAAGCTCAAATACCAATTGATATGGCTAGTATAAGTACCTAGAGGGGGGTGAATAGGTATATAAAATATTTTTCTCGATAATTCCACAATACTAGACAGTTGATAGATTTGAGACAAACAATAATCAACGTAAGACTGAGAGAAGGAAAGCGAAAATTAAACACGCGGATTATAGTGGTTCGGCTTATTTCAAGCCTACGTCCACTCTTTTGCACTAATAGCCTATTGGTTGAATTCCACTATTAACAAAGAGATGTTACAGCGTTGATTTTCCTTGATTTCTCGGTGTAGATGATCTACCACACTTGCTCAGGTCTCACTAAGTATAAACACTGTATGTGTATACAATTTCACTTATGATGTATCGACTAATAATCAAGGTATTTCAGATTCTGGAATTTCTCTATCGATCACACACTAAAACAACTAGAACATCTTCCTTTATACTCCTTTATGCCTTCATATCCGTTGGCACTTACCAAAGGAATTCCTCCAATCTACCCGTTGGACGGAATCAATTAAGAAGATCATTCGAGCTATTAAAGGAACCTGACGATAGCCCATCAATCATGTTCGCCCATACAATCAAGATCTTGGTTTCCAAGAATAGAACATTCCAAGAATATTTCGTCGACCATTGAATCTTCAAACGATCTAGATTACGTATAAAAGAATCCGTTATTTTCTTTATCCAGCCAAGAGATCTTCTCCAAAGGATAGGATTAAATCATCAACCATATACTTTGGCTCTGGATTTCCTTCGTCACTGGATTAGAAAGACTGTCAATGAGAATAGTCTTGAGTCTTGAGTCTGGTGATCATAAAGTGTTCAGACTCTAAATAGAAGGTTTGCGAATATCCAGACTAGACTGATAGAAATGTTTTGTCAGCTTCAAAATATCCTTGAAATATTTCTCCAACACCCCTATCCCATCCTAGGGGGATGAGTAGCATCCAACGGCGATGTGAACGACAAGGGGCTGAGCAGTGAAGTGAGTGAAGGGTGATGGCGTGTAGTGGAAGTGTCAAGGGAGGTCTAGTGATAGTGAGCATGCGGCAACAGTGGCGCGATGGCGATGAAGACACGAGTCTCACGGCAACAATGACAGCACGAACGGTGCGACGAAGATGGCGGCTGTCGTAGCTCGACCCACAACCAAGGGAGGAAGAGCTCGGTTCGAGCGAAGGTGGTGGTAATTCGAAGCAATGATGGCCCAGAAAGCCGAGCAAGCAACGGCAAAAGATGGTGATGGTGGCTTGGGGATGACGGCAGTGGCTCATGGCTGCAAGCGGTGGCATAAACAACGTGACAGGTCGTCGAGCTCAACGGCGAGACGGCTTTTTGGACGAGCGATGGGTGGTGGTGGTTCAGTGGCCAAGAGGTGGTGATGAGTAGGGCGTTGGGCGGCAGTGGGTGAAGCAGTAGCCAACAAAAGAAAGGAAGAAGAAGAAGAAGAGAAGAAGAAGGGGGGACTTCGGCTAAGAGAGGGGAAAGAGAAAAGAAAAGAGAGAAGAAAAGAAAAAAGTTTGAGAGTGGGTAGGAAGTGACGTGAGGAGAAAAAAAGGGAGAAAAGAAAGAGAGAGAGAGAGAGAGAGAGAGAGAGAGAGAGAGAGAGAGAGGGGAAGGGGGAAGAATCGACAGAAGAGGGGGAATCATGTGGGGGGAAGAGAGGAGAAAGAGGAGAGAGAGAGAGAGTTTAGGGTTTTTTTTTTTTTTTGGACCCTAACCGGGAACTAGAGAACCGAACCCCACGCTCACCCCTAATGAGTTGTTCCGCGGAAACTTGTAGATTCATAATTATAGTGGACTGAATTAATTAATTGTGAGGTATCAAGGAAGGGGAGGGAGGACATGAGGAGCAACATTGCGCATGGACTCTTGCTAGGTTTGGTGTATGGGGATTTAGATTCAAGGTTTGGTAAGTTTCAGGAAGCTTTTACCATAAGAATGAATAATATGTTGGAGAGGATGAGAAAACCATAATTGGTGTTTGTTTGGTAATCAAGTCAATTCTTAATAATTTCTATTCTTTTATTCTTCGAAATAAAAAAAAAAATTCATTTTGTAACATCAGATGATTTTTCTATCTTGGAAATAGATTAATGGCTAGAGAATAAATCTAGAATAGAAAAAGAAGTAGAAAAAAAGTTATTTATTTATTCTAGAACAGATTTTCAAATCGTCATTGTTTTTTTCTTTTCTTCTTTCTCCTAAGCACCGATATTCTTTGGGAGCTTTCGTGTTGTGTCGAACACTCCAACATGTGTCCAACACTCTCGAACATTCTCCGACATTTAGTCAACACATGCCAAAATATTTGTTACCTTTTCAACTTCTCAACACTTTTCGAGTCGGAATTCCGATATGTGAGATTTCAACACGTGATTACAATACGCAAGGTTAATTTTAAAATTTTCAATAAATGAAGGGTCAAAACGTATATATGTAAAAAATAATAATAATAATTGGTAAAAAAGAAAAATCTAATTTTCTCCTCTCTTCGACTCTCAGTTCCTGTGATATGTAATTCACTTCTTAAATTTTTTTTTTTCTTCTCCTTAAACACATCTGACATGTGAGTTCAAAATATGAATTGCTTTTTTTCTTCAAGTTTTATGAATCATTGGAATGGAATTGAATTTGATAAATTGAAATAATAAATGATATTAATAAATGATGGATTGATGTTTACAGGGTAAATTCATTCTATGCTTTTTTTATTATTTATTTATCCATGAATTTGAATCAAATTAATTTGATTGAAAATAATCATAAAATGATAATTGATTATATATATAGGACCTAGGCTTAGAATCAAAGAAGACGAAGTCAGTTTTTTGTAAGTATGCCTTTCAACAATAGGCAAACCCTTTGTTCAAACCCTTTAGGGATAGCCTTTTAGCATAAAACTCCTCAAACTTTTAGTTCAAGGCCTTAAGACACTCAAATATGCTAGGATGATAACATTTCTAGCTATCCGAGCTACATTTCTTAGAGGATCATACCAGGCTGGAAAAGAAGAAGTGTTTAGAAGGACATTTAGAGTTTTTTTTAACAAATACTTACTTTACTTCAAGGGACTCTATCCCACACATTACATCATTCTTACCTTTTATAAACATTAGAAGGTCACAAACAAATAAGGACAAGGCTCACGGGTCCTAAAACAAACAGATTCTCTGGAAAATCCAGTTGGGAATTATTCTCAGTAATATGAACATTGACAATGAATAGTGATTATCCTAGCCTACTGCTATAGTGATTGCTACAATAACTTGCTATATTGATCTGCTACAATCAGCAATCTCTTCCGTCATGAGCATTGTAGTCATAGTCTGAGTTATCAGAACTATGCATTTCTACTAGAAGATGTTCTTCGTATTTTTGCTCAAGTCTTGCAAGTGGATCTTTAGAGGGAGTTTGAGTATTCCACATGTTTGCCTCATTTGACGAAGATGCTTCTTCATGATTCCTAGAGGACCCCGTTGTGTTGGTAGGCACGTTTGGTTGAGGCCAATTAGGTGGTTGAGCATAGTAAGATATGTCAATCCCTAGAGATAAAGACATGGGTCCTTAATCATAGGGGTTTTGAGAGGGAGGACCCCCTATTGTGCATAGGGGACTTGGGACGATTGTGCAAGGCCATCTGTGTCTGTCATTTCTCTCTCATGTGATGATGGGATTGTCCTTATAGTATGTCTAAATTCTTCAAGTGCTTCTTTGACCTTTGGTGCAAGGTTGTAATGATCCCATGCAATTGGTACATTATAATTCCATACATATTAAGGAATGGTCTTGTTCTCTTGGCACAAAACTTTTTGGAGTTCTCATTACTGATGTTCACAGCAACCAACAGGTCCTAGAAAAGATTTGTAAATTCAAGCTTCCTTAAGGTGCGGTTGAAGTTTATAGGATGTGGTTTATGTACTTTGTGAAGCATGGGTGAGTGAAGCCATTATTTTTTACAAAAACCCATGGTTGTCCAAAGAACAGAATAGTGTGAATCTCGGGATCTGATTAGACAGTTCTGAGTTCTTGCTGTAGCAGGTGCTTCCAGTGAGCGGGAGGATAAAACCAATTGAGAAAAGCTAAGAGGTTTCTGTCACTTGCCTTTTCTATGTTTCGATTGAGCCCGAATATTTTGGTTAGATTGGCAATGAACCTTCTAGTTGGAATTTCGATACCTATTAAGTACTTATTGGTTAAGTACCATAGTAACCATTGCAACTGATCGAGGAAGTGGTCTTCCTTCCATATTAGAATGTGAATGAACGAATAGCTGGAATTTATTCCAAAATGATAAAGGATCGAACCTCTATGGAGTCTGAATAGATCTGTGTGGCATTACCACATGAGGTTTTCCAGATTTTCAATAAGGTTGTCATTCTAGATCTGTTTAACAATGTCCTGGGGGTATTGTCAACTTGGCAAGTCTCGTATTCTCTCAATCTTGTACTTTTCATTGTGGTGAAAAGTATAAAAAGCATACCTCATGATGTACATGTTGATTTCTATTGGTGCCTTTAGTCTGGACAAGAAATCAACAATCACATTCTTTTTCCCAGCAATGTGTTTAGTTTCAAAAGGGTATTTTGAAAACCATTCAACCCATCGAAGCAATTGAGAATGTGGAATTTGTTCTGTTTGAACTTGGTCATCTGGAAGAAAGATGTCATGTCTAGTTTTACCATGAAGTGATGGCCAATGAGATGGAATTCGAACTTTTTTATTTCATTTTTCACCACCAAGATTTATTTGAAAGTGGAATGATAATACATTTTAGCTTGGAGAATTTTTCCACTTTTGTAAGCACACAAGTGCCTCTTACCATCAATTACTTTGAACAGGATGACTGCCCAATATTCATCATTTGCATTAGTTTAGGGAATTCTCTTTCCTATTGATGAAATTTGTAATGGAGGAAGAGTCTGCATGATCTTCTTCAGTTCAACGATTACTTTAGTTTGAGATTTTCCCCAAAGTGGGGGTTCTTCTTCAGCATTGATTTTAGTAGAATCAGTAGTTTTGTAATGTTTGGAACAAAATATTTGAGATAATTAATTATCTCAAGAAATTTCTGAACTTGTTTTGTTGTGAAATTATCTTTAGGGAATTTTAGCAATTCCCGAGTAATGTGTGGCTTTGGATAGTATATTCTTTTGTTAAGGTGTATACAAAAAATTCAATTTCCGTCTGAGCAATATTCATATTTATTTGAGAAAGCATAATCCCATATTTCTTTACAATGTTTGCAAACTACCCGAGAAGTTGGCAATGGGATTCCTTATCATTCCTTGTTACCAAACTCTGAGCGAAACTCATTCAGATTCAGACTCTAAAGACCTTTTTTTTTTTTTTTCATATATCCCTCATTTCTTCATAGCAAAACCCCGGCATATTTTCAAGTCAAATCCATTATCCTTATTTTCCTATGAAAATCTTCACTTCGAAGTTTGCTAAACCCATCACTGTCATTGCTCTCACGAGATACTAGTGCAAGTTCTTCAATTTTTGATACTAAAATTCTCCTGAAGAATATTGGACTTCTTATATTCAATATTTTAATTTTGTCTCAAGAGATACTTTTTCTACAAATGTGAGAACCACTCTAGTAATTATTCAGCTTTTCCCCCAATGTTCCATAACCACAAAAATCTTCAAATCCATCCAATAAAAATTTGATCATTGGCTAGGACATCACGACTCAAATTTCTCAGCTTTGTATCATCCTTGGAAAATGTCTAAAGTATAAGGACCAATTCTCTGAATTCATTAATATCTAAAGACTTTTTTCCATCCAAATAAATCTACTAGATCTGATCATGCAGAAATTGTTAGAATCCTATTTAGAATCCCATTCTGAATTCTCTCAAAATGTTCTCATTCTTTATGGAAAAATCCAGAATTCTTTATCTGCATTCCTTTTTTTTTTTAAATGAAGATATCAATCCAACCAAGGCGAGTCATATGGGAATGAAGCCAGAATACCTGGTTTTTGCTCAGAAGGAATGCTCAGAACTATTGCAACAAGGCCTTATTGAAATTTCATATTCTCAATAGGCATGTGAGGCATTTTATGTCAATAAGTGTGCCAAACAAAACAAAGGAAATATGCAATTGGTAATAAACTATCGACCTCTTAATCTTTTCCTTCAGGATGACAAATTTCCCATACCTTCCAAAAATTTCCTTTTTACCTGATTATCCAAGTTCCATATCTATTTCAAATTTGATATTAAAGCCGAATTTTGGCAATTGCGTATTCATCCTAAAGACAGATCTAAAATAGGGTTATGTATTTCAAACCAACATTTCCAATGGAAAGTTATTCTTTTAGGATTAAAAGTAGCTCAATCTTTATTCCAAAAGGCCATGTGTCGAATTTTCCAACCAATCCTGACAAATGCAGTAGTATACATTGATGACATCTTACTCTACACACCGAATGGGTGTAGTCATACGACTCAAGAAGCAAGTATTGCTGAAGTTTCCTTTCGTAATGCTTCCGTGTTCGCATCTGGCATATTAGTCCTATCAGCTTGCCTATCCATGTCTTCTCTTGCCACGAGTAAGTTTGTACGTACTTGCACAGCAATGACACCTTCGCCCAGTCCGAGATGGCCGTGAAGAAAAGCTGTGTAAGCTCCACCAATACAAATGTTATTAGTATTAGTGCTGTGACGAGAACGTCGATGCTACGCCTGCCTGCAGTAGCAAGTTGAACTTCATCTTGAGTCTATATGAGTAGTACCGCGGGAAACAAAGTCCAATCGTCACCAGAAAACCAAAGACCAAAAGCAAGAGCTCCACCACCTTTACTTTCCAAAGGCCCGGCCGGAAGGTGTACTGTTTGTTGGTATAGAATAAATCGTGAAGAAAGGAAAGCTCTTGTTCAATGAGCCCAAATGCTCGCTCGTAGCCATTTCCTTTAGCAGACAAGTGCTGGATCAACTTCCACACCTTTTCGTGAGCTTGTTTGGGCAATGAATAGCTGCTAAATCTTAAGCAAAGAAGCTTGACTGAAAACGAGAGGCAAATGTCCTTGAGCTTGTTGTCTTCGTCCCCACCTCCCGATTTGAAAAGCCATCCTCAGCAGTTCCACACCTTCTCGATGGTGACGACTCTGTCAGTGATCTCCAATGACATGCGGTAGTTCGGCGCTTCTCTTTCTATTGACTTCTTCATTAACGTATAACTTGCCTCTTCCCCTCGCATGATATAGTTGTATCCTCTCATCCGGTTGGGATCGCCCCCTGACGACCGGTGCTCAGAGCTCATGTAGTCAGCAATCAATTTGGTGGTCCTCTCTCGGCCATACCCACTCACCATGGTGAGATTATGCTCTTTGACGGACCTTGAGCAGCCCCATTAAGAGTAGAACAAAGAGCACCAAAATCACTGGCGACATGATCCCGTACACTAACAACAGAATGAGTACCCCGGCAGTCTTGATCACATATTGCCAAGAATAGTTCTTCCACTGCTTGCAGTCCTCAAGGCTGTAGGCAGAGTAACTGTCCGCGCTTCTGAAGAAGATCATCAAGAAAATGGCCCAAAGTGGTAACAGCTCGTTTTGGAACGATGCTTCGGTCATGAGACCAAGCGTGTACGTGATGAAGTAGCTCGAGAGGGTGTTTGCTGCCCATAACAGGATCCTGATCTTCGGGTTGTTGTTCCAACGCCTTGACGCGCCCCAGAAGTTGAGAAAGAATAGTAAAAAGGCTGTGAGGCACACGAGAAGTTCGATCTTAGCCAGACTTGCCATCGGAGAGCGGAGATTCTTCATGACCACGGTAGCCTCAGAGAGTGTCTTGTTCACAACTCCCATCTGGGTTCTTCGCAAATCCCTCATGTTTGCGTATGACGAAAGATTGTCTTTTGCGTGTAAGAGAAAGCGAGAAATTTAGACCCTCCAGCCATGGGTTGGAAACGGGGGCACTCTGCCATTTACACTTCAAAATTTTCAAGCCCTCGTTTGGTAATTACGAGTCGCTGGCTGAAGCGCATTTGCACCATGCTGAGAATCCAAGAGGAGAGTAATGGCAAGAACGTAAGACCCATACCTTGTGTCGCCAATGCAATGGAATTTGAAATTCGAAAATAGATTTTCGCCCCCACAAATTAATCACATTATTGAATAATGAAGGATTAATTTCTTTATATCAATTATATAAATGATTCGTAAACTACTCTCTTGAAGAGATAAATCCTCTTCGGCTTTTGATTTTCTTGTTAGAATCTTTTTGAGTTGAGACCACCTAACTGTGGTAGTCCATGATACGGGCGTAGGCATTTTCTGAGTCATCATTTCGAATGAAAATAAATTTGAGCTAGTCTCACCATCCCCTTCATCTACTGTTGATTTTATTTGAGTTTTCTTGTTCTTTTCTTGTTTTTCTTCTCTTTCGATCTAAGATATGGAAGCTTTCTTCTCCTATTCTAATTTAGATTCGAGAGTTTGAACTCTCCTAATTTATTAGTAAACCTAGGAATTCTTCTCTCCCAATTTAAATCTCAGAATTTAATAATAATTTTGGGGATTCAATACCCTCGTGCTTTGTCCATGTACAAGTCTAGCACCTCCAATTTCAATGATGATCATTAGAGTTTTGTCATTTCACTGAACTACGAAAAGTTCTTCTTCCAAAAGTTAGTTATGTGTTTACTTAACTTATTTCGGTTATCTCTATACGACAATAATGTAGAGAAATCAAAACTTAGGCATGCATCTCGAACTTGCAATGCCATAGTTATTAGAGAAAGAATTTCTGGTATATGCTCATTACTAATGATGATACGAGATCCAATGTTCAACTGCCAATTATTTTCCTTGACAGAACCATTCTTATGGAGTGAGCATGTGCTTAACCCTACTAGAGCTCTGTTGATCCTCCTAATTTTATGGATTTGGTTTTGTTTTGTAGTATGACAATAAGTAGACAAGATCATTTGTTGAATCACTCATAGCTATCCCCACTCTTGTATTATAAGTATTTGAACAAGTAGGAAAATGACCCTCCCAACGAATAAACAATCTTTCATTGAAAATCAGTACAATAAGTCAAAATGCTTTTTACTGTAAAAGGTTATAGATTGAGTGGGAACGTTGTCTTGAGGCCTGAAGCACGAAAGGGACAAAGTGGTGAAGATAAAAAAAAAAAAAATTCACTACTCTATGTGACCCAACTTGCGGAAGAGGTAGATTAACAAAAAATAGCTAGTCATAGATTATGTTCTTCACTTAAAATTTGACTTGCGGACCCCTCAAGTGCCTTAACTTTGCCCAAAGGGACACTTAAGTGCCATAACTTACGAAAGGCACACTTAAGTGCCAAAATCGGAGCAAAATGGATCACTTGAGTGCCAATCCGGCTAAAATCCGGCCAAAATGCATACGTGGCATTTTCTGGCGATTTTCGGCGACTTCTTTTACTGATGTGGCAAATGTTTTTTTAAAAAAATTCCGATGTGGACAACAAAATCGACGTCGTCTATCCACATTGAGTGCACAAAACTAAACAACGTCGTTTAGGTCATTGTGTGATGACCTAAATGCCGTTCCTCCCCATCCGTGTTGACAGTCAATCTCAGAGCCTTCTCTTCGTTGCCGTTCACGCCTAGAGTTGGTCATCGGTTGCCATCATCAGTCGCCATTATTGGTCACCATTGCCGCTCATTGCTCCCCATCGTTGGTCGTCGTCACCGCTCACCATCATTGCTCGTCTAGGTTCGACCCTTTCTCCCCCTCCCCTATGATGAAATTAGGGGTCTATTATTTAATTAAGGCTCGATTATTTAATTAGGGCTTGCTTGATTATTTAATTAGGGCTAGTTAACCTAAACGTCGTTCCTCGCCGTCCACGTTCACAGTAGATCATAGGCCCTTCTCTCCGTTGCCGTTCATGCCTAGAGCTGGTCATTTGTTGCCATCGTCAATCGCCGTTGTTGGTTGCCGTCACCACTAACTGCTCACCATCCTTGGTCGTCGTCACTGCTCACCATCATCGGTCGTCCAGGTTTGGCCACTTCTCCCCCTCTCCTGTGATGATATTAGGGCTCCATTATTTAATTAGAGCTCGATTATTTAATTAGGGCTTGCTCGATTATTTAGTTAGGGTTCAATTATTTTATTATAGCTCTGATGGAATTTGTGTTGATACACTTCAACTGAAACTTGCTGACATTATACAAAGAGACAAGATTTCTCATTATTTTGGTGAATTTGTCTTTCAAGCCAATGTCAGAGTATGTTTTGATTGTTAGATCACTATCTATGCATCTCCTTAAGAGCATCCTAGTAAAGCAGGTAACCAATGCTATTCTAAGAAGAAAACTAAGTTCTTGAACCACCCTGCTTGTGAGAGTGTATAGGGTATGTCCTTGAACCACCCTGTTTGTGAGGCTGTATAGGGTATGTCCTTTAACCACCCTGCTGTGATTGTTGTATAGGGTATGTTTATCAATCCAAAACCCTACTGCGATTGCTGTATATGATATATTTATCAATCCAAAATCCTAAATGAGAACATAATCCTATTGTGATTTCTCTTTGTTTTTCTTTAGCTTTAGCGACATAAAATGCTTCCAAGTTTAGTTGTTCTAATTTTAGTTTAAACTTTTAAAGGATTTTGTAGGAGTCAGCGACTGTGATTTGATTAAGTTGATGTCAGAGTATGCTATGCTTTGATTTACTTAAGTTGATGTACATTCTCTCACATCGCAAGTTTAGTGCAATGGACAAAATTGCTTGGGCTGTGATTGCTGTGGAGACCTGTGCTTGTTGTGAGGACCTCTATTTTTGGTTAATATTTTAAGGGAAGGGAAGGCAAATTATTAAAGTGCCGACCTCTTTTTTAGCTGTCATGTAGGGGCATATTGTCAATGTGGAGACCTCTATTTACTAAAGTCCATGAGAGTGGGGGGACTCCCATGTGCAATTGTCTAGTGGTCCCAAAAACTAATGATTTTTTTTTCTTGTTCTTGGTGCAGTAATGGCACATGACAAGGATTATGTCACTGTCATAGTTTGCTACGATGGGGAATTTGTGATTGAGAAGGATGAGTGGGAGTACGAGGGTGGAAATGAGGGCACCATCTTTGTGGATATAAAGAAGGCATCTTATTTAGGATTTCTTAGGGATATAAATACTTATTTGCCTTGTAAAGCTTAAAAGCTGCTATATTGTAATCCTGGGAAAGACTTAAGAGAGGGTTTGAGATGCTTAGAAGATGATAATGGTCTTAGGGATGTTCTATACCATTATCTTCATGGTAAAGAGGTAAAAATATTTTTTGAGTAAAATAATGAAAGTGATGATGAAGATGATGATGGAGAGAGCGCCGAAGTAGGACAAGAATGAGATGGTATTCAAGGTAGTACCGATGTTAAGGTCGAAGGAGGGCAAGATAGATATGATGGACATGAGAGAAGCACAGATGCAGTTCACCAAAGTGATGATGACATAGGTGATGTCACAATCTCTAGATTAGATTGGAAAGTAGCTGAATCAATTGATGATGATGATGGAGGGTTGCCTGCTGAAAATTTTATAAGTGATGACGACAACAAGGAGCTTGTACAGTCAAAAATACATCGAAGGGATTTTTTGACAGCTAAGTTTGCAGTTTTGCAAGTAGCCGATGAAGTTCCAAATAGACCTGAAAGCCCTACAGATGCTGGTGCTGCTGGCGAGGAGACTGACTATGAAGAAAGTGTCGAGAATGTTACTTCCCAGGATGAGCTTGAAGAAGATGAAGGACCAGTGCATAGAAGGAAAAGGAAAAGTAAGTTTCATTCTTATGATCCATCCATTGCCTCTCTTACTTTGTCGGTAGACATGAAATTTCATGATGCGAAACAATTTAGGGAAGCTATATTGAAGATCTCCATTGCTTCACAAAAGGAACATTGACTTCATTATAAACATTAAGACCTTTGTAAGAGCTCGGTGTTTGTAGCAAAATTGTCCATGGAAAATCTATCGCACATTTGTTAGGAGAACTGGATCTTTCCAAATTAGAGCCTACTAAGAGGAACATACTTGTTCCATTAATTTTGAGAATAAAAGAGTAACAAGTGCATGGTTATCGAAGCACTTCTTTGAATTGACTAAGCTGATGCCTCAGATGAATACTACTCAGTTTAGGATGCTAGTGAAGGAGTAGGTAGGCATCAATATATCTAGGAATCAATGTAAAAGATCAAAACAAAAGGTGATTAAGATACTCATTGGTCAATACAACGGTGAATATGGATAGTTGTGGGACTATGCTTGAGAGTGTAGGCTGCAAAATCTTGGAAGTAGAGTGTATATAGAGGCCGTGGAGAGACAACTTCCTGATATTGGGACAAAGTTCGATAAATTCTATGTTTGTTTCGATGCATGCAAACAAGGTTTTTTATCTGGCTGTAGAAAGATTATAGGATTGGACGGGTGTTTTTTGAAGGGCCTGTGCAAAGGAGAATTGCTGGCCACAATTAGAAGAAATGCAAACAACCAAATGTTTCCCCTAGCTTGGGTTGTTATGAAGGTAGAGAACAAGGACAATTAGTCTTGGTTCCTCAAAAAATTGATGACTGATTTGGAGATAACAAATGGGGCAGGGTGGGCATTCATGAGCGACCAACAAAAGGTAATGTTTGCTTTTTTAAAAATTTGGTAACTTGTTTGCTTATTGATATCAACATGTCATTTGCTTACATTTTTAATATTTTCAATTATTGCAGGGACTTGTTCCAGCAATAGCTGAGCTGTTGCCTTATGCTGACCATTGAATGTGTGCGCGGCACATATATGCAAATTGGGCAAAGACCTATAAAAGGGACAAGTTGCAGTCGTAATTTTGGCAGTTATCAAAGAGCACGAATATGACTGACTTTAGGATGGCCAAAGAAGAGATGCTTCAATTGACAAATGATGGTTATGATGCACTATTCCAAACAGACCCGAAGCATTGGTGTAGGGCGTTCTTCAGCGAGGAATTCAAGTGCGATAACATTGATAACAACATCTGCAAAGCATTCAATGGGAGGATAATAGATGCCAGATGTAAACCAATTATCTCGATACTTGAAGACATACGGGTTTTGGTCATGACTCGGCTGCATAGACAAAGAGATGACAGTGCAAAGTGGACTAAGCAATATGGTCCTAGGATTGCTAAGAAATTGGATGACAACTTGGCTGCAAGTAAGTATTATCATCCCATTTGGATTGTGGATGAAGGATATTGAGATAATGAAGGGTTCGATAAGCATGTTGTCCATTTAGGTACAATGAAGTGTTCATGTAGAGCATGACAACTTAGTGGAATTCCTTGTGCACATGCCATATGTGCAATTCAATTGAAGGGCGACAACATAGAAGACTACCTTGATGATTGGTACAAAAAACCGAAATATCTTGCTTCGTATCAATTCATGTTGCAGCCAATTAGAAGTAGTAAGTTATGGGAGCCAACAGATTGTGAAGCACCTTAACCTTTGCCACTAAAGAAGAGAATGGGAAGACCAAAGAGAAAAAGAAAAATGACGGAGGGAGAGGACTCATGTCACTGTAGGATGAATAGGATGGGTGTACCGATAAAGTGCTCTTTTTGCCACATAACAGGGCACAATATTAAGGGTTGTCAATTAAAGAAGCAGCATGAACAATTGAGGCCAGCCGAAGGACCTAATGAAGGGACAGTTGGAGAAGGAGAAACAGAAAGGCGAAGTCAGTCGACTGTTCTTCAATCAACGACAATAAAGCCAGTAACTCATGACAATTGTGTTTATGTTGCTTTATGGTTTGTTATGAATATGTACATAGATATAAGTGACATGTATGTAATGTTTTTGTCTTTGTCAGGTCACGGTGACACGTGAAGAATTGGCTAAAACCCCTGCTATACCTAAAAATGAAGGGCTTGTTCAAAGAACCAAAGGTGGAAGACAACCAGTTGTAGGATTGGCTAAAGCAACTGGAGGGCCAATTAAGTCAACTGTTCTTCAGCAGCAACCGAGAAAAAAAATACCCGGTCAGTTAAATGATTTGAGTTTACTTTTCATTTACATTCTAATATTACCTGATATTATATTTATGATGTCCTTTGCATTTTTCTCAGGTTCGAAGAACGCAAGCTCGAACTCAGCTGCTAATAGAGGGCCCAACTGAAGGGCCACCACAAGATCCATCACCAAGGTCATCACAAAGGCCACTAGAAGGGTCATCACAAGGGCCACCACCAAAGCCTACCGAAGGTGTCACTGAAGCTGAAGGCGTAGCTAGAAAAACAATTAGAAGAAAGTCAAATCAAGAGCCACCTATAAGAATGCCATCTACAAGATGCCTAGATGAAGAATTGGCCAAAGAAGCCCATTCTGTAGCTGAACAGCCACAAGAGTCGAAGAAATCACATGCGAGAAGAAGAGGCAACCAATCACAAGTATCTGAAAGTGACGCTCCCCTTCGAACAAGATGGGCTCTTGGGAAGAGGCTAAAACAATATGGTTATGGCCTTTATACAGATTATTGTTCCGGAACAGTTATTCTTAATATAAGTTTTATAGGCTGCATTTAATTTAATTTATAGTGCAAACTTTTGTTGATAATTGAGTTTTCTTTTTGAAGCCCAAGAGAAGTTCAGAGGTTCTTATCTCTCAAGGCTGAACTCAAGAATCAACGGTTGCGCCAACAAAGAAGACATTGCCTACGCTAACAAGAAAGAAGAGTAAGAAGAACCTAATAGCAGGTCCATCCGATTTAGTGCAGCTTACAACAGTTGCAGCTTCTTTTGAATCAGTTCAGCCTAGGACAATTGTAGCTCCATCAGACTCAACGCATCCCAAGACAGTTGAAGAAGAAGTCTCATGTCCAGTTAAAAAAAGTGCAAGGATTATGAATCAAGTGCGAAGTCCATCAAAATGAGCACGGACATGAGGCATTATGCATATTGATTGATGAAATGGTATGTGATATGGTTTGTGGGGCTAATGAGTTTGTTGTAAACATCTGTGGATGTTTGTTTTTCTATTTTTTATAATAGTTTGTCATTGAGTTAGCTGAGTTTGTGAGACTTAATTTGTCATTGATTTTGTGAGACAGACGTTCAAAATCAATGGAACGATTATTGCTTATCATTTTTCACATGCCTTTTTTTCTTCTTTTTTTTTTTTTTTTTTTTGATTTTTTTTTCTTTTACTTATTGCTACTTCTGGTGGTGGATATGTGGTGGTGACTGGGGTGCTAGTGTAGCTGGTGGTGGCAGCTGGTGAAGTTTGGTGGTGGATATGTGGTGCTCGTGTGGATGATGGTGGCTGCTGGTGAAAAGCCTGTGGTGATGGGTTGGGTTGGAGGTTTTTGCTACACTTAGTGCAAGATGTATGTGCAATATGCATCGCTTGCACCAGGTAGTGCTGGTGTAAGTTGGTGTAAGACACCTTACACTAGCAACTTATGCAGCAACATACCACCAGCATAGTGGTGGCTGGTGGTGGCTCAAGTGGATGCTTGATGCCTGGTGGTGATGATGGCTAGAGATGGTGGGCAGTGGTGGGCAGTGGTGGTGGATGGTAGTAGCCGATGTGTACAAAAAATGGTACTTAACTGATCACATTATAAAAAATCTAGCACTTAAGTGTTCACTTTTAACAACAAGTGGCACTTAAGTGATCTTTTTAATAATAACTTGACACTTAAATGACTCTTTTTCTATCACGACTGGCACTTAAGTGATCACTAGATACAATTTATAGCACTTGAGTAATCACTCATGTCTGTTCTATGTATATGATGGTTTGCAACAAAATAGAGAAGCTGCTGGTTTACACATTTGCTGCTGGCTTACATTCAATTCAAGTAAAATAGTTACCACAACACATCGACCTAATATACATTCCATCATCACTAATTTATATTTGAGAATAAGCAAAAAATGTCGAAATTATTCATTCATTCATTTAAAACAAGTACATTTCTCCACAAATTTACAACTATGACAGTCAGAGAAACTTCTTCTCATCTTCCAGTACTTTACATTTCATCATAAAGTAGGATAGACAAAGAAATAACAACACAATAAAAGCTTGGTAACACTTCCGTTCAATTTTCATTTTTGAAACTTCATTCTTCAAATGGTTAACAAAATATGCTTGAGCTTGAGCTTGCATTGAGTCAACATCGTCTAAGTCGTCCATAAGCGTAGATAGAGGTTGATGACATCCATCAAGTGGTCCAATATCACCTCTGTTGCTCAATGAGAGAATTTCGCATCAACCCATTTGAAGTATTTGCATTTCGAGCATTCTCTGTATTAGGCACACCTATGAATCTACTCTCGGGATTTGTTTGAGTCCATGATATTCTTCTTGGACTTGGTAACCCATAAAAACATAAACGCTCACCTTCTCCTTCGCTTTGGCAAGAGAAATTTGAGCCACAATTGAAAATCCTGCTCTCCATTTCCAATATTTGGTGGTAGAATTTGGGGCAAATTGAATTAGGGTGCAAGATTAGGGCTCCAGCGCTTCAATGGCATTTTGCCCGATTTAGGGTTTTAGATTTAGGGCAAATGGGGAATATGACGGAATTTTCACTAATTTAAGGGCTCTATTTTCGGTGAACACCTAAAATGATGTTGTTTTGGGTGAATTTTGTTGGAAAAAACTTCCTTGAGTGTTTTGAAGCTGACAAAACGTTTTCATCAGTCTAGTCTTAAGACTTGGAGACTCTCCATCAAAGTCTTAAGACCTCCGGATTGCCAGACTCAAGACTCAAAGTCTATCCTCATTGACAATTTCTAATCCATCGAATAAGACTTATTCAGAACTAGATGTTTCATCAATGATTTGACTGTATCGATTGGAGAAGATCTCTTGGCTGGATATTGCATGTCAGAATCCATTATTCTAATCAATATTGATTCGAGAATTGTGGATCCGTTGATTGGCGAAGTATACTTGGAAGGTTCTACTTATGAAAATCAAAATCCTGATTGTATGGGCAAGCAGAATTGATGGGCCATCGTCATGTTCCTTATATAGCTCGAAGATCTTCTTAATTGATTTTGTCCAATGAGTAGATTGGAAGAAGTCCTTTGGTAAGTGCCAACGGGTATGATGGCATAAAGGAGTATATAAGAAGACGTTCCAGTTGTTTGAGTGTGTGCGCGATAGAAGAATTCCAAAGTCTGAAGCTCCTTGTTCTTAATCAATTCATTTATTGAGCAAAATCTTGTATGCAAAAGAGTTTATATCTTTGAGAGACCTTGAGGAAGTGTAGTAGAATCTCTACACTGTGGAATCAAGAGAGAGCTTTACTGTAACAATTCTTTTGTTCATAGTGAAATCTAACTGGTGGGCTGTCAGTGCGGAAGAGTGGATGCAATCTTAGATTAAGCCGAACCATTATAAACTCTGTGTTCAAATTCTCTTCTCTATACTCTTTTACTTTGATCGTAACTTGTTTATTTGAAAAGAGAGGAATTTCCTTTTCATAATTTATCGTTGATTTGTGCTGCACTTAGCTCACAAAATTTTTTCTACACCTATTCAACCCCCTCTAGGTGCACATTTTAGCTTTCACAATTGATATAAGAGCCTGTGTACTCAGTTAATTTGAAGTATTTTACTTCAGAGTTAAAGATCCATGGCTAGTATGTTGGCTCCAGGACCGGTTGAAGGGCAAAGCAATATCAGACCACCTTATTTTGACGGAAAGGAATACAACGTATGGAAAAACAAGTTGAAGGTATTGCTAAGATCAAAGGATCCTCTGAAATGGGATGTGGTAAACAGAGGAATCATTCCTAAAGTTGCACCTGTCTCAGAAAGAGGAAAAGAAGATGTTGAATCTAGCGAAATGACTCAAGAAGAGATAACCAAAAGACAAGCTCTTGATGGAAAAGCAATTTATTCTTTATATTGTGCATTATCACCTACTGAATATAACAAAAGATATTCTTGTGCTATAGCTAAAGAAGTCTTGGATAGATTACACATCACCTATGAATGAACTGATCGAGTAAAAGAAACCAGAATCAACATTCTGCTCGGTCAATATGAAGCATTCAAAATGAAATCTAGAGAATCTATCACTAACATGTTTAGTCATTTTACAGAGATTGTGAATGGCCTTGAAGATCAAGGGCAACAATTTTTGATCCCATGAAAGTAAACAAGCTCCTATGTGGACTCTCCAAGGATTGGAATCACATAAAAACCTCAATAAGGGAGACACAAAGAATTCTGCCACTTTCGGTTGAAGAATTGGTTAGGACTCTTCAGTCTTATGAAGTGGGGCGAATCAACGAAGATGAAGATCCTAAAGGTAAGAAATCCATTACATTAAAATCTAATGATGATTCTAATGTCACAGATTCTGAAGATGATATGGATGAAAAAGAGCTTGCTCTTATGATAAGAAGATTAAGAAAGCTGAATAGGAAAGCAAGAAGTTTCAATCCAAAGAAACAAAGTTTTCAAAAGCAACGGAGTAAGTCTTTGAGGATGATGAATCTAATAGAGATTTAGTCTGCTTTGAATATAAGAAAAAATGACACATCAAACCCAGTTGTCCCCTTCTGAGGAAAAAGAAAGGAAAAGCTGAAAAATATCGAAAGACACTCAAAGCAGAAACTTGGAGTGATAAAGAATGTGAAGAAAGTGATAATGATTATGCCAACATTTGTCTCATGGCACAATCATACTCGGATATAGACTCCGAGATAGACTCAGATTCGGATAGTGAAATTGAGGTAAGTAACTTGAAAATCCATACTAAAGTCTCTAGATACATTGATGAATTATCTCTTAGTCTCAAGACTTCTCTTAAAAGGATTTTTGAACTTAAAAGAGAAAATTATGCACTAAAACAACAGGAAAATGTTTTGAAAGAAAAGGTAAAAAGTTTAGACAAAAGTGTTTCTACCTCGAAAGAAAATAAAGACAATTTTTCAAAAGAAAATGCATTCTTGAAACATGGCATCTCAAATATTTCTGAAAGATTTTCTATAGGATCTGAGAAACTTGAGAAAATTCTTTCAGCACAAAGACCTTACTTTAACAAATCAGGTTTAGGAATGACATCAGAAACCATTCCTCTAATTGATTTTCCTAAAGTAAAAGAAAGAATTAAGTAAAGACCTACGAGAAATGCTTACAAAAATCATTTTCAAAAAGTGTTTGTAAAACCAGTAGGTTGCAGTGCTCTTAAATGTTCTAAGTGTAATAGCTCAAACCATTTTAAGAAAGAATGTCATATGGTTTGGAAACCTATTAAGAAAGTAGGGGCAAAGACTGTATATTATACTAACACCAATGGACCCAAGAAAATATGGGTACCAAAGAAAGCTTGAGTCTTTTTTCTAAATGTAGGTCACTATCAATAAAATAGTTAAATGGTACATGGATAGTGGATGCTCAAGGCATAGGAGATTCAAATTGCTTCATAAAACTTGTTCAAGTTAATTGTGGAAAAGTTTTATTTGGAGGAAACATCAAAGGAAGAATTGTGGGATACGGAACTGTAAAGATTGGAAGTTTCACGATCAGTAATGTTTTCTTAGTGGAATGACTCAACTACAATTTGCTAAGTATTAGTCAGCTATGCGACACCGGTTTCAAAATCAACTTTCAAGAATGAATATGTTCATGAACTAGTAAAGACTTCTTTTAGTCTTTCACGGGATGAAAACATGGAAATATCTATCTCTTGGATATCAAATTAGATGAAACCCAATGTCTAATCTCAATTCAAGAAGAAGCAAACTTATGGCACAGAAAACTTAGACACATCAACATGAAGCAAATAGCCAAAATTTCAGCAAAGAAGCTTGTTCATGGTTTACCTAATCTGTCATACCAAAAGACTGATCCATGTACATCATGCGTGTTGGGAAAATAAGTAAGCAACTTATTTAAACTAATAAATCAAGTTTCCACTAACCGTATACTGCAACTTCTGCATATGGATCTTTTTGGACCAACTAGAACTCAGAGCATTGGAGGTAAGAAACATTGCCTAGTAATTGTGGATGACTACTAACGATTCACTTGGGTATATTTCTTGGTAAGTAAGTCTAAAACATTTTCTTACTTTAAAAAGTTTGCTAAAAAGGTCCAAAATGAAAAATGGTATGTTATTTCAAGTATACGAATTGACCATGGAGGCGAATTTGAAAATCAAGACTTTACAAGATTTTTTGATGAATCTGGTTTTCAGCATGTGTTCTCTTCTCCATATGCTCCAGAGCGAAATGGAGTCATGGAAAGAAAGAATAGATCACTTCAGGAAATGGCTAGAATTCTTTTAATTGAAAGTAACATCTCTTCACATTTTTGGGCTGAAGCAGTTTCTACAGCATGTTATATTATTAATAGAGTTTTTCTAAAGCCTATTATGGAGAAAACTCCCTACGAGTTATTTAAAGGAAAGAAGTCTATTGTTTCATATTTTCATGTGTTTGGATGTAAATGTTTTATATGTAAAAATGCAAATGATCTTGGCAAGTTTGAAGAAAAATCAGACGAAGGCATCTTCTTTGGATATTCAACCACATGTAAAGTTTATAGAGTCTACAACAAGAAGACTCAATCTGTGGAGGAATCAATGAATGTCAAATTCCAAGATTCTATACAAAATGAATCAATTCAGACTCAATTTGAAGAATCTGAACCTGCTTCAGACTCTACAAAGTCTAAATCTCCGAAAGCAGCTCAGATTTCAAAAGATCAGCAACAAATGATCGTCGAAGATTCAAATGTGAAAAAAGATCAACGATTTGAAAAATCAACCAGCAACTAGAAGCATAAGTCCAATCATCCTAAAGATCTCATCATTGGTGATATTAATGAAGGAATCCGCACAAGATCCTAAAGGCGTGAAGAGTTTAGTGCCGTGGCTCTTATTTCTGAAATAGAACCCAAAAGCATAGAAGAAGCTTTAACTTATGAAAGCTAGATTCAAGCTATGCAAGAAGAACTCAAGTAATTCAATATCAATGATGTTTGGGAATTGACTCCTAATCCGAAAGGTAAATCTATCATTGGAGCTAAATGGGTTTTCAGAAACAAGATGAATGAGAAAGGAAAAGTCGTAAGAAACAAAGCAAGACTCGTGGCCAAGGGATATACGCAAGAAGAAGGAATAGACTATGATGAGACTTACGCGCCAGTAGCAAGGTTAGAAGCAATTAGATTATTACTTGCTTTTGCTTGTTATAAGAATTTCAGGTTATTCCAAATGGACGTCAAAAGTTTTTTCCTAAATGGATTTATCCAAGAGGAAGTCTATGTGGAACAACCACCCGGTTTTGAAGACCCAAGGAAACCAGACTCTGTATTCAAACTGAAAAAGGCTTTATATGGTTTAAAGCAAGCACCTCGAGCTTGGTACGACAGGCTAAGTAAGTTTTTAATTCAAAATGGTTTTGTTAAAGGTAAAGTAGATACTACACTGTTTATCAAAAGAGAAAGCAAAAGTTTTCTACTTGTTCAAATTTATGTTGATAATATTATTTTTGGATCTTCTAATGAAAGTCTATGCAAGAAATTATCTAAGTCTATGCGCGATGAATTTGAAATGAGCATGATGGGTGAACAAACCTTCTTTCTCGGGCTCCAAGTAAAACAATTGAAGGAATGAACCTTTATTCATCAAGAAAAGTATGCTAAAGATCTTGTCAAAAAGTTTGGACTGAAGAATTGCAAAAAAATTGATGTACCAATGTCAAGTTCCTTAAAGTTGGACAAAGATGAAGGTGGAAAGAAAATCGACTAGAAGCTATACAGGAGTATTGTTGGTTCACTTCTTTATCTTACTAATTCTAGACCTGATATTTTGTTTAGTGTTTACATTTGTGCCCGGTTTCAATCAGACCCTAGAGAATCTCACTTAAGTGTTGCAAAATGTATTATCAAATACATTGCCTCAACTTCAACTTTAGGTCTCTGGTATCCTAAAGAAGGAGACTTTACTCTTCTTGGATACTTAGACGCGAACCTAGCCGAATGCAAAATTGATAGAAAGAGCACATCGGGTACCTGTCAACTACTTAGAAGCAGGACAGTGTCATGGTTTCCAAGGAAGTAAAGTATAGTAGCTCTTTCTATAGCAAAAGCAGAATATGTAGCTCTTGGAAGTTGTTGTTCACAAATCTTGTGGATAAAACAACAATTAAAAGACTTTGGAATTGAAGATTCATGCACTGAAATCAAGTGTGACAACATCAATGCAATCAATCTCACCAAGAATCAAATTCTTCACTCAAGAGCAAAATATATAGAGATTCGACATCACTTCATTAGATATTATGTTCAAAATGGAGAAGTTTCGATTTAGTTTATTGACTCAAAGGATCAACTGGCAGATATTTTTACAAAGCCTTTGGAGAAAAATCAATTTGAAGATATTCGTTCCAGACTCAATATCTTAAAGTTTGAGAAAGTTCAAACCCAAGACTGAAAGTCTAAAGATACTAAGACTCAGACGATCAAGATTTTTTTTTTCTGTAAGTTATTTTATTTTATTATCTCTCGAATCAAATTTTGAAAATGTACGATCATCAACTTGTAATTGATTGTTGCTATTTTTAATTTATGTGATTATTGCAATCTTTCCTTTTCAAAAAATGAGTTATTTTTGAAATGACAGTTATCTAATATTTTGAAAAGGTAGTTTTTTTTTTTTAAAAGGCATCTTTATATTTCCTTTTTACAACGTTCTGTATGCCTCTCTTCTACTGTCTTATTTACTGTCGGTTCCTCTTTATTTTACTCACAAAAACCCTGAGAGAGCACAGATCTTCCAATTCTGTCTTCTTCTCTTGTTTAATCTTCAAAAAGTTGTCATCTTTCTTAGGAAAACAAGCTTGGAATCTCTCAAAAACTGTGAAAAATGTCTTCCCAAAGAAAATCTTCAAGGATCGCGAACAAGGGACCACAGCAAATGCGTGAGGGGCCTACGCACTTTGATCTAATAGAAGAAGAAGAATCTCCTCATCAGCAACAGAGCCCACAACATTCTCAGCAGCGTCCATCTTCTCCTCCTAGACATCAGAATGTTTCACATCAAGAAGAGGTAGAAATCATCAAAGACGTAGAACCCGTAAGAACTCTTAAGTCTAGCTTTACTTATAAGTTTTACTGTGCTTTGAAGAGGGGTGGTACTCCTTTGAACTACATTGACAAATTTTTGAAAGAAAAAGGGTATCGAAATGAAACCTAATTTCTACGCACAATGGAACGATTGGGAATTGCCCATGTTGGATCGGCGGAAGAGGCATTGGCAAATATCCCAACTGATCCACGTGTTGGAGGGCTGAGTCAGCCAGATGGGAATGACGATGATAGGATGTATAGTCAGTTTAAACCAAGAATGAGTGTTGCAACAAAAATCCGATGTAAAAGGATGGACTTGTTTCGATCGGATGACCACAAGCAACTGTACTCTAAGTTGCTGAAGCGTGGGGTAATAAACCTTAGAAGTGTGGATTTTGATTTTCTTGACTTTGTGAATGTCAATCTGCAAGAAAAATTCACTCTTCTTCAACTCGAATAGTTTTGTTCTGAATGTACAGAAGGTTATGCTGAACTTACTGCTTATTTCTATTCAAATTAAGTTTCTTGGATTCGAATAGATTTTCTTTTAGTGTTCGAGATCAGGACTATGTGGTTGACATGAATACATTGGCTAATGTGATTGGGGTTGAAAGAGAGAGATATCAACCTATTAGTGTGTCTATTGCTCGTGCAACATTGGAACTTGTTAAGGATAGAAGAACAAAAGAAAAGATATCCTATTCGAAGATGAATGCAACCAACATTTTGCTTCACAAGATTGTGATTAACTGCCTCAGATCGAAATCAACTTCAAAAACTGACGTTTCAAACTCGGAGGCAAAGGTAATGTATGCAATAATGCTGGTAAAAAATTCTCTCTTCCACATACCATTATGTTCCACATGTACAGGGCAGTAGTGAAGGACAAGGGTCAACTCCTGTACGCAACTCTTGTGACCAAGTCATTTAGACACTTGATTGTTTAGCCTCCCTGAATTCTTTGTGGTCGAGCGTGCGATGAAATGGTGGTGGGACAGAAAATGGTCCCTAAAATGCGTCTGAAGGAACTCAACAAGGAGTTGGAGAAGTTCAAAGAGAAAAACTCTGTCAAGACTCATCAAATTTCTTCGGTTGCAAAAAGAAAAAGGAAGGAGCCCATGGTTGCTCCATCCAAGAAAAGAAGAGCTCTCATAATTGAGGATGAAGAGGATGAGGATGATATCACCATTTCTGCAATGGCATTGAAGAACTTGAGTCGTTCTACACCAGTATCAACGGAGAGACAGGAAAAAGACACGGCTGAAACAGAAAAAAGGACTAGAGAAAGTGAAGATTTTGAGAAAGAAGCAGAGGAGAGAGATGCAGAGGAGGAAAGAATTGAAGAAGAAGAAGAAGAAGAAGAAGATGATGAAAATAGAAAAAGAACATGAGGAACACTCTTCTCCACCTGAAGGCATGGAAACAGGGGGAGATCCTGAGGAAAGAGGAACATCCTCAATCCCTGCCACCAGTGAATGAGTAAGTTGCTCTCCAGTAGATGCAGAGGACATCTATGCCTCACAATTTCCTAAGGAGGGACACAATGTTTCATCGCCCAATTTGCGTGACAATGCTAATTTGCCATCATCTGTTAATACACTGTCTGATCTTGCAAAAGCCAGTACTTAGACTGATAATTCAGCAAACTTTCGCAAAATTCTTGAGGTTCTTTTGGAGATGAAAGGTCAAATCTATGCTCTGGGATGCGAACTTCAGAATTTGCAGAATGTAAGACAAGATTCTTTAGTTTCTTTGATGATCAACTCCAAGCCCTTGCTCTTCAAGTTCAAGCAAATGCTAAGGGTGAAGAAGTAGCGCAACTGAAGGAGGACTTAAAAAAGCTAGAAGGCATTGTCCAGTCAATGGGAGATTTCCAGCTTGTTCGTGTTCCCAAGCCATCTTTATTTCATTCTCTTTTCATCTCTACCTTTTTAATGTTGACAAAAAGGGGGAGAGATGTGCATATTTGACTGTTTGGATTTAAAACTTGTTTTGATTGACTTGATGTTTGTGTTTGGCTGTTTGGATTTGGATTGGATTTGGAATTGACTATTTGAACATCTGTTTATCTTAAGTATTATTAATATCTCATGGCCTTGTTCATAAGACTAACCTACTATCCGTGGATGCAGATTCTAGTGTAATTACAAAGCCATTTATTTTTGTGAGATATCCATACTTGCTTGAGTAATGTTTTGCAGGTTAAAGTTATCCAAATTTGTAGGAAAGTTTTGTTACCATAAAAAAAGGGGGAGATTGTTGGAGAAAACTTCATTGAGTGTTTTAAAGCTGACAAAACGTTCCATCAATCTAGTCTAAAGACCTGCAAACTCTTCCATCAAAGTCTTAAGACCTCCAGACTACCAGACTCAAGACTCAAAGTCTATCCTCATTGACGGTTTCTAATCCGTCGAAGAAGACTTATCCAGAACTAGATGTTTCGTCAAGGATTTGACTTTATCGATTGAAGAAGATCTCTTGGCTAGATATAGCATGTCAAAATCCATTATTCTAATCAAAATTGATTCAGGAATTGTGGATCCGTTGATTGGCGAAGTACACTCGGAAGGTTCTATTTATGAAAACCAAGATCTTGATTTTATGGGCGAACAGGATTGATGGGCTATCGTCATGTTCCTTAGATAGCTCGAAGATCTTCCTAATTGATTTTGTCTAACGGGTAGATTGAAAGAATTCATTTGGTAAGTGCCAACAAGTATGATGGCATAAAATATATAAGGAAGACGTTCCAGTTGTTTGAGTGTGTACGTGATAGAAGAATTCCAAAGTCTGAAGCTCCTTGTTCTTAGTCAATTCTTTTGTTGAGCGAAATCTTGTACGCAAAAGAGAGTTTATATCTTTGAGAGACCTTAAGGAAGTGTAGTAAAGTCTCTAGAGAGAGTGGAATCAAGAGAGAGCTTTATTGTAACAACTATTTTGTTCATAGTGAAATCTAGCCGGTGGGCTGTCAGTGCGGAAGAGTGAGCATAGGCTTGAATTAAGCTGAACCACTATAAAATCTGTGTTCAAATTCTCTTCCTTATACTCTTTTATTTTGATCGTAACTTGTTTATTTGAAAAGAGAGGAATTTCCTTTTCATAATCCATCGTTGATTTGTGCTGCACTTATCTCGCAAAATTGTTTCCGCACCTATTCACCCCCGACTAGGTGCACATTCTAGATTTCACAAATTTGAGCTGACTCAGCTCTCCGGCGAGACACATCGGCAAGAGATATTAATATTTTAATGCCACGTATGATTTCTGGCTAGCTTCGCCGGAGATGGCACTAAGGTGTCCCACTTTTCTTAAAATGTGGCACTTAAGTGTACCTTTCGTAAATTATAACACTTAAGTCTCCCTTTGGGTAAAGTTATGGCACTTGCAGCATTCTTTTGCTCTTAAAATTTAGACCGTTCTGTACTACAAAATTATTCAACTAGTTATAATTAAAGCATATTTTGATCGGTAAGAATATTATCATCTTTCTTATATTTTTTAATGAAGTTTTGCATATATGGAAAATTCAAAGAGCTATGTTTCTAGACACTACAAATCTCATAAAAAAATCAATAATACTATGAAATAACTTGGTTGCATTATGGATAATTGATTTCTATGGCAGAAGCCTCATATCCAGTTCCTAAATATTGAATAATGTGGTAGAGTTTTTTTAGTTACTAAATATAGTCAACTTGTCTAATTTTTTTTTTTTAAATCTATATACACCCAGCATTAGTCAATGCTTTATCTACTCCATGTAATGTTAATTATAGAAAATTGTCATACAAGAAGGGGAAAAAGTAGGCTTGCGCTATTTCCACCCCTTTGTCTCTAAACAATCCATGTCATATTGAATTGATTACATTATCCTTTGTAGATCCACTCTTGATTTAAGATAGTTTTTACCTTTGTATTCTTTTCTTTTGTTTCAATTTCACTAAAAGACAAAACTACTCACATCCTTTTTTAATAACATTTTTCACCCCAGTTCCATGCACATTACATTTCGACATCTCCTTCAAGTTTGTTTTCTTCTAAACTTATTCTCCATTATTGTAATCTAAAATAGAGTAAAGAAATATTAATTTTATCTGTAGATTGTTTAGTTCGATTCCCTCAAAGTATGCATTATACATAATTTATTCATTTTTCATTGCATTGTTTTTTGTAGGATAGTCACTATGGAAGATATTATTATTTTTTGCTTAAATGTATCTATTAATGATGAAATTGCGAAGGACAATGATCAATCAAGATAGAAAGTTCATTTGAAACATTATGAGGTAATTTTCTAGACACCAGAGGTTCTTTTGAGTAGTTTGCAGATGTATCTTCTTGATCAAGGTTATGTCATCTTTGTAAAAAGGTCAGAGAGAGACAACTCATTAACACATTTTTAGCTTCTTCTTGTTTTTTTGCCAAATAATTAGTTAGTTATCAACTAAATATTTTTTTTTTGGACAACAGGCATACCGATTGTGTTTCAAATGGAGAAAGAAAAGGAAAAACCAAAAAAGAAGTAAAGAAAGGCAAGCAGTAATCTTAAATCAAGAGTAGGCCCCTCATTTCCTTAATAAATATTGCTCGAGAGGAGTATGGGTAATTTGTCTATATGAAATTCAAACAGAAGAAAAAGAAGAAATAGAATATAAATAATCTTAAGTTAAATGTAGGACGTGCAAGGAATAATGTAATCAAATTATTGTAAAATGGAGTGTCAAAAAGTTAATAAATGAGTGGAAATAGGGTGAGCCAAAAGAAAAAGTGTTAGTAGTCATTAATATACAATAATGACTCTGGTCCAGCTGTATTTCTCATATAATTGCTTCTGAGGTCGAATGAACGTGATGATGATGTGCTCTTATCAACTATCAACTACATATTGAAGTAACGATGAAGAAAACTGTGGCATCCCGGAAATTCAAAGCCGAGCCTTGAGGTGTGTTAAATGTCTTTAATTAGGTGATAGAATTTTATGGCTTATGCTTTGGCCAATTTGTCTTTTAATTTGATGAATTTTGCTTGTGTTGTGGAAATTTAAATTTAAATGCTTGGCCATATGATTTAAATTTCAATAATTAAAATATCCCAAGACTTTGGCCAAGATGAAATTTGAATTTTGAAATATTAATTAAAAAAAAGGAATTCAAAAAAAAAAAAAGGGATCAAAATTCGAAATGGGCCTTGGGCCCATTAGCCTAGAGCTTGGTGGGCCAAGCTAGTCGGCCCATTGGGCCCAAGAAGGATTTTCGACCAGCCCAAGAAGGAGTGGCCGGTTGGGCCTAAGCCCAAACCCATTAAGCCAAATCAAAATTCAAAAAAATTGAAATTACAAGTGGCCAAAGGAAGAGCATGCATTGGCCATAGGTGTGGTGGATCAATCATTACCTATAATGAGCCTAGGGGAGTATAAAAAGAGAGAGGGAAGAGAGAGAGTGGCCGTTTTCTTCATTTTGGCCGAGAGAGTGTGCGAGAGAGAGCTTGAGCGGAGGAGAGGTCGAGAGAGAGGAGGTGGAGCCGAGAGTTGCCGCCGCCGTGTCCCGCCGTACGCCCGCCTTGTCCGACCGTCCTACGCCGCCGTGTGTTGCTGTGTGTTCTTCTTTAAGGCAAGTGGGGGTTCCTTTACTTCTCTTGTACGTTGTTTGATGGTTGCATGTTCGGTTTGAGGGGTGATTTGGGCGAAATACCGAAGTAAGGGTTGAATGTGTTCATGTTATGTGGCTGTTTTCGTTCGGTTGGTGGTAGACAGTATCTTATTCGAGCTTGCATGTGTACTTGGAGTGCGATTTTGGCTTCGGTGTCTTCATGGAAGTTGAAGCTAACATCTTGTAGTATGACATACTCGAATTTCATGGAAAACGATGGTGATATGTGGGGTCAAAATCTCTGTTATACGGAGACTTAGATCTGTGAATTTCCTACTGACCTTTTTGTTGATTTCTTGGTTGCATGTCGATTTATGTTGGAGATCTCACTTTGTTTTCTTCTTGAAAGTTGTAGGAAACACCCTAAGCTACAACATACTCGAAAATGAGGTAAAAATAACAAGTATAACTTGGTGAACCAGCTAGATCTTTGAGACGGATGGTTCTGTTGAAGTGAACCGAGACGCCCGAGACTTCATGGGTTAAAATGGTGACCAAAATCTGGGTATTTTACCTAGATCCCTTCATGAAAATTGTAAAGGACACATTGATATATAACATACTTGAATTTCAAGAGAAACGAAAGAGATTTGATGGGTCAAACCCAATTTTTTCGGTGATGTACGTTCTGGACGAAACGGTAGAGGTTCCAGAAGCTTCGTGGAGTTATATAAATTAATCTATAAAGAATTTGGTTAAGAGTTCTTCATGAAAAATGCACGAAAATATGTTGGCTATCATCCTGTAAAATTTGGGAATTTTCGGAGGTCATATGAGTATTTTAATTGAATTAGTTCGAAAACTGTGCAAATCTGGCCATGATCCGAATGTTGTGTGTATTTTGTGGAAATTTGGGAAATTATGTAAAATGCGAATTAGCCATGGATTTTATGTGAAATTTGATTCTAATTGTTGGTTTAAGGATTGATTGAAGGTTATGATTTTTGGAAAATCATAAATATTAAATATAATATTTATTTATGAAAATATAATAATATAATAATATAATAATAAAATAATAAAATAATAAAATAATAAAAGGTGGATTATTTTATTGGCCATGAGTCCTATGGAATTATGATGCATTGCTATATGACATTGATGCATGTATGATCATGAATTATGATGTATTGTTATATGGCACTGATGTATGAATGATCATGAATTATGATGCATTGCTATATGACATTGATGCATGTATGATCATGAATTATGATGTATTGTTATATGGCACTGATGTATGAATGATCATGAATTATGATGCATTGCTATATGACATCGATGCATGTATGATCATGAATTATGATGTATTGTTATACGGCATTGATGTATGAATGATCATGAATTGTGATGCATGTATGTAAATCATATGCCATGAAATAACAAGATGAAAAGGATGATAAAAAGTGGAAAATGGTATGTGAGAATGAGGTTGTGGTGGAGGATGTTGTCTGGTGGCCTGGTGGCGTAATTCCAGAGATTCCCTGGGAGTTTCAGGATGCTTGGAATGTGGGGGGCCGGAAGTCCGGTTGTATCTCGGATACATGCCCGGAAGTGACTCGCGATGCCAGGATTAGGGTGCGAGATCCCCGGTTAGAAGGGTAAAGACCGGAAGTCCCTGTCGGAGGTTTACGCCGGGGGAGGTTCCTCGTGATGCTAGTTGAGGTGCGAGATGCCCGGAATGTGGGGGCCGGAAGCCCGGTGGCCATGAGATGGCTGGAATCGGGAACCCCGTCGGAGGTTTCTCGCTCGAAGGGTGATGATCAAAATGATCATGGAATCTGTCGGAGGTTTACGCCGAAGGATTGATAATGATACCTCGTCGGAGGTTTCGCCCAAGGGATGGTGATGATGGTGAATTTGATGATTTGAGAAAAGATAATGTGGGGATCAATTGATAAATAAAAATGGAAATTGATCTATGATGTGATATGCATTGTGATGCATGGCTAATGATGATGTGATATGCATGGTGATGCATGGCCAATGATGAGATGATGTGATATGCATGGTGATGCATGGTTAATGATGATGTGATATGCATGGTGATGCATGGCCAATGATGATATGATGTGATATGCATGGTGATGCATGGCTAATGATGATGTGATATGCATGGTGATGCATGGCCAATGATGATATGATGTGATATGCATGGTGATGCATGGTTAATGATGATGTGATATGCATGGTGATGCATGGCCAATGATGATATGATGTGATATGCATGGTGATGCATGGTTAATGATGATGTGATATGCATGGTGATGCATGGCTAATGATGATATGATGTGATATGCATGGTGATGCATGGTTAATGATGATATGTATGCTATGATGATGCATGAATACGCTTGTCATCAAAAAGGTAAGTGATGCCTGAATTGTATGATGGTATGCATGGTGCACTGAGTTGTTATTGGATTTCCCTATCTGCTGTGTGGCTGTACTCACCCCTTTTGGGGATAACATTTCAGATTAGCACTATGCCTCTACCTGCTGTTTCGCGTGGGGTATTTTACGGTCTACCGTCTGATGTTGAGGTGGAGTGTACGGAGTTAGATTGTCCTCTGTGCCCGGATTGACGTTTATCCGAGTGCGATGCTTAGTTATGTATGATATCGCCTGGGGTCGGGGGCCCTGTCATACAAGAGTTCATTTCTGTTCACGTCCGTCGAGATGGTGCTATGCGAGGGATGCTGCCGCCGCCACCACCTGATGCACCGGGTTGGGTGTGAGACTCACGCGCGACGAGTAGGAGCCGAACTTTTTGATGTAGATAATCGACACCTTTGATGGGAGCTAGTGCGCTTGATGTAGAGGGTTGATAGTTTCTTTTTGAGATTTTAGGCAGGACATGGCAGAGTCCTCGCTTTTCTTGTTTTGTATCGACCCGAGAAAGGAGGAGTCCCATCTTAAAAGAATATGTAAATAAAGTGTCGATGTTCGTATATAAAATCCTGATGTGTAGCTGGTGTGTATTTGTATCATGGGTTAGAAGGGGGATAGATGACGATGTGAATTTTGCTTCCGCTATGAGTTGCGCATGGGACCGCTTTTATAAAAAAAAAAAATGCCTGTAATCTGGCAAGGCTTAATTTAGCAAAAGAGATAGAGATGGTAAAAGATGTAACACCGGCGCTGATGACGACCTGCGAAGGGTTCGGGGTGTCACAGCCGCCCTTTTTGGTATCAGAGCGAATGGTTCATTTGGAGTGATAAGGAGCCTCATTTGGAATTGAGGAACATGATGACAATACACACCATAGGATGTAAAACGAGATAATTGAATAACGGGTGATGAGAATTCACTCGTAGATCCCCAGTAGTCTGTCTTGAATTTCCAGTAACATGTATATGTTACTTATATGATAGTAGTTGCTTTGAGTGGAGGCAGTGAGTCTCAGATTATTCCTGAGGCAATGCTTGGAAATTGCAGGAGAGTCATGGTGCGAGCTGGAAGTGCTCATCCATCGAGGGCTGAAGCCTCGCCGCAAGGGCTGAACCCCGAATGGAAGATATCCCCAGGCATTAGCCAATATTGGAAATCGATGGAGAGGCGGCACAAAGAAACGGCCGGAGCGAACGCCGTACTCAAGGACTAGTGGAGCAGTTTTGAAGCTGAAGCCACTTAAGTTTAATGGAATGGGAAGTCCCGAGGAGGCGAGCAATGGATTGATGGAATGGAAAGAATTTTCCGGCTGTTGGACTGCACTAATCTTTGAGAAAATAGTCTTAGCGAGTACCAATTGGAGGGAAATGCGAAGTTTTGGTGGAGAGCTTCGAAGGATATAATCTTTCCACCAGGTACCGATGTTAATGGGAAGAGTTTGTTAGAGCTTTTAATAGGAAGCATTTTCTCGATTGTGCTAAGGATAGGAAGATTCTGAATTTGTTCAACTAGAACAAAAGGGGTTGACTGTAGATCAGTATGAGGCTAGATTTTCTGAATTGTCTAGATATGCTCCTAGATTGATTGAGGATCAGGAAGAGAAGGCTAAGAGATTTCTGAAAGGGCTGAGGACTGACATTAGAAAGCAGTTGGTGCCTTTGAACATAAGAGATTATAATGAGATTTATGAAAGGGCGCAGTTAGTGGAGCAGGAGTTGTTGAGAGAGCGGTCTGAATTTAAGAAACCGTTGAATTTTAGTGATGTGAAAAAGGGGAAGAGGCCTTATTCTGGTCAAGGTCAGACCTGGAATGTGAAGAAGAAGGGGAATTTTGGAAATTTTGGAGGAGCAAGGAGTGGTCTGAACATAGGGAAAGCACCCTATCAGCCTGGACAACAGAAATGTTTTGGCTGTGGTCAAGTAGGACATCTTAGGAGGAATTGCCCGCGAGAGAGGTCGCAAGTGAGTGTTGGCTCGGTCACGGGGGATATCGAGAGTCTTTGTTAGGTCAAATCCGCAAGGAAATCCTCGAGACCACTGCTCGGGGAAGGGTGTATGCGATCACCCAGGAGGAAGCGGAAGCTTCCAAGAATGTTATCTCAGGTACGATTCTTATTAATGGCGAAAAGGCATATGCATTATTTGACACGGGTGCAACGCATTCGTTTGTGTCTGAAAGATATAGATGTTTGAATAAGATAGAAGTTATGCCGCTTGAGACGCCTCTTTGTGTTTCCACGCCTTTAAAGGATATGGTATTGTCTACATTGGTGTGTGAAAATTTTAAGATCTCGATGGGAGGAAAGGATATGGAAATAGACTTGGTTGTAATGGCTATGTATGATTTTGATGTTATTATAGGAATGGACTGGCTTCGTAAGTATCGAGCTAGAATGGATTGTTATAGAAGAGTGGTGCAATTTGTTTTACCCGATCGGTCTCTATTGTGAATTTCTAGGAGGTCAAACCCATTTTCCTGTAGCTCTTATTTCGGCAGTAGAAGCTTGTAAGTTGCTTGACGAAGGATGTCAAGGGTACCTAGCCATAGTTAGAGATTATGCCAGGGAGGAGCCTAATCTCGAGGAAGTTCGCGTAGTTAACAAATTTCAAGATGTATTTCCTGAGGAATTGCCTGGATTGCCGCCAGAGCGGGAGATTGAATTTGAAATTGAATTAATGCCTGGAATAGGACCAATATCAAAAGCTCCATATAGGATGGCTTTAGTTGAATTGAAGGAATTGAAAGTGCAACTGCAAGAATTGCTTGATAAGGGATTCATTAGACCAAGTGCTTCACCTTGGGGTGCACCGGTCTTGTTTATGAAAAAGAAGGATGGGTCAATGCGCTTGTGTATTGACTATAGGCGATTGAATCGAGGTGACTATCAAGAATAAGTATCCTTTGCCTAGAATTGATGATTTATTTGATCAACTCCAGGGAAGTTCGGTCTTTTCTAAGATTGATTTGAGGTCGGGATACCATCAGTTGAGAATTAAGAAGGAGGACATTCCTAAGACTGCGTTTAGAACTCGTTATGGACATTATGAGTTCCTTGTTATGCCATTTGGATTGACTAACGCCCCTGCTGCATTTATGGATTTGATGAATAGAATATTTCAGCCTTATTTAGACCAGTTTGTGATTGTCTTTATTGATGATATTTTGGTATATTCAAAAGGGCCTAAAGAGCATGAGCAGCATTTGAGGATAGTTTTAGACTGCGAGAGAGCATAAGTTGTATGCTAAGTTTAGTAAGTGTGAATTCTGGTTGGATCGGATAGTATTTTTAGGACATGTGGTGTCAGGAAAAGGAATTGCAGAGACCCGGCAAAAGTTGAAATGGTAGTGAATTGGCCGAGACCGACGACGCCTACTGAGATACGAAGTTTCTTAGGATTGGCTGGTTATTATAGGAGATTCATTGAAGGATTTTCAAGATTAGCAGGACCTTTAACTAAGTTGACCCGAAAGAATGTGAAGTTTGAGTGGAATGGAAAATGTGAAATGAGTTTTCAGGAGCTCAAAAGGAAATTGACTTCAGCTCCAATTCTAACTATACCTACTGGACCTGATGGATTCACGGTGTATAGTGATGCATCTCACAAAGGACTAGGATGTGTGTTGATGCAGCATGGCAAGGTTGTAGCCTATGCATCCAGACAATTGAAACCTCATGAGTTGAATTACCCGACGCATGATTTAGAGCTAGCAGCTATAGTGTTTGCCTTAAAGATATGGAGACACTATTTGTATGGGGAAAAGTTTGAGATCTATACGGATCATAAGAGTTTGAAGTATCTGTTCTCACAAAAGGAGTTGAACATGAGACAAAGGAGGTGGATGGAGTTATTGAAGGACTATGATTGTGAGATAAGATATCATCCAGGAAAAGCGAATAGAGTAGCAGATGCTCTTAGTCGAAAGTCGGCCGTAGAAATAGCTAGTTTGAGGATAACAAAATGGAAATTGTTAGAATCTGTGGCAAATTCTGAATTTAAATTGGAAGTGGATTGTCTTACTGGTATGCTTAGTGCATTAAGGATTGAGCCAGAGATTATCCATAAAATTAAAATTCTGCAAGAATCTGACCCAGAGATTTTGAAAGTGAAAGATGCTGTATCTTTAGGGAAAAGATCAGAATTTCAGATCTCTGATGATGGAATAGTGAGATGTCAAGGACGACTTTGTGTTCCCGACAATGAGGAATTAAGGAAGGAAATTCTGTCGGAGGCACATAAGAGTAATTATAGTATCCACCCAGGTAGTACAAAGATGTACAGAAATTTGCGTCAGCAATTTTGGTGGAATGGTATGAAGGCAGATACGGCTAAGTACGTTTCTCAATGTTTGACATGTCAAGTAAAAAGCGAGCATCGAAAACCCGCAGGACTTTTGAGACCATTAGACATTCCTGAATGGAAATGGGAACATATAACGATGGACTTTGTGCAAGGATTGCCAAGGACATCAAGTAGTCACGATTCAATTTGGGTTATAGTGGATCGATTGACTAAGTCGGCACATTTCTTAGCGATTCGCATGGATTACCCAATGGATAAGTATGCGGACATGTATGTAAGTCAAGTGGTACGCTTACATGGTGTTCCAGTGACCATTACTTCAGATCGAGATTCGAGGTTTACTTCGAATTTTTGGAGAAGTCTCCAAATTGCGTTAGGATCTAAGCTTCAGTTTAGCACTGCTTTTCATCCCCAGACAGATGGTCAATCGGAAAGAGTAATCCAGATATTAGAGGATATGTTAAGGGCTTGTGTGATTGATTTCAAAGGAAATTGGGATGAAAGATTGCATTTGGTAGAATTCGCCTATAACAATAGCTTTCAGAAGAGTATAGGTATGTCACCTTATGAAGCATTATATGGAAGGAGATGTAGGACTCCTGTTTGTTGGAATGAAGTAGGAGAAAGGAAGTTGACGGGACACGAATTAGTACAAGTTACCGCCGATTTGTTGATATTATCAGGGAAAGGCTTAGAACAGCTCAGAGTAGACAGAAAGATTACGCTGATAGACGTAGGAGGCCTTTGGAATTTGGTATAGGAGACCATGTATTCCTTAAGGTATCTCCAATGAAAGGAATATCTCGATTTGGGAAGAAGGGTAAATTAAGCCCTAGATTTGTTGGACCTTTTGAGATACTCGAGAAAATAGGAGACGTGGCTTATCGTTTATCGTTACCTCCTAAGTTAGGAAATCTGCACGATGTGTTTCATGTATCGATGTTGAGGAAGTACCAGCCGGATCCTGGTCACATACTCGATCATGAAGCCATCAAAATGGAGGAGAAAGTAAGGTATATTGAAGAGCCCGGCTGAGATACTAGATCGAAAGGAGCAAATTCTTAGGACCAAAAGATCCCATTGGTTAAGGTGTTATGGCGACATCATGATGTGGAGGAAGCCACATGGGAAAGTGAGGATCGGATAAGGAAAAGTATCCCTATTTATTTCAAGAAGGCGCGAGTAGTGCTTGAATTTCGAGGACGAAATTCTCTAAGGAGGAGAATTGTGGCATCCCGGAAATTCAAAGCCGAGCCTTGAGGTGTGTTAAATGTCTTTAATTAGGTGATAGAATTTTATGGCTTATGCTTTGGCCAATTTGTCTTTTAATTTGATGAATTTTGCTTGTGTTGTGGAAATTTAAATTTAAATGCTTGGCCATATGATTTAAATTTCAATAATTAAAATATCCCAAGACTTTGGCCAAGATGAAATTTGAATTTAGAAATATTAATTAAAAAAAAAGGAATTCAAAAAAAAAAAGGGATCAAAATTCGAAATGGGCCTTGGGCCCATTAGCCTAGAGCTTGGTGGGCCAAGCTAGTCGGCCCATTGGGCCCAAGAAGGATTTTCGACCAGCCCAAGAAGGAGTGGCCGGTTGGGCCTAAGCCCAAACCCATTAAGCCAAATCAAAATTCAAAAAATTGAAATTACAAGTGGCCAAAGGAAGAGCATGCATTGGCCATAGGTGTGGTGGATCAATCATTACCTATAATGAGCCTAGGGGAGTATAAAAAGAGAGAGGGAAGAGAGAGAGTGGCCGTTTTCTTCATTTTGGCCGAGAGAGTGTGCGAGAGAGAGCTTGAGCGGAGGAGAGGCCGAGAGAGAGGAGGTGGAGCCGAGTTGCCGCCGCCGTGTCCGCCGTACGCCCGCCTTGTCCGACCGTCCTACGCCGCCGTGTGTTGCTGTGTGTTCTTCTTTAAGGCAAGTGGGGTTCCTTTACTTCTCTTGTACGTTGTTTGATGGTTGCATGTTCGGTTTGAGGGTGATTTGGGCGAAATACCGAAGTAAGGGTTGAATGTGTTCATGTTATGTGGCTGTTTTCGTTCGGTTGGTGGTAGACAGTATCTTATTCGAGCTTGCATGTGTACTTGGAGTGCGATTTTGGCTTCGGTGTCTTCATGGAAGTTGAAGCTAACATCTTGTAGTATGACATACTCGAATTTCATGGAAAACGATGGTGATATGTGGGGTCAAAATCTCTGTTATACGGAGACTTAGATCTGTGAATTTCCTACTGACCTTTTTGTTGATTTCTTGGTTGCATGTCGATTTATGTTGGAGATCTCACTTTGTTTTCTTCTTGAAAGTTGTAGGAAACACCCTAAGCTACAACATACTCGAAAATGAGGTAAAAATAACAAGTATAACTTGGTGAACCAGCTAGATCTTTGAGACGGATGGCTCTGTTGAAGTGAACCGAGACGCCCGAGACTTCATGGGTTAAAATGGTGACCAAAATCTGGGTATTTTACCTAGATCCCTTCATGAAAATTGTAAAGGACACATTGATATATAACATACTTGAATTTCAAGAGAAACGAAAGAGATTTGATGGGTCAAACCCAATTTTTTCGGTGATGTACGTTCTGGACGAAACGGTAGAGGTTCCAGAAGCTTCGTGGAGTTATATAAATTAATCTATAAAGAATTTGGTTAAGAGTTCTTCATGAAAAATGCACGAAAATATGTTGGCTATCATCCTGTAAAATTTGGGAATTTTCGGAGGTCATATGAGTATTTTAATTGAATTAGTTCGAAAACTGTGCAAATCTGGCCATGATCCGAATGTTGTGTGTATTTTGTGGAAATTTGGGAAATTATGTAAAATGCGAATTAGCCATGGATTTTATGTGAAATTTGATTCTAATTGTTTAAGGATTGATTGAAGGTTATGATTTTTGGAAAATCATAAATATTAAATATAATATTTATTTATGAAAATATAATAATATAATAATATAATAATAAAATAATAAAATAATAAAATAATAAAAGGTGGATTATTTTATTGGCCATGAGTCCTATGGAATTATGATGCATTGCTATATGACATTGATGCATGTATGATCATGAATTATGATGTATTGTTATATGGCATCGATGTATGAATGATCATGAATTATGATGCATTGCTATATGACATCGATGCATGTATGATCATGAATTATGATGTATTGTTATACGGCATTGATGTATGAATGATCATGAATTGTGATGCATGTATGTAAATCATATGCCATGAAATAACAAGATGAAAAGGATGATAAAAAAGTGGAAAATGGTATGTGAGAATGAGGTTGTGGTGGAGGATGTTGTCGGTGGCCTGGTGGCGTAATTCCGAGAGATTCCCTAGGAGTTTCAGGATGCCGGAATGTGGGGGCCGGAAGTCGGTTGTATCTCGGATACATGCCGGAAGTGACTCGCGATGCCGGATTAGGTGCGAGATCCCGGTTAGAAGAGTAAAGACCGGAAGTCCCGTCGGAGGTTTACGCCCGAAGGGAGGTTCCTCGTGATGCTAGTTGAGGTGCGAGATGCCCGGAATGTGGGGGGCCGGAAGCCCAGTGGCCATGAGATGGCTGGAATGCTGGGAACCCTGTCGGAGGTTTCTGCCCGAAGGGTGATGATCAAAATGATCATGGAATCCTGTCGGAGGTTTCTGCCCGAAGGGATGGTGATGATGGTGAATTTGATGATTTGAGAAAAGATAATGTGGGGATCAATTGATAAATAAAAATGGAAATTGATCTATGATGTGATATGCATTGTGATGCATGGCTAATGATGATGTGATATGCATGGTGATGCATGGCCAATGATGAGATGATGTGATATGCATGGTGATGCATGGTTAATGATGATGTGATATGCATGGTGATGCATGGCCAATGATGATATGATGTGATATGCATGGTGATGCATGGCTAATGATGATGTGATATGCATGGTGATGCATGGCCAATGATGATATGATGTGATATGCATGGTGATGCATGGTTAATGATGATGTGATATGCATGGTGATGCATGGCTAATGATGATATGATGTGATATGCATGGTGATGCATGGTTAATGATGATGTGATATGCATGGTGATGCATGGTTAATGATGATGTGATATGCATGGTGATGCATGGCTAATGATGATATGATGTGATATGCATGGTGATGCATGGTTAATGATGATATGTATGCTATGATGATGCATGAATACGCTTGTCATCAAAAAGGTAAGTGATGCCTGAATTGTATGATGGTATGCATGGTGCACGAGTTGTTATTGGATTTTCTATCTCGGGATGTGGCAACATCTTTCACCCTTTTGGGGATAACATTTCAGATTAGCACTATGCCGCTACCTCTTTGTTTCGCGTGGGGTATTTACGGTCTCACCGTCGATGTTGAGGTGGAGTGTACGGAGTTAGATTGTCCCTCCGTGCCCGGATTGACGTTTATCCGAGTGCGATGCTTAGTTATGTATGATATCGGCCGGCTGGGGGCCCTGTCATACAAGAGTTCATTTGTTCACGTCCGTCGAGATGGTGCTATGCGAGGGATGCCGCCGCCACCACGATGCACCGGGTTGGGTGTGAGACTCACGCGCGACGAGTAGGAGCCGAACTTTTTGATGTAGATAATCGACACCTTTGATGGGAGCTAGTGCGCTTGATGTAGAGGGTTGATAGTTTCTTTTTGAGATTTTAGGCAGGACATGGCAGAGTCCTCGCTTTTCTTGTTTTGTATCGACCCGAGAAAGGAGGAGTCCCATCTTAAAAGAATATGTAAATAAAGTGTCGTGTTCGTATATAAAATCCTGATGTGTAGCTGGTGTGTATTTGTATCATGGGTTAGAAGGGGGATAGATGACGATGTGAATTTTGCTTCCGCTATGAGTTGCGCATGGGACCGCTTTTATAAAAAAAAAAAAAAATGCCTGTAATGGCAAGGCTTAATTTAGCAAAAGAGATAGAGATGGTAAAAGATGTAACACCGGCGCTGATGACGACCTGCGAAGGGTTCGGGGTGTCACAAAAACAGCTGCCAACCCCCCCTTTTGTTTTCCCTTTTGGCATTACATTAAAACCTCATTTTTTATAAACACATTAAAAACCTCATTTAACTAGAGAAAAGGACCAAAGAAATTTTCGAAGAACTCCTCTGGCTCTGCCCTCATGTTGGGATCGTGTGCTGACAGTCATTTCTGCTATTCCGCTTGATAAGATTTACGATAACCAAACTAACATTGAATTGCATTAAGCGTAGTCGTGGGGACATCAACGTTCTCATTAGACTTCCCTCATTTTGTCGAGCTCTCTGTCTACCTTCATGGTAGTTTTCTGCTTCAAACTAACCCTAACTCCTTCCTTCGTCTACCTCCCTCCATCTGAAGCCCGAATTTGCCTCGCTTTTCATCTAAACCTCTTATCCTTTCGCTCACTCACACATTTTTCCATGAACCCTTCACTCTCGACTTCTCCCTAACAAAACCTTTTCACCAAGTCGCCTCGGAAGCTTCCTCAAAACTTGATTGGACTTTCATTGGCCCTTGCATGCGTCGAATTCAGTTGAAATTTAGAGACTTTGAAGCTGTCGACGTTTTCTATATCATCTGAATTGGGTCAAATTCACAGTTTCGGGCTTACTTGGGTAACGGTTTGAAAACTCCTCTAAGCAGGTATTTAGGGTCTTGATGTTGATTCATCCATGGCAGCTCCCGGACAGGATAAAGCTCCCTCCAATTCAGATACTTTGTGGATAGACCCTGAAGAAATGCACGTCTAGTTGCATTGTGCAATTGGTTAGGTCGACTGTGGTTAGAACAGAGTGTCGATGCACCATCAATCAAAAAGATAGAAGAATGCAAGCTAATCCTTGTTGGTAAAATTCTATCTAATCCCTCAATAACTTTTCAAGCATTTTAGAACACTATGAAGAGAGCATGGCGAGCTAATTGGGTCGATATCTCGCAATGCAAAGCTGGATTGTATGTTATTAAGTTCAGAACCGAAACAGAAAAATAGAGAATTCTAGATACCAGACCCTGGCTATTTGCGAGTCATCTAGTAATTCTTAAACCTTGGTTGCCCAATACCCCCTTACATTGGTATGACTTCTCGACTTGTGCCTTTTGGGTCCAAGTTTTTGGTCTCCCCTTAGAACAATGCACATAAGAAATGATAAGTAAAGCTGTTCACCATGTTGGCAAGGTTCTACGAGTTAAGGTTGATAGTAAGGAAGGCACAACACTTCGGGCTGGTAGAGCATGAGTTGAGATAAGTTTGTAGGAACCTCTCAAGACGGGACAACTCATTAGATTATTTGGAAAGAATATCTGGCTAGACTTTTGGTACAAACGCCTATCTCACTTTTGCTATTCTTGTGGCAAACTAGGACATTACACCATGTATTGCAAAGATTATCCTTTTGATGAAGAGAAATTTGAAGGCAAGGACAACTTGTATTATGGCCAATGGTTGAGGGTAGAGGTTCAAGAGCACAACCCGTTCTAGCTTACCTTTTATGAATCACCTCAGACTCAAGTAAAGGTCGATAAAATAGTCCCCAAGACCCCTCTGGTGCCTATGACTGTGATTCCAGCAGAACAGCCCAACATTAACAAAGGCAAAGAACTTCTACAGCTTTTAGACGAGGGCCAATCCTTCATTATGGCAGAATCGATCACTTGGAGACCACAACTAGAGGGACACACGGATATTCAAGCTAAGCTAGTTCAGTTCCTCGCAACCAAAAACATTTCAACAACACTAGAAGGGTTAGTAGGCTACTCAAAATCAAAGAAAGTCAGAAACAATCGCTTGAGCAAAAAAGCAGGTCTGATAAAGAAGGCAAAGCGTTACAACCCGTTGAAAAAGGGGATTGATGAATCCCATCTTTTGGAGACTCCAATCTTTGAGGCAGGTGGTCCTGATAGTTGGGCTTTAGGGGCTAGCTCTAATAAGCCACCAACTGACAAATGAAGTTAATTAGTTGGAACTGTCAGGGTTGAGATAGCTAGTATAAGCACCTAGAGAGGGGGTGAATAGGTGTAAAAATAATTCATTGAGATACGGAAGCGATACTAGGCAACCGATAGAAAGGGAGTTCTCTTTTGATTAACAAAATTAAGTATGATCAAAGTAAAGTAAAGAGTAGGGAAGAGAAAATTGAACGCAAGGTTTATAGTGGTTCGGCTTATTCCAAGCCTACATTCACTCTTCCGCATTGACAGCCCACCGGTTGGATTTCACTATGAACAAAAGAGAAGTTACAGCACAGCTTTTCCTTGATTCCACAGTGTAGATATTCTACCACATTTCCTCATGGATTCTCACAAATATAGACTCTCTTTTGTGTACAATATTTCACTCAAATGAATTGACTAAGAACAAGGAGTTTCAGAGTTTGGAATTCTTCTATCGTGCACACACTCGAACAATTGGAACGTCTTCCTTATATACTCCTTTATGTCATCATACCCGTTGGCACTTACCAAAGGAATTCCTCCAATCTACCCATTGAACGGAATCAATTAGGAAGATCATTCGAGCTATTAAATGAACATGTCGATAGCCCATCAATCATGTTCGCCCATATAATCAGGATCTTGGTTTCCATAAATAGAACCTTCCAAGTATACTTTGTCAATCATCGGATCCTTAATCTTCAAGTCAATTATGATCAAATAAAGGATTCCGTTATGTCATATCCAGCCAAGAGATCTTCTCTAGTCGATAAGGTCACATCCTTAATGAAACATTCAGTTTTGGATAGCCTTTCTTCAACGGATTAGCAACTGTCAATGAGGATAGACTTTGAGTCTTGAGTTTAGCTATCCAGACGTCTTTAGACTTTAAATAGCAGAGTCTGCAAGTCATCAAACTAGACTGATGGAAACGTTTTGTTAGCATCAAAACACTTTACGAAGAATTTCTTCAATAATCTCCCCATTTTTTATGGTGACAAAAATTTTCCGCATATTTTGATAACTTTGACTTGTAAAATATTACTCAAACAAATATGGATATCTTACAAAGATAAACAGCTTAATGATAACACTAGAATTTGCAACCACATAAATCAGGTTAGTCTTGCATGTGATAAAACCATCCATAAAATATTAATAGTAGTTAATATAAGCAGTCAAGTCCAAATCCAATTTCAGTCCACTTCCAGACACAAAAGTAAAGTCAAACATCAAAACAATCTTCAAACATCAAACCAAAATCAAAAGTTGTAAAGATTCAAAGTTTGCAAATCTCGCATCTCTCCCCCTTTTTGTTAGCATAAAAAAGGTCGAGATGAAAGTGGAGTAGAATCAAGAATGCTTGGGAACACGAACAAGCTGGAAATCTCCCATTGACTGAACGATGCCTTCCAGCCTTTTCAAATCTTCCTTTAGTTGTGCAACATTCTCACCCTTAGCATTAGCCTGAATTTGAAGAGAAAGGGCTTGGATCTGAACATTCAAGGAACCCGAAGAGGCTTGACCTGCATTCTGCAAATTCTAAACTTCACATCCCAGAGCATATATCTGACCTCACATTTCCAAAAGAATATCCAGAATTCTGCGAAAATCTGCTGAATTATCGGTCTGCATACTGGCTTCGGCACGATCTGATGGAGTAAAGACAGATGATGGCATATCATAATCATGTAGATTTGGCGATGAAACTGATATAGCTAGTACAAGTACCTAGAGGGGGTGAATAGGTATATAAAAGATTTTTCTCAATATTTGCACAATACTAGATAATTGATAGATTTGAAACAAACAATAATCAAGGTAAGACTAAGAGAAGGGAAAAGAAAATTGAACACTCGGTTTATAGTGGTTCGGCTTATTTCAAGCCTACGTCCACTTTTCTGCACTGGTAGCCTATTGGCTGGATTCCACTATGAACAAAGAGTTGTTATAGCGTCGATCTTCCTTGATTTCTCAGTGTAGATGATCTACCACACTCGCTCAAGGTCTCATTAAGTATAGACACTCTCTATGTATACGAATTCGCTCAATATATCGACTAATAATCAAGGTGCTTTAGACTCTGGAATTTCTCTATCGATCATACACCAAAGCAACTAGAACGTCTTCCTTTTATACTCATTTATGCCATCATACCTGTTGGCACTTACTAAAGGAATTCCTCAAATCTATCCATTGGACGGAATCAATTAAGAAGATCATTCGAGCTATTAAAGGAACCTGACGATAGCCCATCAATCCTGTTCGCCCATACAATCAGGATTGTAGTTTCCAAGAATAGAACCTTCCAAGAATATTTTGTCGACCATCGGTTTTTTAAACGATCTAGATTACGAATAAAAGAATCCGTTATTTTTATCCAGCCAAGAGATATTCTCCAGATGATAGGACTAAATCCTTAACCAATTACTTCGGCTCTGGATTGCCTTCGTCACTGGATTAGAAAAATTGTCAATGAGAATAGTCTTGGGTCTTGAGTCTTGAGTGCTGAGTCTAGTGATAAAAAAGTCTTCAGACTCTAAACAAAAGGTCTGCAATATTCAGACTAGACTGATAAATAAATTTAGTCAACTTCAAAATATTCTGGAAAGATTTCTCCAACAATCTCCCCATTTTTGATGTTGACAAAACTTTCCTGTAGATTTGAACAACTTTGACCTACAAAAACATTTCTCAAGTAATATGGCTATCTCATAAAGATTAATAAATCAACCAGACTCTGCATCCACAGAAAATTAGTTAGTCTTTCATGAGTAACAACACTTGATATAAATGCAAACAGTTAAGCATCAAAAACTACACCAAAGTCAGTCAAATTTAAGTTCACACCCAAGTTCACTCAAGTCATACTCAAAAAACAAACATTCAAACACTCAAAAGAAATTTAAAGTCAAAGTTTAGAGAGTTCAATTCAAATTTGCAATTCTCCCCCTTTTTGTCATCATTAAAAAATGTGAGAAAAAAGTCAGGTTTGCTTGGGAATGCACACGATCTGGAAATCTCCCATCGACTGGACGATGCCTTCCAGCCTCTTCAAGTCTTCCCTTAGATGAGCTACCTCTTCTCCTTTGGCATTGGCTTGAATTTGAAGAGCGAGATATTTCATTTTATCCTCTAGGGTAACCGAAGATGCTTGTCCAGCATTCTTCATGACTTGAATTTCACAGTACATAGCATAGATTTGACCCCGCATTTCTAGAAGAACATCAAGGATACGACGAAAATCTGCTGTATTGTCTGTTTGTGTGCTTGCATTTGCTTTCTCGAATAGAGTGAATGCAAACGATGGAGCTTCTGTATAATCTTGCAGATTTGGTGTGGACGTATCATGTCCTTCTTTAGGCATTTGAGAAGCCTGAAAATCTTCTGGATCTGCTGGTGAGCGTCTTAGACCTTCACTGTTGGCAGCATGTGGTGTAGACCTTCCTTGCTCGCCATCTCCCCCTATCTCTAGGACCTCAAATGGGGAAGAGTAATGGTTATGCTCTTCTGCATCTTGATTCCCCTTCTCTTCGGCTTTAGCTGCAGACTTTTCTTTCTCTTCTTCTCCTTCTTCTTCAGCTTCTTTCTTTTTCTCTCGCTGCTCTTCTTCTTCTCTGTTCTTGGCTTGCTCCTCTTCTTCTTTCTGTTCTTCTGCTTATTTCCCTTTCTTCTGATGTTCCGTTGATATAGGTACAGAACGTTTGGTCCTTATCAATGCAGAGATAGTGAGATCTTCCTCTTCATCTCTTTGAAGCAGAAGGTGCTGGAGTTTTCACTCTAAACTTCTTCATTGACTTAGAAAGCTCTTTCAGACGCATTTTGGTTAGCATTTTAAATCCTACCACCATTTTTCGCATGGTCAAACACAAAGAGTATGTGGAGGTTCAATATTCAAGTGTCTGAAGATCTTGGTCACCAGACCTAGGTAAGGCAATTGGCCCTTGTCCTTCGACATTGCTCTGTACATGTGAAAGAGAATGGTGTGAGGGAGAGAGAACTTCTTCCCTGAGTTAATCGCGTACATCAATTTTGCCTCGGAATTAGACACATCAATCTTGGATGTAGACTTCGGCCTGATACAGTTGATCACAATTTTATGAAGCAAGATATTGATGGCACGCATCCTTTGTGAAGCAAGATATTGATGGCACGCATCCTTGAATAGGTAATTCTTCCCTCTGTATCCCTATCTTTGACGAGCTCCAATGAGGCACGAGCCAACATGTCCACATCTATCACTTGGTCTTGGTCTCGAACACTGAATGATATTCTATTCACATCTAAAAAAAAGATAAGATTCGAATAGAAGTATGCTATTAATTGCGCATAACCATCTGTGGTATCGGTGCAAAATTGCTCAAGTTGAAGCAGATTGAAATTCTCCCTTAAGTTCACATTAATGGCATCCAAGAAATCAAAATCAATACTCCTAGGGTTTATCACCCCTCATTTTGATAGTCTGAAGAACAGCTTCTCCTGTTCCTTCGATTTAAACAAATCCATTCTTTTTCCTTTCACCTTCGTAGCAATACCCATTCTAGGTTGAAATTCATTGAACATTTTATCATCATCGTTCCCGTCAGTTAGAATCTGTCCCGATACACAAGGGTCACTTGGAATATTCGCAAGTGCTTCCTCAACCTTTCCTTTGGGAGCAATTCCCAAATTTTCCATTTGTTGCAAAAAAATATACTCATTCCCATAATTCTTATCCTTAAGGAAATCATCTACGTAGTTCAGCGGAGTCCCAGTGCTCTTCAACACACAATAGAGCTTATAAATAAAATAGGGTTTTTGGACTCTTACAGGGTCTGCGTCCTCGATTATTTCTTCCTCCGGTTGTTGACCCACACCTTGTGGGGTAGATGATGTTGAGTGACGTGGTAGAGAGTAAATCGAGCTCTGTTGCTGACTCGATAAATCTTCTTCTTTGGTGAGATCGAAATGGGTAGGCCCCTCCGTCATTCTCTGTGGTCCCCTGTTCGCGATTCTTGAAGACTTCCTCGAAGAAGACATCCTTCCTTGTCGTTGAAAGATTCCTTTACTCGCTTTCCCAAGAAAAGATGACAACTTTATCAAAAATGAACACGAAGTAGAGATAGGATTGGGAGGAGAATGCCTTTTAGGATTTTGAAGATTAGGCAAAAAAGAAAACTGTATATATATAACTCAGTTTAAAAAAGGAAAGATCAATCGGCACAAAGAAAGTGAACAAACACCTCTTTTTAAAATCATTAACTGCCAATTAGAAGTTAATCATTTTGAAAAGAAAGATTCCATTTTTCACGGAAATTATAAATTAACTGAATTAAAGATTGTACCTTTTCGAGTTTGAATATAATAACAACTTACAGTTTATAGCCATGAATATCTGAGTCTGAGGGTTGGAGAGTCTCTAGTCTTTAACTTCCTCAAGCTTTAAAATGTTGAGTCTGGAACGGATAAAATCGAATTGATTTTTCTCCAAAGGCTTTGTGAATATATCCGCTAGTTGATTTTTTGAATCAACAAATTGAATCGAGATTTCTCCATTTTGAACATGATCTCTAATGAAGTGATGTCGAATCTCTATATGCTTTACTCTTGAATGAAGAATTGGATTTTTAGTGAGATTGATTGCGCTGGTATTGTCATATCTGATTTCTGTGCATGAGTCTTCAATTTCAAAGTCTTGTAGCTGTTGTTTTTTCTATAGAATTTGCGAACAGCAACTTCCAAGAGCTACATACTCTACTTCTGTTGTTGAGAGATGCATAGTGCTTTGTTTCCTTGAAAACCAAGACACTGTCCTGCTTCCAAGCAACTGGCAAGTTCCTGAAGTACTCTTTCTATCGATTATGCAACCGGCTAGATCTGCATCTGAATATGCTAGAAGATTAAAGTCTCCCTTCTTAGGATACTAAAGACCGATGCTTGAAGATGAAGCAATGTATTTAATAATACATTTCGCAACACTAAGATGGGATTCTCTAGGATCTGATTGAAACCTAGCACATATGCAAACACTTAACAAAATGTCAGGTCTAGAAGCAGTAAGATAAAGAAGTGAACCAATGATGCTCCTGTACAGCTTTTGATCAACTTTCTTCCTTTTCTTCATCTTTGTCTATCTTCAAAGAACTTGACATTGGTATATCAGTCTTTTTGCAATTCTCCATTCCAAACATTTTGATAAGATCATTAGTATATTTTTCTTGATAAATAAAAGTTCCTTCCTTCAATTGCCTTACTTGAAGACCAAGAAAGAATGTTAACTCTCCCATCATAGTCATTTCAAACTCATCCTGCATAAACTTAGAAAATTTCTTGCATAAACTTTCATTAGAGAATCCAAAAATAATATCATCCACATGAATAAGTAAAAAGCTTTTGTTTTCCTTTTTGATAAATAAAGTAGTATCTACTTTACCTTTAACAAAACCATTATGTATTAAGAACTTACTTAGTCTGTCGTACCAGGCTCGAGGTGCTTGCTTTAAACCATACAGGGCCTTTTTCAGTTTGAAGACTGAGTCTAGTTTCTTTGGGTCTTCAAACCCAGGTGGTTGTTTTACATAAACTTCCTCATGGATAAATCCATTTAGGAAGGCACTTTTGACGTCCATTTGGAATAACCTGAAATTTTTATAACAAACAAACGCAAGTAATAGTCGAATAGCTTCTAACCTTGCTACTGGTGTGTAAGTTTCATCATAGTCTATTCCTTCTTCTTGAGTATATCCTTTGGTCACGAGTCTTGCTTTGTTTCGTACGACTTTTCCTTTTTCATTCATCTTGTTCCTGAACACCCATTTAGCTCCAATAACAGTTTTACCTTTCGGTTTAGATGTCAATTCCTAGACATCATTAATGTTGAACTATCTGAGCTCTTCTTGCATAGCTTCAATCCAGCTTTCATCATATAAAGCTTCTTCTATACTTTTTGGTTCAATTTCAGAAATGAGAGCCACAGCACTAGACTCTTTACGTATTTTGGATCTGGTGCGAATTCCTTCATTAATTTCACCGATAATGAGATTTTTGGGATGACTGTACTTATGCTTCCAGTTACTGGTTGATTTGTCTGGTTGATGATCTCTTTCTTTATTGGAATCTTCATGAACAGCTTGATGCTGGTCTTCTAGAGTCTAAGATACTTCTTGAGTTGTAAGCTTTAGAGGGTCTGGAGCAGGTTCATACTCTTCATAATGAGTCTGACTGGATTCATCTTGCGTGGAGTCTTGAAATTTGACATTCATTGACTCCTCCACAGACTGGCTCTTCTTGTTATAGACTCTGTAGGCTTTGCTTGATGTAGAATATCCAAGGAAGATGCCTTCATCTGATCTTTCTTCAAACTTACCAACTTGATCTTTTGCATTTTCAATATAAAGCATTTGCAACCAAACACATGAAAGTATGAAACAATGGGCTTCTTACCTTTGAATAACTCATAAGGGGTTTTCTCTAGAATAGGTCTTAAAAAGACTTTAATGATGATATAGCACGCTGTTGAAATAGCTTCAGCCCAAAATCGTGAAGAAATTTTAGTTTCAATTAAAAGAGTTCTAGCTATTTCTTGAAGAGATCTATTCTTTCTTTCCACAACCCCATTTTGTTGAGGAGTATATGGAGAGGAGAACACATGCTTAAAGCTAGATTCATCACAAAATTTTGTAAAATCTTGATTTTCAAATTCACCTCCATGATCTATTCTTATACTTGAGATAACACATCATTTTTCATTTTGAACATTTTTAGCAAAATTTTCAAAATACGAGAAGGTTTCGGACTTACTTGCAAGGAAATATACCCAGGTAAAGCGGGAGTAATCGTCCACAATTACTAGGCAATATTTCTTACCTCTTATGCTCGGGGTTCTGGTTGGTCCAAAGAGATCCATATGCAGCAATTGAAGTACATGATTAGTAGAGACATGATTTATTGGCTTAAATGAATTTCTTACCTGCTTTCCCAATATACATGGTGTGCATGGATCGGACTTTTGGTATGGTAATTTGGGTAGATCTCGAACAAGCTGTTTTGATGAGATTTTGGCTAATTGCTTCATGTTGACATGACCAAGCTTTCTGTGCCATAAGCTTGCTTCGTCTTGAATTGAGATTAGGCATTGCGATTCATTTGGTTTCACATTCAGAAGATAGATATTTCCATGTGTTCGACCCATAAAAGACTGAGTAGAGTCTCTACTGGTTCCAGAACATGTTCCTTCTTGAAAGAAGATCTTAAAACTAGTGTCACATAATTGACTAATGCTGAGAAGATTATAATTGAGTCCTTCCACTAGGGAAACATTACTTATTGTGAGATTTCCAATTTTCACAGTTCCAAATCCCATAATACTTCCTTTGTTGTTTTCTCCAAATGAAACTTTTCCACCATTTACTTGAACAAGCTTTATGAAGCAATTTGAGTCTCCTGTCATGTGTCTTGAGCATCTGCTGTCAAGATACCACTTTACCTTTTTCTTGACGAAAACCTGCATTTAAAAGAGAATCTCAAGCTTTTTTGGTACCCAAATTTTCTTGGGTCCTTTGGTGTTAGTAAGATAAACAGTATTAGCCCATACTTTCTTAACAGGTTTCCAAACCATAGGACACTCTTTTTCAAAGTGATCCAGACTGTTACACTTTAAAAATCTGAGGACATTTCGACCTACAGACTTTACAAAAACTTTCTTGAAATGATTTTTGTAAGCTTCTCTCGAGGGTCTTTTCTTAATTCTTTCTTTTACTTTAGGAAAATCAATCAAGGGAATTGTTTCTGCTGTCATGCCTAGACCGGACTTATTGAAGTAAGGTCTTTGAGCTGAAAGAACTTTTTAAAGTTTTTCCGACCTTATCAAAAATTTCTTTGAAATATTTGATAAGTCAGTTTTTAAAAAAACATTTTCTTTCAAAAGATTATCTTTTTTTTCTTAAAGAGTAGAAACATTCAAGTCTAAACTTTTAACTATTTCTTCTAAAACATTTTCCTTTTGTTTTAGAGGTGAGTTTTCCTTTTTAAGTTTGGAAATTCTTTTGAGAGAAGTCTTAAGACTAAAACACAGTTCATCAATGTATTTAGAGACTTTGACAGGAATTTTAAAATTACTTGCCTTAAATTCTTTAAATCGAGTCGATTCAATCGAGTCTGAGTCTGAATGTGCCATCAGACATAGGTTGGCATATTCATTATCACTTTCTTCACATTCTGTATCACTTCAGGTTTCGGCTTTGAGAGCCTTTTGAAACTTTTCAGCTTTTTCTCTTTTCTTCTTCAAAAGAGGACAATTGGGTCTGATGTGTCCCTTTTTCTTACATTCGAAGCAAACTACATCTTTGTTTGGTTCCTCATCATCAATAGACTTGGTCTGCTGTCTTTGGAAACTTTGTTTCTTTGAGTTGAACCTTCTGAATCTTCTTATCATGAAAGCAAGCTCCTCATTGTCCAGATCATCTTCAGAATCTGTATCATCAAAATTATCATTGGATTTTAATGCAATAGATTTCTTACCTTTTGGATCTTCTTCTTCATTAATTCGTTCCACTTCATAAGACTGAAGAGTTCCAATCAGCTCGTCGACAAATAGTGGCATAATTCTTTGCATCTCTCTTATTGAAGTCTTTATGTGATTCCAATCCTTGAATAGTCCACGCAGTAGCTTGTTTACCTTCATGGGATCATAAATCTTTTGTCCTGATTCTCAAGACCATTGACAAAATCTGTAAAACGGCTAAACATGTAGTTATAGATTCTCCTGGTTTCATTTTGAAGGCTTCATATTGACCGAAGAGAATGTTAATTCTAGTTTCCTTCACTCGATATGTTCTTTCATAGGTGATATGTAATCTATCCCACACTTCTTTTGCTGTAACACAAAAAGATATTCAGTTATATTCAGTTGGTGACAAAGCACAATATAAAGAGTAAATTGCTTTTACAGCGAGTGCTTGTGTCTTGTTTATCTCTTCTTGAGTCATTTCACTAGTCTCAACAATTTCTTTCCCTCTTTTAGAGACTAATGCAGCTGTATGAGTAATTCATTTTTCTACAACGTCCCATTCCAGAGGATCTTTTGATTGTAAGAAAGCTTTCATCTTGTTCTTCCAGATGTTGTAATCCTTTTCATCAAAGCAGGGTGGTTTAGTATTACTTTGCCCATCCATCAGCCCTGGTGCTAGCATACTAGCCATGGATATTTTACTCTGAAGTAAAACACTTCAAATAAAGTGAGTAAACGAGCTCTGATACCAATAGATATGGCTAGTATAAGTACCTAGAGGGGGGTGAATAGGTATATAAAATATTTTTCTTGATAATTCCACAATACTAGACAGTTGATAGATTTGAGACAAACAATAATCAACGTAAGACTGAGAGAAGGAATGAGAAAATTAAACACGCGGATTATAGTGGTTCGGCTTATTTCAAGCCTACGTCCATCAATCTTGGACGGAATCAATTAAGAAGATCATTCGAGCTATTAAAGGAACCTGACGATAGCCCATCAATCTTGTTCGCCCATACAATCAGGATCTTGGTTTCCAAGAATAGAACCTTCCAAGAATATTTCATCGACCATCAGATTTTTAAACGATCTAGATTACGAATAAAAGAATCTGCTATTTTTATCCAGCCAAGAGATCTTCTCCAGAGGATAGGACTAAATCCTCAACCAATTACTTCGGCTCTAGATTGCCTTCGTCATTGGATTAGAAAAACTGTCAATGAGAATAGTCTTGGGTCTTGAGTCTTGAGTGCTGAGTCTGGTGATCAGAAAGCCTTCAGACTCTAAACAGAAGGTCTGCAAATATTCAAACTAGACTGATAAAAACATTTTGTCAACTTCAAAATATTATGGAAAGATTTATCCAACAGAAACATCATGTCCTTCCTCAAGAAATTGAGAGGCATAAATGTCCTCTTGATCTCCCCCTGTTTTCATGCCTTTTGGTTGAGTAGAGTGTTCCTTGTGTTCTTCTTCCTCTTGATCTCTTGTCTCGTCTTCTTCGTTCTCAACTCTTTCCTTCTCAGCATCTCTTTCTTCTTCTTCCTTCTCCTCTGCTTTTTTTTCTTTTGCTTCTTTCTCTTCTCTTTCTCTGGCCCTCTGTTCTGAGTCTTTCTCTAGAATAGAACGACGTAGATTCTTCAATGCCATTACAGAGATGGTGACGTTTTCCTCTTCATCTTCATCTTCAATGATGAGAGCTCTTCTTTTCTTGGATGGAGCAACCATGGGCTTCTTCCCTTTCCTTTTTGATGCAGAAGAGATTTGATGAGTTTTGACTGGAGTCTTCTCCTTGAATTTCTCCAACGCCTTGCTTAGTTCCTTCAGACGCATTTTAGTCACCATTTTCAGTGCTACCACCATATGATCGCACGATCGAGCACAAAGAATTTGTGGAGGTTGAATATTCAGATGTCTGAATAACTTCATCACAAGACCTGGATAAGGAAGTTGACCTATGTCCTTCACTACTACTCTATACATGTGAAACATAATAGTGTGAGGAAGTGAAAATTTTTTCTTAGTGAGGATGGCATACATCAGCTTTGCCTCTGAACTTGAAACATCAGTCTTGGAAGTTGATTTCGGTCTGAGGCAATTGATCACAATCTTGTGAAGCAGAATGTTAAATGCACTCATCCTCAAGTAGGAAATCTTTTCCTCTGTTCTTCTATCTTTAACAAGTTCCAATGTAGCACAAGCAATAGAAACATTGATAGGTTGATATCTTCCTCTCTCAACCCCAAGGACATCCGCCAACATATCCATATCCACCACAAAGTCCTGATCTCGGACAGTAAAAGAAAACCTATTTGCATCTAGGAAACTAAGATTCGAATAGAAATAGGTAGTCAATTCAGCATGGGCTTCTGTGGTGTCAGAACAGAACTGCTCAAGTTGAAGAAAACTAAACTTTTCTCTCAAATTGACATTTACATCATCAAGGAAATCAAAATCCACACTCCTAGGATTTATCACTCCATGCTTTAATAGTTTCGAGTATATAACCTATTGTTCCTTCGATCTAAACATCTCTATCATTTTTCCTCGAATTTTCGCTGCAACACCCATTCTTGGTTGAAATTGGCTGTACAGTTTATCATCATCATTCCCATCTACAAGATTAAATCCCCCAACATGCGGATCACTTGGGATATTTGCAAGGGTTTCTTTAGCCAACCCTTTAGAAGCAATTCCCCAACTCTCCATTTTTCACAAAAAGATATATTCATTCCTATATCCTTTGTCCTTAAGAAATTCATCGATATAGTTCAACGGAGTACCAGTCCTCTTTAAAGCACGATAAAACTTATAAATAAAAGAGGGTCTTTGAACTCTTACAGGATCTGTGTCTTCAATAATTTCTTCCTTTTGTTGATGATCAACACCTTGAGGACTAGATGGTGGAAAATGATGCTGTTGAGAATGTTGTGGGCTCTGCTGCTAATTTGGAGACTCTTCTTCCTCGGTGAGATCAAAGTGCGTAGGCCCCTCACTCATTCGCCACGGTCCCTTGCTTGCGATCCTCGAAGACTTTCTTGAAGACGACATCTTTCTTAGTCTTTGAAAGATTCCTTGTTTGACTTTCCCAAGAAAGATGACAACTTTTTCGAAGATTAAACAAGAGAAGAAAACATGAATGGTAGATCAATGCTTTTTAGGGTTTTGAAGTTAAAACGAAGAGGAACTGACTGTATATAACTCAGTAAAAAAGGGAGTAATACTAAATGCCATAAAGGAAAGTGAAAAGATGCATTTTCAAAAAATAACTACCTTTTTCAGAAAAATGGTTATTTCAAAATAACTCCTTTTTCGAAAAGGAACGTTGCAATAGTCATGTCAATTAAATATAGCAAAAATCAAACACAGTTGATGATCGTACCTTTTCAAGATGAGATTCGAGAGAGAATAACTTACAGTCAAAGTCTTGTATATCTGAGTCTGAGAGTCTCTAGATTTTAACTTCTTCAAACCTCAAAATGTTGAGTCTGGAACGGGTGATTTCAAATTGATTTTTCTCCAAAGGCTTTGTAAATATATCTGCCAATTGGTTCTTTGAGTCAACAAATTGAATCGAAATTTATCTATTTTGAACATGATCTCTAATGAAGTGATGTTGAATCTCTATATGCTTTGCTCTTGAGTGAAGAATTGGATTTTTGGTGAGATTGATAGCGCTGGTGTTGTCGCAGTTAATCTTCCGTGCATAAATCTTCAATTCCAAAGTCTCTTAGCTGTGGTTTTATTAACAAGATTTGTGAACAACAACTTCCAAGAGCTACATACTCCACTTCTGCTATAGAAAGAGCTATTGTACTTTGCTTCCTTGAAAACCAAGACATTGTCCTGCCTCCAAGTAGTTGACAGGTACCCGATGTGCTCTTTCTATCAACTCTACATCCGGCAAGGTCTGTGTCTGAGTATTCAAGAAGAGTAAAGTCTCCCCTTTTAGGATACCAGAGACCAAAGCTTGAAGTTGATGAAATATATTTGATAATATGCTTTGCAGCATTTAAATGAGATTCTTTAAGGTCTGCTTGGAATCTGGCACAAATGCAAACACAAAACAAAATGTCGGGTCTAAAAGCTGTAAGATAAAGAAGTGAGCCAATGATACTCCTGTATAACTTCTAATCGACTTTCTTTCCTCCTTCATCTTTGTCTATCTTTAAGGAACTTGACATTGGTATATCAGCCTTTTTGCAATTGTCCAGTGCAAACTTTTTGACAAGATCTTTAGCATACTTTTCTTGATGAATAAAAGTTCCTTCCTTTAGTTGTTTTACTTTAAGCTCGAGAAAGAAGGTTAACTCACCCATCATGCTCATTTCAAATTTATCCTGCATCGTCTTAGAGAATTTCTTGCATAAACATTCATTAGGAGATCCAAAAATAATATCATCGACATATATTTGAACCAGTAGAAAACTTTTGCTTTCTCTTTTAATAAACAGAGTAGTGACTACTTTACCTTTTATAAAACCATTTTGAATTAAAAACTTACTCAGGCTTTCGTACCAAGCTCGAGGTGCTTGCTTTAAACCATACAAGGCCTTTTTCAGTCTGAATACTAAGTCTGGCTTTCTTGGGTCTTCAAACCCAGGTGGTTGCTCCACATAGACTTCCTCATAGATAAATCTATTCAGGAAAGCACTTTTGACGTCCATTTAGAATAACCTGAAATTCTTATAATAAGCAAATGCAAGTAATAATCGAATTACTTCTAACCTTGCTACTGGTGCGTAAGTCTCGTCATAGTCTATCCATTCTTCTTGCGTATATCCTTTGGCCACAAGTCTTGCTTTGTTTCTTATGACTTTTCCTTTCTCGTCCATCTTGTTCCTGAAAACCCATTTAGCTCTAATAATAGATTTACCTTTTGGTTTATGAGTCAATTCCCAGACATCATTAATTCTGAATTGTTTGAGTTCTTCATGCATAACTTCAATCCAGCTTTCATCAGATAAAGCTTCATCTATGCTTCTAGGTTCTATTTCAGAAATAAGAGCCACAGCACTAGACTCTTCGCACCTTTTGGATCTTGTGCGAATTCCTTCATTAATGTCGCCAATAATAAGATCTTTGGGATGACTGGACTTATGCTTCCAGTTGAACATTCATTGATTCTTCCACAGATTGAGTCTTCTTGTTGTAGACTCTGTACACTTTGCTTGAGGTTGAATATCCAAGAAAGATTCATTCATCTGACTTTTCTTCAAACTTACCAACTCGATCATTTGCATTTTTTAATATAAAACATTTGTATCCAAACACATGAAAATATGAAACAATAGGCTTCTTTCCTTTGAATAACTCATAGGGGGTTTTTTCTAGAATAGGCCTTAGAAAAACTCTATTAATAATATAACATGCTGTTGAAACTGTTTTAACCCAAAATCATGAAAAGATATTGCTTTCAATTAAAAGAGTTTTAGCCATTTCTTGAAGAGACATATTCTTTCTTTCCACAACTCGTTTTGCTCTGGAGTATATGGAGATGAGAACAAGTGCTGAAAGCTAGATTCATCACAAAATTTTGTAAAATCTTGATTTTCAAATTCACCTTCATGGTCTATTCTTATACTTGAAATAACATACCCATTTTCATTTTGAACTTTCTTAGCAAATTTTTCAAAGTAAGAAAAAGTTTCAGACTTACTTGCCAAGAAATATACCCAGTAAATCATGAGTAGTCATCCACAATTACTAGGTAGTATTTTTTACCTCCAATGCTTTGTGTTCTAGTTGGTCCAAAAAGATCCATATGCAAAAGCTGCAATACACGGTTAGTGGAAACTTGATTTATTGGTTTAAAGGAATTTCTTACATGTTTTCCCAATATGCATGGCATACATAAATCATACTTTTGGTATGATATATTGGGTAGACCACGAACAAGCTTCTTTGCTGAAATTTTGGCTATCTGTTTCATGTTAATGTGCCCAAGCTTTCTGTGCCATAAGCTTGCTTCGTCTTGGATTGAGATTAAACATTGCGATTCATCTGGTTTCATATCCAAGAGGTAGATATTTCCATGTCTTCAACCCATGAATGATTGAGTAGAATCTTTACTAATTCCTGAGCATATTCCCTCTTGAAAGTTGATTTTGAACCCGGTATCACACAACTGACTGACACTAAGCAGATTATAATTGAGTCCTTCTACCAAAGAAACATTGTTTATTGTGAGATTTCCAATCTTTACAGTTCCAAATCCCATAAATTTTCCTTTGTTGTTTCCTCCAAATAAGACTTTTCCACCATTTACTTGAACAAGCTTTATGAAACAATTTGAATCTCCTATCATGTGTCTTAAGCATCCACTATCTAGATACCATTTTACATTTTCTTAATACTAACCTGCATTTAAAAAAGAAACTCAAACTTTCTTTGGTACCCATATTTTCTTGGGTTCATTGGTGTTAGTATGATATGCGGTTTTTGCCCATATATTTTTAATAGGTTTCCAAACCATAGGACATTCTTTTTAAAATGATCCGCATTATTGCATTTTGAACATTTGAGAGCATTGTGACCTACTAGTTTTACAAAGGTCTTTTTAAAATGATTTTTGTAAGCATCTCTTGTGGGTCTTTGTTTGATTCTTTCCTTCACTTTAGGAAAATCAATTAAAAGAATGGTTTCAACAGTCATTCCCAATTTAGATTTATTGAAATAAGGTCTTTGAACATAAATTAATTTTTCCAGTTTCTCAGATCCTAAAGAAGATCTTTTGGAAATATTTGAAATATCATCTTTCAAGAATGCATTTTCTTTTAAAAGATTATCTTCACTTTCTCTAAGAGAAGAAACATTCTTGTCTAAGCATTTCACTTTTTCTTTCAAAACATTTTCTTGTTATTTTATAGCAGAATTTTCCTTTTTGAGTTCGAAAATTCTTTTAAGAGAAGTCTTAAGACTAAAACACAATTCATCAATGTATTTTGAAACTTTAATAGGAATTTTGAAGTTACTTACCTCAAATTCGCTTTCTGAATCTGAATTTATCTTGGAGATTGAATCTGAATCCGATTGTGTCATTAGACATACATTGGCATAATCATCATCACTATCTTCGCATTCTGTATCACTCCAGGTTTCTGCTTTAAGAGCCTTTCGATACTTTTCAGCTTTTCCTTTCTTCTTCCTCAGAAGAGGACAGTTGGGTCTGATATGCCCCTTTTTATTGCATTCAAAGCAGACTACATCTTTGTTTGATTCATCATTTTCAACAAACTTAGTCTGTTGCTTTTGAAAACTTTGTTTCTTTGAATTGAATATTCTTCCTTTTCTGTTCAGCTTTCTGAATCTTTTTATCATGAGAGCAAGCTTCTCATTATCCATATCGTTTTCAAAATCTGAAACATCATAATCATCATTAGATTTTAATGTAATGGATTTCTTACCTTTAGGGTCTTCGTCTTCATTGATTCGTTCCACTTCATAAGACTAAAAAGTCCCAACCAACTCATCAATAGATAGTGGCATGATTCTTTGGGTCTCTCTGATTGAGGTCTTTATGTGATTCCAATCCTTGGAGAGTCCACACAGTAGCTTGTTTACCTTCATGGGATCAGAAATTGGTTGACCTTGATTTTCAAGAACATTAACGATTTCTGTAAAACGACTAAACATATCAGTTATAGATTCTCCTGATTTCATTTTGAAAGCTTCGTATTGACCGAAAAGAATGTTGATTCTAGTCTCTTTCACTCGATTGGTTCCTTCATAAGTAATATGTAATCTATCCCAGACTTTTTGGCTGTAACACAAGAAGATATTCAGTTATATTTAATAGGTGATAAAGCATAATATAAAGAATAAATTTTTTTGTATCAAGAGCTTGTCTCTTGATTATCTCTTCCTGAGTCATTTCACTAGACCGGAGCAGCTTTAGGAATGATTCCTTTTTCTACAACGTCCCATTCTAGAGGATCCTTTGATCTTAGGAATGCCTTCATCTTGTTTTTCCATATGTTATAGTCATTTCCATCAAAGTAAGGCGGTCTGGTATTGCTTTGCCCTTCTACCAAACTTGGAGCCAACATACTAGCCATGGATCTTTAACTCTGAAGTAAAACACTTCAAACAAAGTGAGTACACAAGCTCTGATACCAATTGAGATAGCTAGTATAAGCACCTAGATAGGGGGTGAGTAGGTGTAAAAACAATTCCTCGAGATACGGAAGTGATACTAGGCAAACGATAGAAAAGGAGTTCTCTTTTGATTAACAAAATGAAATATGATCAAAGTAAAGTAAAGAGTAGGGAAGAGAAAATTGAACGCAAGGTTTATAGTGGTTCAGCTTATTCTAAGTCTACGTCCACTCTTCTGCATTGACAGCCCACCGGCTGGATTTCACTATGAAGAAAAGAGAAGTTACAGCACAGCTTTTCCTTGATTCCACAGTGTAGATATTCTACCACACTTCCTCAAGGATTCTCATAAATATAGACTCTCTTTTGTGTACAAGATTTCACTCAAATGAATTGACTAAGAACAGGGAGTTTCAGACTTTGGAATTCTTCTATTGTGCACACACTCAAACAACTGGAACATCTTCCTTATATACTCCTTTATGCCATCATACCCGTTGGCACTTACCAAAGGAATTCCTCCAATCTACCGTTGGACGGAATCAATTAGGAAGATCATTCGAGTTATTAAAGGAACATGTCGATAGCCCATCAATTATGTTCACCCATACAATCAGGATCTTGGTTTCCATAAGTAAAACCTTTCAAGTATACTTTGTCAATCATCGGATCCTTAATCTTCGAGTCAATCATGATCAAATAAAGGATTCCGTTAAGTCATATCCAGCCAAGAGATCTTCTCTAGTCGATAAGGTCACATTCTTAATGAAACATCCAGTTCTGGATAACCTTTCTTCAACGGATTAGCAACTGTCAATGAGGATATACTTTGAGTCTTAAGTTTGGCTATCTGGAGGTCTTCAGACTTTAAATAGCAGAGTCTGCAAGTCGTCAGACTAGACTGATGGAAACATTTTATTAGCATCAAAACACTTTACGAAGAATTTCTCCAACAAGGGTTTGGGCAATCCCCTAACAATTCAAGCTTTAAGGGTGTTGGTGGCTCGTGAAAAGCTCGAGGTTCTATTTTTGGTGGAAACAAAAAATCAAGCAGCGTTGCTTGGTAGACTATAAAAGTGTCTAAAGTACCCCCAACAACATTTTGGAAAACCCTATAGGCCTTGCTGGGGACCTAGCGGCGTTCTAGAAAGAGCATGTAAACATAACAGTGGAGCAACAAACCTTAGACTTTATAGATTTGATATGTGAGGATGGGGAAAGTGTAATCTATCATGCGCCTTACTTGCCTTCATGCGCCAGCTACATTTCGTCTACGACAACAATTGTGGGAAAATCTGAGGCTTATCAGCAACCATAATACCTTACCTTGGATCTGTGTAGGAGATTTTAATGAAATCATGTATCCTTGGGAGAAAGAAGGTAAGCGGCCAATCACACAACGCATGCATTCTTTTTTAGAGCTATTGAATGATTGTCTGCTTATGGATTTAGATTCCAAGGGGTGTACCTTTACATGGTGCAATAATAAAGAAGGGGAGGAACTAGTAAAATAAAGATTGCATAGAGTCTTATGCACTATGAACTGGCAACTTAGCTTTCTAACTGCTGAAGTTTTCACCCTACCAGCTATTGGTTTAGACCAAAGCCCAATCCTTTTGACGACCACAGCTTTCTCGCGTAGGCAACGAAGGGCTTTTACCTTTGAATCCTTTTGGTTGCAGGACCAAGAATGGTGTTTAGTAATCATAGATACTTGGAGATCTACTCAAAATCAAACTTTCACCTTACCTCAGAGGTTAACAAGGATTTCGGTAGCCCTTACTAGTTGGAGTAGATCCAAATTTTTGAATGGCCAACGTCACATTAATGAGCTTCAACATCAACTCCAATTCCTGATCAACAAAACCAACTCTCAATTTGATAAAACAAGGATGGATGATCTGAAAAATGAAATTTAGCGATTATGGCAATGGGAAGAGGAGTACTAGGCAATGTGTTCTCGAGTCAACTCGCTAACATGGAAAGACAAGAATAATGAGTTTTTTTGTGCTACCACCATCCAAAGGTGATAACATAACAGAATCAATATGTTGTAGAATGAAAATCAGTAAAGAGTGTGACACCCCGAACCCTTCCTAGGTTGTCACCAGTGCCGATGTTACACTTTATTTCCTTTGTCTATCTTGTACTTAAAACAAGCGTCATTAATCACAGGCAATTCTTTAAAAAAAAAAAAAAAAGCGGTCCTAGCGCGACTCATAGCGGAAGCAAATTAAACATCACCATCTATTCCCCTACCAATCCATGATACCAATACACACCAGCTAAACATCAGGATTTTATAAACAACTTCGACACTTTGCTTACATATATATATATATAGCAAGATGGGATTCCCTTCGAGTCGGTACAAAACAAGGAAAAGCTAAGACTCTACCATGTCTAGCCTAAAACCTCAAAATGAAACTCTCGACCCTCAACATCATACGAGTATGAACCCCCATCGAAAGTGTCGACTATCTACAACAACAAAGATCCAGCTCCTACTCATCGTGCGCGGGTCTCACACCCAACTTGGTGCATTAGGCGGTAGCGGCGGCAACATCCCTCACATTGCTCCATCCCGACGAACATGCATAGAAATGAACTCCTGAATGACGGGGCCCCCAGCCAGGCCTATGTCCTACATCACTAGACAGTGCACTCGAATAAAAGTCAGTCCGGGAACAGAGGGACAGTCTATCTCAACACACTCGACCTCTACATCGGACGGTAGACAATAAAACACCCCCCGCGAGATGGTAGGTAGCGGCATACTTGCTAATCTGAAATGTTATCCCCAAAAGGGGTAAGTACAACCACTCAGCAAATAGGAAAATCCAATAACAACTCAATGCACCATGCATATCAGCATACAATGCAGGCATTGCTTACCTTTGATGTCATGCACATTCATGCATCATCATATCATACATATCATCATCATGGCATCTCATATATCATTATCGTCATCATGCATTACATCATGCATATCAAATCATGGATGATCATCATATCATATCAAGCATCATCATCATCATCATCATCACCATGCATATCATCATGCATATCATATCACAGGTGATCATCATATCACATCACATCATCATCATCATCACATCATCATGCATATCATCATGCATATCATATCACGGGTGATCATCATATCACATCACATCATCATCATCATCACATCATCATGCATATCACCATGCATATCATATCACGGGTGATCATCATATCACATCACATCATCATCATCATCACATCATCATGCATATCATCATCTATATCATATCACGGGTGATCATCATATCACATCAATATCATCATTATTATCATCATGCATATCACCGTCATGAATTAATTTCCATTTTTATCTTTAGATCTAATCACCACATCACCCATTCTCAATTATCATCCCTTCGGGCAAAGACCTCCGACAAGGTTCCCAGCATTCAGCCTCCTAGGCCGCCGGGCTTCCGGCCCCCCACATTCCGGGCATCTCGTATCTCAACTCGCATCACGAGGCATTCCCTTCGATCATAAACCTCCGACAGGGCTTCCGACCTTTACCCTTCTAGCCAGGCATCCCGCACCCACATCCTGGCAAAGCGAGGTATTCCTTTCGGGCAAAGACCTCCGACAAGGCTTCCGGCCCCCCACATTCCGGGCATCCTGAATTTCCCAGGGAATTCCGGCAATACATCTCTATACATTCCGGCCTCATCCTCCACCACAACCTCTTACTCACATATCATTTTCCACATTCACCATCCTTTTAATCTCATTATTACATGGCATATAAGTCACACATGCATCACAATTTATGATCATACATACACCAATGTCATATAACAATGCATAATAAATTCAATGGAATTCATGGCCAATAAAATAATCCCTTTTTATTTTTTTTTTATTTTATTATTTTATTATTATATTTATTTATTTTCATAAATAAATATTAAATTTAATACCTATGATTTTCCTAAAATCAAAATATTTAAACAATCACTAAACAAACCAATAAGATGACAATTTCATACGAAATTCATGGCCAAATTGGATTTCTCATAATTTCACAATTTCCACAAAGTAGCACATGATATTCGGATAATGACCAGAATGCACAGTTTCCAAATAAATTCGATTAAAATACTCATATGGCCTCCAAAAATTACGAAATGTTACAGAGTGATAGCCAAGACATTTTCGTGCATTTTTCATGCAGAACTCCAAGCCATATTTTTTTTGATTAATTTATACAACCCCACGAAACTTCTGGAACCATTACCGCGTCGTCCAGAATACACATCTTCGAAATATTAAGATTTCACCCATCTATTCTCTTTCGTTTCCTCTGAAATTTGAGTATGTTATGTAACATGGTGTAATTTACAAGTTTCATGAAGAGATCTAGGTCAAATAACCAAATTATGGTCACCATTTAAGTCCATGATGTCTCGGGTGTCTCGGAATACTTCACCAGAACCATCGTTTCCAAGATTTAGCCCATTCACCAAGCTATAATTATTATTTTTGCTTAAAATTTGAGTATGTTGTATTTTAAGGTGTTACCTACAACTTTCATGAAGACATCAAAGTCAAATATTCAACAAAAATCAACATGCAAAGAAGAATCCAACAAGAAGTCAGTGAAATCTTCACAGATCTGGGGTCTTCGTATAATAGAACTTTAACCCCTCATATCTCCATAATTTTCCATGAAATTTCAGTATGTTATAGTACAAGACGTTGGCTACAACTTCTATGAAGACATCAAAGCCAAAATCGGACTGCAAACGCACATGCAAACTCAAACAATTTACTGACTCCCACAATCGAGTAAGAACAGTCACACGGTTTGAAGACAACCAACCCTTACCTCGGTTTTTCGCACTTGAAGCACCTAAAATCTAACATGCAACCAACAATACAAACAAGAAAGAGAAGTTAAAGGACTCCACTTGCCTCTAGGATGGACGGTCGACGGCGTACGGCGGCGTACACGGCGAACGGACGGCGGGATATGGCGACTCCTCCTCGGCTCTGCCTCCTCTCCCTCTCGGTCTTTCCCTCTCTCTCTCGATTTCTCTCTCTCTCGCTCCCTCTCTCTCAGCCGAATCAAGAAAAACCGGCCACCTTCTTTCTCTTCTCCCCTTTTATTTCCCCTAAAGCTCATGATTACCTTGCCTCAACCATGGCCAATGCATGGCCTTCTCCTTGCCAGTTGTCTTGATCCATGCAAGATGGGCTTTGGAGTTGGGCTTTGGGCTTGGGCCATCTGGCCACTCCTCCTTGGGCTGGTCGACAGCCTCCTTTGGGCTCTAATGGACCGACTAGCTTGGCCCACCAAGCTTTTAGGCCAATGGGTCCAAGGCCCATTCGAATTTAATCCCTTTTTTCTCTTTTTTTTTTTTTGAAATTTTTCTTTAAATATTTTTAAATTTCAATTTTCATCTTGGCCAAAGTCTTTGGTCATTTTTGTTCATTGAAATTTAATTTATAAATCTTATGGCCAAGCATAGATTATTAATCTATTAAATTTAAATTTCCACAATCACAAGCACAAATCATCAAATTTAAAAGACTAATGGCTAAAACATAAGTCATGAAAATTCTACCACCTAATTAAAGACTTTAACACACCTTATGGCTTGGCTTTGAATTTCTGGGATGCCACAACTCTCCATTCCTTAGAGAATTTCGTCCTCGAAATTCAAGCACTACTCGCGCCTTCTTGAAATAAATAAGGATACTTTTCCTTTATTTGATTCTCACTCTCCCATGTGGCTTCCTCCACATCATGATGTCGCCATAACACCTTAACTAATGGGATCTTTTTGGTCCTAAGAATTTGCTCCTTTCGATCCAATATCTGCACAGGCTCTTCAATGTACCTTACTTTCTCATCCATTTTGATGGCTTCATGATCGAGTATGTGACCAGGATCCGGCTGGTACTTCCTCAATATCGATACATGAAACACATCGTGCATATTTTCTAACTTAGGAGGTAATGCTAAATGATAAGCACGTCACCTATCCTCTCCAGAATTTCAAAAGGTCCAACAAACCTAGGGCTTAGTTTACCCTTCATCCTGAATCGAGATATTCCTTTTATTGGAGATACCTTAAGGAATACATGGTCTCCTACACTAAATTCCAAAGGTCTTCTACGTCTATCTGCGTAGCCTTTCTGTCTACTCTGAGCTACTCTAAGTCTTTCTCTGATAATATCAACAGCTTCAACGGTAACTTGTACCAATTCAGGTCCTGTCAACTTCCTTTCACCTACTTCACTCCAACAGACAGGAGTTCTACATCTCCTTCCATATAATGCTTCATAAGGTGCCATGCCTATACTCTTTTGAAAACTATTGTTATAGGCAAACTCTACCAAATGCAATCTTTCATCCCAACTTCCTTTGAAATCAATTACGCATGCCCTTAACATATCCTCTAATATCTGAATTACTCTTTCTGATTGACCATCTGTCTGAGGATGAAAAGCAGTACTAAACTGAAGCTTAGATCCTAACGCAACTTGAAGACTCCTAAAAAAATTCGAAGTAAACCTCGAATCTCGATCTGAAGTAATGGTCACTAGAACACCATGTAAGCGTACCACTTGACTTACATACATGTCCGCATACTTATCCATTGGGTAGTCCATGCGAATCGCTAAGAAATGTGCCGACTTAGTCAAACGATCCACTATAACCCAAATTGAATCATGATTCCTTGATGTCCTCGGCAATCCTTGCACAAAGTCCATCGTTATATGTTCCGATTTCCATTCAGGAATATCTAACGGTCTCAAGAGTCCTGCAGGTTTACGATGCTCCGCGTTTACTTGTTGACACGTCACACATTGAGATACGTACTTAGCCATATCTGCCTTCATACCATTCCACCCAAAATTGCTGACGTAAATTTCTGTACATCTTTGTACTTCCTGGGTGGATACTATAATTATTCTTATGTGCCTCTGACAGAATTTCCTTCCTCAATTCCTCATTGTCGGGAACACAAAGTCGTCCTTGACATCTTACTATCCCATCATCAGAGATCTGAAATTCTGATCTTTTCCCTAAAGATACAACATCTTTCACTTTCAAAATCTCTGGGTCAAATTCTTGCAGGATTTTAATTTTCTGGATAATCTCTGGCTCAATCCTTAATGCACTAAGCATACCAGTGAGACAATCCACTTCCAATTTGAACTCTGAATTTGCTACAGATTCTAATAATTTCCATTTCGTCATTCTCAAACTAGCTATCTTTAAACTTGTTATGGAAATAGCCGACTTAAGACTAAGAGCATCTGCTACTCTATTCGCTTTTCCTGGATGATATCTTATCTCACAATCATAATCTTTCAACAACTCCATCCACCTCCTTTGTCTCATGTTCAACTCCTTTTGTGAAAACAGATACTTCAAACTCTTATGATCCGTATAAATCTCAAACTTTTTCCCCATACAAATAGTGTCTCCATGTCTTTAAGGCAAACACTATAGCTGCTAGCTCTAAATCATGCGTCGAGTAATTTAGCTTATGGGGTTTCAATTGTCTGGATGCATAGGCTACAACTTTGCCATGCTGCATCAACACACATCCTAGTCCTTTGTGAGATGCATCACTATACACTATGAAACCATCAGGTCCACTAGGTATAGTAAGAATTGGAGCCGAAGTCAATTTCCTTTTGAGCTCCTGAAAACTCCTTTCACATTCTCTATTCCATTCAAATTTTACATTCTTTCAGGTTAACTTAGTTAAAGGTCCTGCCAGTCGTGAAAATCCTTCAATGAATCTCCTATAATAACCAGCCAATCCTAAGAAACTTCGTATCTCAGTAGGTGTCGTTGGTCTCGGCCAATTCACTACCATTTCAACTTTTGCCAGGTCTACTACAATTCCTTTTCCTGACACCACATGCCCTAAAAATATTATCCGATCCAACCAAAATTCACACTTACTAAACTTAGCATACAACTTATGCTCTCTTAGAGTCTACAAAACTATTCTCAAATGTTGCTCATGCTCTTTAGGCCCTTTCGAATATACCAAAATATCATCAATAAACACAATCGCAAACTGGTCTAAATAAGGTTGAAGTATTCTATTCATCAAATCCATAAATGCAGCCGGGGCGTTAGTCAATCCAAATGGCATAACAAGGAACTCATAGTGTCCATAACGAGTTCTAAATGCAGTCTTAAGAATATCCTCCTTCTTAATTCTCAACTGATGGTATCCCGACCTCAAGTCAATCTTAGAAAAGACCGAACTTCCCTAGAGTTGATCAAATAAATCATCAATTTTAGGCAAAGGATACTTATTCTTAATGGTCACTTGGTTCAACTGCCTATAGTCAATGCACAAGCACATCGATCCATCTTTCTTTTTCACAAACAAGACCGGTGCACCCCAAGGTGAAGCACTTGGTCTAATGAATCCCTTATCAAGCAATTCTTGCAGTTGCACTTTCAACTCCTTCAATTCAACTAAGGCCATTCTATACGGAGCTTTTGATATTGGTCCTATTCCAGGCATTAATTCAATTTCAAATTCAATCTCCCGCTCTGGTGACAATCCAGGGAAATCCTTAGGAAATACATCTTGAAATTCATTAACTACACGAACTTCCTCAAGATTAAGCTCCTCCCTGGCATAATCTCTAACTATAGCTAGGTACCCTTGACATTCTTTGTCAAGTAACTTACATGCTTCTACTGCCGAAATAAGCGCTACAAGCAAATGGGTCTGACCTCCTAAAAATTCACAACTAGACTGATTAGGTAAAACAAATTGAACCACTCTTCTATAGCAATCCATTCTAACTCGATACTTATGAAGCCAGTCCATTCCTATAATACATAGCCATTACAACCAAGTCTATTTCCATATCCTTTCCTCCCATTGATATCTTACAATTTCCACACACCAGCGTAAACAATACCATATCCTTTAAAGAGGCATAACTTCTATCTTATTCAAACATCTATATCTTTCAGACACAAACGAATGCGTTGCACCCATGTCAAACAATGCATATGCCTTTTCACCATTAATAAGAATCATACCTGAGATAACATTTTTGGAAGCTTCCGCTTCCTCCTGGGTGATCGCATACACCCTTCCTTGTGCAGGTGGTCTCTGAGGATTTCCTTGCGGATTTGACCTAACGGCACTCTGATATCCCTGTCGCACTGAGCCAACACTCACTTGTGACCTCTCTTGTGGGCAATTCCTCCTAAGATGACCTACTTGTCCACAGCCAAAACATTTCTGTTGTCCCGTACAAGGTCCTGGGCCATGGCGTCCATTACACCTCTGACAAATACCAGGCTGATAGGGTGCTTTCCCTATATTCAGACCACTCTTTGCCCCTCCAAAATTTCCAAAGTTACCATTCTTCTTCACATTCCAGGTCTGACCTTGACCAGAGTAAGGCCTCTTCCCCTTTCTCACATCACTAAAATTCAACGGTTTCTTAAACTCCGACCGCTCTCTCAACAGCTCTTGCTCCACTAACTGCGCCCTTTCATAAATCTCATTATAATCCCTTATGTTCAAAGGCACCAGTTGCTTCCTAATGTCAGTCCTCAACCCTTTCAAGAATCTCTTAGCCTTCTCTTCCTAATCCTCAATCAATCTAGGAGCATATCTAGACAATTCAGAAAATCTAGCCTTATACTGATCTACAGTCAACCCCTTTTGTTCTAGCTGAACAAATTCAGTAATCTTTCTATCCTTAGCACAATCAGAGAAATGCTTCCTATTGAAGGCTCTAACAAACTCCTCCCAGCTCACATCAATACCTGGTGGAAAGATTATGTCCTTCGAAGCTCTCCACCAAAACTTCGCATTTCCCTCCGATTGATACTCTGCTAAGACTATTTTCTCAGCATCGGTGCAGTCCAACAGCCGGAAAATTCGTTCCATTCCATTATCTAATGCTCTGCCTCCTCAGGACTTCCCATTCCATTAAACTTAAGTAGCTTCAACTTCAAAAACTGCTCCATTAGTCCTTGAGTACGGCGTTCTACTCCGGGCTATTGCTGTGCCTGCCTCTCCATCAGATTTCCAATATTGGCTAATGCCTGCGGGATATCTTCCATTCGGGGTTCAGCCCTTGCAGCAGAGGCTTCAGCCCTCGATGGATGAGCACTTCCAGCTCGCACCATGACTTTCCTGCAATTTTCAAGTATTGCCTCAAGAATAATCTAAGACTCACTGCCTCCACTCAAAGCAATTACTGCTACTACATAAGTAACATATACATGTTACTGGCACCTAAAGGCAATCCAAAATAAACTACTAGGGATCTACGAGTGAATACCCATCACCCATTATTCAATTATTACGTTCCACATCCTATGGTGTGCATTGTCATCATGTTCCTCAATTTCCAAATGAGGCTCCTTATCACTCCACCTATAACCATTCACTCTAATACCAAAAAGGGCAGCTGTGACACCCCAAACCCTTCCCAGGTCGTCACCAGCGCCAATGTTACACTTTATTTCCTTTGTCTATCTTGTACTTAAAACAAGCGTCATTAATCACAGGCAATTTAAAAATAAAAAAAAAAGTGGTCCCAGCGCAACTCATAGCGGAAGCAAATTAAACATCACCATCTATCCCCCTACCAATCCATGATACCAATACACACCAGCTAAACATCAGGATTTTATAAACAACTTCGACACTTTGCTTATATATATATATATATATATAGCAAGATGGGATTCCTTTCGAGTCGGTACAAAATAAGGAAAAGCTAGGACTCTACCATGTCCAGCCTAAAACCTCAAAAAGAAACTCTCGACCCTCAACATCATACGAGTACGAACCCCCATCGAAAGTGTTGACTATCTACATCAAAAAAGATCTAGCTCCTACTCATCGTGCGAGGGTCTCACACCCAACCCGGTGCATCAAGTGGTGGCGGCGGCAACATCCCTCGCATCGCTCCATCTCGACGAGCGTGCACAGAAATGAACTCCTGAATGACAGGGCCCCCAACCAGGCCTATGTCCTACATCACTAGATAACACACTCGTATAAAAGTTAGTCGGGAATAGAGGGACAGTCTATCTCAGCACACTCGACCTCTACATCGGACGGTAGACCATAAAACACCCCCCGCAAGATGGCAGGTAAGCGGCATACTTGCTAATCTGAAATGTTATCCCCAAAATGGGTGAGTACAACCACTCAGGAGATAGGGAAATCCAATAACAATTCAATACACCATGCATATCAGCATACGATGCATGCATTGCTTACCTTTGATGTCATGAGCATTCATGCATCAGCATATCATACATATCATCATCATGCATTACATCATGCATATCATACCATGGATGATCATCATATCACATCACGCATCATCATCATCATCATCATCATCATCACCATGCATATTATATCACGGGTGATCATCATATCACGTCACATCATCATCATCATCATCACATCATCATGCATATCATCATGCATATCATCATGCATATCATATCACGGGTGATCATCATATCACATCACATCATCATCATCATCACATCATCATGCATATCAACATGTATATCATATCATGGGTGATCATCATATCACATCAATATCATCATTATTATCATCATGCATATCACCATCATGCATTAATTTCCATTTTTATCTTTAGATTTGATCACCACGTCACCCATTCTCAATTATCATCCCTTCGGGCAAAGACCTCCGACAAGGTTCCCAACATTCAGCCTCTTAAGCCACCGGGCTTCCGGCCCTCCACATTTTGGGCATCTCGCATCTCAACTAGCATCACGAGGCATTCCCTTCGGACAGAAACCTCTGACAGGACTTCCGGCCTTTACCCTTCTAGCCAGGCATCCCGCACCCACATCCTGGCATCGCGAGGTATTCCTTTCGGGCAAAGACCTCCGACAAGGCTTCTGGCCCCCCACATTCCGAGCATCCTGAATCTCCCAGGGAATTTCGGCAATGCATCTCTGTACATTCCAGCCTCATCCTCCACCACAACCTCTTACTCACATATCGTTTTCCACATTCACCATCCTTTTAATCTCATTATTACATGGCATATAAGTCACACATGCATCACAATTTATGATCATACATACACCAATGTCATATAACAATGCATAATAAATTCAATGGAATTCATGGCCAATAAAATAATCCCTTTTTTATTATTTTATTAGTTTATTATTTTATTATTATATTTATTTATTTTCATAAATAAATATTAAATTTAATATCTATGATTTTCCCAAAATCATAATATTTAAACAATCACTAAACAAACCAATAGGATGACAATTTCATACGAAATTCATGGCCAAATTGGATTTCTCATAATTTCACAATTTCCACAAAGTAGCACATGATATTCGGATAATGACCAGAATGAACAGTTTCCAAATAAATTCGATTAAAATACTCATATGGCCTCCAAAAATTACGAAATGTTACAGGGTGATAGCCAAGACAATTTCGTGCATTTTTCATGCAGAACTCCAAGCCATATTCTTTTTTGATTAATTTATACAACTCCACGAAACTTCTGGAACCATTACCGCGTCATCTAGAATACACATCTCCGAAATATTAAGATTTCGCCCATCTATTCTCTTTCGTTTCCTCTGAAAATTGAGTATGTTATGTAACAAAGTTTCCTTTACAAGTTTCATGAAGAGATCTAGGTCAAATAACCAAATTATGGTCGCCATTTAAGTCCATGATGTCTCGGGTGTCTCGGAATACTTCACCAGAACAATCGTTTCCAAGATCTAGCCGATTCACTAAGCTATACTTATTCTTTTTGCTTCAAAATTGAGTATGTTGTATTTTAAGGTGTTACCTGAAACTTTCATGAAGACATCGAAGTCAAATCTTCAACAAAAATCAACATGCAAACAAGAATCCAACAAGAAGTCAGTGAAAACTTCACAGATCTGGGGTCTCCGTATAATAGAACTTTAACCCCTCATATCTCCATAATTTTCCATGAAATTTCAGTATGTTATAGTACAAGACGTTGGCTACAACTTCTATGAAGACATCAAAGCCAAAATCGGACTCCAAACGCACATGCAAACTCAAACAAGTTACTGACTCCCACAACCGAGCAAGAACAGTCACACGGTTTGAAAACAACCAACCCTTACCTCGGTTTTTCGCACTTGAAGCACCTAAAATCTAACATGCAACCAACAATACAAACAAACAAGAGAAGTTAAAGGACTCCACTTGCCTCTAGGATGGACGGTCGATGGCGTACGGCGGCGTACACGGCGAACGGACGGCGGGATATGGCGACTCCTCCTCGGCTCCGCCTCCTCTCCCTCTCGGTCTCTCCCTCTCTCTCGTGATTTCTCTCTCTCTCTTTCTCTCCCTCTCTCTCGATCGAATCAAGCAAAACCGGCCACCTTCTCTCTCTTCTCCCCTTTTATTTCCCCTAAAGCTCATGATTACCTTGCCTCAACCATGACCAATGCATGGCCTTCTCCTTGCCACTTGTCTTGATCCATGCAAGATGGGCTTTGGAGTTGGGCTTTGGGCTTGGGCCATCCGGCCACTCCTCCTTGGGCTGGTCGACAGCCTCCTTTGGGCTCTAATGGGCCGAATAGCTTGGCCCACCAAGCTTTTAGGCCAATGGGTCCAAGGCCCATTCGAATTTAATCCCTTTTTTCTCTCTCTCTCTTTTTTTTGAAATTTTTCTTTAAATATTTTTAAATTTCAATTTTCATCTTGGCTAAAGTCTTTGGGCATTTTTGTTCATTGAAATTTAATTTATAAATCTTATGGCCAAGCATAGATTATTAATCTATTAAATTTAAATTTCCACAATCACAAGCACAAATCATCAAATTTAAAAGACTAATGGTTAAAACATAAGCCATGAAAATTCTACCACCTAATTAAAGACTTTAACACACCTTATGGCTTGGCTTTGAATTTATGGGATGCCATAGTGAGTTCAAGATCAAACGTTATTACAAGATATGACATAGGTTTTGTTTTTTTTTTCAAAGAATTTATATTCCTTAATGGGACAGGGCGATTATGGCCCTATACTAGCTCAATGCCCAGCTATAGTTATAGCCAACATGAACAACTCCCTAATAGACGATGTGACTTTGAAGGAAGTCTGATGAGCAACCATTCAACTAGGAGCAACAAAGACACCTGGCCCAAATAGTTTAAATGGTCAGTTCTTCAAACTCATTGAGACATCTTACAAGACGACATTATTAGCTCGGTGCAAGAGTTCTTTACCTTTGTCATGCCAAGTCCTGAAATCAACAAGACCTTCATTACTTTGATAGCCAAGAGATCTCACCCTAAAAGACTGGACCACGATCGACCAATTAGTCTTTGCAACTTTATTTACAAAATAATCTAGAAGGTTCTAGCAAATTAACTGAAACCATGGTTACTTGCACTAATTTCTACGAAATAGAGTGCTTTTGTTAGCGGCTGTCAGATTCAAGATAACATTTTAGTGGTCCAAGAAGTTCTACATCAAACCAGGACAAGGAAAAGAAAGTGGAATTTTCAAGCTATACTCAAGTTAGAAATGCAAAAAGCATACAATCGTGTAGAATGAGATTTTCTTCGGGACTACCTCAATCGGCTGGGTTTTCATGCAATTTGGGTCCAAAAGGTGATGCAATGTGTAACTACAGCTTCTTTAAGTGTCAAATTTAATGGCAAACCACTTCTTGATTTTCAAATGACTAAAAGTCTTCGGGAGGGCCATCCACTCTCTACATACCTTTTTATCCTATTGGCGAACATTCTATCAACTATTATATGTCAAGCTATGGACATGGGCAACATCAAAGGTATTAAACTAAATGAAAGGTGTCCTACCCACTCGCACTTATTTTTTGCTAATGATACTATATTTTTAATGGAATGAAAAATCCTAAAATGCTAGAACTTAGCAAATATTTTAAACCAATATTACTTGGCAATGGGACAAACTATGAATGACAATAAATCTGGGATATTTTTAGCAGCACTTGTCTTAATAGTCTTCAGGAAAATATAACCAAAGAATTTCGAGTCCTAGTGTTGATAAGGACTAGGAAATACCTTGGCATCCCATCAGATTGGGGGGGATCCAAAAAAGAAATGTTTGCTTGGATGTTAACCAAAGTTAACTCTAAACTGGAAGGGTGGAAAGAATAATTGTTCCAAAGGAGGCAAGGAAGTTTTGATCAAAGCAGTTGTACAAGCAGTTCTTCAGTATGCCATGTCTATATTTGAAATCCCGGTCTCGCTTTGTAAATCTATCGAACAGAAAATTGCAAAATTTTGATGGCAATCTCATGGGAACAAATCGGGAATACACTAGAGGAATTTGGAGATCCTAAAGAGCCACAAAGACACCGGAGGTCTTGGTTTTTGAGATCTTATTGCCTTTAATAAAGCTCTTTTGGTCAAACAGGCATGTCGTTTATTTCAATAGCCCTTATCATTATGGAGCAAGATCTTTAAAGGGCTTTATTTCCCTTCCAAAGATTCCTAGTATGCAGAAAAATGCGTCAGATCCTCTTGGGGGTGGCAAAGCATACTGCTTGGTCGGGATTCTATTTCAAACAAGCTCCAGTGGTCAATTGGAAATGGTTAGAAAATTCGAGTTCAGGAGGACAAATGGATCCCTACAGGTATTATCGATAGCCCTGCACCTAGAAATGAACCTCAAAGGATAGCCGACTTTATCTATTCAAAACAAAAGACATGGAATATACCCTTACTTCACTGCGGTTTCGATGATTGAACAATAGATGAAATCCTTAAAATTCAGATTAGGCCGCAGTTCACGCAAGATCAACTAATTTGGATAGGGAGATCAAATAGACTCTATACAGTTAAAAGTGGCTATAATCAAATAAGATTAGGTGAGAGCAAAGTAGTTCAAAATCATGCTTCATCTTCTTTCAACCTCCATAACAACTATGGACTACAATGTGGACAGTGCAGACTACTCCCAAATTGTGTATCTTCTTATGGTCTTTGTGCCAAAATGCCCTAGCAACTCGTAAAAATCTCTACTATAGACATGTTATACAAGATCCTATATGTTTGTTATGTAGAGACTGCTGTATAAATCCAATCCCTGAGTCCACAGAACACTTATTCTTACACTGCCCTTGGACAAACAGAGTATGGTCTCACCCTCAGATTCAGCTCAACATTTAGCAATTTCAAACACATAGGTTAGATGCGTGTGTCACGGGCCGATTGATTGGGATCGTGACCGCGCAACGACTTGGGCTATTGTGGATCACCCAAGCCAAGTCTTGCTCGATCAATCGCACAACTCGCTCGTGCACCCGGATCATACAGAGAGAAAGCTTCTAGAGAGAGGACCTCTGAAAAGAAATGAGCTTTGTATTACTAAAATGTTGGTCGGATACAAATGAGGGAGAGGACACCCCTTCTTATACTCGAGGCCCTTGAATTACATCCATTGATTTAGATTTGATTCGGCAGACAAGATCGCACCACCTCAACTACCGACATTAATGCTAACTACTAGATACTGACATAAATAGAGTTAGAAACTTCTAGAACTTGGCGTATTGACAGTTACGCCTGCCCCTTGGAGAATTCGGGAAGGAGACTTGATGGTAAATCTAAGCGAGCACAAGAGGTCCTCCACGGATGAGTCACGGCCATCCCTCGGGAACCTCTCAGATTGGCCTTCTTTCGAGTAGTGACATGTACTGGAAATATTCGAAAAGGGAAATGGCTCACCAAATCTTGCAACAATGGCATCTGTTTTGTGGCAGATCTAGAAAGCTCAAAATGACTTTGTCTTCCACTGAAAAATTCCAACCTTGAATGAGGTATTCCTTGCCACCCTTGCCCATGCCAGATCCCATTAGAACTACCATAGGACGTTGCTGCATCAGAGTTCATAGAAGCACCACTCAATTCGAAAACAGAGCTAAGATCTAAGTTAGGTTGATCTTGTGGCCCTCACCATCGTTGAATCCACTCGACCCTGTTTGAGATCGCTACAGAATCTACGACCTCGACTAAACCATTCTAATTAGATTTGGCACCCCTCGGACTTGGGCGTGCTAAAGATAAACATTGACGGCTCCTATCTACGGCATCAAACGAAGAAACTGTGGCTTGTGTGTGCCGTGATTCCTCAGGCCAGTTGATCGATGGCTTCACCCAACGAATCAACTCAACGTCGGCCCTACAAACAGAAGTGCAAGCTCTCAACTTTTCTCTCCTTTATATACTACAGAAAGGACAAACTCAGGAATGCATCCTACTAGAATCAAACTATCTGCAAGTGGTCGAAATGCTACAAAATCCTAGCCGCACACCATGGGGAGCATAGCTCTTTTTGCTAAGTCTGTGGTGTTGCTGTAACTTTTCTCTAACCTACAGCTACGTCACTGCCGAAGGGAGGCCAATTTTATGGCAAATTGGCCTGCAAAGGCCCATGGGCAGAACTTCCTTCCTTCAAACTGGGTTGTATCTAGGGGTGTCAAAAAAGCCCGACCCGACCCGAACACGAAGCAAGTAGTATACTTTTTTCGGGTCTTGATACTGTTTGAGACACGGACATACAACAAGCAATAAAGATATGTTTAGGGTCAGGTAGGGTCGGAACATTGTTCGACCCAAAACATGATAACTCCGAATCCAAACATAAACAGTAAACACAAACACGTTCTCATCTTTCTCGGCTCCACCTTCTCCGACGACACGACTATGCCTACGCTCACGACCGCCGGAACCCTAGCCACTGCCGAATCAGTCAATCGTTGCAGTCCGTCGATGCGCCTCCGCCTCGCCGTCTCTGTCGCCACCCCTCATCTCAATGTCGGAACCCTAGCCGCTGCCGAATCTGTCGATTGTTGCCGGCGACGCCGAGGAGGAGGACAAGTCGACTCTCGACCCCGAGCTCCAATACAGCTTCCAGTGGAATTTCAAGGTTCGCTTCTCCCCTGTAGTCCTCGATTACGCTCTCTATAGGTTTGATTTATTGCTTCTTGATTTCCTGGGTTTTCGTTTTTGTTTTGTTTCCTGCGAGTTGTCTGGTTTTCATGTCGAGCGAGTGCGGTAGTTCTTGTTCTGCCAAAATTTATAGCTAAAATGATTGATGGGTCTATCTGCGTCGTCTTCTTTAGCTTTGGATGATTTCGGGAAATGGGGTGAGTCGTCTGGTGGAGTTGGATTTAGGAAGCTGAACAAGAATTGGAGAGTTGCTGTCAGATTTGTGTAATTGGTGTTTGCCAAGAAAAGAAGAGATTCGGCAGCTTGACTTCTGAGAGAGCATCTTTTCTCTCTTTCTAGGATTAGGCTAGAATGAAGGAACTGCGAAGATGCTCGCGAGAGAGAAAAAGTGCTGCAAAATGTGCCGTCTTTTTGTGCTAATTAGGTGATGTGAGCTGTCAGGAGTATACTTGTTTCTCATGGAAATGTGATTCCTTTTTACTCAAGAGCGGAAGGCTGTGAATTGAAGTTCGATCTTGCGCATAAGTTTAAGTACCTCGCTTCTGATTTTTGTGTCTCTGAAAAGAAGCAATTTCAGATGTAACAACAAATAAGACACGACAACTTGACAAATTAATTTATGTTCATATCCCACATGACATGAGTGATATCCATAATGGAAGCAGATAGCGCATATTTTTTTATTGCAAACAGACTGGGATCTACAAGCACAAAAGAAAGTTCATTTTTGCAATGCAAAGGAAAGTAGAAACAGAGGACTATATTTTCTTTATATGACATACCTCCTTGTTTATTGACTCTCCCTTGAAAGCTACATTCTACTCCTTGGCGAAACACCACCCAATCCCGAGAACAAAGCATAGCTGAATTGTACTTTAAACAAAATAAAGAGACAACGAGTAAAAGAAGAAGAGCAGAAAGAACTTATCATAGACTCTCACAAAACCATCAACCAATTTATTGGTACACGAGTGCTTTCTTTTGTGTTACTTCTTGATGTTTTGTCGACTGGTAGCTAGAGTTCCATCATAATTATCTGGTATACATTGAGATAAGCATTCCTATTCTCAATGGAAGTTCCAGTCATGAGACATCTTAATTTTGTTGTTTATGTAATTGAAGCCAAAAAGGTCTTTGTAGATAATCTAGTTTCTTTCTAGATGAAGTTGCTAAATTACTGTTTTTGTTTAAATACATTAGCCATTGTGGCAGATTCTTTACTTTGTAGATAGAGTAATGGGAAATAAATTTATAGTAAGAGGATGTATCTAGATCAGATTTACTTTGTTTGGAAGAACATAATGTTAACTAGGCCTCCTCCTCATGCGTCAATGGAGATCGACTATTAGTTTTGTCCTCCCTTTTTGGCATGTTTGGTACATTGAAAACAGATATGTTTTCTTTTCCAGGTTCAAAGTGATCATTTCGAGGAGTTTTTCGCCCTTGAATTAGAAAAACATGGTTATGAAGCTTTATACAAGAAAAAAACGATCGAGGTTATTCATGGACTTCTCCTTTTAAGTTGTCTTAGGTTTCACATCATTTTATTTATTTATATGTCCATTGTCCGCAGGTTTATGGTGGGAATATCAATACAATAGATGGTTGTGCTACATTTTTTCACAAAGACAGGATTTCTAATGTAAAAAAATACGAGGTAAAAGAGTTGCTGCAATTGATGTCTTCCCCATCTCTATATCACCATAAGCTAAAGGCTTCAATGTGTCTATGCAGGTTGCAGCAGAGTCCTTGACAGAAGCATTGGTTCCAAGCACCTAGAAGAAAGTTGCTTTAAATCGATTAATTAAGATTGAGAAGCCTCATGGCGAAGAAACTGCAGCCTCAAATTCTTGAGCTTTAAAAGGATTTAAAGAACCCCCCAAAAAAAAAAAAAAAAAAGGAAACCCAGTAACCCTACCCGAACCGACCCGAAACACATTAGATGGTATTATGTGTTTCGGGTCGGGTCACAGTCTGTGACCATTGTGTTTCGGGTCGGGTCGGGTAACAACAAGACCCGACCCGACCCGACCCATTGACACCCCTAGTTGTATCCCCCCTTCCCCTTCTTTTCATTTTGACCTCATTAGTTCTGAGGCGTTAAACTTTTGTAGCTATGTTCCAAGTTAATGTAGTTTTTACCTCCTTTGACCAAAAAAAATAAAAATAAAAAAGGTTCTCATTAGACCATTATGCATCCTTTTAACTTCCAAAGTTGAATGAATTGAGTGATACTGCAACCCATGTGAACATGGACGTGTGAATATTTTCTTTTTTTTATAACCTCGACATTTCTACCGCTCCCATAAATTGCAATAATATATTTATAATTGGCCTTTTTTTCTATTAAGATGACAAGGGAGTTTCCTAAAATAAGTGAGTGAATCCAAACTTTCAACAGGATATACCAATTTGATTGGATTTCATGAGTCAGTTTTTAACTCTATGGTGAAAAAAGGCATAAAAATATTAGAAGTGTTAAAAGTTTCGATGGCACTCATTTTAGTGTAAAGAGTTTATAGTCTTGAATTTATAAATTAATAAAAAAAAGGTGGATTGAAATCTCAATCCTATCTATAGCCAGGTAATATAGTTATGGATTTTTTTTTTTTTTTTTTGGTGAAATTCTATTCCATGCGGAATTCATATCCGTACTGTGAAACATCAATCCTATCTATAGCTCGTTTGTTTTGGAAAATTGAAATATAAATTCTTCTTTATTTCTTGCCAAACTTATAACATTCGAATTTCATAAAATTATGAAAATGTTATATGCGAATTCACATACCAACATTTGCATGTTGTAATAGTTTTGGGTGTTTTGTGTAAATAAAGAGTCGAAGTATGTGTCTTGTAAGATTTAAATAAAGTGAAAAAAAGTCAATTTAAACACGCGTTTGACAAAGATAAGAAGAAAAGCATACATTTTTTTTCTGGTCCAACGCTCGCAAATGAAATTCTGCATACACTTTCATCTTCCCTGTGAGGCGCTGCACTTCCAAGTAAACGGACAGGGACTTTCCCTTGCTGGCCGCAATGCCACTGGGATACACCAATACCTTCTTCCGATGAAAATATGAGTAGCTATTAGCTAATTCTATTTACGAACATAAACAACAAAGATAAATAAATTTAGAAAGGTAAAAGGCGAATGGCTAATTTCATTTTTGCAAACTTTTTGTTCTGGGAATGTACCATTTCCTTCCTCCGATGAAAAACTCATCGGAATAGCAATGCGTGCCCAATAGGGACCAGTTTCTGAATTTCCAAGAGCAGGTGTTATTATCTGGGTTCCTGATCGGGGTAAAAGACTCCTCCCATATGTTGGTAGGTTGGATGACAAAAACCTCAGCCCCAAATGTACAAGACTGGTCCCTAGGGCATCCATTTGAAGGGTCTTTGAATTTTTTCAAGGAAAGAAACCGAGGAAACCCCCACTGGGACTTCGAGCTGTCGAAGCTGCTCACTGCCCCAGCAGCATCTACACAGATTTTCGCAGATTGAGATAACTCTGTTGTTAATTCTAAACTGTGATTATGTAATTGGAATTGTGACTTCACAAACATTGATTATGTCACCTTTGGTGAGTCGTTGAGGTCCGGCAACTAGCTGGAGGAAGGAAGAGGAGAAGAAAAAAAAAAAAGAAAAAAAAAAGAATATAAAAATTTCAAAAATATTAAAATTATTATTAAAAGTTATTCACATTAGCGCTAATCATGCCACATCAGCTAGCCGATGCCCAGTCAGCAAAATTTGGCCAAAATTAGCTGACAAAAATTGAATTGGCATAAAATGAAAAATTTTAGAACAAAATTGGGCGCCAACAAAATGTTTAAGACCAAATTAACACAAATACAAAAAGTTTAGAGCTTTTTTAAGACTTTTCATAATGCAGGAATATTTTTCTTTTCGTTCTGGAATAGTTCAAGATTTATTCTTATAGAGAAGGTAAGGCTAGAATGCAGAATATAGTGTTAATTTCTTTTCAGTTAGGAATAATTCAAGATTTATTCCCATAAAGATGATAAAACTAGAATAAAGAGTATAAAATAATAAAGTGGAGAAGAATAATTTCTTTCAGGAACAAGTCAAGATTTAATATCAAAAGATGATAATATCTTTGGTTAAATATCTATTCTGTTGTGTTGATTTTGCATGTGCAAAACATCATGTTTATTTACTTGCTTTTAAGTTTGTCCACGTGACACTTCTATAACCTCAGGCTCCTTACGATGTTCTTCAACTGAGCTTGTTGACTTTGCGTCCATCGATAGTTGGTAACCTGCATTAGGGGTATTGTCCCTATACATTTACAATTGCTATATAACTCGGCGAGTAAACACCAATTTCGGAAAATCACCTGAAAGTAAAAGGCCAAAAAAGGATTTGCGAATTTCAAAGGCTATGAACTTTCATCTTTAGCGTGTGAATTATCCTATCATACAATCAACTAAATGCAAAATACTAATTCCATATACTCAATAATTAGCAAGAGATTCCTTTGTTATTATTTGGCTTTTATTTTTGCTTTCAACATCTGCTTTGGTCGATAAATCCTACTCTTGAAATGCCGTTTCAGCCTACGGTTACTTTCGAGTAGGACGGCCCGCATTTAGTAATTTGCCAACAAGCTCTTTCAAGTGGAGAAAGGGATAAGTCGATTCTCCGAAAGTGCTAGCAAGCGAATCCTGATCCTTTCAACTTGAAACGTTTCTGTAGGAAGATTTTCAGGTGGCGTAGCTCGGAAGCATCTATCTAGGTGACATAAATGTAGTAGATTCCACAAATAACATGGAGGAGGCTCATTCATCCAGTAAGCATCACACAGTAAAACAGCAGTGACTTCTTGTGAACAAGCAGCTTTTTCTCCATTGTAAAATAATCGATACCGACAACAATTATGAACAAGGACATCATTCCAACGAGTTTTGTTAGAAACAAGAATCACGCCACTTATGGCACATTTGGTAACGATTTTGTTCCTAGGAACAAATTCTGACCATAAATGATTATTTTTATTATGTTCCTGGGAACAATTTTTAAGAATTTTAAGCCATTTGGTAACTGTACAAAATTTCTAATTCTGGAATAGAACTGCGTTTAGTACTGTGCTCATTGATTCTATTTCAAATTCAATTTCTTTTAATTTTTAAATAATTTCTTTCTTTTTTTTTCCTTTCATTTTCTTTTCCTTTTTTTTTCTTTTCTCTCTCATGTTCTTCTTCTTCTGGTGGCCGGTCGTCAGTCCGGCGATCAGCAAGACGAGGGCTGGCGACCCCATCAGAGTGTCACCGGCCCTCGGCAAGGCCGGCCCTTGTTGGCCAAGCCTTGCCGGTGCCTAGGCTGGCCTCGCTGGTGGCCAAGACGGCCTCACCGGGGCTAGGCAAGGCTCACCTGGCCACTGGCGGGGCTGTACGAGCCTTGCTAAGGCTAGGCGAGGCTCGCTTGGCTAGCCCTAGCGAGGTGGGCCTCATCTAGCCCTTCGGCGAGCTCGCCGACAGTTGTGCTTGCTTCTGGTGATCAATGGCGGTGGTGGCGGCGGGCGGCAGCAATCGGCGGTAGATGGCAACAGCGAGATGGTGGTCGATGAAGAAGAAGAAAAGAGAAAAAGAAGAGAACATGGAAGAAGAAGAATTGATTTTGATTCTTAGATTGGTTCCTAGAACAAGAATCAAGACTCCCGGAACAAGAATTAACTTCTTCTTTTTTTTTTATTCCGTTCCAAATCTACTTCGGGGAACAAAAAAATAAAAATTTATTCTCAAGAACAAAAATTTTACCAGACACAATTCTATTCTTAAACTGATTTTAGGAACAAAAAAATCAGAATTAGGCATTATTTGGATAGTTACCAAACAATGCCTTAAAGTTCTCACTCGTAATTGCAAGTTCCAATGAAGTATAGTTGCGGATCCTCTTTTTCCCTGCAATCATGGCCCGGCAATTGACCATTTCAGTCATAGGCCATGAGAGAGCCCGCTAGAGGGTAAGTAACTTATGCCAGTTTGGCCGGGATTTGTTAGTAACTAAAAAGGTTTCCAGCAGTTAATGACTCGTCCTTCAGAAAGATCGATCTTTCAAGATTAGAATATGCACGATAATCATTGCATCCTTCAAGAATGCTGAGACTGACCCTCCGATTCCTTCCCCTGCCCAGAAGCACAGATTCTAAAAATTTCAGCAAATGAGCAAAAGCATATCATGGAATTTGCAGGCTGCATTGATGTGCTTTAACTGATGATAAATCTTTGTGCTTCTTGAATATATCCCAAGATCAGTATGGTCTATCACTTAGACCTATCAATGGGGCTCAAACCATCTAACTGGCAGCACTCTAAATAAATAATGCCACAAAGATTAATTCCAAGTAGGGAAAATTGTCCAAAAAGTCCTAAATCTATTGTACTTTTGTCAATTTGGTCATAAACCTTTTAACTTTGTCAATTTAATTCTAGACATTTTCACTTTTTGTCAATTTAGTCTATCTAGATAATTTTGGCCGGAAAATGCTAATGTGGATGCCATCGCCATGTAGGATGCGGTCTGACGACGTGAAAATTTTTAATAATATTTTAATATTTTTTTGAATTTTAATGATTTTTTTTTCTGTTTTTCCCTTCTGCTTTTTTTTTTTCTCTCTCGTTCTTTATTTTCTTTTTGGCTTTCTTCTTGGCCTTTTTTGGTGGCCAGCCACTGGCCACAGCCAACTGGCTGGCCTTGCCTGCCATAGGCGAGGCCTGGCTGGGCAAGGGCGAGCCCCAGCAATGGGAGCCCTCACCCAAGCACGGCCCCGCAAGGGTCGCCTGGGCGAGGCCGACCCTCGCCTAAGCTAGGGCGGCCTCACCAAGTGTCGGCTCGAGGGATGGCGATGTCAAGCAAGGCCGCCCTAGCCTGGGTGAGGTTGGCCTTGCCCAGACTGACTAATGCTCATCAAGGACCAACCTCGCCAAATTTGGTCTGGGCGAGGTTGACACTCGCTTGGGCAAGGGCTCCCCTTCTAGCGAGGCCGGGCCTTGCCCAGGCCAAGGCAGCCTCGCCTAACGTTGACGTCGCCCAATCGACGGCTGGTGAGGCGGCCTTGGTTTGGGCGTGGGTTGGCCTCGCTTAGGTGACCTTGGTCGAGCTGTGCTTGGGCGAGGGCTCCTCTCACCAGGGGTCTTCCTCGCTCGGCCAAGCCTCGTCTACGGTGGGCGAGGCCAGCCTGCTAGCTGTGGCCAGTGGCTAGCTGTCACCTGTGGCCGGTAGCCCATTGCTTATGGTTGGCCACCGGAAAAGGCAAAGAAGAACCCTCAAAACTTTTCCTAGATGCAAATGTTGGGACTTATGTTCGCATATAACTTTGCATAATCTTTGAAATTCAAATATATTTTTAGTTTTGACCCAAAAAAAAAGAAGAAAAATGTATTTTATTTTCTCTTTTACTCTTGCTTAATCCAAAACAAACGGGCCAATGCAAATACATACAAGCATTACTATTTAAACCACGTCAACTTTTTCCAGAATTTCATATGAAAGAAAATCATTTCTATTTTATGAGAAAATTTCTAGTACCATAGCAACTATCCAAATTTGCATGTGAATCTCTCTCTCTCTCTCTCTCTCTCTCTCTCTCTCTCTCTCTCTCTCTCTCTCTCTCTCTCTCTCTCTCTCTCTCTCAATTTGGTCTTAGTCCTATTCTCCTAGCATATCAAGCAGAATTTCTGTCCTTTCTCTGCACTTATGCTATTCCTTCCTCAGCAAACTTCTTCATCAAAACATTCCTTTCTTTTCATAAACAAACTCACCCTCTAGCCAGTATGCTTTGAAAGGAAAGAATCTAAACTTTCTCATTCTCATTAGTTGCCTTCATTGGAAGGACTTCCTTTCTTCCAAATTGAGTCTAAGCTTTCTTGTGGGCATCTGCCCACTTTCTGTATCCTCTTATATAAGGACTATTATGACAGGACAACTTTATGCACATTTCCTTGGAAGATGTTTTGCTTCTTGTTTTATTACCATATTGGTGATTTTGGTTTCGGCTGTAATGAAGTGGTTAGTATCACATGGATCGTATTGATCACACAGATTACTGTTGTTAGGTAGCATAGATGGATGTAGTCCGACCGCTGAAGCTCTCCCAGCTACTCCTCCTGGACTGAACTCTCTTCTTCTTTTTTAAGCTTCGAGTTATTGATTTTTTTGGTAGGATGATAGAACTTTTCTTTGATAATGGTGGCAACTAAATTCTTGGTATCAAATCATATTAATGCAGAACCAGGAGAAATACCGCAAAATTATCCGGTTTGTGTGGTAGCAGAAGTTTAAGACAACAATGGGACATGGATTTCTGTTACATGAACTTTATTTTAAATTGATCGTTTTGAAAGTGGTGGCTCTCCATTAGTTGTTTTCGTTGTCTTGAGTATACATGTGTTTCTGATTTATGCTCTTTACAACTGCTGAAATGAATAATTTCTTATCAGTGTGGGCAAGATGCATTTGTTGGCAAGCATTGCTGATTTTTTCCTTAAAAGTTGTAGCCGTTCTCTAAAAAGTTGATAGGTCAACTCTCATGACAAGTAGTAAAGCATGACATAGTCGAATACGTAGAGGAAAATAGACGATTTTAGGTTAAGATCCAATTTTTGAATGAAAATCTAGCGTTTTTACAAAATAGATTGGACAAAATCATGAATATTTCATAACCATTTGTCAAAGGCATTTCAAGAAACAATTTGTATATAACGGAGGTATAAAACTAGGCATTAACGAACACAGATTAGAGACGAAATCCATATAAAAACAGTGCATGACGGACGCCATCACTTATACAAACTCCAATGGAGCAGATTCTATACTAACCTAAAACATGACACCTCGCTCCTTATTCTCATGAAAACAGGGCATAAAAGAGCAAGAAGATTACCTGCTTTATCAGCGGCGCTAAAGCTGTGACGTACACTTAAGTCAACGATTGAAGCTTCTTAAGGTCGTCGACGGAAGAAATGAAGGCCAGTGAAGGATTCTCGAACGAGGTTTAATCAGTTCACGATCCTCCGCCGTGAAGCAGGGGAGAGAACAAAGCGCCTTCAGTGCTCTTTCGTATCTGAGGCTGGCAGTGACGACCGGGCCACCGGAAAAAGCTGCAGATCGGTTTTGTGAGCGTCTCTCTTCTCTCGAATTTTCTCAGTATGCTCTCCGTGCCATGTTTTCGGAAATGGTTCTCCGTGATGCGTTCAACGTCCTCCCCTTGGTACAGAGTGAAAATTTCCTTTTATATGAGAATCTGAGGTTTTGTTGAGAGAGAAACTAGAGAGAGAACCCAAACATCGCCGACCGCATGCACCGATTTTGTTTCGCTCATCCTTCCCCCAGCCCATCAATCATTTTGGTCTAAACAGAGTTAATTCAACAAGCGGAAATTTGAAAATTTTGGAAGAAGTTTGCCGCTATGTTGTTGTGGACATGTTCTGTTAAAGTGTGCGTATAGATTGCAATGTACCTGGAGAAATAACCTCCCAAAGAGACAGCTTTTGAACACCACCAAGTATTCGGACAGAACCTTACAAAAGATAAAGCTGAAGAAGTAAAACATCGAACGAGCAGTAGAGACAGATAAAAACTTTCGATAGGTGGAACTTCTGTAGCAACCCATCCAATTTAATTGCGTAAAGCATGGACCTCTTATTAGAGTTGTACATAGTATCTGAACTTTTGTCTTGACTAACTCCAAAGGACACACACTTAGTTCCCGTCCACATGCAATATCGCTATCGATTGGGCCAACTTCAACTTTTGTTGAGAGTAGGTCACTCAACAATAGGTTCTCGTTCAATGCCAGCATGAGAGACCAAAGCCCACAAGTGAGTCACAAACTCTCCACCCCTTGCCAAGTGCTGCGCATGTGCTATTGCGTTGTTTGATGGAGCCACATACACCATAAGCTCTGCCCAAAACTCAGCCAATACCTTCCAAATAAAGTTTGGTTCATTTTCTACATCCAGCAATTGCTGCCCTAACCGTGCGCCCTGGATTATCACTTTATCGGTGACATTTGTTGTCTTATGGATCCTGTTCAATTTTTTGATTCTTTCTTCTATTGTCTTGCAGCCTTTGAGCATGCGTCTTGCTTCCATAACGATAACTTTAAAAATATACTCTGAATCATAAGATCGATCAGGTAATAACTTCGGATAAAATGTTACCAAATAAGCGAGATACTTGGATAAACTAGTTGCCACAAGAAAGTTAGAATCTAAAATCGGCACCCTGTGCTCGAACATACTTGTGGCAATATGCCACACGATTATCACTTGAGTTTGCGTGTCGAGCCTACACGCCCATGCGAGCTCATGCTCCACTTCGTTTCGTATCAAAGAAGCTACTCCATTCTTCAGTGCCTCTGCCTCGGGATTCGACATTAAAGAGCGGAAAACGGCTTTTTTCACTTCCGCGGACAATTCGGCGGGCGAGCTTCGTGCTTGGCCATCCCTTATACGATCGACAAATAAATATGTGATGCTATTATACAGCCACCTCGGAGGGGTGTAATCATACGACTCAAGAAGGGAGTACTGTTGAAGTTTCCTTTCCCAAGGCTTCGGTAATTGCGTCCGGCATATTAGTCTTATCAGCTTCTCCAGCCGTCTGTTCTCGTGCCACGAGTTTGTTCGTACGTACTTGCACAGCAACACTACCTTCGCCCAGTCCGAGATGGCCATGAAGAAACACTGCACAAGCTCCACCCATACAAATATTAATAGAATTAATACTGTCACGAGAAAGTCGATGCTCAACCCGCCTGTAGTAGCTAGATGAACTTCATCTTGAGGTCTGTTCGAGTCGTACCTCGGGAAACAAAGTCCGATCGTCACTGGAACGCCAATGACCAAAAGCAAGAGCTCTACAAGCTTTAGTCTCCAACCCAACCGCTTAAAGATGGTTGGGTATTTGGTGTAGAAAGAATCGAAAAGAAAGGAAAGCTCTAGCTCGACGACCCTAAGTGCTCGCTCGTAGCCATTTCCTTCGGCATACAAGTACTGAATCAACTTCCACGCCTTTTCGTGAGCTTGTTTGGGCAATGAATAGTCGCTGAATTCTAAGCGAAGAAGCTCATAGAGCGAAAACGAGAGGCAAATATCCTTCAGCTTGCTGTCTTTGTCCCCGCCTCCCGATCTCAAAAGCCATCCTTGGCATTTCCACACCTTCTCGATGGTGACGACTCTGTCAGTGATTCTTAATGGCTTGCGGTAGTTCGGCGCTTCCCATTGTTCTTCAGCTTGTCTTTCTTTTAACTTCTTTAATGAAATTGGATTTGTCTTTCCCTTTCTCACAACATACCTGTATCCTCTCATCTGGCTGGGGTCAAGATCGCCCTCCGACGACTGGTGCTCAGATTTCATGTAGTCAGCAATTGATTTGCCTGTCAGCTGTCGGCCAGACCCGCTCGCGATCTTGAGAGATGCTGCTTTAAGGATGACCTTGAGTGGCACAATTAAGCATAGAGTTAAGACCGAAATCATTGGTAAAGTGATCCCAGACATAACCAACAGAAACGATACCCCGGCGATCTTGAGCGCATATTGCCAAACATAGTTCTTCCATCGCTCGCAGTCCTCGAGGCTGTGGACGGAGTAGGTGTCCGAGCTCCCAAAGAAGATCATCAAGAAAGTGGCCCAAACTGGTAAAAGCTCGTTTCGGAACGACGCTTCGGTCATGAGACCGAGCGTGTATACGATGAGGTAGCTCGTGAGGATGTATGCTACCCATAACAGGAACCTGAGCTTCCGGTTGTTGCGTCGACGCCTATTCGAGCCGGAGATGGTGAGCAACATTAGTAAAAAGGCTGTGACGCACGCGAGAACTTCGATCTTAGCCAGACTTGCCTTCGGAGTGCGCAGACTCTTCATGACCGCGGTGGCCTCCGAGAGGGTCTTGTTTTCCGCTCCCACTTGAAGTCTTTGTATGTCCCTCATATTCGTGGACGAGAAAGATTTTGTATTTTGGGTGTGCAAAGTGGAAGAGAGAGCCAAGAAATCTAGATCTTTTCAGAAAATGGGTTGGAAACGGGAGCACTCCGCTACCTGTACTTAAAAATTTTCGAGCCTTCGTTTGGTATACGAGTCGCCGGCCGAAGCGCACGTGCATCACGTGCATCATACGGTGAATCCAAGTGGAGAGTACCGGTAAGAACGGAAGACTTGTATCTTGCGTCATCAAAACAATCCCAATTCTGTGGAATTTTTAAATTCAAAAATAGATTTCGGTCCCACATACAATAATCACATTGTTGAATTACGAAGGATGTGTTTTGTTATATTAATTACATAAATGATTCGTGAAAAATGATTGAATCAAAGTCTTTGATTTATTGTAAGAATAAAAGTCTATTTTAAATCACAAAAAATCAAATAACAAATCATTATAAAAGACATTCTCCAACTTACCACCAAAACCTACATTAATAGTCTTTTGAAGTTACACCCAACATGCCATGTAGCTTGCTCTTTATTTGACCTTAGCCCAATTCTCATAGCATATCAAGTAGAATTTCATCCTTTCTATGCACTTTCAGTATTCCTCCTCGGTAAACTTCTTCATCAAAACATTCCTTTCTTCTTGCGAACAAACTCATCCTTTAACCATTATGCTATGAGAGGGAAGAATCTAACTTTATCATCTTCATTAGCTAACTTCATTGTCAGGACTTCCTTGCTTCCAAATTGAGTCTAAGCTTTCTTTTGGGCTTTAGCCCACTGAATCACTAAAGAGAAAAAAACAAAGAAGAAGACACAAATTTTTTTATGTGGAAAACGCTTTCAAAATCAAAAAAGGAAAAAATCACAATTTCACACTAGGCCTTCATTATCAGTATCAATATCAAAATTACTAACTTCAAGATTACAATTACAAAAGATATTGCCATAGCATATTGCAGGAACTTATGATATACATAATTATGATAGAAATTACATTTATGTCATTAGCAATAAAAACAAAAAAAACATACCTTTTTTTCTCTTTATGGCTACCGTTAACTTAGTCCCGAACACACAGATAGAATTCTGCATACACTTGCCCCTTCGGAGGGAGGTCTTGCGCTTGTCATTTCATGGACAGTGACTTTCGTTCCGCGGGGGCATCGCCTTTGGTATACACCACTAACTTCCTACCCACGATAATTATGGTTGAAACGAAAGATTTTAGCCAATTCTATTTATAAACGTAAGCAAGAAAAATAAATTTTGACAACGATAAAAGGCTTTTGCGAACTTCTTGTCCGGGAATGTACCATTTACTCTGCCCGAAGGAGAAGGCATAAGAGTTAGGGTCCTTTTACAATTTGGAGAATTTTTTTATCTTCCAAGTGAATGCCTTCTTTAGCGGGTCTTTGATTATGGTAAGAGACTTCTCTTTCCAGTAGAACTGAGAACAAAAACCTCAGCCCCAAATGCACAAAAGCTATGCAAAAGGTATCCATTTGAATCCTTTTGGAATGTTTCTAAGGAAAGAAACTGAGAAAACCCCCATTGGGTCTTCTTTTCATTGAAGGTCCTCACTGTCCCATCAGCATCTACACCCAATTCCCCAAGTTGATATAAGTTGTTAATTTTAAGTGATGATTATATAGTTGGAGTTGTGACTTTGTCATCATTGATTATGAATTATGTGATGATCAACCTTAAATGGTCAAGGACTCGTCACGTATCTTGTCATGCACAAAAAGCTTGTAATTAACATAAACCTTCCAATTGAGAGGAAAACTATTTGTCTCCTCGATAGACAAATACAAGGAAATATATCCGGACTTTTTACCGTGCTTGTCTCCATTAGGGTAAAGATATAGACCCTTGAAAAGAACAACGCTATATTGTCAATGCATGTGTAATTTGAATTTGTAGGTTTGTTTTTTTAGGGAGTATAAAAAATAAGACGAAAAAATTATCGATCGGTCCCGGGTTGACCTTAGAACTAGACCGAACCCATTGGGTCGGTCCAGTCCTTGGTCCTATGCTTAATAGGGTCGGTCCTCGGTCCTAAAAATTAAGGACCGACACTGTACGAGTTGGTCCTAGGGTTAGGGGGTCACCTGGACCAATCCGGACCATGCTCACCCCTAGTTGCCAATGACCTCTATTGGCAACCGGTGGCTAAGGGTATAGACGGATGGTGACGGCGGGGGCCACGGTGGTAATCAGTGGTGGAATTGAGTTTTTTTCTTAATGTTATGATTATAAAAAAAAGTGGAATAATATCCCAATCCTAATTTTTGCTAGATATTTTGGTTATGCATTTTATGAGTAAATTTATTTGACGTAGAATTCAAATCCAAACTTATTTTTTTCTCCACTTAGAAAATAGTGGGGATGGAAATCCTATTTCTTGAGGAATTTGATTGCATTGAACCAGCCGAGACTAAGTGCATTGCAAGGTGAAGTCATACATAACACTCATGAACGATCATAGATGTAAAAAGGTATTATATTTCTGTTTTAGCATTATAACCAAATAAAATCTAAAAAATTTAAAGCAAAAGACATGAATTACTAAAAAAACAACACAGACTGGGTACGTTTATTTTATGGAAAACTCAATAATAAAGGAAAATGCTTTCTGGGAAAGCATTTTCTAAGAATACGGTTTGTTTTCCTTTATTTGGTGATATATAATTGAAAATGTTTTATGACGTTTGGATCCCATTAAAAAATAATTTCACACTTCATCATAGGAAAAAAATGAATTTTTAATTCAAAAACTTCAAATTTTCAAATTTTTAATTTTTTAATTTTTAATTTACTTTAATTTTCTATTTTTTATTTTCTTTATTTTTCTTTTTTCTTTCTTTTTCTTTTTTTCTTTTTCCTTCTACTTGTCCTTCACTCCTCAGCTTCCTCATGCCATCCCTTTTGCTTCCTCTTGCAGTTTGTTCTTGGCTAGCTTACAAGGGGTGAGGTGTAGCTATCACTAAAGATGGCGAGCTCGCCAACTGGCCGCCAAAGGCTATGAGCTCACCTAATCTGGCAAAGCTTGAGCCTTATTGCTGGAAGCCACAAGCTCACCCGATTTAGCGAGGCTTGAGGCTCATCGACCTCGAGCAAGCTCAAGCCTTGTTGTCAAGGCCATAAGATCGCTCGATTTGGTGAGACTAGAGCTCATTGGCCGTCCTTGTGACCGATGATGGGTGAAGAAGAAGCAAAAAGAAAAAGGAAGAAAAGAAAAAAAAAAAAAAAAAGCAAATTCGATTTTTTTTTATTTTTAAAATCTTTTCCAAATTTTAATTTTTTTAAATAATAAATTAAAATTCAATTTTTTTAAATATATTTTTATGAGAATAATTGTTTGTAACCAAGCATCAAATCTAAGTTTTGGTAGATTCAGAAAACATTTTCCGATCCTTTCAAAGGGGAAATCATTTTATTGAGTTTAAGCTTTGTTAGGAAAACATTTTCCATTGACTAGGAAAACTTTTTCTATTAACTCATTTTCCTAAGTGACCCAAACACCGGAAAATGATGAAAATTTTTTCTCTGAAAATGTATTTTGTGAAACAAACACACCCTTAGGTCAAGACAAAATAAAATAGAGCGTATGAAGTGAAGTACCTGACATGTCTTGTAGCTCGCTCGTTGTCCCTTCGTTCCCTCCAAATTTGCTCCTCTCCCTCCCTATCTCTCTCTCTCTCTCTCTCTCTCTCTCTCTCTCTCTCTCAATTTGGTCTTAGTCCTATTGTCCTAGCATACCAAGCAGAATTTCTGTCCTTTCTCTACACCTACACTATTCCTTCCTCAGCAGACTTCTTCATCAAAACATTCCTTTCTTTTCGTAAATAAACTCCACCTCTAGCCATTGTGCTTCGAAAGGAAAGGATCTAAATTTTCTCATCCTCATTAGTTGCCTTCATTGGAAGGACTTCCTTCTTCCAAATTGAGTCTAAACTTTCTTGTGGGCATCCGCCTCACTTTCTGTATCCTCTCATATAAGAAGGACTATTATGATAGGATAACTTTATGCACGTTTCCTTGGAAGATGTTTTGCTTCTTGTTTTATTACCATATTGGTGATTTTGGTTTTGGCTATAATGAAGTGGTTAGTGTGAAAGTTAGTACGAGCACCTAGAGAGGGGTGAATAGGTGTAAAAAAAAAATTTCGTAGATAAGTATTAAACTCTAATCAATAATAGATGATGAAAAGGAAGTTAGGCTCTTGCAGACAAAATAAATTACGATCAAAGTAAAAGAGCGTAGAGAAGAGAATAAGAACACATAGATTATAGTAGTTCGGCTTAATCCAAGCCTACGTGCACTCTTTCGCATTGACAGCTCACTGGCTGGTCACTATGAATCAAAAGAGTTATTACAGTAAAGCTCTTTCTTGATTCCATAGTGTAGAGACTCTGCTACACTTCCTTATGGTCTCACGAAAATATAGACTCTCTTTTTAGTACAAGATTTCGCTCAACAAACTAATTGAATAAAAACAAGGAGCTTCAGACTTTGGAATTCTTCTATCGTGCACACACTCGAACAACTTAAACGTCTTTCTTATATACTCCTTCATGCCATCACATCCGTTGGCACTTATTAAAGGAATTCTTTCAATCTACCCGTTGGACAAAATTAATTAGGAAGATTTCAAGTTATTTAAGGAATATGATGATAGCCTACCAATCATGCTTGCCCATATAATCAGGATCTAGGTTTCCATAAGTAGAATCTTCCAAGTATACTTAGCAAATAAACGGATCCAAAATCCCTGAATTAATCTTAATTTGAATAATGAATTTCGTTATGTTGTATCCAGCCAAGAGATCTTCTCTAGTTGATAGAATCAAATCCTTAACGAAAAATTCAATTCTAGATAAGCCTTCTTCGACGTTCTAGAAGCTATCAATGAGGATAGATTTTTCGGTCTTGAGTCTGGCAGTCTGGAGGTCTTCAAACTTTGATGGAAGGATCTGCAAGTTTTCATACTAGACTAATGGAAACGTTTTGTCAAATTCAAAACACTCAAGGAAGTTTTCTCCAACAATCTCCCCCTTTTTTATGGTGACAAAACTTTCCTGCAGATTTGGATAACTTTGACCTACAAAACAATACTCAAGCAAAAATGGATATCTCACAAAAGATAATTCACTTAGTTAAGATAACATTAAAATCTACATTCATAGAAAGTAGGTTAGTCTTGCAAATGAGCAACTATCTTTGCCATGAAATACTAGTAGTGTTTAAGATAAACAAACGTTTAAATAGTCAAATCCAAAGCCAGTCAAAATCCAAACAGCCAAACACAGCCAAACACAAAAGTAAAGTCAATCAAACACAAAGGTCAATAATTCAAGATTTTAAATCTCAAATCTGCACACTCTCCCCCTTTTTGTAGCATTAAAAAAGATAGAGATGAAAAGAGAATGAAATTATGATTGCTTAGGAACACGAACAAGCTGAAAATCTCCCATTGACTGGACAATCCTTCTAGCTTTTTCAAATCCTCCTTCAGTTGAGCCACATCTTCACCATTAGCATTTGCTTGAACTTGAAGAGTAAGGGCATAGAGTTGATCATGCAAAGAAACTGAAGAGGTTTGACCTGCATTTTGTAAGTTATGTACTTCGCATTTCAGAGCATAAATTTGGCATCGCATCTCTAAGAGAACATCAAGTACTTTACGAAAGTCTGCTGAATTATTAGTCTGAGTACTGGCTTAAGCTCGATCAAATGGTGTATTGGCAAATGACGGCAAATCAGCATGATCACGCAGATTGGGCAATGAAACATCATGTTCTTCCTCAGGAAATTGAGAGGCATAGATGTTCTCTGAATCTACTGGAGAACGACTACTCCTTCATTGGTGGCAACAAATGAGGACGTACCTCTTTTCTCAGGATCTCCCCCTATTTCAATGCCTTCAGGTGGAGAAAAATATTCCTCATGCTATGCTTTTACTTGTTCTCCTTTGCCCTCTTCTTCTTCTTCCTCAATCCTTTCCTCCTCTGCTTCTTTCTCTAATTCTTCTCTCTCTCTCTCTAATCCTCTGTCCTATCTCATCCTTGTCTTGCTCCTGCCTCTCCTCTGTCTCCGGAACATAATGACTCAAGTTCTTCAATGCAAGCATAGAAATAGTGATATCATCATCTCCTCTTCATCTTCCAAGATGAGTGCTCTTCTTTTCGTCGATGAGCAACCATGGGCTCCTTCCCTTTTCGCTTTGTAGCCGAAGAGATTGGATAAGTCTTGACAGGGGTTTTCATCTTGAATTTCTCTAAAGCCTTGTTAAGTTCCTTCAGACGCATTTTAGAGACCATCTTCAGTCCCACCACCATTTGATCGCATGTTCGAACATAGAGAATACGGAGGGGCTGAATGTTCAAATGTCTGAATAACTTGGTCACAAGTGCTAAGAGAGGAAGTTGACCTTTGTCCTTCATTATCATTCTGTACATGTGGAACATAATGGTGTGTGGAAGAGAGAACTTCTTGCCAGTGTTAATGGCATACATTAGCTTTGCCTCCGAGTTTGAAACATTGGTCTTCGAAGTTGATTTTGGTCTAAGGCAGTTAATCACTATCTTGTGAAGCAAAATATTGGATGCATTCATCCTCGAATAGGAAATCTTTCATTCCATTGTTCTATCTTGAACAAGCTCTATCGTTGCTCGACCAATAGACACACTGATTGGTTGATATATCCCTCTTTCAACCCCTATTCATGTCAACCACATAGTCTTGATCTCGAACACTGAAAGAGAATTTATTCACATCCAATAAACTAACATTCGAATAGAAGTAAGTAGTTTGTTCAGCATGAGCCTCTGTTGTTTCATAACAAAACTGTTCGAGCTGAAGAAGATTGAATTTCTCTCGCAAATTAACATTTAGAGAATCAAAAAAATCAAAGTCCACACTCCTAGGGTTAATCACACCATGCTTTAGCAACTTAGAGTACATTTACTAGTGTTCCTTCGAGCGAAACAAATCTGTCATTTTGCTTCGGATTTTTACTGCAATACCATTCTAGGTTTAAACTGATTGTACATTCTATCATCATCATTCCCATCTGGTTGACTCAGCCCTCCAACATGTGGATCGCTTAGGATATTTGCCAATACTTCTTCCACCGACCTAGCAAGGGCAATTCCCAATTGTTCCATTGTGCGTAAAAATAAAGTTTTATTTCTATACCCTTTGTCTTTCATAAATTCATCAATATAGTTCAACGGAGTACCATTCTTCTTCAAAGCACGATAAAGCTTAGAGGTAAAAGCGGGCTTATGAGTTCTTATGGGTTCTGCATATTCGATGATTTCTTCCTCTTCTCGATGTGCAACATTCGGAGGTCTAGATGGAGGAGATGGACACTACTAAAAATGTTCTTGGGCTTGCTGATGTTTAAGAGTTTCTTCTTCCTCGGTGAGATCAAAGTACGTAGGTCCCTCACGCATTAGCTGTGGTCCCCGTTCGCGATTCTCGAAGACTTTTTTTTTTTAGATGACATCTTTCACAATTTTTGAAAGATTCCAAGCTTGTTTCCCAAGAAAGATGAAAACTTTTTGAGGATTAAATAAGAGAAGAAGACAGAAGTGGAAGATCTGTACTCTATTAGAGTTTTTGTGAGTAAAATGAAAAAAACCAACAATATATAAGGCAGTCGAAGCGAGGCATACGGAACGTCGTAAAAAGGAAATGTAAAAATGCCTTTTAAAAATAATTGCCTTTTCAAAAATTAGATAACTATCATTTAAAAAATAACTTCTTTTTCGAAAAAGGAAAGATTGCAATAATCACGGAAATGGAAAACAACACCAATCAATTTCGGATGGATGATCGTACCTTTTCGAGATTTGATCCAAGAGATAATAAAAGTAACTTGCAGTCGTAAATCTTGATTGTCTGAGTCTAAGTGTCTTTAGACTTTCAGTCTTGAGTCTGAACTTCCTTAGACTTTAAGATGTTGAGTCTGGAACGAATAACTTTAAATTAATTTTTTTCCAAAGGTTTTGTAAATATATCCGCCAGTTGATTTTTGAATTAATAAACTGAATCGAAACTTATCCATTTTGGACATGATCTCTAATGAAATGATGTCGAATTTCTATATGTTTTGCTCTTGAGTGAATAATCGGATTCTTGGTGAGATTGATTGCGTTGGTGTTGTCACATTTGATCTCAGTGCATGAATCTCCAATTCCAAAGTCTCTTAAATGTTGTTTTATCCATAGAATTTGTGAATAACAACTTCCAAGAGCTATATATTCCGCTTCTGCTGTAGAAAGAGTTACGGTATTTTGCTTCCTTGAAAATCAAGACACTGTCCTATTTCCAAGTAGTTGACAAGTGCCCGATGTGCTCTTTCTATCAGAATCTGCATCCAACTAAATTTGCGTTTAAGTATTCAAGAAGAGTGAAGTCTCCTTCTTTAGGATACCATAAACCAAAATTTGAAGTTGATGTAATTTATTTGATAACATGCTTTGCAGCACTTAGATGTGATTCTTTAGGATCTGATTGAAATTTGGCACAAATACAAACACTAAACAAAATGACAAGTCTAGAAGCAGTTAGATAAATAAGTGAACCAATGATATTCTTATATAGCTTTTGGTCAACTTTCTTTCTTTCTTCATCTTTGTCTAGCTTAAAAAAACTTGACATTGGTATATTAGTCTTTTTGCAATTCTCTGGTCCAAACTTTTTGACAAGTTCTTTATCATATTTTTATTGATGAATGAAGGTTCCCTCTTTCAATTGTTTCACTTGAAGCCCGAAAAAGAAGGTTAGTTCACCCATCATGCTCATTTTAAATTCATCCTGCATAGACTTAGAGAATTTATTGCACAGATTTTCATTAGAAGATCAAAAAATAATACCATCAACATAAATTTGAATAAGTAGAAAAATTTTGCTTTCTCTTTTGATAAACAATGTAGTATCTACTTTACCTTTGACAAAATCATTTTGAATTAAAAACTTACTTAGTCTGTCGCACCAAGCTCGAGGTGTTTGCTTTAAGCCATATAGAGCCTTTTTCATTCTGAATACAGAGTCTGATTTCCTTGGGTCTTTAAAACCGGGTGGTTGTTCCACATAAACTTGCTCTTGGATAAATCCATTTAGGAAAGCACTTTTGACGTCCATTTGTAATAACCTGAAATTCTTATGACAAGTAAAAGCAAGTTATAATCTAATTGCTTCTAACCTTGTTACTAATGCGTAAGTCTCGTCATAGTCTACCCCCTTCTTCTTGCGTATATCCCTTGGCCACGAGTTTTGCTTTGTTTCTTATGACTTTTCTTTTCTTGTTCATCTTGTTCCTGGAAACCCATTTAACTCCAATGATGGATTTTCCCTTTGGTTTATGAGTCAATTCCCAGACATCATTGATACTGAATTGCCCAAGTTTTCTTGCATAGCTTTAATCCAGCTTTCATTAGATAAAGCTTATTCTATACTTTTGGGTTATGATGTAGCTAGTATAATCACCTAGAGGGGGTGAATATGTATACAAACAATTTCTCGAGATACCACATCGATACTAGGCAAACGATAGAAAGGCAATACTCTTTTGATTAACAAAATGAATTACGATCAATGTAAAGTAAAGAGTAAGGAAGAGAAGATTAAACACAAGGTTTATAGTGGTTCGGCTTATCCCAAGCCTACGTCCACTCTTCCGCACCGACAGCCTATTAGCTGGATTCCACTATAAACAAAAGAGATGTTACAGCACAATTCTTTCTTGATTCCACAGTGTAGATATTCTACCACACTTCCTCAAGGTTTCTCACAAATCAAACACTCTTTTGCATAAAAGTTTTCGCTCAAATGGATTGACTAAAAACAATGAGCTTCAGACTTTGGAATTCTTCTATCATGTGCTTCTCGAACCACTAGAACATCTTCCTTATATACTCATTTATGCTATCATACCTGTTGGCATTCACCAAAGGAATTATTCCAATCTTCCCATTGGACAGAATCAATTAGAAAGATTATTCGAGCTATTAAAGGGACGTGTTGATAGCCCATCAATCATGTTTGCCCATACAATCAGGATCTCGGTTTCCATAAGTAAAACCCTCCATGAATATTTCGCCAATCATCGGATCCTTAATCCTAGAATCAATCTCGATCAATCAAAGGATTCCATTACGTCATATCCAGCCAAGAGATCTTCTCCAGTCGATAAGGTCATATCCTTAGTAAAACATCCAGTTCTGGATAGCCTTTCTTCAACGGATTAGAAACTGCCAATGAGGATAGACTTTAAGTCTTGAGTCTGGCTGTCCGGAGGTCTTCAGACTTTAAGCAGCAAAGTCTTGCAAACCTTCAGACTAGACTGATGGAAACGTTTTGTCAGCTTCAAAACATTTCAAGAAGATTTCTCCAACAATCTCCCCATTTTTGATGGTGACAAAACTTTCCTGTAGATTTGGACAACTTTAACCTGCAAAACATTTCTCAAACACATATGCATATCTAAAGGTAAATGGCTAAATAAATAACACTAGAGTCTATATCTACAGAAAATAGGTTAGTCTTGTATATGATAAAGCCATCCATAAGATATCAATAGCAGAATAATAGTCAAGTCTAAATTCAAATTCAGTTTTCATCCAAACACAAAAATAAAGTCAAACAAGGTCAAACATAAAAACAATCTAATCCAAACGATTAAAAATTCAAAGTTTGATTCAAATCTAGCATCTCTCCCCCTTTTTGTCAACATTAAAAAGGTTGAGATGAAAATGGAATAAAGTCAAGATTGCTTGGGAACGCGAACAAGCTGGAAATCTCCCATGGACTGAATGATCTCTTCCAGCCTTTTCAAGTCTTCTTTCAGCTTTGCAATCTCCTCACCCTTGGCATTGGCATGAATCTAAATAGAGAGGGCTTGGATATGATCTTTCAATGAACCTGAAGAAGCTTGACCTGCATTCTGCAAGTTCTGAATCTCGCATCCCAGAGCATAAATTTGACCTCGCATTTCCAAGAGAATATCCATAATTCTACGAAAATCAGCTGAGTTATCGGTCTGCGTACTTGCTTCAGCATGATCTAAAGGAGTGAATGCAGAAGATGGCAGATCATATTCACGCAGATTTGGCGATGAAGCATCATGTTCTTCCTCAAGAAAATGAGATGCATGAATGTCTTCTGGGTCTGCTGGTGAGCGACTAACTCCCTTACTGTGAGTGGGATAAGAGGACATTCCTCTTTTCTCATGATCTCCCCCTCTTTCCATGCCTTCAGGTGGGGAAGAGTGTTTTTCATGCTCTCTTTCCTCTTGATTTTCTCTCTTCTTCTTCTTCTTCTTCTTCTTCAAACCTTTCCTCCTTAGCTTCTTTTTCTTCAACTTCTCTTTCTTCTTCTTCTTTCTCTTGTCCTTCTCTCTCCTCTGCTTCTTTCTCCTCTCGTCCCATTTGTTCTGGAACAAGACGACTTAGCTTCTTCAATGCTATGGCAGAAATGGTGATGTCATCATCATCATCTTCATCTTCAACAATAAGAGCTCTTCTCTTTCTTGGATGGAGCAACCATGGGCTCCTTTCCTTTTCTTTTCGCTGCAGAAGAGATTTGTTGAGATTTAACAGGAGTCTTCTCTTTGAATTTCTCCAATGCTTTGCTTAGTTCCTTCAGACGCATCTTCGTCACCATTTTCAGTCCTGCCACCATATGATCACACGATCTAACACAAAGGATTTATGGAGGCTGAATACTCAGATGTCTGAATAACTTTGTCACAAGACTTGGATAAGGGAGTTGACCTTTGTTCTTCGCCACAGCTCTATACATGTGAAACATAACAGTGTGAGGAAGGGAAAACTTTTTCCCATTAATGATGGCATACATCAACTTTGCCTCTGAACTTGAAACATCAGTCTTGGAAGTTGATTTCGGTCTGAGGCAATTGATCACAATCTTGTGAAGCAAAATGTTAAATGCACTCATCCTCAAGTAGGAAATCTTTTCCTCTGTTCTTCTATCCTTAACCAGCTCTAATGTTGCACAAGCAATAGAAACATTGATCGGTTGGTATCTTCCTCTCTCAACTCCAATCACATATTCGCCGGCATATCCACATCAACCACAAAGTCCTGATCTCGGACACTAAAGGATATTCTATTCGCATCCAAGAAACTAAGATTTGAATAGAAATATGCAGTTAATTGAGCATAGGCCTTTGTGGTGTCAGAGCAGAACTTTTCAAGTTGAAGATAATCAAACTTTTCCCTCAAGTTCACATTTACAGCATCCAGAAAATCAAAATCCACACTCCTAGGGTTTATTACCCCACGCTTCAGCAATTTCGAATATAATTCCTTATGATCCTTTGATCTAAACAGCTCTCCCTTTTTTCCTCGAATTTTCGCTGCAACACCCATTCTTGGTTGAAATTGGCTGTACAATTTGTCATCATCATTTCCATCTACCGGATTAAGTCCCCCAACATGCGGATCACTTGTGATATTTGCAAGGGTTTCTTCCGCCACCCCTTTTGGAGCAATTCCCAAACTTTCCATTTTCCGCAAAAAGATATATTCATTCCATATCCTTTGTCCTTAAGAAACTCATCGACGTAGTTCAATGGAGTACTAGTCTTCTTTAAGGCACGATAAAGCTTATAAATAAAAGAGGGCCTTTGAATTCTTATAGGATCTGCATCTTCAACGATTTCTTCCTCCTGTTGATGACCGGTATCCTGTGGACTAGATGGTGGAGAATGACGCTGCTAAGAATGTTGTGGGCTTTGTTACTGATTGGAGACTCCTCTTCTTCAATGAGATCGAAGTGCGTAGGCCCCTCACTCATTTGCTGTGGTCCCCTGCTTGTGATTCTCGAAGACTTTCTTGAAGACGACATCTTTCTCAGTCTTTGAGAGATTCCTTGCTTGACTTTCCCAAGAAAGATGACAACTTTTTTGAAGATTAAACAAGGGAAGAAAATAGGAATGGAAGATCGATGCTTTCTTAGGGTTTTTGGAGAGTAAAGTCAAGAAGAATCAACAGTGCATAACCGGTTAAAAGAAGAGGTATACGGAACGTCATAAAGGAAAATAAAAGATACCTTTTCAAAATAACTACCTTTTTTCGAGAAAATAGTCATTTAAAAAATAACTTCTTTTTCGAAAAGGAAACGTTGCTATAATCACGTCAATTAAATATAGTAATAAAACATTATTAGTAATCGTACCTTTTCAAAATGAGATTCAAGAGAGGGAATAACTTACAGTCAAAGTCTTGTTTGTCTGAGTCTGAGAGTCTCTAGACTTTAACTTCTTCAAACCTTAAAATGTTGAGATTGGAACGGATAATTTCAAATTGATTTTTCTCCAAAGGTTTTGTGAATATATCCTTTAGTTGGTTCTTTGAGTCAACAAACTAGATCAAAACTTCTCCATTTTGGACGTGATCTCTTATAAAGTGATGTCGAATCTCTATATGCTTTGCTCTTGAGTGAAGAATTGGATTTTTTATGAGATTGATTACACTGGTGTTGTTGCAGTTAATCTCCATGCATGAATCTTTAATTCCAAAGTCTCATAACTGTTATTTTATCCACAAAATTTGTGAACAACAACTTCCGAGAGCTACATACTCTGCTTCTGTTATAGAAAGAGCTACTGTAGTTTGCTTCCTTGAAAACCAAGATACTGTCCTGCCTCTAAGTAGTTGATAGGTACCAGAGGTGCTCTTTCTATCAACTATGCATCCAACTAGATCTGCGTCTCAGTATTCAAGAAGAGTAAAGTCTCCCTTTTTAGAATACCAAAGGCCGATGCTTGAAGTTGAAGCAACATATTTGATAATTCGCTTCGCAGCACTTAAATAAGATTCTTTAGGATCTCCTTGAAATCTGGCACAAATGCAAACACTAAACAAAATGTCAGGTCTAAAAGCAGTAAGATAAATAAGTGATCCAATGATACTCTTGTATAGCTTCTAGTCGACTTTCTTTTCTCCTTCATCTTTGTCTATCTTCTAGGAACTTGACATTGGTATTTCAACATTTTTGCAATTGTTCAAGCCAAACTTTTTGACGAGATCATTAGCATATTTTTCTTGATGAATAAAAGTTCCTTCATTCAATTGTTTCACTTGAAGCCCGAGAAAGAAGGTTAACTTACCAATCATGCTCATTTCAAATTCATCATGCATAGTCTTAGAGAATTTCTTGCATAAACTTTCATTAGGAGATCCGAATATAATATCATCGACATATATTTGAACTAGTACAAAACTTTTGTTTTCTCTTTTAATAAACATAGTAGTGTCTACTTTACCTTTCACAAAACCATTTTGAATTAAAAACTTACTTAGCCTATCGTACCAAGCTCAATGTGCTTGTTTTAAACCATATAATGCCTTTTTGAGTCTGAATACAGAGTCTGGTTTCCTTGGGTCTTCAAACCCAGGTGGTTGTTCCACGTAGACTTCCTCATGGATGAATCCATTTAGGAAAGCACTTTTGATGTCCATTTGGAATAACCTGAAATTTTTATGACAAGCAAATGCAAGTAATAGACAAATTGCTTCTAACCTTGCTACTAGTGCGTAAGTCTTGTCATAGTCTATCCCTTCTTCTTGCGTATATCCTTTGGCCACGAGTCTTGCTTTGTTTCTTATGACTTTTCCGTCCTCATTCATCTTGTTCCTGAAAACCCATTTTGCACCAATAATAGATTTACCTTTTGGTTTAGGAGTTAACTCCCAAACATCATTAATGCTGAATTGCCTGAGTTCTTCTTGCATAGCTTCAATCCAGCTTTCATCAATTAAGGCTTCTTCTATACTTTTGGGTTCTATTTCAGAAATAAGAGCCATAGCACTAGACTCTTCGTGCCTTTTAGATATTGTGTGAATTCCTTCATTGATGTCGCCAATAATAAAATCTTTGGGATAACTAGACTTATGTTTCCAGTTGCTGGTTAATTTGTCAAATTGATGGTCACTTCCTTCACTTGAATTTTTAACAGTCACTTGTTGCTAGTCCTTCAAAGTTTGAGCTGTTTCCTGAGATTTAGACTTTGTAGAGTCTGGAGCAGGTTCAAGCTCTTCAAAATGAGTCCAAATAGATTTATTTTGTATAGAATCTTGGAATTTGACATTCATTAATTCCTCCATAGATTGACTCTTTTTGTTATAAACTCTGTAGGCTTTGCTTGAGGTTGAATATCCAAGGAAGATGCCTTCATCTGATTTTTCTTCAAACTTGCCAATACGATCATTTGCATTTTTCAATATAAAACATTTGCATCCAAACACATTAAAATATGAAACAATAGGCTTCTTTTCTTTGAATAATTCGTAGGGTTTTTTTTTTCTAGAATAGGCCTTAGAAAAACTCTATTGATAATATAACAAGCTGTAGAAACTGCTTCAGCCCAAAATCATGAAGAAATGTTGCTTTCAATTAAAAGAGTTCTAGTCATTTCTTGAAGCAATCTATTCTTTATTTCCACAACTCCATTTTGCTCTAGAGTATATGGGGAAGAGAATACATGCTGAAAACCAGATTTATCACAAAAGTTTGTAAAATCTTGATTTTCAAATTCACTTCCATAGTCTATTCTTATACTTGAAATGACATACTCTTTTTCATTTTGAACATTTTTAGCAAATTTTTCAAAATAAGAGAAGGTTTCAAACTTACTTGCCAAGAAATATACCCAAGTGAATCGTGAGTAGTCATCCACACTTACTAGGCAGTATTACTTACTTCCAATGCTCTGTATTCTGGTTGGTCCAAAAAGATCCAAATGCAGAAGTTGCAATACACGGTTATTGGAAACTTGATTTATTGGTTTAAAGGAATTTCTTACTTGTTTTCCCAATATGCACGGTGTACATAGATCAGCCTTTTGGTATGATAAATTAGGTAGACCACGAACAAGCTTCTTTGCTGAGATTTTGGCTATTTGTTTCATATTAATGTGCCCAAGCTTTCTGTGCCATAAGCTTGCTTCATCTTGAATTGAGATCAGACATTGCAATTCATCATGTTTCACATCCAAGAGGTAGATATTTCCATGTCTTCGACCCATGAATGATTGAGTAGAGTCTTTACTGGTTCCTGTACATATCCCCTCTTGAAAGTAGATTTTGAAACCGGTATCACACAGCTGACTGACATTGAGCAAATTGTAGTTGAGTCATTCAACTAAAGAAACATTGTTTATTGTGAGATTTCCAATCTTTACAGTTCCAAATCCCACTATTCTTCCTTTGCTATTTCCTCCAAATGAGACTTTTCCGCCATTCACTTGAACGAGCTTTATGAAGCACTTTGAATCTCCTGTCATATGTCTTGAGCATCCACTATCTAGATACCATTTTACCTTTTTTCTTGATAGTGACCTACATTTAAAAAGAGACTCAAATTTTCTTTGGTACCCATACTTTCTTGGGTCCATTTGAGTTAGTATGAAATGCGGTTTTTGCCCATACTTTCTTAATAGGTTTCCAAACCATAGGACATTCTTTTTCAAAATTATCTGCACTATTGCAATTTGAACATCTGAGAGCATTGCGGCCTACAGGTTTTACAAAGATCCTTTTAAAATGATTTTTGTAAGTATCTCTTGTCGGTCTTTGCTTAATTCTTTCCTTTACATTTGGAAAATCAATTAAAGGAATTGTTTCAGCAGTCATTCCCAAACCAGATTTGTTGAAATAAAGTCTTTGAACAAAAAGAATTTTTTCTAGTTTTTTAGATCCTATAGAAATTTTTTTAGAAATATTTGAGATATCATTTTTCAATAGTACATTTTCTTTCGAAAGATTATCTTCACTTTTTCTAAGAGAAGAAACATTCATATCTAAACATTTCACTTTTTCTTTCAAAATGTTTTCCTGTTGTTTTAGTGCAGAATTTTCTCTTTTGAGTTCGGAAATCCTTTTAAGAGAAGTTTTAAGACTAAAACACAACTCATCAATGTATTTAGAAACTTTAATAGAGATTTTGAAGTTACTTACCTCAAATTCACTGTTTGAATCTGATTCTGTTTCGAAGTTTGAATCTGAATCTAATTGTGCCATTAGACATATATTGGCATAATCATCATCACTTTCTTCACACTCCGTATCACTCCAGGTTTCTGCTTTAAGAGCTTTTCGATACTTTTCAGCTTTTCCTTTCTTCTTCCTCAAAAGAGGATAGTTGGGTCTGATGTGCCCATTTTTCTTATATTCAAAGCAGACTACATCTTTGTTTGATTCATCATCCTCAACAGACCTAGTCTGTTGCTTTTGAAAACTTTGTTTCTTTGGATTGAACCTTCTTCCTTTTCTGTTCAGCTTTCTGAATCTTCTTATCATGAGAGCAAGCTCCTCATCATCCATATCGTCTTCAGAACCTGTAACGTCAGAATTATCATTGGATTTTAATGCAATGAATTTCTTATCTTTAGGGTCTTCATCTTCATTGATCCGTTCCACTTCATAAGACTGAAGAGTCCCAACCAACTCATCAACAGATAGTGGCATGATTCTTTGGATCTCTCTGATTGAGGTCTTTATGTGATTCCAATCCTTAGAGAGTCCACGCAGTAGCTTGTTTACCTTCATGGGATCAGAAATTGGTTGACCTTGATTTTCAAGACCATTCACGATTTCTGTAAAACGACTAAACATGTCAGTTATAGATTCTCCCGATTTCATTCTGAAGGCTTCGTATTGACCGAGGAGAATGTTGATTCTAGTCTCTTTCACTCGAACGGTTCCTTCATAGGTAATATGTAATATATCCCAAACTTCTTTAGTTGTAACACACGAAGATATTCTGTTATATTCAGTAGGAGATAAAGCACAACATAATGAATAAATTGCTTTTGTATCAAGAGCTCGTCTCTTGATTATCTCTTCCTGAGTCATTTGACTAGACTCCACAGTATCTTTTCATCTTTCTGAGACAGGTGCAGCCTTATGAATGATTCCTTTTTCTACAACGTCCCATTCCAAAGGATCCTTTGATCTTAGGAACGGCTTCATCTTATTTTTCCATATGTTGTAATCCTTTCCATCAAAGTAAGGTGGTCTAGTATTGCTTTGCCTTTCTACCAGCCTTGGAGCCAACATACTAGCCATGGATCTTTAACTCTAAAGTAAAATACTTCAAACAAAGTGAGTACACAGGCTTTGATACCAATTGATGTAGCTAGTATAATCACCTAGAGGGGGTGAATAGGTATACAAACAATTTCTCGAGATACCACAGCGATACTAGGCAAACGATAGAAAGGCAGTACTCCTTTGATTAACAAAATGAATTACGATCAATGTAAAGTAAAGAGTAAGGAAGAGAAGATTAAACACAAGATTTATAGTGGTTCGGCTTATCCCAAGCCTACGTCCACTCTTCCGCACTGACAGCCTATTAGCTGGATTCCACTATAAACAAAAGAGATGTTACAGCACAGTTCTTCCTGGATTCCACAGTGTAGATATTCTACCACACTTCCTCAAGGTTTCTCACAAATCAAACACTCTTTTGCGTACAAGTTTTCGCTCAAATGTATTGACTAAAAACAATGAGCTTCAGACTTTGGAATTCTTCTATCGTGTGCTTCTCGAACAACTAGAACATCTTCCTTATATACTCCTTTATGCCATCATACCCGTTGGCATTCACCAAAGGAATTCTTCCAATCTTCCCTTTGGACGGAATCAATTAGAAAGATTATTCGAGTTATTAAAGGAACGTGTTGATAGCCCATCAATCATGTTCGCCCATACAATCAGGATATCGGTTTCCACAAGTAGAACATTCCACAAATATTTCGCCAATCATCAGATCCTTAATCTTAGAATCAATCTTGATCAATCAAAGGATTCCATTACGTCATATCCAGCCAAGAGATCTTCTCCAGTCGATAAGGTCATATCCTTAGTAAAACATCCAATTCTGGATAACCCTTCTTCAACGGATTAGAAACTGCCAATGAGGATAGACTTTAAGTCTTGAGTCTGGCTGTTCGGAGGTCTTCAGACTTTAAGCGACAAAGTCATGCAAACCTTTAGACTAGACTGATGGAAACGTTTTTTCAGCTTCAAAACATTTCAAGAAGATTTCTCCAACAGGTTTTATTTCAGAAATAAAAGCCACATCACTAGACTCTTCACGCCTTTTAGATTTTGTGCGAGTTCCTTCATTAATATCATAAATAATGAGATCTTTAGGATGACTAGACTTATGCTTCCAGTTGCTGGTTGATTTGACAAACTATTGATCTTTTTCCTCATTTGAATCTTCGTTGATCATTTGTTGCTTGTCTTATGAAGTTTGAGCTGCTTCTGGAAATTTAGATTTTGTAGAGTTTGGAGCAAGTTCAAATTCTTCAAGATGAGTGTGAATCAATTGATTTTGCATAAAGTCTTGAAATTTAACATTCATCGATTCCTCCATAGATTGAATCTTTTTGTTGTAAACTCTGTAAGCTTTGCTTGTGATAGAATATCCAAGGAAAATACTTTCATCTGATTTTTCTTCAAACTTACCAACTCGATTATTTGCATTTTTCAATATAAAACATTTACATCCAAACACATGAAAATACGAAACAATTGGCTTTTTTTTCCTTTGAATAACTCATAGGGAGTTTTCTCTAGAATAGGCCTTAAAAATACTCTATTAATAATATAGCATACTGTAAAAACTACTTCAGCCTAGAAACGAGAAGATATGTTACTTTCAATTAAAAGAGTTCTAGCCATTTCCTGAAATGACCCATTCTTTTTTTCCACGACTCCATTTTGCTCTAAAGTATATGGTGAAAAGAACACATGCTAAAAACCAGATTCATCACAAAATTTTGTAAAGTCTTGATTTTCAAATTCACCTCTATGGTATGTCCGTATACTTGAAATAACACATCCTTTCTCATTTTAGACCCTTTTAGCAAACTTTATAAAATAGGAAAATGTTTAGACTTACTTGCCAAGAAATATACCCAAATGAATCAAGAGTAGTCATCCACAATTATTAGGCAGTATTTCTTACCTCCAATGCTCTAAGTTCTAGTTGGTCCAAAGATATCTATGTGCAAGAGCTGCAATACGCAATTAATGGATACTTGATTTATTGGTTTGAATGAGTTTCTTACCTATTTTCCCAACACACATGGTGTGCATAGATCAAACTTTTGACATGTAGTTTGGGTAGTCCACGAACAAGCTTCTTTGTTGAGATTTTGGCTATTTACTTCCTGTTGATGTGCCCAAGTTTTCTGTGTCATAAGTTTGCTTTCTCTTGAATTGAGATTAGACATTAGGTTTCATCTGGTTTTATATCCAAGAGGTAGATATTCCCAAGTCTTCGCCCCGTGAAAGACTAAGAGGAATCTTTACTGGTTCCTGAACATATTCCTTATTGAAAGTTGTTTTGAAACCAGTATCACACAGTTGACTAATGCTCAACAAGTTGTAGTTGAGTCATTCTACTAAGGAAACATTACTAATCATGAGACTTCCAATCTTTATAGTTTCCGTATCCCACAATTCTTCTTTTGCTATTTCCTCCAAAAGAAACTTTTCCACCATTAACTTGTACAAGCTTTATGAAGCAATTTGAATCCCCTGTCATATATCTTGAGCATCCACTATCTAGATACTATTTAAACTTTTTCTTGATAGTGACCTACATTTAGAAAAGAGACTCAAGCTTTCTTTGGTACTCATATTTTTTTGGGTCCATTGGTGTTAGTGTAATATACGGTCTTTACCCATACATTCTTAATAGGTTTCCAAACCATAGGACATTCTTTCTCAAAATGATATGAGCTATTGCACTTAGAACATTTAAGAGCACTATGGCCTACTGGTTTTACAAAAAAAATTTGGAAATAATTTTTGTAAGAATCTCTTGCAGGTCTTTACTTAATTATTTCCTTTACTTTAGGAAAATCAATTAGATGAATGGTTTCAGCAGTCATTCCTAAACCCCATTTGTTGATGTAAAATCTTTGTGCTGAAAGAATTTTTTTCAAGTTTCTCAGATCCTATAGATTTTTTTTTTTAAATTACTTGAAATATCATTTTTCAAGAATGCATTTTCTTTTGAAAAATTGTCTGCATTTTTTTTTTCAAAGTAGTAACACTTTTGTCTAAATTTTTGACATTTTCTTGTTATTTCAGTGCAGAATTTTCTTTTTAAGTTCGGAAATCTTGTTGAAAGAAGTTTTGAGATTAAGACACAATTCATCAATAAGACGGCTTGAAACGGATTTTTGTGGAGGAAGTTATGGCGTGACAAAGTTAGTACATGGGCCGCGCCTAGTGGAAAATGATGAGTTTTCGCTAAATGTAAGCTTTTGTGGTACATGTGTCGTTTTATGGACAAATAGGCCTAGTATAGGCGAGTCGTTATAAGAATATCTTGTTTTTTTTTTTTTTTACTCTGCATTTTGATATTGCTTTTCCGTTAATTGGTAGGGATCCGAGTGCGTGGTTCGAGTATGCGTCGTAGTTAATTTTTGGCTTTTCCTAGGTGAGTGACACTATTTCTTCTTTGTATTTTAAACTCATGTTTGAGAAACGTGGTGAATTATATGCTCTATGAGTTGATAAAATGCATCTTTTGTTATATAAAACAAGATCGAGTTATTACTGCCATTTCGTTATTTGAAAGATTTTGTTATATTTCGAATTCGATTCGAATGGTTGTTTGAAAATGGTTTATGAAATTTTTTTATGAAAGAATCTTGAAATGTTTTGGAGAATGCTTTGATATTTATATATCAAATTTTGAGTTGTGATATAACTTTCTTTCTGATGTTGGATTACTAAATATTATGATTGATGGTTGGTGCTCAATGTCTATGTGGACCCTGAGGGTGTGTGGGTATTCGCATATTAGTCTGGGATATCCTTATAGGCCAAGCCACCAGCTAATAATGGGTGGAGACTTGCTAATGGGGGAATCTTAGTCGTCTTGTCACAGGCGTTACGCATGACCATGGTTAGACATTTGAACGTGAATTGGTCAATAGAGTGGACCATTGACGTGTGATTTGAGATTGGTTGATGGAATGGACCATCAATGTGATTTGATGAGATTAATTAATGGAATAGATCACTGATACATGTTTTATGAGATTGACTAATGGATTGGATAATTGGTATTTTCGGTATTTAAGTTATGATTGTGTATTATGATAAAGTGAATTACAATTGTGTTTTAAATGTGCATAGTGATTTCTCAATCCGCTTAGAGAAAATGTGTTACTGAGCCGTTTTTTCAGGGAGTCGCGAATAGGCATGAGTGTTCATTCGGGGAGAACTTTCATGGTGGAAACTTTTTGGTATGACGTGTGCATAGTTGATAAGTTTATAAGTTAGACTTTGTAGAATGTATATGTTTTGACTTTGTGGATTATAGGTATACTATAATATTGTAACCAAATGCCCTTTTTGTCAAATATATATATGTTGATATTGGGTTGAATTTTGGTCATGTTGAGGCTGCATCTTTTGGTGAAAAGATGGTGTGTCATGCCATGTTTCTTGTGAATCGGGGTGTGACAATTGTTCTATCGCTTGCAGTCCTCGAGGCTGTGGACGGAGTAGGTGTCCGAGCTCCCAAAGAAGATCATCAAGAAAGTGGCCCAAACTGGTAAAAGCTCGTTTCGGAACGACGCTTCGGTCATGAGACCGAGCGTGTATACGATGAGGTAGCTCGTGAGGGTGTATGCTACCCATAACAGGAACCTGATCTTCCGGTTGTTGCGTCGACGCCTATTCGAGCCGGAGATGGTGAGCAACATTAGTAAAAAGGCTGTGACGCACGCGAGAACTTCGATCTTAGCCAGACTTGCCTTCGGAGTGCGCAGACTCTTCATGACCGCGGTGGCCTCAGAGAGGGTTTTGTTCCCTGCTCCCACCTGAAGTCTTTGTAAGTCCCTCATATTCGTGGACGAGAAAGATTTTGTATTTTGGGTGGGCAAAGTGGAAGAGAGAGCCAAGAAATCTAGATCTTTTCGGAAAATGGGTGCACTCCGCTATCTGTACTTAAATATTTTCGAGCCTTCGTTTGGTATACGAGTCGCTGGCCGAAGCGCGTGTGCATCACGTGCATCATACGGAGAATCCAAAGAGTACCGGTAAGAACGGAAGACTTGTATCTAGCGTCATCAAACAATCCCAATTCTGTGGAATTTGAAAATTCAAAAATTGATTTCGGCCCCACATACAATAATCACATTGTTGAATTACGAAGGATGTGTTTTATTATACTAATTACATAAATGATTCATGAGAAATGATTGAATCAAAGTCTTTGATTTATTATAAGAATCAAAATCTATTTTGAATCACCAAAAACCAAATAACAAATCATTATAAAAGACATTCTCCGACTTACCACTGAAACCTACATTAATAGTCTTTTGAAGTTACACCCAACATGTCACGTAGCAAAAATAACAATACAGACTTAGGTCAAGACAGAATGAAAATAGAGAGCATAAGGTGAAGTTCATGACATGTCTCGTACCTTGCTCTTTGCCCTTCGTTGCTCTCCCTCCCTCCTTCTCTCTCTCTCTCTCTCTCTCTCTCTCTCTCTCTCTCTCTCTCTCTCAGTTTGGTCTTAGTCCTATTCTCTTAGCATATCAAGCGGAATTTCTGTCATTTCTCTGCACTTACACTATTCCTATCTTAGCAAACTTCATTGAAACATTCCTTTCTTTTCGTAAACAAACTCACCCTCTAGCCACTGTGCTTTGAAGGAAAGAATCTAGACTTTCTCATCCTCATTAATTGCCTTCTTTGTAAGGACTTCCTTTCCTCCAAATTGAGTCCAAAGCCTTGTGGGCATCTGCCCCACTTTCTGTATCCTCTTATGTAAGGACCGTCATGACAGGACAACTTTATGCACGTTTCCTTGGAAGATGTCTTGCTTCTTGTTTTATTACCATATTAGTGATTTTGATTTTGGCTGTAATGAAGTGGTTAGTATCACATGGATCGTATTGATCACACAGGTACTGTTGTTAGGTAGCATAGAGGGATGTAGTCCATAGCTGAAGCTCTCCCAACTACTCCTCCTGGACTGAACTCTCTTCTTCTTTTTTAGGCTTCGAGTTATTGTTTTTTTTTTTTTTTTTTGGTAGGATGATAGAGCTTTTCTTTGATAATGGTGGCGACTAAATTCTTGGTAACAAATCATATTGCCGCAGAACCAGGAGGAATACCAAGCAAAATTATCAGGTTTGTGTGGTAGTAGAAGTTTAAGACAACAATGGGACATGGATATCTGTTACCTCAACTTTATTTTGAATTGATCGTTTTGAAAGTGGTGGCTCTCCATTAGTTGTTATCGCTGTCTTAAGTATACATGTGTTTCTGATTTATTCTCTTGACAGCTGCGGAAATGAATAATTTCTTATCAGTGTGGGCAAATGCATTTGTTGGCAAGCAGTGCTGTTTTTCTCCTTAAAAGTTGCAGCCGTTCTCTAAAAAGTTGATGGGTCAACTCTCGTGACGAGTAGTAAAGCATGACATAGTGGAATGAATAGAGGAGAATAGACTATTTTAGGTTAAGATCCAATTTTTGAATGAAAATCTAGCGTTTTTACAAAATATATCGAACAAAATCATGAAATATTTCACAACTATGTGTCAGAGGCATTTCAAGAAACAACTTGTGTATCCACGGAGGGATAGAACTAGGCATTAATGAACACAGATTAGAGACGAAGTTCATAAGAAAACAGTGCATAATGGATGCAATCACTTACACAAACTCGAATGGAGCAGATCCTATACTAACCTAAAACATGACATCTCGCTCCTTATTCTCATCAAAATAGGGCATAAAAGAGCAAGAAGATTACCTGGTTTATCAGCGGCGCTAAAGCTGTGACGTGCACTTGAGTCAACGATTGAAGCTTCTTAAGGATGTCGATGAAAGAAATGAAGGCCAGTGAAGGATTCCTGAGCGAGGTTTAATCAGTTCATGATCCTCCGCCGTGAAGCAGGGGAGAGAACAGAGCACCTTCAGTGCTCTTTCGTATCCGAGGCTGCAGTGACGATAGGGCCACCGGAAAATGCTGCAGATCGGTTTTGTGAGTGTCTCTCCACTCTCGAATGCTCTCAGTATGCTCTCAGTGCCATTTTTTTCGGAAATGGTCCTCTGTGACGCGTTCAATGTCCTATCCCTTGGTGCAGAGTGAAAATTTCCTTTTATGTGAGAATCTGAGGTCGTTGTTGAGAGAGAAACTGGAGAGAGAGAGCCCAGACATCGCCGACCGCACGCACCGATTTTGTTTCGCTCATCCTTCCCCCAGCCCATCAATCATTTTGGTCTAAGTAGAGTTAATTCAACAGGCGGAAATTTGAAAATTTCGGAAGACGTTTGCCGCGATGTCCTTGTGGAAATGTTCTGTTAAAGTGTGCGTATAGATTGCAATTTCCCTGGAGAAATAACCTCCCTAAATGATAGCGTTTGAACACGACCAAGTATTGGGACAGATCCTTACAAAAGATATAGCTAAAGAAGTAAAACATCGAGCGAGCAGGAGAGATAGATAAAAAGTTCCAATCAATGAGACGTGTAGCAACCCATCCAATCTTAATTGCGTAAAGCATGGATCTCTTATTTATTCTTATTTATAGACTTGTACGTGATATCACAATCAATTGGGCCAGCTTCAACTTCTGTTGAGAGGAGGTCACTCAATAAGAGGTTCTCGCTTGATGTCAGCATGAGAGACCAAAGCCCACAAGTGAGTCACAAACTCTCCACCCCTTGCCAAGTGCTGCGCGTGTGCTATTTCGTTGTTTGATGGAGCCACATACACCATAAGTTCCGCCCAAAACTCAGCCAATACCTTCCAAATAAAGTTCGGTTCATTTTCTACATCCAGCAAAAGCTGCCCTAACCGCGCACCCTGGATCATTACTTTGCTGGTATCATTCGTTGTCTTACCGATCCTGTTCAATTTTCGGATTCTTTCTTCTATTGTCTTGCAACCATTGAGCAAGCATCTTGCTTCGATAATGATTTCGTCAAAAACAAATTCTGAATCATAAGGGTGATCAGGTAATAACTTCGGATAGAATGCTACCAAATAAGCTAGATATTTGGATAAATTGGTTGCCACAAGAAAGTTCGACTTTGAATTCGGATCTGAAATGGGCACCGTGTGCTCCAAAATCCTTGTGGCGATATGCCACACAAATATCACTTGAGTTTTCGTCCTGAGCCTACATGCCCACGAGAACTTGTGCTCCACTTCGTTTCGTATCAAAGAAGCTTCTCCATTCTGCAGTGCCTCGCGATTCGACATTAAAGAACGGAAAACGGCCTTTTTCACGTCCGAGGACATATTGGCGGGCGCGCTTTGTGTTTGGCCGTCCCTAATAGGATCCATAAATAATTCTGTGAAGATATTGTACAGCCACCTCGAAGGGGTGTAATCATACGACTCGAGAAGCGAGTATTGTTGAAGTTTCCTTTCCCAAGGCTCCAGTAATTGCGTCCGGCATATTAGTCCTATCAGCTTCTCCAATAGTTTGCTCTCTTGCCACGAGTTTGTTCGTACGTACTTGCATAGCAATATTACTTTCGTCCAGTCCGAGATGGCCATGAAGAAACACTGCACAAGCTCCACGCACACAAATATTAATAGAATTAGTACCGTCACGAGAAAGTCGATGCTCAATCCGCCTGTAGTAGCTAGTTGAACTTCATCTTGAGGTCTATTCGAGTCGTACCACGGGAAACAAAGTCCGATCGTCACCGGAACACCAATGACCAAAAGCAAGAGCTCTATAACCTTTATTCTCCAACCGAACGACTGGAAGATGGTCAGGTATTTGGTGTAGAAAGAATCGTAAAGAAAGGAAAGCTCTAGCTCGACGACCCTAAATGCTCGCTCGTAGCCACTTCCTTCGGCATACAAGTGCTGAATCAACTTCCACATCTTTTCGTGAGCTGGTTTGCTCAATGAATAGCCGCTAAATCTTAAGCGAAGAAGCTTATAGAGCGAAAACGAGAGGCAAATATCCTTGAGCTTGTTGTCTTTGTCGCCACCTTCAGGTCTCAAAAGCCATCCTTGGCATTTCCACACCCTTTCGATGGTGACAACTCTGTCAGTGATCTCCAATGGCTTGCGGTAGTTCGGCGCTTCCCATCGCGCTGCAGCTTCTCTTTTTTTAAACTTCTGCAATGACGTTGGACATGTCTTTTCCACTTTGACGACATAGTTGTATCCTCTCATCTGGCTGGGGTCAAGATTGCCCTCCGACGACTGGTGCTCAGAAATCATGTAATCGGCAATAGATTTGGTGTTCATCTGTCGGCCATACCCGCTCGCAATCTTGAGAGATGCTGCTCTACGAATGGCCTTCAGTGGCACAATTACGCATAGAATTAAGAACGAAAACATCGGCAACGTGATCCCAGACGTGACCAACAGAAATGACACCCCGGCGATCTTGATCACATATTGCCAAACATAGTTCTTCCACCGCTCGCAATCCTCGAGGCTGTGGACGGAGTAGGAGTCCGAGCTCCCAAAGAAGATCATCAAGAAAATGGCCCAAAGTGGTAGCAGCGTATTTCGGAACGACGCTTCGGTCATGAGACCAAGCGTGTATACGATGAGGTAGCTCGAGAGGGTGTATATTGCCCATAACAGGATCCTGAGCCCCTCGCTGTTGTGTCGACGCCTAGACGAGCCGGAGATGGTGAGCAACATTAGTAGAAAGGCTGTGAGGCACGCGAGAAATTCGATCTTAGCCAGATTTGCGTGCGGAGTGCGCAGATTCTTCATGACCGCGGTGGCCCCAGAGAGTGTTTTGTTCCCTCCTCCCACTTCAAGTCTTTGCAAGTCCCTCATGTTCGTCAACGACGAGAGATTTTGTATTTTGGGCGTGCAAAGTGGAAGAGAGAGCGAAGAAATCGGGACCTTTTGAGAAAATGGGTTGGAAAAGGAGGCACTCCGCTATTTATACTTAATAATTTTCGAGCCTTCATTTGGTTTTCGCGAATCGTTGCCCGAAGCGCACGTGCATCATCCGGAAAATCCAAGTGGAGAGTAATGGTAAGAACGGAAGACTTGTATTTTGCGTCACCAAACAATCCCAATTATGTAGAATTTGAAAATTCAAAAATAGATTTTGGCTCCATATACAATAATCACATTGTTGAATTAGGAAGGATGTGTTTATTTATATTAATTATATAAATGATTCATAAACTAATTTCTTTAAGAGAGAAATCCTCTACAATTTTGATTTTCTTTATCTTTCTGAGTTGAGGCCATCTGATTTTAAAAGTCTATAAATAAGGCGTAGGCATTCTCTTCGCGATCACGAGTTTGACAGAAAACAAAAAAGACACATGAACCACAAGTCCATGAGGACAAGCCCTTATTAGCTTTACATAAAGTACTAATAGGGACTTACACATACAAGAAGGCCTAGCCTTAATTTTAGTGCTACACATTCATGCTTTATATGACTTTCTCTTTGAGGGATCTTTATTCATGTTGGAAAGGAGAAGCTGAAAACTTCAATTAATATATAAGTGGATGGAAATTATATATATATATATATGAATATTGTAGACAAGCGATATGGAATACTTCGACAATCCGTCTCAAATGCAAGTCAAATTAGAAATGGCATGTGTAATATGACAAGTGAGGAATGTACACGTGAAATAAATTAGGGCACAACCTAGTTCTAATTTTATTTTAGAAAGTCTAATCTAATTACTTAAATTACTAGATGAAATGAGACACATGAATATAAAAAGTATATACATTTCATAAATCATAAAGAGTATAAAAAAAGAAAGGCAAACATTTCAAAGTTAATAGCTTGATTTTTAGGTAACCTCAGGACTAAATAGGAGAAATGCCATGTATTTTTGTATCGTAATCCCAAATCCACTAAAAAAAGTCTCCTTTGGTTCCGCGACAGGGAACTCTCAATTGGATTCCAACGTTCTTTCCTTTTCAATTGTTCAGATCTTAAAAATTTTGGTCACAAGGAAAGAATGCTTGTCATTAACGGCAAATGCATCCGGCAGCCGAAGGCAAATTCTACGATCGGCATCTCAATACCAATGGCAAGGTCTGGCCACCTACACAAAGCCTCGTGGCTTGAGGCGGAGTCCAGTAGTAAGTGACCACCGCTGGTGACCGATGGCGGAGTAGAGTTACCAATGGACTCTGCAGGCAACTGTTGGCGGAGGCTAGAGACCAATGGCGGCGGGGCGGCACTGGGCCAGTGGTTGGTGGTGGAATTGAACTTTTCAGTGTTATGCTTATAAAAAGTGGAATGATATCCTAATCCTAACTTAAGCTGGATAATCTGATTTTACATTTTATGGGTAAATATATTTCACGAAGAATTCAAATCCGAACTCAGATTTTTCTTAACACGTGAAAATTGTGGGATTGGAATCCTATTTCTTGAAGAAACAGATTGCATTGAACCAAATGAGACTAAGTACATGACAAGGTGAGCTCACACTTAACGCTCAGGAATGGTCATGGATATAAAAAGGTCTTATAATTCTGTTCTAGCATGACAACCAAATAAATTTAATAAATTTAAAAGCAAAAGACATGAATTACTAAATGGACAACACAGACTTGGGTTAAGACAGAATGAAAATAGAGCGTAACAATAAGAAATAAAGTGAAGTACCTGGCATGTCTTGTAGCTTGCTCTTAACTAAGATTTAGTCCTATTCTCCTAGCATATCAAGCAAGATTTCATCATTTCTTTGCACTTTCACTATTCCGTCCTTAGCAGACTTCTTTATCAGAGATTCATTTCTTCTGAACAAACTCTTCTCTAACCATTGATTTGAAAGGAAAGAATCTAATTTTTTCATCCTCATTAGCTGTCTTCATTATCCTAACTTTTTTGCTTCCAAATTGAGTTTACGCTTTCTCGTGGGCTTCTGCTCCACTTGTTAGGAACACGAATTGTTGAAGAAAAAAAAACAGAAAAAAGGAACACATAATTTTTTTATGTGGAAAACCCTTTCAAAGAATTAAAAGAAAAAAAAGGCAAAACCATGATGTTGCACTAGGCAATCCTTTTATTATTAAGTTTTAGTATCATAATTACTAATTACGAGTTATAGCTATAAAAAAATATTGCTCTAATATATTGCGGGAGTTTAAGGCATACATAATTATGATATAAATTATAAGTATGCTATTAATAGTAAAAGCTTTGAGCTTTAATATGATTTTTTTTTTTTTTGCAAACTCCACAACTCCATCAATCTCTCACTTGGATCCTGAATTTTAAAACTTAAGTTGTCTTTGTAACCCAAATTGTCTTAGTGCAGCAACCCTCTCATCACTAATTATGGAAGCCAACTGAGCCAATGCACACCATCAGTTTTTCTATGGTAACAACCTTTGTTAACATATTTGTTGAATTTTTTGCTTAAAAAATCTTCTTCAATGACATTGTCCCATCATTTGATACTTCAAGTCAATGTGCTTCACTCTTGACTGAAATACTAGATTTTTTTGCAAGACAAATGGCACCATGATGGTCACTAAAAAGAGCACCGTTATCCTGGTTCTTGACATCTCATTTAGAAATTTTTTCAACCAAATCATCTCCTTGCCAGCTTTAAATAGAGCAACATACTCTACTTCAATGGTTGAGAGAGGCACAAAATTCTGAAGTCTAGACATCCAAATGGTTGCAGTACCACCTAAGATAAAAATATAATCTGAGGTGCTCTTCATATTGTCCAAGTCACCACCAAGATCTATATCAACAAAGCATTGTAAAGTTACACCAGACATATCTAGCAGCTTGTTCTTAATTTGGTTTTAGTCCTTTTTTCCTACATACTAAGCATAATTTCATCATTTATATGCACTTTCACTATTTCTTCCTCAGTAGACTTCTTCATCAAAGCATTTTTTTTCTTCTCATAAACAGACTTGCCCTCTAGCCATTGTGCTTTGAAAGGAAAGAATCTGGACTTTCTCATCCTCATTAGCTACCTCCATTGTCAAGACTTACTTGCTGCTAGATTGTGTCAAGCTTTCTTGTGGGCTTTTGCCACACTTGCTAGGAAAGCGAATCATTGAAGAGAAAAAACAAAGTAGAAGACACATGAAAGTTTTTAGGTGAAAAACCCTTTCAAAATTAGAAAGGGAAAAAACACGGTGCTGCACTACGCAATTTATTCTTTATTAGTATTAGTATTAAAATTACTAAATTTAGAGTTACAACTACAAAAGATATTGCCCCATTATATAGTAGGAGTCTAGGGTATACATAGTTATGATGGAAATTATATGTATGCCATAGCAATAAAAGCTTTGAGGTTTGATATTACTTTTCTCAAACTCCACAACTCCATCAATCTCCCACTTGGACACTAATATTCAAAACATCAATAATCTTTCATTGTCTTCACTTGTCTTTGTAATCTAAATTATCCTAGTGTGACGGCCTCCTCATCACCAACCATGGAAGCCCACTAAGGTAGTGCATAGGCTCAATTTCTTAGTGGTGTTGTTAACATATCTATTGGATATTTTGTAACAAGTATCTTCTCCAATGACAATGTCCCGTCATTTATCAGTTGACAAATATGATGATACTTCAACTCAATGTGCTTTGCCCTTGACTGAAATACTGGATTCTCTACAAGACAATTAGCACTTCGATTGTAATTGAAAAGAACACTACTATCTTGCTTCTTGCATATCTCCTCTAGAAAAATTTTCAATCAAATCATCTCTTTGCCAACTTCAAACATAGCAACATACTCTACTTCACAGTTCTGAAGTCTAGAGATTCAAATAACTATAGTGCAACTTAAGGAAAACATAACCCATGGTGCTATTCCTACTATCCACGTCACCACCAAAATCTACATCAATAAAGCCTTATAAAGTTACACCTGACATGTCTCATGACTTGCTCTTAATTTGGCCTTACTCTTATTCTCTTAGCATAATATTAAGCAGAATTTCATCCTTTTTTCTACACTTTCACTAGTCCTTCCTTTATATGCTTCTTCATCAAAGCGTTCTTTTCTTTTCATAAACACACCCTCTAGCCATTATGCTTTGAAAGCAAAGAATCTATACATTTTCATCCTCATTAGCTACCTTCATTATCAAGACTTCTTTGCTTCCAAATTAAGTCTAAACTTTCTTGTGTGCTTCTACACCACTTGTTGGGAACACTGATCATTGAAGAGAAAAAGTAGGGAAGAAGACACAAATTTTTTATGTTAAAAACCCATTCAAAATTTGAAAGGGAAAAACTATGGTGTCGCACTAAGCAATCTTTTTACTATTAGTATTGGAATCAAAATTACTAACTTCAAGGTTATAACTACAAAAGATATTACCTCACTATATAGTAAGAGTTTAGGGCATACATAGTTATGATGGAAATTCATATATGCCACTAGTAGTAAAAACTCTAAGCTTTAATTTCACTTTTCTCAGACTCCACAACTCTATCAATCTTCCACTCGGATGCTAATCTTTAAAACAACAATAGTCTTTCATAGTCTTCACTCATCTTTGTAACCCAAGTTGTTCTAGTGCAGTAACCCCCTCATCACTAATCATTGAAGCCAGCTTAGGTAATACTCAGTCTCCGTTTATTAGTGGTGACAACCTTTGTCGACGTATATGTTGGATTTTCTGTACCAAAAATCTTCTTTAATGACAATGTTCTATCATCTATAAGCTAATGAATATGATCATACTTCAAATTAGTGTGATTCACCTTTAACTAAAATACTATATTATTTACGTGATAAGTAGCACTCTCACTATCACTGAAAAGAACATTGCTATCTTGCTTCTTGCCTATCTCCTTTAAAAACAAAATCCACTAAATCATTTCTTTGCCAGCTTTAGATATAGCAATATATTTGCTTCAATGGTTGAGAGAGACACATAGTTCTTAAATCTAGACATCCAAATGCTTGTAGTACCCCATAAGGTGAAAACATAACCAAGGTGCTCTATCTATTGTTCAAGTCACGACCAAAAGTTGCATCAATGAAATCTTGAAAAGTTACATTTGACATGTCTCATAGGTTGCTCTTAATTTGGCGTCAGTCCTATTCTCATAGTATATCAAGTAGAATTCCATCATTTCTCTGCACTTTCACTACCCCTACCTCAATAGACTTCTTTATCAAAACATTCCTTTCTTTCCGTAAATAAACTCATTTTCTAGCCATTATGCTTTGAAAGGAAAGAATCTAAACTTTCTAATCCTCATTAGTTGCCTTTATTGTTAGGAATTCCTCACTTCCAAATTGAGTCTAAGCTTTTTGGTGGGCTTATGCTCCTTGTTAGAAACGTGAATCGTTAAAGTGAAAAAAACAAAGAAGAAGACGCATGAATTTTTTATGTTGAATTCAAAATCAAAAAGGGAAAAAAAAACCACTTCTAGTGCTCTAGGCCTTCACTATTAGTATTAGTATCAAACTAACAAACTTCAGGGTCATAACTACAAAAGATATTGCCCTAATATATAGCAAAAGTCTAGAACATACATAGTTATGATGGGAACTACATGTATTTCATGAGCAGTGAATGCTCTAAGCTTTAATATGGTATTTCTCAGACTCCATAGTTCCATCAATCTCCCATTTGGATGCTAATCTTGAGAATGTCAATAGTCTTTCATAGGCTTCACTTGTCTTCGTAATCCAAATTGTTCTAGTGTGACGGCCCCTCATCACTAACCATGGAAGCCAATTGAGGTAGTGCACAGCTTTAGTTTTTCCGTGGTGGCAACCTTTGTTAACATATCTATTAGACTTTGTGCACCAAGAATATTCTTCAATGACAATGTCCCATCATTTATTAGCTGATGAATAAGATGATACTTCAACTTAATGTGCTTTACCTTTGATTGAAATATCGGATTCTTTGTAAGATAAATAACACTCTAATTGTCATTGAAAAGAACACTACTATCATGCTTCTTGCCTATGTCCTTTTGGAAAAAATTTCAACCAAAGTTATCTCCTTGCCAGCTTCAAATATAGCAAAATACTCTACTTCAGTGGCTAAGAGAGACACACAATTCTAAAGTCTAGACATTTAAATGATTGCAGTGTCACCTAAAGTAAAAACATAACTAGAGATTCTTTTCTCATTGTCCAAGTCACCGCCAAGATCTACATCAACAAAGCCATGTAAAGTTACACTTGACATGTCTTGTAGCTTGCTCTTTATTTGGTCTTAGTCCTAATCTCTTAGTATATCAATCATAATTTCATCATTTCTCTATACTTTCACTATTCTTCCCTCAGCAGACTTCCTCATCAAAGCATTCATTTATTCTTGTAAAGAAACTTACCCTCTAGCCTTCATGCCTTGTAGGAAAGAATCTAAACTTTCCCATCCTCATTTTCTGCCTTTATTGTCGGGACTTCCATTCTTCCAAATTGAATCTAAGCTTTCTTATGGGCTTGTGGACTTCATCAAAGCATTTCTCTTGTGGGCTTCTGGCCCACTTGTTAGCAATGTGAATTGTTGAAGAGAACAAAAAAAAACAAAAAAAGAAGACAGACGAATTTTTGATGTGAAATACCCTTTCAAAATTACAAAGGGCAAAACCTGGCGCTGCACTAGGCAATCTGTTCAATATTAATATCAATTGGGCACAACTACAAAAGATGTCCTAATATATAGAAAAAGTCTAAGACATATAGCAAGAGTCTAAGACATATATAATTATGATGGAAATTGTGACATCCTAATTTTCGAGTCTGATTTCGATGAGATGAGTTAGGCTTTTCATCGACATGTCTATAGCCTTTTTCTCTGAGTTGGCTACTCACGAGTTAACTAGCCTATTAGATAAAGCCGTTAAGGAATCTAAATACAATAGACATGAGAATTCAACCAGGAATCGATTGCTCGACTGTGCTAATCTGCAAGGGTCATTACGGTACCGTCAAAATGGATCAGAGACTGGAGATAGGTTGATTCAATAGAGATATGTGATTAGTGCGTGGGTGATTCCACCTAATTGCAAAATTTCTGTCGAACGGTACTAGACTGATTTTTCTGTCATTTTTGTATATTGTGTTCGTATTTGAAACCTCGAGATTTTCATGACAATCAAGAGTTGCCAATGTGTCGAAGATGTACATTGTGATTCAAAAATAATCGACCATGAGTCAATTGTATTAAAAATTCCTAAAAGCTACCTAGTAGATCAGGATGCGCTAAAATCACGTCGAATTGAAATTAACCGAGAACTTGAGCTCGATTTTAGAAATGAAAAGTTCTGCTATGTCACAATTCATTTTAGGAACGTCAACTCACTTTCCAAAAAATTTTCGGAGACTCCAAGATTTTTACGGAAAATCAATTCAGAAATTGAATGGAAATTCAAACGGGCTCGTTTGAAGGGAATTTCGACTTCTAAGCAGAGCTAATGGGTGATGGGAATTTGTGGAAATGTGTGGGATTTTTCTTCAAGGAAATTGGACTTTGAAATTGAGAATTTGAGGATGAAATTGAATTCTAAAATCAGTGAAATTCGGAGCTATGGTTTGAGGACTGATTTTTGGCATCAATTTAGTTAATTCTTGGATTATACTTGCTAGAAAGAAATAGGGGAGACAAGGCTTTAATGCCTAGATATTTATCTTTGACCAATTCCCTTGTTCCAATCTCCTTAGCCGACTCAAGCCAGCCGCTCTCCACGGACGTAGCTTCTCTTTCATTTTCCACGGAGCTGCTCCCTCCACGTCGCCAAGACCGCTGCCTCGGTCTCCTTTGTGCACCTCCATCGACTCTCTCTTCCATCTAGCTTGTTGAGCACACTTTCGCCGAAGCACCGCCTCACCGCTCCATCTTGCCCCTGCAGCTACTTCACCACCTACGTTTGTCTCCCATCATTTCCTTTAGTTTGTCGCAGCATCGTCCCCATCATCCCATCATCCCATCATCATCCCCCATCTTCATCTCTCCATCACCCTCCACCAAAATCCTTTCCCTCCACTCACGCTCGCCCACTTTCAGTCAACAATCACCGTTCGGTTGACTCCCCTTGCAACAGCACACGTCCAAGCCGTCCATCTCCACCATCGGCTTCTTATTTTGGCCGCGATTTCTTTGCTTGGCCAGCCCTCTCGAAGCCCGCTTAGCCTTCAAAGCTCAAGATCGAAACCAGCATCTTATGTGCCGGTTTTCTCAGCCCGAACAGCAAGTTTGTTGGCTGTTTTCAACCGATCCGAGCATCCCTCGGTCTCGCCGTGAGTTCAAGTCTCGGCCGCTGTTGCGCCACCGTCGCCGTGAGCCGATTTTCAAGCTTAACCGGTGAGTTGCATTCTAATCCTTTATTAGTGGGCTAATGACACTTAGAGGTGTATTAGTTAGCTAATTTGTGGATCAATTATGTTGATTAGGCTTAGGATGGCTTAGTTAGATTAAGTATATAGTTAGTATTTAGTTAGTGTAATTACTTTTGTTAGGTGGATTAGTTAGGAATAAGTTAGTTTATTTAGTTAGTGTACTTAGATTAAATTAAATAGGATGGTTAGATCTAATTATTAGTTAGATTATGTAGTTTAGTTAATTTAGGTTATTTCAATTAAATGCTTTAAATTTATTTAGTTTGTAATTTATTTAATTTTCGATAATTTATTTAATTATTAATTATTTTCCGGAAATTAAAAGGATAGTCGGTTTGGAATTTCGTCTTGATTGCAATGGCGTGTTCAATTTATGCAATTGGATGTTAATTTGTGCAAATTGAGTGTTGATTGAAATTTTGAGTATTTAATTCCAAAATTTGTGAAATTTATTATTTATTCAGAAAATCCCAAGTGTCAGGTTTTAACACCGAAAATGATTTTATGTACTATACAAACCAGTGGGATTTTAAATTGGAGGATATCAATTTTTCTAGAGTGAATTGACTGTGTACCCACACACGACTATTTTATCATGTATTTCTAATACGAAGAAAATAGGCCAGGTTCACTATTTTAATTGAGACATTTGAGTGCAATGCATAGTGTCCTAGGCCGAGATTGATTGATCGTGTGTTGGTTAAGAGAAACCATCTTGGGCTGTTAAGCCAGATGTTACCCATTCATTGGGACTCGGGTCACAATAGATTCTAGACCTACGCCCCTTCGGGGAAGCCGTCTAATGAGAGACATTGCCATGCTCAAAGGAGGTGAGATGACGCCTAGCAATGCTAGAAGACCACCAATAGAGTTGGCCGTACCCTTGAGGGGTGCAATTAACAATTGAAACGCATGATTGTTGAGTTTGATACACCCGATTTTGAGACCAAAACTGTGTGACATGAAATGGAACGTGTCATAACGGTTTGGCCTTATAATCAAGACCCCAGTAATTAATTGAATTGATGAGGTGTTCTAGTTGTTATGTGCATTGATTATATGCATTGCGATATGAACTACACTGACATGCGGGAAAGGAAATTGAGGCGAGGTAAGTACTCTGTGCCAATTGAGTGGTTGTGTGGTTAGGACACTTCTGGGTGTACTTCCCTCCTAATCAGGGTTTAGACCGTGAACTTGCTAAGATTTATATCTCACCTCGTCGTGGGCTTAAAATTTTCAGGGCTGTAGAGGAAGGATCTGGAGCTAAGTTGAGGTGACCTGAAGAGTAGGTCAAATAGGATAGCCTCTTTTTGAGACCTAGTCTTTTGGTTATAGACTTGTGTAAAAGACTCAGTATGTTTATAAAAGCATGGTTTGTTTGTGAATGTGATGTACTGCTTTTCTATCATACGATAGTTATTGTCAAGGGATTTGTTATTTGCTTCCATATTTGCAATAAAATAAAAGGGTCGGTGACTCACCTGGGAAGTCGCATAGTTTTTATCAACCATAAAGGGATGGGCATGCGCTCGAAGATCGAGGCATGACAGAAATTATGTGTGTGTTTTTAGTAGCAAAAGCTCTAAGCTTTAATATTTCTTTTTTCATACTCCACAACACCATCAATCTCCCACTTAAATGCTAATCTTCAAAACATCAATAGTCTTTCATAATCATCACTTGTCTCTATAACCCAAAATTTCCTAATGAGGCGGCTCCCTCATTGCTAATCATGGAAGCTAATTGAGGTACTGTAAAACCTTAGTTTCTTAGTGGGGACAACCTATGCTTACATATTTGTTGGATTTTCTGCACCAAGAATCTTATTAAATGATAATGTCCCATCGTTTATCAGCTAACGAACATAATAATTCTTCAACTTAAGGTGCTTTGTGTTGGAAAAATCCCTATAGTGTTTTGAAGATGACAAAGACAATAAAAGGCTACTAATGTGTGTATTGACTGAGTAGTGCTAGGTGATATATGCACAAGGTGATATGTATATGATGTCATAAACAGCACCCGAAATTCTAATATTAGGAGTACTCTGCTATTGTCAAGATTATTCTGCCAATATTTGAGGTGAACAAGGTATTGGGCATTGAAGATGTGTACAAGCTTGAAGGATCTTCATATAAGATGAACATTTTGAAGGACCTTGACTGAGGGTAAACAAGCCAAGAAGTATGGGGATGTTTGTGATGGATTAGAGGTACAAAGATTAGGTGAACAATTGGATGGACCTCATGAGGTGAACAAGCCTAGAATGGGGATGTTTGATAAAACTTGGAAAGACCAAGAAGATGAATAGCTTGGTAGAGTTGAAATTGCCAATATGCTTGGATGAAATGGAAAGATTAGCATTGCCATCGAGTGCAGCAGATTGTTAGCATAGAGCAATTGCCTATACAAATGAGGTAGAAGACTATGACAAGACAGGTGATCCTTATGAGTTTAGTGAAGATAAGGAACCAACATTTATACGTGGTGTCCTTAAAGATCTTTGGAAGCTAACTTAGTCAAATCAGTGAAGATGAAGTATCGGCGGGGTTGCCGGTGTCCTTGGGAGATCTTTGGAAACTAATTTGGTTAATCAATAAAGACAAAGAATTAGTGAGGATGCTGATGTCCTTAGAAGTCTTTGTATGTTGAAGAAACCAAGATGATCATTAGATAATTGATCACAAGTCATTTCACATAGTGTGTTAATGGAGAGTATCAATAGACTAGTAAAGATTTGCACATCCTGATAATGAGTAAGGGATCATGAGGATATTTAGTCCTAGAAACCTACCTAGAACATTGAAAAGAGTAAAATAGCTATTACAAAAGCTTGGAATTTTGCATAAAGATTACCAAAGTCATCAGGTGTAGTTTTGACATTTATGAGCAACCTGACAAAAGTACACTGATATTGTCAGGAAACTGCCATTGTCAAAGAGACATTACTGATGTTAGAGAGTCTTTTTGACGATCTTTAGCTGGCAACAGCTAGAACCAATGGCTACTTGAGGATTTCAATGGGCAACAGCCATCTAAAGATGAATGGCTATATATTGAATTGAAGAGAAGTAGTTGGGACAAGATGGGTCATGCGCTTTAAGTCTTCTTCTTTGCTCTTATTTTGTTGTCAACTGTTATGTATTCCTAATGGTAATGTCTAGGTGATGCTAATGTCTATAATCACTTATTAGAACAAATGTACAAGAGTGATAGCAGTACGTGAGTTCTGGTAGTGTGATCTACTGGAAAGGCAATACTTGCTGATTGTAACTTGTTTTAAAGATTATTAGTGGATTCTAGCCTTGTTATGGTTGTTAGTGTTGGGAGCGGGGGTAAGCTTGGGGATAAAACCAAACCACTATATATCTATTTGCAAATCTTTTATCTTTTCACTATTCGCATTACCTAATATTTATTATCACAATTTCTTAAATAGCAGCACGTGTACTTGATTTCTACAATCTGTTTCTACCAATGTTTGAAGTTTGAACCTATTGCCTTCCACAAATGCTTTTCATTGTTCTGTTTCAACCTATTCATCCCCTTCAGGTTGTATTGTTAGCCCTAATACATTGCCCTTGACTAAAATATTATATTTTTTGCAAGACAAATAGCACTCTAACTATCACTGAAAAGAACACAGCTATCCTACTTCATGCCGATCTCCTTTAAAAAAGAAAATTAACGAAATCATCTCCTTGCTAGGTTTAGATATAGCAACATACTATACTATAATGTTTGAGAGAGACATGCAGTTTTGAAACTTAGACATCCAAATGATTGTAGTACCACCTAAGGTAAATGGGTTGTAGACACACACAATTCTGAAGTTTAAACATGCAGCTTAAGATATAGCAATGTATTTTGTTTCATTGGATGTATAAACCACTAGAATCATTCAATCTTCAACCATATGTTGTAAATGTGTCTCTCCATGAATCAGCACACAATCACCTCCTTAGGGAGTATGACTATGCATTTAAACATGAGACATACCACCACAATATGAGACTGATATTTCTAAAAATCAATTAAGTGTTCGCTTTGGCGATGACAACCAAACTAAATTCTTGAAACTATCTTATACGAGGGATATAAACTTTATGTGTCACATTCACCATATATATGTAATTTTAGACTAGAGGACAATGGCAATTTGTTACTAACATCACATGTTTTGTCAATTGCATTGCACCATTCATTGATACTTGTTAAACATCATACATGCTACCAATTAATCACGCTCTTCCCATTTTGTAAGTGATGATATACATGTGAGCTAGAATGTATTTTTGAAACCATAAAGGAACTCGGGAATATATGCAAAGAAAGACCTTAAAAATACATGCAAATAGGGTTTTGTATGTATTTTCACATCCTTAAAACCATCAAATATGTAAAATAAATTCTAGTATTTTCACATCCTTAAAATTATCAAACATGTAAAATAAACATACCACATTATAGAGCATCTCGATACAAGATCGCAGGTACCAAGATACAAATGGAGCTCATACGCGCTTTCATGCATCACCTGAGAGCATGGTGTGTGTAACGTACACTTGATGTGCCTAAACCGACTTAGATCATCTGTTCGACTAGTCTGATCGATTTGACAACTTTGACTGATTCGATGGTTTGACTAGTCCGATCAACAGTCAACTAGTTCAAGTCAACGGGTTAGGTCACCCATGTCGACCTGCATTAGCGAGTCAATAGTGTTAGCCAGTGATGCTGTGCGTAACTGCCACACGCTGATGCTGCAGTAGCATGTGATGGCACATGAGGGCACATGTGGCCTTCCCTAGAGGCATGCCACCCACCAATTGCTAGTCTTGATGAGTACTTTCCATTTATGTGAGCAAAATTGATTTTTGTCTAACAAAAAACTCACAAAAAGGGGCCAAATCCATATGTTATAGACCTAGACTATAGCTGCCCTAAAACCACATGTTAGTATCGAAAAATGGCACTCCGAGATCTCTATGGCTAGAATTTAGAACACATTAATGGAGTAAAAGATATTAACACTCCTGATTTGGAATCCTTCATTTTTTTTTTTTTTTTGAGGAATAGCGACGATCCAGAGCTCAAATGCTTCTCCTATGTTGCCCGCTGTATCACTCGTTCTATGAGACTACCCCTCATGCCCAGAGTTCAGTAACAACTCTTTATGTAATGTTATTTGTGCATCATCAAGGTTAGATGAGAGACTCAAATACTATCTACAAAGTTTTAAATCGTGGGCCTTTTCATCACAGGCTATGCTTTACTTGGCCTACTCTAGTTAACCTCGTATTGGACTAATTAAAATTTGTATATCTTACATTTTTAGAATAATCTTGTAAAATGGTAAATTATAATATCAATCAATGTAACCTACATTAAAAAAACGTTTACACAAGAAACACGTTGAATAATAAAAAAGTTCAGAGACAACATTTATATAATTATTTCTTTTTTATTCAAGCATTTATAGCTACCATAGAAGCACACTATCCCCACATGCAACCTCGGAGACCACAATGACTCAAAGGTCATGCTACGGGCTCCTTATCCACCCTACTCCTATGAATATAGCATGAAGGGATTCATCTCAAAATAAAGAGAAGACCTTAAAATGGTCATCTTAAAGGCAAGGATTGACTAAAAAGACATTGGGATAAAGGACTTATGGGAGAAAGAAACTAGAGAAAATGTGGAAACTTCCTTTGACTCATTTTAAGTTATGGTCATAAGGGGTAGAAGAGTTGGCATTGTGAGGATATACCCTTACAAGAAGGCCCTAGTTACTGGGAGAAGGTTAAGAACCAAATGACCCATCCATGAGTCACCACCACTTGTGGAGCACTTATGGTCGCTGTAAAGATTACCCCTATCAAGTTATCTATCTTGACTCAAATTAACCTCATGGACGAGGCATTAGCATGAGCTACTAAAAAGACCAATCCCTGTCTTTGCCTATAAATAGAAGCTTGATAAGTCATAAGCATACAAAGTCACTAGCACTTGCATTCAAGTTCTCTCTTTTTCTGACACACCATATCAACTTAGGTGTCAAAGTGTTTATTTGTGGATACTTCTCTACTACCAATTGTTCTAAAAGCTTAAAATGTTAAATGAATGCATGGATTGATATTTAAATATTCTAGCATTCCCTCCTTCCTAACGCATAAGTGGAACTGTGGCTTGAGTCTAAAGTGTAGAAATATTTAATTGGAGAGATAAATAGGGGACTCTAATATCATATCAGATTTTGGTAGGATCTTTGCTTACTATTCCAAAAGTTTAAGTTATTAGATGAATATATAGTTTAATATCTAAAAATTCTAATGTGACAAGTGAGATTTTGGAGGACCGCTATTAATTATCATAAAAGTTTAAATTACTAAATGAAAACATAATTTAATAACTGACCATCGGGATTAATTCTGGCACTCTATTGGAGAAAATATTACACGCAACTACTGCAAAATCATCGTGCTGCTGCAACTCTAACAGCTGACATGGTGAGGATTTGAACTTCCATCGTAAGCATCCTCTGTAAGGAAGCTTCTAGGTTCTAGAGATCCTCCAACGGCAAATACGCTGGAAATCCCAAGACTTTTTTAGACAAAAAGCCAATCCCTAACTGTAATGCCCCCAAAAAATACTTATTCATTTATCTTAATAATGTAGATGACGCCATGCCCGATTAGTATTAGTATACTAATACTTAGTCAGGACTCATGAAAGAGATAGAATATTATGTTCTCTCAATAGGAGATATTCGAGGCGTAGACAGCGCAAGTGCCAAAACTTAGCATAAGGGAGACACTTAAGTGTCAAAAGTTCTAAAATGTAAACTTAAGTGCCAAAATCAAAGAAGAACGGAACACTTAAGATGTGTTAGGTAATATTTATGTTCCCAATAATAATTTATTTTTAGAAATAGTTCTTTTTTATTTATATTCTTTAGAACAGTTTATCAGTAAAACAACACATTTGGTAAACACACAAAATTTCTATTCTTGAAATAAAAAATATATATATAAAAAGAAATGCATTTGGTATGACCCACAAGTTTTTTTTGTAACATAGAATTTCTTTTAATTTTGTAGTAAGTTTTTTGAGATCTTTTTTTTTTCTTTTTTTTCCTCTCTTCTTCTTCCTTCTCTAGTTGGTTGCTACACAGACCCTTAAATGCCAATGGTGAGAAATTCTGGCCAAATGACTAACATAGTATTTTTTGGTGACTTTTTTTACTGACGTGGCAATTTAAAAAAAAAAAAAAAAGTCCACATAGTGCTATATATCCCCAAAATTAGTTTTAAATATAAAGATTAATTAAAGATAAATTAAAAACCTAATTTATTTATATAGGGGGACACAAGCTTGACACCTCTACAATTCTCGTCGCTATTGCCCCACCATCGCTAGAAAGAGCCAACGACAATGGGGTGAGGGTCAATTACGGTCGCCGAGCCTTGGGCAGTAGCCAACAAACTTGGCTAACTACCAACAAGGGCCTAGCCATTAGCTAGAGCAGGGTTGCCATAGCCAGCGAAGGCCCTTGGCCCCTCTGGCCAAGGGTCGATGACCCTCGCCGAATCTAGGGGAGGGCTATAACTCTCACCCCAAACTTGCAAGCCTTCGCCAATGGTCAACCAAGGTCATCGACAACCCTAGTGGACCGTCGGCCCTAGTATTGAGGGCTGTAGAGGCCCTCGCCAAACATATTGCTCCCCCTTATCTTTAATAATTAGTTTTTTCATTTATTTTCATTTAGGGGCAAAACAACATCCTCTTGCACGTTCATTACTGAGTAAGCATTCCGGCGAGCTACTTAGACTACTTATATTATTAAAATAAGCTACATCGGAATTTCAACTACCCTCGTTGACGTTGGAACTTTAGGGTCTACATGGTAACATTTCTGTTTCTCCCAATTTCTATTCTTTTGTTCTCGGAACAGAAAAAAGAACAGAATTCAGTTTGGTAAAACTTTTGTTCTCGGGAACAATTTCTCTATTTTTTTTGTTCTCGGGAATAAATTTGGAACAGAAATAAAAAAAACAAAAAAAAAATAGCTTCTTGTTCCTAGGAGCAATTTCTAGAATTAAGCCAATTTTTTCTTTTCTTTTTTTTCTTTTTTTTTTTTTCTTGCTCGCTACGGCCTTAGGTGGCCACTTGCCAACCACTGGCCATCATCGATCGACCACCAGTTGTCGCTAACCATTGCCCCATCGGTGGTGACCATCATCGCTGCCGCCATCTAATCGTCATCGTTGTTGCCCACTAGGCACCCCCGACCTTCAATGACCGTCATCGACCGCCGCCACAGGACCGCCGGCTATCGTCGTTGCTGCCCCCTAACTGCCGTCCCTACTGCCGCCCGCCACCATAGGACTACCGGTTGGCAGCCGGCCGATGGGTTGTGGGGGGCGGCGGTTGCGGACGGTCAATGGAGACAATCGTGCGGCGACGGTCAATGGAGACAATCGTGTGGCGACATTCAGCCGGTTACTAGATGTGGACGAGCGGCCGTGGGAGGCAATGGTAAGTAGGCTGTGGGCGACGATCATGCGGCGGAAGTGAGAATAAAAAAACAAATATATACAAAAAAAAAAAAAAATTTACCAAACACATTTCTATTATTTTTTTCTATTTCAATAATAGGTCTCATAAACAGCAACAATCAGCGGCTGGCCACCGAGGTTGGCACTTGCAGTGTACTTTCTTCGGAGATATTCACATGCCTATGTGGATTGTTGCTATGGTATTCAAAAGTCAAAACGTTACGTATATGCATTTTGAGCCATTTTCAAAAGCCACTTGAATTTTCTCTTTAAAAAATGATTTTCCGATGGGCTGTGGGCAGCAATCGTGCAATGGTGGTTAGCAAAAACATTAAAGTGAGTACTTTTTCCTTTCCAGCAGAAATTACAATATTCAAACTTCAAAAAAATTATGCCAACATTTGCGCATTGTAAAATTTTTGGGTGTTTTGAATTAACAAAAAGTCAAAATGTGCACGTGCTAAGATTTAGATTAATTAAAAGGGAAAAAAATAAAAATTAATCCAGCCATACTTGTTATAACGATAAAAAAGAAAAACATACCAATTTTTCTCCATGTGGTAACAATTGAGTTGGTTCAACAAACGCAAATTGAATTCTACGGACACTTTCCTCTCCGGAGCAATGCCTGGCCCGTGTAAGTAAACAGACAGCCACTTCCCTTTCTCGGCTTCATAGTCCGTGGGATGCACCCATAACTTCCTAACCCAATAATTACAGTAAAACAAACATGAATTATAGCTAGTCCCATTCGCAAACCTAAGCAACAAAAGTAAATAAATTTGAATAGGTAAAAGGCGAGTAGCTAATTTCATATCTTGGGAATGTACCAATTGCTCTCTCCGACGGTAACGTCGGAGCAGAAAGGGCTCTGGTCTAATTGGGAGACGTTTCGTATCTGCCGAGTGAATGTTCTATACGGCTTAAAGGGGATCAGTTCAAGAGTCTCCACTCTACGAGTAGGTTCGATGACGAATACAAGAGTTGTTCGCAAGGTATCCATTCGAAGGCCCTTTGAATATACTCAAGAAAAGAAATTGAGAAAACCCCTATCGGGGCTTCTTACGGAACGTCCTAACTGGCCCATCAGCTTCTATACACAATTCCACAAATTCATATGAACTAGTTGTTAATTCTAAACAATCATGACGTAATTGGCATTGTGATTTTGTTGTCACTATATATGAATTATGTGATAACCAACCTTGGATGGTCCTTTAGTAGTCTCGATTCTTGTCATACACAAAAATGTTGTAGTTGACGTCAATTTCCCAACCTGGAGGGAGGTTATGTGTCTCCTTGATTGACAAGTAGAAGGAAACGTATCACAGCCCGCTATCGTCCTTGTTTCCATTAGAGTAAAGAGATGTAAAAACAAATTAAATATTTAATTAGTTGTTAGTTTTTTTTTTTTTTTGACGAGGTATTAGTTGTTAGTTGATCAAGCATTAAAGTTGTATCCCTTGATTGAGCCTATTGTGGCTCCACAAAGTACGAACCTCTAGTTACATGAACAAAAATTTTGGAAAGGCAAAGAGAAAAAGGAAATTCAACACCTCACCATTTATAGCCCCAGGCTTCTTCTTCTTTTTTTTTTTATAGCCCCCGGCTTCAAGGACATCGAATTCATACATTTCCAATGTCGATAATGTGAAAAATTATTGCATTTCCAATGAATAACTAGGGTCGGGAGATCTTCTCTTGTACTCGACAGGTACTGTCAAAGATGAACCCATTTGACACGATTGATTTTATTATGGAAAAAGAAGGTTATTCAATGGCTTGCCCCAAACGTGCATAAATTGGCCCTTCCACTCAATATTGGAGCCTAAAACAATTGACTAAGATGCGACACGGCAAATTCTGTGTTTGAATTAATTTGACCGCGCTACACCCATTGCCTTATGGGTGGAGTCTTCTTCAATGAACTTGCACGGAGCAGTTTATCATTTATAGGGTAATTGGATACTAGTTGAGCCAAAGATTTGGATCTCCATGTCATGAAAAATTAAAGAAAAGAGTAGGCTAAAAAATGATGAAGATAAATATTCCATTTGTATTGAAATAATTAGAGGAAAAGCCACGTTTGGCTCTAAAGTTAAGAGCTCAAATTAATCCTATTGAGAATCCAACCTAAGAAACAAAAAAAGGGATTTTCAATTTGCTTAGATAGTTTAATTTTTCATGAGCACTATTTACTAGAAGATCCGTATATGTAGAAGTATAAAAACATAAATGGCACGTATTCTATGTCATAGACTCCAAATTCAGTAGAAAAGCCTCATTTGGTTCCTCGACAAGGACTCCTCAAATGGACTCCCATTCCAAGGAATCTCACCCCTTTTCATTTCTTTGCATTGCAAAAAATTACAAAGGGATCTCATTGGCAACGACAAGTGACAATTGGGACGGCAAAGTACGGCGACAGACAACCGAAGACCGGTGGCAGAGTCCAACTACCGAAATCAAAGTCCGGTGGCCAAAGGTGGCGATCGGTGGCAAAGTCCAACGGCATGCGTCTGCCGCCAGTTATCAGCAGTGGAGTCCAGCTACTGACGACCTTCGTTGGCGACCGGTGGCGGAGGTTGGCGATTGATAGTGGTGGTGCGAACCATGGCAGTGCGGGTTGGTTGTGGAATTGACTTTTGATGCATTTGTCTTTTTGAGTGAAATGAGATCTCAATCCTAGTCAGAGCCAAGTAACCCAATTTTGCATTTGTTTGGAATTATTCCACGTAGAATCCAATTTCGTTCTTCGATTTTTAGCCAAACATGAAACTGGTGGAAATTAGAATTCTATTTCTTGAAGAATCTAATCATATATGGAACCATGCGAGAACAGGAGCATGGTAAAGTAAGCTATTACTTAATACTCAAGAACGGTAGTATATATAGAAAGGTATTATCCGAACCATGTCCTGTTCTAGTACTACAACCAAATATAATTTCAAAAAGTTTAAAAGCAAAAGACCAATTTTTAAGGATAGCAGCACAGACTAAGGTTAAGAAATGAAATTAGAGTGCAAAGACAGGAAATAAATTAAAGTACCTGGGTGTGTCTCTTAGCTAGCTCTTAGCTCTTCGTCGCCTCCTAATTTTGCAAAGGCCTAGGGCAAGGGCTACCGAGCCATCACAGCCTCTCCTAGGTTTGGTGAGGCCATGGGTGAGGGCCACAACCCTTACTAGCGGTCGGTGAGGGCTTGCTAGCCCTTGCTGGCCAAAATAAAAAAGGAAAAAAAAAGAAAAAATAATTCAAAATTCAAAATTTTTAAAATAAATTATAAATATTGTCTACGCTAGTGCTAGTTGTGCCACGTAAAATGCCATTAGCTACTTCAGTAATTTCCAGCCAAAATTGATTCAATGAACTCAATTGATAAAATATGAAAATGTTAGGACTAAATTGATCAAATTGAAAAGTTTATAACTGAACTGCTACTAATTTAATAGGTTTATAACTTTTATTGTATTTTCCCCATTATTACTGCCCTCGATAGTCCTTTGATCTTCAAAAGTGTATATACTTCACTTACTCCAGGATATAATATATATATATATATATATATATGCTTCATCCAGCGCTACATTAATTTTGTGGTCATTAGTAGCATCTCGGGCACCCAATCTTTGACCAACATGGCTCCTCCTCGTAAGTGTCTTTAACATGTCATAGTGAATGACGCTCAAATTATCCGTGAAAGAAAGTGACTACTAATCTTGAGGCCATCTAAATTTAATATTTCCTCACTACATCATTGTAGTCCGTCCACCGTGCAAGCTAATCGAGTTATCTGACAATCTCAGCCTAGCAAGGTCAACCCATTTTACTTAATTTGCTCTATTCGCGATTGTCAAGGTTCCATGACGATTGTGATTTGAATGTTCATTATTGGTCCAATCGCCTTCCTTGGTTGCGAGCACATGCGGCTCGAGTTAATTAACTAGGAGGTCGTGAAACCATTGTCATTTGATCATCATAAATTTCATCTTTACTCTTCATTTCGTGAGTTCAATGAATGGAATGTCTTTCTCATCTGGAAAGAGAGAGTTATTGTACCGGCAAAGATAAATGAACTATTTTTTATAAGTTAATGAGTGCAAAGGCCTTGATATCTCGAAGCCCATAAACCACACTGCAAGTCCCATAAATCAATTAAGTCGGGGCTTTTTGCATGTGCAGGCTGCATTAATAAAGAATAATTTGCATACAGTTAATGAGATTTGTGGCATTCGATTCAAGAGCCAGAAACTTTCTATCATCCCCATCAAATGCACAAATAACTTGATGTAATAATGTGAAGTCTAACTTTACATTTTCATTTGAATTGCTTAAGTGATCGTTTTTAATTCACTATGATTATGTTTGATCATCTAAATTTTTAATCATGATAAGATACAAAATCTAAGGGATTTTGATATATCATATTCATCTATCGTATTCACTATTTGGTTATTACAGTAATAAAGTATAATATATTTATATCATGTCATGTATATTGTTTAGTATAAATGACACATTAGTATAAATGAATAAAAAATTCTAAAAACGGAGATGGTAAAAATCTCTTGTGATACTCACTGAAGGTGAGGGATGTCGCAGCATCGCTAAGGCTACGAGGCCTGGACAGCTTGACCCAAGCCTTCACATCTGAAGGCGAGGTAGCTGCGGCTGGTGAGGATTGCTAGTGACCCTCACTGACCCTAAAAAAAAAGAAGCAAAAAACAAAATAAAAATAAAAAGTTCAAAAAATCTTTAAGATATTAAAAAAACATTTTTCAGCGACCACATCAACTTTTCTGGGGAGGCAAATCACAAGTATCAATATATCAAATTTATGGTACTCAAATAATTAAAAAATAAAAATTGACACTTCAGTGACCGCCGTACAAAAGTATTAGTACCCAATTGTTTAGGGCCTATTTGGCAACGTGCCAAACAGTGCCAGATTCTGATATTTTTGTTTCCAGAATCAGTTTAGGACGATAATCGCATTTGGTAAAATTTTGTTCCCAAGAACGATTTTGGACAAGATTTGAGAATAAACAAAAAAATTGATTCTACGTCCGAGAATCAGAAAAAGAATCAAAACGTAAAACCTCGTTCTTCTCTTTCATCATCTCGGTTGCCGTCCGCCATTGCCCGCCGCTGTCCGCCACCGCTTGCTACCGCCTGCTGCTGCCCGCCGATCGCCGGTCCGCCGTTGGTTGCCGGTTCGGCGAGGTCGCCGAAGGCTCGCCAGGCCAAGGCGAGGTCCGGCGAGCTCACCGGAGGCAAGCCCAGCCATTGACGAGGCTCGGCCTCGCCAGATCTGGCGGAGCTGGGCCAGGCGAGCCTCGCCGGCAACTGAGCGAGGCTCGGCCTCGCTAGATCCGGCAAGTTTGAGCCTTGTCTGGCCACCGGCGAGGCTCGGCCTTGCTAGATCTAGCGAGGCCAAGCCTCGGCGGGGTTGGGCGAGCCTCGCTCAGCTGCTGGCGAGGCTCAGCCGACGAAGGCCGACCTCGCCGAGGGCCGACGACGCTCCGGTGAGTGTCATCAGCCCTCGTTTGGCCGGTCGCCAATCGGCGACCATCCAAATGAAGAAGAAGAAGAAGAAGAATAGGAAAAAAAGGAAAAAAAGAAAAGAAAAAAGAAAAAAAGAAAAGAAAAAAGTAAAAAAGTAAAGAAATCGTTTAAAATTTATTTAAAAATCAAAAGAAATTAATTTGGAACAAAATCAATTAATACTGATCAAACACAATTTATTCCGGAATCAAAAATTTTGAACGATTACCAAACGTCTTTTTTACTTAAAATCGATTCTGGGAACAAAATAAAAAATAATTATTTTAAGTCGAATCGCCAGGAAACGAATCGTTCTAAATGCGCTTAATTTCCGCAAGACCTCCAAAGGTGACGTCATTGGTCTCGACGTCATGCGGCCAAGGTCGGGACGAAAGTGGCGCTCGTTGGCCCTTTGACGTCATTGGTCTCCAGCCCACCAAATCTGACCGAGAGTTCATGTGTTCTTTGACTTTGACTCTGTGGCGAGCCCAACGCGGACAGCTTATCAACCGCACGATCGCGGAAGCGTGCGGTCGGGATCTCCTACCGACTTCAGCCCCCCTAACCTCATCGTTCCCCATCGGCGACAACGAAAGGACGGTTGAACGCATACTGGCCGTCAGATCAGAGAATTGTACGGTCGACGTGCCAAATCTCATCGCTCGTCTCATGCAAAGCGCGAAATTGGAGATGGGAAATGCTAAAATGGCCGTCCAATATCCGGCGGTGAGGGCAATGGTCCTCTCCCCGCCGCAAATTTGTTCAAGAAAACTTGTTTGGAAAGAAACTTGTTTTCAGTGTCAATTGACAATTCTAGCTTTGAAAGCAAATACGTAGTGTCAATAGTGCTATTACAAATTCTATCTATGTCGTTATGCTACAACCACCCATTAGAGGAATGCTAGTCGAGAAAAGATTGTCCTCCAAGATATATTCGCCAACATGGATAAATCATAACTTGTCACAACTCAAGTAAAGGAGCAGTAGGTCACATATGCTTGGTCTTAATTTGCCTGTCAATGCTAATTCCTGACAAAGGAAAAGCGAGTTTTCATTGGTTTCAAAAACATACATTCATGAGCGAAAGGGATTAATGATACAAATATCATATATTTATTACCATCTCCGTTTTCTTTTTGGTTCTAAAGATAGGGGGCAGCTTTTCCTCTCTTCTAACTAACCAAAAAAAAAGCACATATATAGAATATTAATCCGTAAGTATAGATATATAGAGTGGCAATTCATGATGTACCATCTGAACAAGATTTGAGTATGACACAAATTTGCTCAGAGAAATTCAAACTCAATTCAATTTGACTCGAAACTAACACAAATTCCTATATTTTCACCCATTTTTAATTAAAAAAGCTACTTTATAATCACATGGAGATATTTTTATAACGATACAAATAATCATACTAATATGATGATACAAGTAAGTCGTCAAAATCCTACAAATTCGACTTGGTTGACACGGCGTGCATTTGGACTTCAACAATCAGAGCATCATCGGCAAGGAACTGTCTCGCTTTTTTTTTTTTTTGGAGATCCCTCAAGGGCATGAAGTCTCGGCAACCCATGGTGGGTTCTGAGGCAGATAGCCAACCACTAATTGCAATGCCCCCAAAAAAGGAATACTTATTAGTTTACCTTTAACAATGTTGGTGGATCCATGTCCCATTAACATACTAGCCCTATTTATTTCACGGAAAATAAATGATTTGAACAATATTTTCCTAAAAGTGATAACTTTTATTGCTCATAAAAGTGAGTCATCCACAAAAATATTTATAAATTATAATTAATAATGAAAATACTTTTTATTGGTTAATTATTTTAAAATATACAAGAGATTATTTTTAAGAAAAAAATAAATCATTTATTCCGTGAAACAAACATAAGCTCATGCTCGATTTGGACTCATGGAGAAATAAAGCATTATGTTCTTTCGAGAGAAGATATTCACATGCATATTCAAATTGCTGCTATGGTACTCAAAAGTTGAGAAGTCGTATGGATGGGCTTTGAGCCCCTCCAAAAAGCCACTTGGCATTTGCTCATAGAACAAAAGTGATATTCATTTTACAGAAAGATCTTGAAAATGTTGACGTGATTTTAAATAATAAAATTATACATATTTGCATTAGTCCGTTGATTTGGATTAAGCAAAAATAAATAAATAAAAAATAGACACATTCTTATTTGTTGCCAAAATAATATTACTTGAATTTCAAAAAGTTATTGAAATGTTATATGCGAATTTATTTGCCAACATATTCATGTTATAAAAGTTTCGGGTGGGTTGTATGACTAAAAAGTCAAAATTATGTGTCTAGTAAGACTTAGATTAAGTAAATATCATTGAAGAAAAAGTCAATCCAAACAAGCTTGTTACGATGATAAAAAGGAGAAGAAAAGCATACCTTCTCTCCTTCTTGCTAAAATTTTGTTGGTCCCTCACGCGCAAATGGAATCGTGCTAACATTTTCCTCTTCGGAGGAAGGCCTTGCACTTGTAAGTAGACGGACAGCGACTTTCCCTTCACGTCCTCATCTCGGTTCTCATGGAAACAATGCATGATGTACGCAATTACTCAGACAAACTTGAACGGAGCAGACTCTATACTAACCTAAAACATGACATCTCGGTTCTTATTCTCATCAAAACAGGGCATAAAAAGAGCAGGAATATTACCTGGTTCAGCAGCGGTGCTAAAGCTGTAACGAACACTTGATTAAACAATTGAAGCTCTTGCAAACATAGACGAAAGAAATCAAGGCCAGCGAAGGATTCTTGAGCGAGGTTTAATCACTTCAAGATCCTCCGCCGTGAAGCAGGGAAGAGAACAGAGCACTTTCAGTGCTCTTTCATATCTGAGGCTGGTGGCGACGATGGGGCTACCGGAAAAAGCTGCGGCTCGTTTTCTGTGGATGTCTCTCTACTTTGGAATGTTCTTAGTATGCTCTCCGTATCGTGTTTGCGGTAATGGTTCTCTGTGATGTGTTCAATGTCCTCCCCCTTGGTGCAGAGTGAAAATGTGCTTTTATATGAGAATAGGAGGTCGGTGTAGATAGAGAGACTAGAGAGAGCCCAGACACCGCCGACCGCCTGCACTGATTTCGTTTTACTCATCCTCCCCCCAGCCCATCAATCATTTTGGTTTAAATGGAGTTAATTCAACCATTGGAAATTTCAAAATTTTGGAAGAAGTTTACGTGATGTTGTTGTGGACATGTTCTGTTAAAGTGTTCATACAGATTGCAATTTAACATAGAGAAATAACCTCCCAAAGAGATAGCTTTTGAACACCAAGTAGTCGGACAGATCCTTACAAAAGATATAGCTGAAGAAGTAAAACATCGAACGGGCAGGAGAGATAGGTAAAAAGTATCAATCACACTCAATGAAACTTGTGTAGCGACCCATCTAATCTCAATTACATAAAGCATGGACCCTCTTATTTATAGACTTGTACACACTGAATTACAAAACAGAGTATCCGAATTGTCTTGACTAATCCCAAAGGAGACACTACAGGTCACGTAATCATGCAATATCGCAATCAATTGGGCCAGCTTCATCTTCTGTTGAAAGTAGGTCACTCAACAGGAGGCTCTCGCTTGATGTTGGCACGAGAGACCAAAGCCAACAAGTGAGTCACGAACTCTCCACCCATCGCCAAGTGCTCTGTGTGTGCAATTGCATTGTCCAATGGAGCCACATACACCATCAGTTCCGCCCAAATCTCGGCCAATACCTTCTAAATAAAGTTTGGTTCAATTTTCTGATTCTTTCTTCTATTGTCTTGCAGCCTTTGAGCAAGCGTCATGCTTCGATAATAATTCTATCAAAAATATACTCTGAATACGACTCACAATTGCACAGAAAATCATCAATTCGATCTCAAGATATAATTCATGATTTTATAAAAATTGGTCAATCCAATCTCATACGTGAGATATGATTTATCAATTTACTTCTAGAATTAAATGGATATCGATAATTTCTCGTGTGATTTGATGACATGATCATTGTGGATTTTTATTTCTTTCTATTTTTGTTTGATTTTAATTGATTTTATTTCTAAAAAAATCAAAAATATTAGACACAATTAAAGTAGTCTTTAAGGATAGATTGCATTCTTATTTCGGTTATTTTATTATTTTGAATTTAATAAAATACCCAAAATATCTTTTTAGAATAAATTGAATCTTCTTTTCTAGGATAGTTTGCATGTTTAAATATTAGGCACATTTAATTTCGAATTTTATTTAAAAAGAAAACACAAAAAAAAAAATCATGCTTACTTTATTCATTACACATCATTTAGTAAATTAGAATGGTTGCATTAATATTTTCTCATCATTAGATTAGGTCATTTAATAAATATCATGTGACATATAGTTCACACATTAGGTTGAATGTTGCATGTCATTTTAGTTAAACATTTTTGTATATCATTGCATTGCATTGCACCTAATTTCTAGGTTTCATTTAAATAAGTGAAAACCCAAAAAAAAGTTTAAACGATTGTATGTAATTAAAAATCGTTTTTAGCAATTGTATGTCAATTAGAAATCATATTTAGAATTATCGATGTAATTTTTGAGCTAACATTACATATCTTTCATTGTTATGAGGTAAATCTTGCAATTTATTATTTTATCGAGTGTTAAATTAATAGATTACATACATGTATGATCGCCTCACATATTAGGAAAAAATAAAATAAATTCAAGCTACCTAATAAACATTTTTTTCATGAAAAGAATGATATCGAAAGGATATTAAAGAAATATAGTGTAAATCAAGTCTTCGTACCCAAATTCTCTGGTTCTAATTCTCTTATTATTTTATTTAGGTGTCTAATCAACCCACTATAACTAATTAATAATAACTTCTAAATAAAATTCATTTGCATACTAAAATTTTGAACTTAAGTTGTGAATTAGTATGAATTTAGAATAACTCAAACTAAATTTAAACTTAGTAATCCATTAGCTAAATCTCAAATGATATATCCGATGTTAGGTTGTGACATATATATTTCTAATAACTTGTACGAATTTGGAGAATGAACATGGAAGATTCGTTATGACTCTAGAACAATGAACTCAATGATAAATGCATCAATTTGTCGGACTCCATCAAATTGAGGGAGAAGCCAAACTAGGGAAAAAAATGCATTGACAAACTCGATTGATAGACATTTTTCAAAAAAAAAAAAAAAGGCTACAACAACATCAAAAGGGAATGATATTAAGCTAGAGTTCGTCAAAGTCCTGCGACCTTGACGACCGACGCCACAAGAAATTGACTTCAACAACCAAAACATGACAAACCCTTATGATGGTCTGTCAAGATCAAATCAAATCAAATCTAATTTTTTTGATTTGAGACAAGCAACCCTGGGAGCTAAAATCAAATCAAATCTATTTTTTTTTTTAAAGAGATCAATCTACCAAGACATAAACTATGCCAAAATATTACCGTTTTTTTTTATTCAAAGTGATTAAGTAAATATCCCTAAGATGCAATTACCTAAATGTGATTTTTATTCATTCATTCTTCTTTATTTTTTATATTGACATTTTCTATATTTCAACTTTTACCTTTTCGTTATAATTTATTTGATTTAAAGAAAAAACTATCTAAAGTTCAAATCACCCTAAAACCAAGATTTAATACTAACCAAACGAAGCTAAGCTAAATTTAGTTCTAAGATCTAACTATCTAATCAAGATCCATTTTCCTAGCCTTTTCCAAATTTTCTTTTTATTTTGTATTTTTATATTTCTATATTTCTATTCACAAAAGAGGATGTGGGCGAGTGCCTGGCCCTGTCCGATTGGGGCCGCCGAATGCGATAAGAACCTAATGGATGAAGTTGGCTTATTTTTACAAGCCCAATCCAATTATGACTAAGTTGGTCCCATTTTACTATTTTCTTTTTTCTTTTTTCTTTTCTTTTTCTTCTCTCTTCATGTATAACTTTTCCCCCCTGAGTTTTAATGCAACCTGCACATTATAATTTTCTTTCCTAATTTCATTACTTGCAAATTTTCTATTTTTTATTTGTTTTACGTTTGATTTTGTTTATTTTTTATTCTCTATTTCCATTGTTCCCAATTTCCATCTTCTACCGGTGCCATGACTCAAACACTATGATTACTATAACAACTTCACCTAGGATTAATTCATTCGAGTGTTGAACTAAGCTCCAGCATCGTCCACCTCAGTCTCTACCTCGTCCGCCAGCCTTAACCTCACGCATGGACACGCAAAGGACAATGATATGGAAACTATTGCGGTAAAAGTCTTAGCAATGAATATTATCAAAATTAAAAGCTCAAATCAGTGACTTCATACCACATCCTCATCCACAACACCATTCATCGCAACGGGAGCACACAAAAATCATAGAGCAAAAACACAAGTCAATTGTGCTCAGATTTTGTCTCGACAAATTTAACAATTAGATCTTAATGTCTTTTGTATCTTACTCTAATTTTCTTTCAATTTTTTATTTTACCTTTTTACAGAGCCTGCAAGTTGAACTCTATAACTGAAACTAAACATCCCCAATTTCTCACCGCACCAATTTCTCACCGCTGGGCCAGATCTAAATTTTAACAAAATGGTCCATAACATGTAATCTACGTCAACAAGTCTTCAGACACAACAAAATCATGAAATATTTCACAACTGTCTCAAAGGCATTTCACAAACAATTTCCTTATGTTGACAGAGGGACAAAACTAGGCGTTAATGCACACAGATTAGAGACAAAAAGCATATGAAAACAATGCATGATGTACGCAATCGTTTACACAAACTTGAATGAAGCAGATTCTATACTAACCTAAAACATGACATACTCGTTTCTTGTTCTCATCAAAACAGGGCATAAAAAGAGCGAGAAGATTACCCAGTTTATCAGCGGTGCTAAAGCTGTGATGAACACTTGAGTGAATGATTGAAGCTCTGACAGATTTCGACGAAAGAAATCAAGGCCAGCGAAGGATTCTCGGGCGAAATTTAATCACTTGACGATCCTCTGCCACGAAGCAGGGGAGAGAATAGTGCACGTTCAATGCTCTTTCGAATTGAGGCTGGTGGCGACGATGGGGCCACAGGGAAAAGCTAAGCATCGGTTTTCGTGAGTGTCTCTCTACTCTTGAATGTTCTCAGGATGCTCTCCGTGCCATGTTTTCGGAAATGGTTCTCTGTGGTGCGTTCAATGTCATCCCCCTTGGTGCAGAGTGAAAATTTCCTTTTATATGAGAATCTGAGGTCGTTGTTGAGAGACAAACTAGAGAGAGCCCAGGTATCCCCGACTGCGTGCACCGATTTCGTTTCACTCATCCTTCCCCCAGTCCATCAATCATTTTGGTCTAAATAGAGCTAATTCAACTAGTGGAAATTTTAAAATTTTGGAAGAAGTTTTCCGTGATGTTGTTGTGGATATGTTCTGTTAAAGTGTGCATCCAATTGCAATTTACTCAGAGAAATAACCTCCCAAAGAGATAGCTTTTGAACACCTTGTATTCGGACAGATCCTTACAAAAGATATAGCTGAAGAAGTAAAACGTCGAACGAGCAGGAGAGATAGATAAAAAGTATCAATCACACTCAATGAAACTTGTGTAGCGACCCATCCAATCTCAATTACGTAAAGCACGGACCCTCTTATTTATAGACTGCAAAGTATCCGTTCTAAGAAAAAAAAAAGGACCACATAGTATCCAACCTTTTGTCTTGACTAATCCCGAAGGAGACACACCAAGGGTCCCGTCCACATGCAATATCACAATCAATTGGGGCAGCTTCAACTTCTGTTGACAGTAGGTCACTCAAGAGGAGGTTCTCTCTTGATGCCAGTATGGGAGGTTCTCTCCACCCATCGCCAAGTGCTCCGCATGTGCTATTGCCTTGTCCGATGGAGCTACATACACCATAAGTTCTGCCCAAAACTCGGCCAATACCTTCCAAATAAAGTTTGGTTCATTTTCTACATTGAGCAATTGCTGTCCTAATCGTGCACCCTGGATTATCACTTCACCATTATCATTCATTCTTTTACCAATATTGTTCAATCTTTGGGTTCTTTCTTTTATTGTCTTGCAGCCTTTGAGCAAGTATCTTGCTTCAATAATGATTCCATCAAAAATATATTCTGAATCATAAGGATGATCAGGTAATAATTTCGGATAAAATGTTACCAAGTAAGTGAGATATTTAGATAAATTAGTCGCCACCAGAAAATTTGAATTTGAAATCGGCATCATGTGCTCGAAAATACTTGTAGCGATGTGCCACACAATTATCACTTGAGTTTGCGTCTTGAGCTTACATGCCCACGAGAGTTCATGCTCCACTTCGTTTCGTATCAAAGAAGCTTGGCCATTCTGCAGTGCCTCGGGATTCGACGACATTAAAGAATGGAAAACGGCTTTTTTCACTTCCGAGGACAACTTGGCGGGCGCGCTTTCTCTTTGGCCGTCCCTTATAGGATCCATAAATAATTCTGTGAAGATATTATACAGCCACCTCGAAGGAGTGTAATCATACGACTCGAGAAGCGAGTATTGGTGAATTTTCCTTTCCCAAGGCTTCGGTAATGGCGTCCGGCATATTAGTCCTATCAGCTTCTCCATCAGTTTGCCCTCTTGCCACGAGATTGTTCGTACGTACTTGCATAGCAACGATACTTTCGTCCACTCCGAGATGACCATGAAGAAACACTGCACAAGCTCCACGCATGCAAATATTAATACAATTAGTGCCGTCACGAGAAAGTCGATGCTCAACCCGCCTTTAGTAGCTAATTGAACTTCACCTTGGGATCTGCTCGAGTCGTACCACGGGAAACAAAGTCCGACCATCACCGGGACACCAATGACCAAAAACAAGAGCTCTACAAGCTTTATTCTCCAACCCAACGGCTGGAAGATGGTCACGTATTTGGTGTAGAAATAATCGAAGAGAAAGGAAAGCTCTAGGTCAACGACCCTAAATGCTCGCTCGTAACCATTTCCTTCCGCATACAGGTACTGAATCAACTTCCACGCCTTTTCGTGAGCTTCTTTAGGCAATGAATAGTCGCTAAATTTTAAGCGAAGAAGCTTATAGAGCGAAAACGAGAGGCAAATATCCTTGAGCTTGTTGTCTTTGTCCCCACCTCCCGATCTCAAAAGCCATCCTTGGCATTTCCACACCTTATCGATGGTGACGACTCTGTCAGTGATCTCCAATGACTTGCGGTAGTTCGGCGCTTCCAATCGTGCCGCAGCTTTTCTTTCTCTCAACTTCTTTAATGACGTTGGACTTATCATTCCCTCTGTCACAATATAGTTGTATCCTCTCATCTGGCTAGGGTCAAGATCGCCCTCCGACGACTGGTGCTCAGAACTCATGTAGTCAGCAATAGATTTGGTAATCATCTGTCGGCCGTACCTGCTCGCAATCCTGAGAGATGCTGCTCTACGAATGACCTTGAGTGGCACAATTAAGCATAGAGTTGACACCGAAATCATCGGCAACGTGATCCCAGACATGATCATCAGAAACAATACCCCGATGATCTTGATCACATATTGCCAAGCGTAGTTCTTCCATTGCTCGCAGTCCTCGAGGCTGTGGACGGAGGAGGAGTCCGAGCTCCCAAAGAAGATCATCAAGAAAATCGCCCAAACTGGCAACAGGTCATTTTGGAACGAGGCTTCAGTCATGAGACCGAGCGTGTATACGATAAGGTAGCTCGAGAAGGTGTATGCTGCCCATAACAGGACCCTGAGCTTCTGGTGGTTGTGCCGACGCCTTGACGAGCCGAAGATGGTCAGAAACATTAGTAAAAGGGCAGTGAGGCACGCGAGAATTTCAACCTTAGCCAGATTTGCCTTCGGAGTGCGCAGTTTCATTATGACCGCGGTGGCCTCAGAGAGGGTTTTGTTCCCAGCTCCCATTTCGCGTCTTTGCAAGTCCCTCATGTTCGTGGATGCTGAAAGATTTTGTATTTTGGGTGTGCAGAGTGTAATAGAGAGCCAAGAAATGTAGAACTTTCAAGAAGATGGGTTGTAAACGGAGGCATTCCGCTATCTATACTTGAAAATTTTACAGCCTACGTTTGGTATTTACGGGTCGCTGTCTGAAGCCCACGTGCATCATCCGGAGAATCCAAGTGGAGAGTAATGGTAAGAACGGAAGACTTGTATCCTGCGTCACCAAACAATCCCAATTCTGTGGAATTTGAAAATTCAAAAATAGATTTCGGCCCCTCATACAATAATCACATTATTGAGTTACGAAGGATGTGTTTCTTTATGTTAATTATATAAATGATTTATGAAAAATGATTAGATAACCATTTTTAATTTAGTGTAAGAATAAGAATTTATTATGAATCACAAAAAATTAAATAGCAAATCATTATAAAAGATAATCACCAAGTTACCACCAAAACCTACATCAACAAATTCTTTTAAAGTTACACCCAGCATGTCTCGTAGCTTGCTCTTAATTTGACCTTAGTCCTATTCTCATAGAATATCAAGTAGATTTTCATCCTTTCTCTGCATTTTCACTATTCCTCCCTCAATAGACTTCTTCATCAAAGTATTCCTTTCTTCTCATTAACAAACTCATCTTTTAGCCATTATTCTTTGAGAGAAAGGAATCTAAACTTTATCATCCTCATTAGGTGCCTTCATTTGTAGGACTTCCTTGCTTCCAAATTGAGGCTAAGCTTTTTTGTGGGCTTTTGCCCCACTTGTTAGAAACGTGAATCACTAAGGAGAAAAAACAAAGAAGAAGACAAACGAAATTTTTCATGTGGAAAACCCTTTGAAAGTCAGAAAAGGAAAAACCACAATTTTGCTCTAGGCCTTCATTATTAGTATCGGTATCAAAATTACTAACTTCAGGGTTACAACTACAAAATATATTAACATAATATATTGCAGGAGTTTATAGCATAAACAATTATGATAGAAATTACATGTATGTCAGTAGCAATAAAAGCTCTAAGCATTTATATGACTTTTCTTAGACGCCACAACTCCGTCAATCTCTTACTTGGATGTGAACCTTCAAAATATCAATAGTCTTTCATAGTCTTCACTTGTCTTTGTAACCTAGATTGTTTTAGTACGGTGCCCCCCCATCACTAACTATGGAAGCCAATTGAGGCAATGCGCATCCTTAGTTTTTCCATGGTGACAAGTTTTTTAACATATTTGTTGGATTTTTTGCACCAGGAATCTTTTTCAATGACATTGTTGATGAATATGATGATACTTCAACTTAATGTGCTTTGCCTTTGATGAAAATACTGGAATTCTTGTAGGCACCTAGTACTTTGTCATTGAAAAGAAAGCTGCTATCTTGCTTCTTGCCTATCTCTTTTTGAAAAAAACTTCAACTAAATCATCTCATCGCCAACTTCAGATATAGCAACATACTTTGATTCAATGGTTGAGAGAGACACACAGCTCTAAAGTCTAGACATCCAAATGATTGTAGTGCTATCTAAGGTAAAAACATAAGTAAAGATCCCAATCCAAGATCAACTTAACATTAATGCACTTGGGATGCCCTGATTGAGTCAAGATGCCTGTGTTGAGCCCAGATGCCTTGGTGAGCTAGCGCCAGGGTGCCTCGATTAAGCCAGGATGCCTAGCTTGAAGTTGAATGCGTCAGTTGAGCCGAGAAGGCCTAGTTGAGCTAGGACGACGATAAATGAATTTACATGAATGTCAATTTATGCATAAGCATGATATGTTGATATGTTCATTGACAAGCAGAAGGTAAGCATGCATCGAAATATACAATAATGGGCATCTGCATGTAATCGAGGTGTAACAATAAGTTTGCCAATGATCTACCATTGATATTACATTGCAAGTGTTGTTCCTACTAGATTTTGATGATGAGATGTCCTCCTAGTAGAGAATTAGGGGTTTTACTTACTGAGTTCATAACTCATCCCGTTGTTTTTCATAATTGTAGGCATGGAGGAGTTGCAATCTCGCTAGAGGAGTTAAGGTTTACCCCCAACCTTTTGAGCATAGAAGATATAATAATTGTAAATATAACGGCCGTGATAAAAAGGGCTTGTAAATGTAATTGATGCAATTATATGTTTGTAAATGATCATTTTCCTACCTGTCGATTGTTGTCCGAGTGTTATTTGTAACGCTTCCGCATGTGTTTAACAAAAAGATAAAAAAGAAATGGGATGGTGACGTGCCTGGGACGTCGCAAAAATAACCATTACTGCTCAAGACCTTGGAGATGAAGTTAGGGTTCAGATTATGCTTGAAGCTCCTCCACCGGTTCAGGTTTCAGTCATCAACACATCTTATAGCCTACTGCTCTGTTTCACTCTATTCTCATGAAAGAAGGAACCGAAATTGCACGCTCTCTATTAAGATCAATCACCCTGGCGTGTTTTACAAAATGATTCTTACTATTGTTGAATCTAATAATGCTTTGATATAGTTTACTTGGGCAAGAGCCTACTAGAGGTATTGTTACTTCAGTACCACGCTTACTTTTTCAATGGATCATTTTAGTGCTACTTCGATGAAAGAAAGATCACTAAGTATCAACTTTCAATTGAGATGTCGAAAATATAATATAACAATATTTTGACATTTTCTTTGAGACCTAGTGGCTTGTTGGAAATTCAACTGGCAATAATTCAGCATAAATGCACTAAAACGACGTTGCTACACAAGTTTGCCCCCAATTTAATAGAATTAGGGACAAATCGGATCAATTTTCTCTCCTCCTTCAAACCCCAATTTAGACAGAAGCATTTTCAGGCAAAATGAAGAGCTGATTCTTGCAATTGAGATCACGAACAGGACATTCGGCTCAAGTTCGGGTCAACAATGCCAAGACGAAGGTGAATATTACTCAATTATATGTAAAATTGGAATCCTGGAGCTTAGCGGTGACTTTCTTCCGATGCCAAGGACGGCGACATCGAAGCCGCGGCGCCCTTTCGAATGGCTTTGAGGGCACTCTACACCTGGAATAAGTGGCCGTCTGACGAAAGCACTATTATTGCTTCGTAGCAAGCCATTTCATCTTCGACTTACATACTAAAAATTTGTTCTGGAAACCTTGTGTTTTGCTTGATGATCAGTGAAGGTTTCCTTGTGATGAACAGAGAGACCAAGTCAAAAGATTATCAGAGAGAGATTAAGTTTCGAAGATGTGGAGTTGCTTTGTCATAAAGAGCCACCTCATTATCTACGAAAAACTTTCTCTTTTTCTAAAAAATATCATGAAGGCATTAATATTTTATTAAAAAAGCCACGTAGGACTTTTTATCGGAATTTATAACTCAAAGCACTTAAGTGAAAAAATTTTAATGTAGTATTGAAGTGATTCGGCGAAAAGTTCTAACATTAAAGTAAGCAATATAAGAAAAATTATAACGTCTTTGGTGTCTTTTTCCTGTTAACATGTTGTTAATTGTTTTGTTAGCCATTAAATATGATTTGCGATATAATCCCGTTGCTATCAAGCATATTATTGAACCTATGTTGCCTCTGTTTCTTTAATTTTATGCGCCATGTATTTTCACAGCAGCGGTCGATGGTGGTCACCAACACGAAAATGTCCCGAGTCAATGTCTGTGATGTTTGCGCATGTTTCCATCTCTCTCTATAGTGTATTCCTTCTCCACATCTATGTTCCGTGAAATTCTATGATGCTGCAATTGTAGGTCTTGGATGGCGAGTGGTCGACTGGGGTGCACACTCGGCCTTCATACATATTATCCAAACATAAAAGACTTCAGACCTAAAAATGCCTGAAATATTTTGTTCAATTCGGTTTGATCCAGGCCAAGTCAACTCGGGAATTTTTGACACCCTTGTGACTACCAGGGGACCTATGAAATACCTCGTGGGTCCCATAAATAGATTTAAGTCTAGAGTTTGTGGCTTATGTCAATAGCCCCGACCCTCGTGCGGTCGGTAGCACTCGAACTTATAACTTCTAGATCCCAAGTTGGAAATCCTCTAACTTTTCAATATACATTTGAAGCACATTTATTTAGTCTAAAGACCTTAAGCATAAGTTAAGCTCATTATATAGAGAATTTCGAACAATTTTCCATTCCAAATTATTAATATACACAATATCCAATCTACCGTGATATGTAGGACGGTTGATGATACCTGTAGTTATGTTAAGAAATTCAAGCGAGATTTGAGCACGAGAACTTGATTGCATTTTCATTCAAAAGTTTTGAGATTACATCTAGTAATCATATAAGAAGCCAAAGTAGGTACACAAAATTCACATGGAAGTACACACTATCCTCAAGGAATTTATTCTTACACACTATCCTCAAGGAATTCATTCTTACACACCAAATACGGAAGTAAGTCATCAAACTCCTACAGCTTTGATACGACGCGGATCTGGATGTCAACCACCAGAGCATCATCGTGAACGAACCCTTTTGCTGATTTCTCGAGATCCTTCAAGGGCATAAAGTCTGCATCGCCCTTTCGGGGACATGGGGCACTTAGCCAGCTTTTAACTGCAATGAACTCCTACTCAGTACGGACTCAAGAGGAGAGAGAGCATCATGTTCTTTCAATAGAAGACATATACATGCATACGAGAATTGTTGCTATCTTATTCAAAAGTTGAGAGTTATAAAGATGGGGTTTGAGCCCTTTCCAGAAAGCCATTAAAATTTACTCATAAAATCAAAGTGATATTCATTTTATAAAAGATCTTGAAAATTTTGTAGTGATTTTAAATAGTAATACTAAAATGTATTTGCATCAGCCCATTTGTTTTGGATCAAGTAAAAATAAAAAATAAAAATTAAATTATTCTTTCTTTCTTATAAAATTTATGACATTCAAATTTCAAAAAATTATGAAAATTTTATATTCATATTCGTGTGCTAGCATCTGCATGTTATAACAGTTTTGGGTGTTTTGTGTAAATAAAGAGTATGCATCTCGTGAGATTTAAATTAGGTAAAAACCAAAAAAGTAAAATTAAATCCAGAAAAACATACATGGCTTCTCCTTATTGTTATTTTTGAGTTGGTCCAACACACGCAAATTGAACTCTGCATAAACTTTCATCTTCTCGTGAAGGTGTTGCACTTCTAAGTAAACGGACAGCGACTTGCCCTTGCCGGCCGCATAGCCTTTGGGATACACCAGTAACTTCCTACGCACGACAATTACAGGTAAACAAATGTAAGTTTTAGCTAATTCTATTTACGAACATAAGCAACAAAAGAACAAATAAATTTAGAAAGGTGAAAGGCAAGAAGCTAAATGCATTTTCGCAAAAAAAAATCTGGGAATGTACCATTGCCTTCCTTCGAAGGTAAACTCTTTGGAAAGGGGATCCGTGCCCAATTTAGACCAGTTTTCGATCTTAAATGTGAATGTGTTTTGAGTCGGGTATCTGATCAAGGTAAAAGACTCCTCCCTCATCTCGGCAGGTTGGATGACAAAAACTTCAGCCCCAAATGTACAAGAGTGCTTTTCATCAAGGTATCCATTTGAACGGTTTTCGAATTCTTTCAGGGAAAGAAACCGAGGAAACCCGTGTTGGGTCTTCGAGCGGTTGAAGCTGCTTATCTCCTCATCGGTATCTACAAAGATTTCCACAGATTGGTTCTGTTGTTAATTATAAGCAATGATGATGTAATTTGAACTGTGACTTTATAAACATTGATTATGAATAATGTGATTATCAACCTTGAATGGTCAAGTACTTTTTTTGTAACTTGTTGTGCACAAAAAGCTTGTAGTTGACGTGAACCGTCTTAGTGGGAGGAGGCTCCTCGATTGACAAATAGAGGGAAACATATCCCGATCCATTATCGCCATTGTTGCCTTTAGGGTAAAGAGATAGCCTCCTAAAAAGAACAATGAAACGTCTAATTAGCTATTGATTGATTAAGTATCAAAGTTGTGGTTCTAAAAAAATGAAGATCTAGTTAGATGAAAATATGTTTGGAAGGGAAAAAAAGGAAATAAAAAGCTCACCATTTGTAGCCCCCAGCTTCAAATACACCGGAATCATACTTGTCCAACGTTGATAAAACATCAAATGATTCGATCTTCAATAAATAATGAGCTGGTTGAAGAGCTCTCATGTACTTGGCAGATTCTGCCCAAAAAAAAAAAAAAAAACAACCGTTCGAACACAATTGATATTATTAGGAGATAGAAGGTTATTAAATGGCTCCTTCCAAATGGACAGCAATTGACCTTTCCACTTTACGTTTTTTAGACAAAATTTGAAGGATAAATATTGCAGCCCAATAAGATGCGATGCGGCAAATTCTGTGGCAGAGTAATTTTTGGGCCACGCCATACCTATCACTTGTGAGCAGAGTCTCTTTTAATATATGTGCACAGAGTGATTTATCATTTTTGAGCATAAATATATACTAATTAAGCCAAAGATTTAGATCCTCATGTTATAAAAAAATAAAAAAGAAGAAAGCTAAAAAATGACGAGATAACTGTACCGTGTGTATGGAGATAACTCGAGGAAAAGCCACATATAGCTCTGAAGTTAAGTGGTTAATAATCCTATTGACAATTCCATCCTAAAATAGGGAAAAGTACCAAAAAAATCCGAACCCATGGCATTGGTACTAATTCAGTCCTAAACATTTTAATTGGACCAATTTAATCATAAACTTTTTCATATTGGTATCAATTCAGTCCTTCTAGCCAATTTTGGCTAATCGGAGTCACACCGACGTGGTAATTCTTTAATAATCTTATTAATTTTTTCCCTTTTTTTTTCCTTTCATCTTCTTCCTCTTGGCTTCTTCCAGTGGCTTGCCGGCTATTGTGTGAGAGCCGCAAAGCCCTCTTTGACCAATGGCAAGGGTCTCAGCCCTAGCCCATCTTCGGTGAGGGCTTCGTGGCCCTCACTTGGCCTCGTCTAGGGCAGCGGGGGAGGTGGTTTCACCCAAATCTAGGCAAGGCCAGCCTCGCTATGGCCTAGCCATGGGCGAAGGCGGCCTTGCCCGCAGTTGTCGAGGCCACGGCAGCGTTCACTAAGGCTCAATGCAAGGCGCCATGGCCTTGCTAGCCATAGGCGACGTCGCCTTCGCCTGTGGCTAGGCCATGGTGAGGCTTGCCAAGATTTGGGTGAAGCCGCCTCACCCACAGCCCTAGGCAAGGCAGGGTGAGGGTCACAACCCTTGCCTAGTGGTCAGCAAGCGAGCCGAGGCTCACCGGCCATTGCAGAAGATGAAGCCAAGAGGAAGAAAGGGAAAAAGAGGGAAAAAAAAAAGGGAAAAAATTCAAAATAAAAAATAAAAAATTATTTAAAATTTGTCACGTCAGCTTTCGTCAATTGGCTAGCATCCAATTCAGTGCTAGCCAACTAAAATTGACCGGAATAATTGAATTGGTACAAATATAAAAATATTTATGATTAAATTGGTCTAATTAAAAGGTTTATAATTGAATTGGTACCAATATCATAGGTTTATGACTTTTTTTGTACTTTCCCTCCTAAAATATGACCAAGATGTTCAATCTGATTAGATATGTTCATTTTTCATGAGCACTATTGATCAAAAGATCCATATGTGCATATGTGTAAATTCATGAATGGTTAGATAGCTTAATATTTCATGAGTGCTGAATTTAGAAAGGCCATATTCGATCCATTTTCTATCCTAGCATTATAGCCAGATAAAACTTGTAAAATTTTGAAAGCAAAAGACACGAATCATTAAGAATAACAACACGGACTTAGGTTAACAAAAAAAAAAATTGAAAATAGAGCACAAAGACAAGAGATGAAGTGTAATACCTCTGGCCGTGGCAAAGCAGCACATTGCCATCTCCTAATTTGCTCCTCTCTCTCTCTCTCTCTCTCTCAAACTGATCGGAGACTTTGCTTGTCAGCCCCAGCCATGAGGGGCTTTATATGGAGTCCATCCGGACAATAAGAGTTTAGTTTTCCGAACTTTTTAGAAGGGCCCTCGACTTTTGTTCTAATAAAGCTTAAAGATAAGTTTCCGGTGCTCCAAAGGGTCCCTGACCTTTGTCCGTATAAAGCTGAAAGATAAGTTTCCTGCGCATCCTCTAGTGGTCTCTTTTTTAGTAACCAACCCAATAACATGAAAAATTCTTCTTTTCACACCCGAGGGAAACCAAAGACACGTGGGAGGCCGGTCGGCCGGTCTAATGAGGCAATCATCAATATTTCCCTCACCCACTTTGTGACGCGTGTAAGAAGTCCTAAAAAAAACAAAAAGACTTAAACACGAAAAGTCATTGACCGGCAGTGTCACTAGTTGACAATCGGTATTCATAGAGACTGAGGATCTTGAGCCCATGGCGAGCTCACCATGAAGGGGTTGCTCATTGACCCTCATCAATGGTCTCGAGCCCACCAAATTTTAAGAGGATGATACTTCTATACATGTGTACCTTAAAGTTTACAACCTATATTGCCACACACTTACATAAGAAACTGAGTATATTTCCAGCCTAAAAATTCTTCTTTTCACACCTAAAATAAGCCAAAAAGACACGTGGGCAGCCCGTGTAATGAGGCAATCATCAATATTTCCCATTCCCACTCCTGTGTTAAAATGTCCTAAAAAAAAAGACTTAAACACAAAAAGTCATTGACCGGAAGTATCACTACTTGACTCATTGACCAAGACCCCCGATGTTCATAGAGACCAAGTGTTCAATGGGCTCACCACAAAGGGGGTGCTCATTGACCCCTTTGACGTCATTGGTCTCGAGCCTACCAAATTTTAAGAGGAGGATACTTTTATGCATGTGTACCTTAGAGTCTGCAACCTAAATCAGCACACACTTATACGAGAAATTTAGTCTATTTCCAACCTAAAAACTACGAACTTAAAGTACTCTAAGAGAAAAAAGAAATCGTTATTGATCTAAGGACGCATTTGACCTGTGTGGATTGCATTTGTTGAGAGTAGCTTGTATGCAATTAATGAGATTTGAATAAATCACATTTGGTTCTTCAATTAGAAATTTTCCGACCTCCGAACCAAGTGCACCAACCTTCAAGGATTAAAATAAATAAGCAAGTACGTTTGCATTAGTTGTATCATGTCTCTAAAGTGTTTTCAAGGATATGCATTTGGTCTACACAATTGAGGTAATGCTAATTTTGACCGGCAAGTGTAGAATGATTCAAATTTTCAATCATATTTCAGAAGTGATTCATCAACTCTTGTCGTTTGATTCACCTTGGCTTTTGAGATTTCTTTCTTTTTTGTGTCGTCCCGAGAGGGGACAGGAGTGGCTAAAACAGTCCTCATTTGGCGGACTAGTTTGAGGGGACACGTAACATCATACAAAGCAAAGTCAGTGGGAAATTGACTGGACGTGGCATCTGTTGACTCGTTGACGAAGATACCAAAAATCATGGAGTCCGAGAAGGTTCACGTGATCCATGAGTCTATGGCGGGCCAACCGAACGTGACGTCACTGGTTGTGACGTCATATGGCGAGCCCACCCAAAAAGTGGCGCTCGTTGACCCTTTGACCGAATGACCTCGTGTTTTTGCGTTCTTCAGCGAATAATGACCTCGATCAGAGAAATGAACGGTGGGCTTTGCCCTCTCATATCTCATCTTACATGACTCGTGAAATGCTCTAATTGGCATTATAAATTCACCTTATTTTCAGTCATTTTCGATCAATTGAGAACTTTATAATTATCTTGAAAATGTTTCTATAACAACACAGATAAGCATAAAAATATAATGATATGACATGATCTCACGGCCTATATATATTAATAATAAATTAAAGTAAAGTCTCTATCTCGTTGTTGCTTTTTCTTAAATCTTGCATCTAACATAATTTTATTTTTATTTAGAAAAAAACTAAAACCTCCCCACATGCAAATAATTAAACATGTCAATTCACATTTATGTGGCATAATTTTTGTTCTCAATGTATTGAAAAATAGGGTTGGCCTTTTCTTTAAGTAAATTCAAATAGTCTATAAAATACACATATTTATCTACTAATTCACCCGAAGCAGGATTTCTTCGTTACACATTTATGGCTTCATAACATCGTTATTTAATCTTAACTATGATAAAAACATTTGCCCCACAAAATATAAATCAGTTTATTTATCTACTATGTACTTCTTCAACTTGACATTTTTTGTCATAAGCAAGCATTTTTTTTTTTAATGATCCCGCTAATTCTTAGACTAGATATTTGTTAAAACTAGTTGAGATAATTTATAGTCTGTTTAACTGCATACTGCCATTGAGTGCCATAATTGTATGTAAGAATATTATGAAACTGCAGAATCTCAAAATTGACGTGAAGAAGCTTCCAAAAATGTGTTGTAGGCTGCTGCAACTTTTTAAGTGTTACTAATATGAGCTCAGTCTGTGTTTAAGTTTAACTTGGATAAGCCAAAGTTGATCATTGTAACACAACTATTAATGTAATATGCTATTCATAAACTCCAAATTATGCGTGTATATGTCTGTAATTATGTATAATAAATTCAATCGAGCATTACAATTTTTCTTAAAAAATAGGCAATCAGGTGTATAATGAACTTTCAATATATATTACTCTCCGGATGTTGTTATTTTCGTTTTGAATAAATTGGAGCTCAATCATCCGCTACTTGATGCGCCTAATGTTTTTGTGCAAATAAATTTTTTGGCAAACAATGCACAGTCACTTAAAAACTTATATGTTTGAAATGAAAGACAATTGATTTTGGACTTGAGCTACGATTTGAATGAACAACTTAAGTGACCATTGAATTCAAATACTAATTAAAAAGGCCCAACATAATTTGATCTCTCTACAACAGTAAAGATTTAGTATTTTATCCTTCTTTGCTATTAGGAGGATAGTAGATCATTTTACTAAAAATTGATGATAGATACATATTAAAGTAATCAAGAATTTTGAAGAGTAGACATCTCATTTGGAAACTAACTTTATCATAATGATAAATTTATATGCACACCTGCCCACACGCATACGTAGCTACTTTTACTGTTAACGGTTCCCTGTTCCCTGCGAAGGGGATCTTCCTTCAGAAACTTTCGCAGTGGGCAACATATTTTTGAGAATTTCTTTCAAAAAGTGGACGATGCCAACAAATTGCTATATTCGCTTTTGAAACATATTCTCATTTGGAAACTTTAAAAATCAAATAAAATTTTAAAAATTTTAAAAGCAAAAGACATAAATTATTAAGACTAACAAATAAAGTGAAGTACCAGGTTCACACATGGCTATACCTACTCTTGCTCCGGAAGTGTTTAAACAAGTAGAAAAAGACCCTCCCGACCACTAAAGTGCGGTAACTCCTCGCGGCTCGTATTGTCCACTCTCAAATTGGATTTCGATGTTGTTTAAACATTAGCATAATTTTTTCTTCGTTACATGAACTATTCATAATTTTCTTTAAAATAAAATTATATGAATCTAAGATCTTAGGAGTTTTATTGCGAAATTTGTTAGCCCTAGAGTTGCACTTCATGAGTGATGACAAATTTGCCAATGTGAAATCGCAACTTATATGGAGCCATTAACAAAATAATGCAGCTACACTTTGGAGGGAAAATTCTCTAAAAAACAATAAACATATTATACTTTTGCCAATTCAATTCTAAATCTTTTAATTTTGCCACTTTAATCATAAACATTTTCACTTCTTACCGATTAGTCCATCCGGCCAATTTTGGCCGGAAAATGCTGACGTGGACACCGACGGGTGCCACGTAGGACCGCTAGCGCTAACGTAGACAATTTTTAATAATATTATAATATTTTTTGAATTTTATTATTTGTATTATTTTCTTCTGTTCTTTCCTTTTTTTTTTTCTTTCTTTTCTTTTTGGCTTTCTTCTTTGCCTTTTCCAGTGGCCCACCACCAGCCACAAGTGAGGCCCTACCGAGTGAGGAGGAGCCCTGGCGAGGGGAGCTCTCGCCCAAGCGCAGCCCAGCAAGGGTCACTTGGGCGAGGCCAACCCTCACCCAAGCCAGGGCGGCCTTGCCGAGAGACAATCGGGGGATGGCGACACCGAGCAAGGCCGCCTTGGCCTAAGCGAGGGACGGCCTCACTAGATTTGGCGAGGGGAGCCCTCACCGAGGCTCACGGTCACACCCCGATCCTCAAGTAATTTGTGATGTCCCAGGGCATGTCGCCGACCTATTCATTTTAATGCACATGCGGAAGCGAATTACTAATCCCCTAACCACAACAAACATGGGATAAAAAAGTAAGACAACAAAATTCAAATCGATCAACATTGCTTTTACAAACAATCTGGTTTACAAATAGAGGCAAACTTTAGGGTTTAAATAAAGGAGGTCTATCTCCAAAAGAACTTCTGAGTCACGCTTGCTCCTGACCTTTCCACCTCAAGCTCCAGTTCTTCATACTATGGACCTGAAAAGTTAAGCCTACAACGAGGTGAGACAATATCTCAACAAGTTCACCCTCTAAACTCCGATTAGAAAGGAAATATGCCTAAAGGCAGTCTATGCACCCACAAGACAGATGACTTACCTTGCCTCAGTCGCTTCCTGCATATTAGTATAATTCATATACTCAACCATTCAATTCAATTCAATTCAAATCATCAATCAGCTTAGTTAATCAGCTCAATTCAATTCAACCATCGATCAATCGATCCACTCTAATCAATACAGTCAATACTATCTATCAATTCGATATGACCACTACTCACACATGCTGAAATAAATGGTCTTTGCTCTCGCAAGTTGCAATATATGGTCATAACTCCCACAAGCTGATAAAATGATCACAGCTCACATAAGCTGATAAGGTATATTGCTTTCACAAACTGACATATCAAGCTCATAGGCTGATATAGTATACTGCTTTCACAAGCTAACGTGCAAATGGGCTCTCATAAGCTAATGATAAACATGCTCTCACAAGCTGACAAATCACTGTGTTAAAAATACTCAATAAAAAAAATATTAATCATGTGTGAGTACACAGTCGGCCTGAGCCAAAAATGCAATATATTTCCTTTCTAAAATCTCACTATTTATAATAGTCCATAAGCAAATTTTTGCGTTATAAACTCGACATCCGGTTTTTTCTAATTAAAATACCAAAATCACACAATTTGGGATAAATACCCAAAATTATAAATTCTACTCAATTTACACAATCTAGCATTCAATTAAATAAATCAAGCATACCATTGCAATCAAAATCAATACGAAATTCCAATCACTGGCTATCCTGATATAATTTCCGAAAAATAATAAATAATTAAATAAATACCAAAAATTATTAAATAAATGCAATTAAATGCTATAAATAGAAACTTAGGCCAGAAAAGCCTAATTAAATACCGAAATTGTGAGAAACCTTAAGGAAGTGTGATAGAACATCGACACTGTGGAATCAAGGAAGAACTGTGATGTAATATCTCTTTTGTTTATAGTGGAATCCAGCCGATAGGCTGTCAGTGCGGAAGAGTGGACGTAGGCTTGGGATAAGCCGAACCACTATAAACCTTGTGTTTAATCTTCTCTTCCCTACTCTTTACTTTACTTTGATCGTAATTCATTTTGGTTAAGCAAAATAGTATTTCCTTTCTATCGTCTACTTAGTATTGCTGTGGTATCTCGAGAAATTGTTTTTACACCTATTCACCCCCCTCTAGGTGCTTATACTAGCTACATCAAAGTCGACGTTCCTAAAATAAATCGTGACATGATAGAACTTTCAATTTCTAAAATCAAGTTTAATTTCGTGGTTAATTTCAATCTGACGCGATTTTAGCATAATCTAACCTACCAGGTAGCTTTTAAGAATATTTAGTGTAATTGACCCGTGGTCGATTATTTTTTAGCCACATTGTATATCTTCGACACATTAGTGACTATTGGTTGTCGTGAAAATCCCGAGATTTCAAATACGGGCACAAGGTACCCAAAATAACAAAAAAATTGGTTTAGTGTCGATTGACTAGAATTTTGCAATCAGGTGGAATCACTCACACTTTGATCATATATCTCAGTCGAATCGATCCATCTTTAATCTCTGATCGATTCTGACAGTGTCGTAATGACCCTTGCAGATTAGCACGATTGAGCAATCAATTTTTAGTTGAATTCTCAAGTCAGTCACATTTAGACTCCTTAATGGCTTCACCTGATAAGCTAGTTATCTCGTGAGTGGCCAACTCAGAGAAAAGAACTATAGATGCGTCGATAAATAGTCCAAATTATTCAATCGAAAATAGAGCTTGAAAATCAGGATGTCACACTTACCCGTTGGCCTCACCCAGACTAGATCTGGTGAGGCCGGCCCTCGCCCCTGGTCGGCCAATGCCTGGCAAGGCCGCCCTGGCCTGGGCGAGGGTCGGCCTTGCCAAATTTGGTCTGGGCAAGGGTGAGCCCTAGCGAGGGCTTCCATTCTAACGAGGCTAGTCCTCGCCCAGGCCAAGGTGGCCTCGCAAGGCGTCGATCGGCCAGGGGCAAGGGCCAACCGTGCTCGGCGTTGCCATCCCTTGGCTGACACTTGGCAAGGCCACCCTTGTGACATCCAGAATTTTCGGTATTAATTTCAATTGAATTAATCAGGTCATTTTTATGCAATTGGAGCCGGGGATTAAAATGGAATACAAAATTGAGATGCGAGATGAGCTATTGGATGAGGAGAATATTTAATGGAAGCATTGAGGCCAATTGAGATGGATTTAAAGTAAATCAAGTGATTAATGGAAGACAATTGTTTCAAAATTCGTATGCCCATGGACCTAACATTTTAAATTACTTTAAAGCTTCTAGAAGGGGCAAATTTGTCAAGAAATGGTGAGTGGAAAGTGACATCACATGATGTCATGGTGGGCCAATTTGTTAGATTAAAGAAAGGCAAAAAGAAAAGAAAAAGACCCCCTTCTTCTCTCTCCTCCCTCTCTTCTTCCTCTCTCTCTTCCGTGCGACTCCTCCATCTTCTTTGTGCGAAGGACCAGAAAAATTTGCAGAGAAGAAGAAGGAGCAGCCATGGCCGGCCACCCGCTCGCACGCCGTCGTCGCCGCCGCCGTCGTGCGTCCGTCCCGCCCCGCCTACGCGCGCTCGCCGGCCCGCCGTCGCACCGTCTCCGCCTCCCACTCGCCCGCCCTTGCGTTGTAGCTGCTGTATCAACCCATGCCGGAGCCATTCGGCCACCTCCGGCCACCGTTCGGGTCCCGCCTTGGTCCGGTTTGACCCCTCAACCGTCCCCGATCCTTCCCCATCTCATCCAAGCTCCGGATCTACCCTTTCTCGGCCTCAAACCACAGCGGACAGCAGCTGGAAAAATGGGTATGACAGCCCATGTTTAGCCCATTTTTGTTGTCTTCCCGGCCCCGGAAGCTAGGCCCGCCTTTGGAAAAGTCGATCCCGGCGTCGCCCTCGTCGTTTTTGTCCGCTTGGCTCGCTAATCGGGTGAGTTTAACTCACTAATCTTTGATTAGACGGTTAATGACGCCCTAAGTGTGCTTAGTCTAAGTTAAGTAAGTTTAGGTGGTTAGATTAGTTTATTTGGTTGATGATTAGATTAAGGTGTTTAATTAAGTTAAAGTGTGGTTAATTTAAAGTTAAGTATGTTTATTTTTAATATAAAGCCTTGATGTGACATAATGGGGTTTTATTTTTGAATTATTTAATGATTTCGAAATTCTGGAATTTATAATATTATATTATATTTCGAAATTATTAAAATATTATTATTAAAAAAACGGAAAATTTATCTTTGACCCGTTTGCTCGAAATTTCGTGTCTGATCGATCAGCTTTGTGTGTTCGGATTTTGAAATTGATGGTTGGATATTATAAATTGAGCGTGGATGATGAAAAATATGAATACTATTATTTAATTAATTTTCGGAATAAATTTAATTATTTATTAAAATTCAAAAATTTTCGCGGACCCTAAACTCTCAGAATTTCGTGCAAATCGCTTCTTTGTGTATTTAGAATTTGAATTTGATGATTGATTGTGGTAAATTGAGTGTTGATTGTGATAAATATGGATTTTATTCATAAAATCCCAAGTGTCAAGTTCGGCATTGAAATTGGATTGTTAATGGCTAATATCGTAATTGGATTATGTGAGTGAAATGTAAAGTATCTAATGATCGATATCGAATTGTCGTGTGCTAGTTGAAAGGCTCGGGTCGCAGTAGTGGCTAGGCCGACTGGATCCTTATTCTTTTAGAATGCCGTCATGAGAATGATGTGGCTTGGTCGCAGTAGTGGCGAGACCGACTAGACCTTTATTCTTCTAGAAATGCCGTCGATAGAACGACGTGGCTTGGTCGCAGTGGTGGCGAGACCGACTGGACCTTTATTCTTCTAGAAATGCCGTCGATAGAACGACGTGGCTTGGTCGCAGTAGTGGCGAGACCGACTGGACCTTTATTCTTCTAGAAATGCCGTCGATAGAACGACGTGGCTTGGTCGCAGTAGTGGCGAGACCGACTGGACCTTTATTCTTCTAGAAATGCTGTCGATAGAACGACGTGGCTTGGTCGCAGTAGTGGCGAGACCGACTGGACCTCTATTCTTCTAGAAATGCTGTCGATAGAATGACGTGGCTTGGTCGTAGTAGTGGCGAGACCGACTGGACATTTATTCTTCTAGAAATGTCGTAATGTTAGTAGATATCTAACCTGCGAGTAGGCTATACCATTGTGTGGCAATGAATAATAATTGGGATGCGTGCTAAGTGCGATCGTGATTTATATGAAAGTGATGGCGTTCCAATTGTTTGAATTATTATTACTACCTGAGATTGTGTGATATAAATTGTGCTAACCTGCAGGAAGGAATTGAGGCGAGGTAAGTTCTCTGTACGATGTGTCTAGGCCACCCTTGGGCGTATTTTCTTTCTAATAGGGGTTTAGGGGGTTGAACTTGCTGAGACGTTGTCTCAGTGGTTATTGAATAACCATTTCAGGTCCCCGGTGGACGAAGCGGCCAGATAGCTTTGGTTGGCCTTGAGGAGTTGTAGAGGCGAAGTCATAAGGATTGGAGAGCGTGTCCGACTTGTAGGTCGTAGGACAGTTCATTTTTAAGAGTCGATCTTTTGTAGACTTTTGGCTGTAGGCCTCGTCTGTAACTTCGTTGGTTTGAGTACGTGATTGGTTGTGAAATTGTTTCCTGCTTTTCTATCCCGTATTTCATTGTCAAGGGTTTTATAATACGTTCCGCTTGCGCATTAACAAATTAATGGGGTCGGTGACACTACCTGGGAATGTCGCATTTGCATGACCATGGTGGGATGTTGGCGCGCTCGGGGTTCGGGGCGTGACAACCCTAGCCCGGGCGCAGGTCGGCCTCGTCTAGGCGACCCTTGTCGGGCCGTGCCTGGACGAGGGCTCCCCTCACCAAGGCTCCTCCTCGCCCGACCAGGCCTCGCCTGCGGCAGGCGAGGCTAGTCGGCTGGCCACTAGAAAAGGTAAAGAAAGCCAAAAAAAGAAGAAGGAAAAACAGAAAAAAAAATATTAAAATATTATTAAAATTTATCAATGTTGGTGCCGACAGTCCTATGTGGTACCGCTGGAGTCCACACCAGTATTTTCCGGCCAAAATTGGCCGGATAAATTGAATTGGTAAGAACTAAAAAGGTTTATGACTAAATTGGCAAAGTTAAAAGGTTTAAGACTGAATTGGCAAAAGTGCAATAGGTTTGTGACTTTTTGGACAATTTTCCCACACTTTGAAATAAAGTAAAAAAGTGAGCCAAAAAAGAGGTTCCGGCTTTAATATTGTAGAGAGATTTTCCTTAATTCAGGATCACTCTCACTCACTGTCTTACTTGTTCTTTAAAATGTTCGGTGCCTTCATGTTTTTGATCTTCTTTAGACAACGATTTTCTTAAAAAGTTTAGCTTCGAATTGCTTGAATTCATGTGAAAGAATGAAAACTTGAATGCTTCCAAGAAGAAAAAAGCCAAAAATCCTAACTAAGCGGAAATAAGATACGAGTCATGTGACATTATTTGGATAAACACTAACTGTACCCAAGGAATAAATTTGATTATTCACTAAAGATTTTCCATTAAACTTTATTTGCAAATACGGTGACATTGGTGTACATTATATAAATCCTAATTCCGGTATTTTATAATGATGTTCTTATTATCGAAGTGCAAATCCTCTTGGTGTCGGTTGTCAAGGTCGTAGGAGTTTTTTTTTTGGTCAAAAAGGTCGTAGGAATTTGGCAGCATTGCTTCATATCATTCCCTTTAATGATGTCATGTTCCTTGATAAAAATGTCTATCCACCAATTTGTCAATGCACTTTTTCCCTTTGATATGGTTTCTCACTCAATTTGATGGGGTGGAATTCAACTAATTGATTCATTCGTCATTGAGTAGATTGTAGTAGAGCAAATAAAGAATCGTCCAAGTTTAATTCTCCAAATTCATACAAGTGGGTATTTTCATTATCTGAACTATACCCGGTTCAAGAATCAGGCGGGCAAGCCCGGTTGTTAAACAGAAGGACCACTCCGATTCCGAAGAAAAGCAGGATGGAAGAGGGGAAAAAAAGTGAGTCTGGACTCGATAACAGCCACATTTCCAAGCTTACAACAACGAAACATGGGCAACAAGTCAATAGATGCATGTTCTGGGAAGACAACCACATCTCCGAAAATTGGAGAACACTATCAAAATAAGTATGATAGCACTAAATCAACCAGGTAATCAAATTGAAGATCGACTCTGACTGGTTTGGGAAAACTGCCACTATCTTGAGCCGTTCTAATGCTGGTAAGCTACCGAAAGCCGCTCCGACACTGATGATGGTAAAACCAATGGCTACTTCATGGAGTTAAGCGAGAAATGACCATCTAAGTTTCGATGGAATTATATATTCAATCCAAGAGAAGTAGTAAGGTTGGATGAAAACGACCAAGTCAATCTATAACTATTGAGTAGGGGTGATTATCGTTCGAGTTGGGCTGATCCAGCACTTAACCTAGGAACCAACCCATATAGTGTTAGTCCTCAATTTTTGTGATCAAGAACAGACCCTATTGAGCTCGAGATCAAGGACCGGACCAACCCTATTAGTCTAGTCCGATTCTAGGATCAACCTAGGACCAACAGATTAAACATATTATTTATTTGTTTTATGTTTATATCACTTAAATGGACAAATATATTATTTCGAATTATATATCCATCAATAATGCAATATTGAGCAATCAAATTATGAACACTAATATGTATAAAACATAAAAAAAATAAGATAATGTCACAACCAAAATTTACACTTAGTAAAAGCAATAGACCATAAAAACAAACATGCGAGGCAAGGAAAAAGAGGTGAGTAACGAGGCAAGTGAACAAAGGCAAGTGATAAGGCAACTAAGTTCAAGGCTGGCAAGCAAGGCTAAGTCAAGTGAAGAAGGTCTCTCTCCTTCTTTTTTTTCGGTCAAATTAGGACAAGGATTCTTTCTACATTTTAATTTACACAATAAACCAAACTACAAAAAGAACATAGGAGAAGGTGCTAGAATTTAGAGTAGACAAAAGCATATAATATATAATATATTCAAATATATATACATATATATATGTGTGTGTATATATATGTGTGTGTGTATATATATATATGTGTGTGTGTGTGTGTGTGTGTGTGTGTGTGTATATATATATGTGTGTGTGTGTGTGTATATATATAGTCACATATAAAATTAAGTACATGGTTAGTCCAATTCGAATCAACCATAAACTCTCAAGACTGAGAACTAACCCATGCAGGGGTCCTAAAACCAAGGACCAACCTAGTCCCCTTGGGAACTAGACTAGGACAAGTTGAGTTTTGCTGGTCCAAGGTAAGTTCAGAGTTGACCTTGAACTAATGCTCACCCCTACTTTTGAGTTTTCTTCTTTGCTTTGTTTTTATTGATAGTAGCTGTGTTGCTAATCATATTCTTATGTAGTGCTACTAAGTTGTAAAAGTAAATAGTCAAGTATACAAGTGTGAGGGGAAAATTGTCCAAAAAGTCCTAAATATATTGCACTTTTGCTAATTTAGTCTAAATGTTTTAATTTTATCAATTCAGTACTAAATCTTTTTACTTTTTGCCAATTGAGTTCATCTCATTAATTTTAGCTGGAAAATACTGACATGGACGTCGGTGATACCACGTAGGACCGATGGCACTGATGTGGATAATTTTTAATAATTTTGTAATATTTTTTTGATTTTTGATGTTTTCTTTCTTTCTTTTCTTTTTGGCTTAGTTCTTTTCCTTTTCCAGTGGCTGGCCATCGGCCCTAAGCGATGGTCGGTCGGTTGGCCTCGACTACTACAAACGAGGCTTGATTGGGCAAGGGCGAGCCCAGGCGAGGGTTGGCCTCGCCTAGACCAAATCTAGCGAGGTCAATGCTCACCCAGGCCCGGCGGCTCTTGCCAGATATGGGGAGGGGAGCCCTTGCTAAGACTCAGCAAACCGATTCATTACACCTTGCAACATATGATATGACAAGGATTTTGATTGCAAATTCCAATTCTTTCTTGTTAACGAACCCTCCATTCAGTTTCTTGAGATCTCCCCACAGCATAAGGTTTGGGCGACAGCAGTTGTAACTTTTGGTAGAGAGCCAACCACTAACTGCAATGTCCAAAAAAAAAAAAAACTTATTAGTTCCTTTTTAAAGAAAATTTACATCATAAAAAATTTCAAACTAGTACACAAGTGAAAAAGTTAACCCAAAATAATTTTTGGATTACTAAAATTCCCAAATTATATATATGACAAATTTACCTCAATTTTATATGAATTTTTGTGTAAACTTGACATGTATCATCTAACTCAATAATTTCATAGTAAAATTTAACAGAGGCTAACAAGTGACCAGTTTAGAGTTTTTTCGATAAATTTATTGTAAGTGTACTAGTTTAGAGGTTTTGGTATTAAAAAAAGTAATTTGAAGGAAATTTATGTCAGGCCCGATGGCTCCACCGAGCGTGGCGAGTCAAGGCGGAGTCCTTGGTTACCAAAAAGAAAAAAAATTCCTCTTTCCAAGGGTAAAGGCATCGGAATACTGAGGGTCCTTGCTCGATGTGGAGAGCTATCAGATCTTGCAAGTGGTTTTGTTGTGAGGCGGGTCTTTGACGATGGTGAGAATCTCCTTTTTCCTCTCACTTTTGCTGACCAAAACCTCAGGCCCAAATTTGCAATAATCGCCCTTGCGGAATCCATATTCAGGATTGTTGAAACTTCCCAAGGAAAGGAACTTAGAAAGCCACCATTGGGTCTTTGCTTTAGTGAATGCCCTCGGTTCCTTCCCTTTCTCTGCACTCGCAACTCCTCAAGTTGATATAAACTTGGTTGTCAACTCTAAACTATGATGACGTTACCGGGAGTGAGATTTCATTGACATTGATTATGAAGTACGTGATGATCAACCTTTGAAGGTGACGTACATCTCGCGAATGTTGTCGAATAATGTTGAGAAAACTCTTACCAAGTTTTGAAGTTGACGAAACTTTCTAATTCTTATTCTCATTTTAAAGAACAAAATACTTATGAAGTTATATCACAAACTTTTGCTAAAGCCTATCCATTTCAAAAATCTTTCCCACTCTAACGCAATCCAAACTGAAATTGTGTCCAGAATGAGGATAAAATTAGACTCAGAATTATTGATCTTATGACAACGATTCAGAATGAACGCATTAGAAATCTATTCTTCAATATCTGGTTCTCTAGTGAAGAATCTCACTTTCCTTCTATAAATACATTGATGGAATCAATCACAAATTGATTAAATCAATCTTGAAGACAAGTTTCTTTTTAGGAAGCATCTACTTATAGAAACCTAGATTCTGATTGTGTGGGCGACAAGAATCAACGAAATTCTATCTCAATCTTCAAATGGTTATAAGATTTCTTTAGTCGATTCTATCTAATGGATTGATTAGAAGAAATTCCTTTGAAAAGTGCCAATGGCTAATGAGGCGTGGAGGAATATTTAAGGAGGTCATTCAATTTATTTGAGGTAGAGATGTGAAAGTTGAAATTCCAAAGTTTAAAGTCTTTCCAACTACTTGTTCTTCATCGGTGGTCTTTACAAATTGTATTCAAGAGAGAAAATCACCAAAAGAGTGATTTAGTGAAAGAAAATGGATCTTTCACTAAGGGTGCGTTTGGTAATGATTCTATTCCGAGGAATAATTTTTGAAGAGAAATAATTTTTTCTGTTTCTGTTCTCGGGAATAATTTCTGAGTAACAGAATGCGTTTTGTAACTTCCCAAAATTTTTATTCTCGAGATAGAAATACATTTGGTAATATTCTTAGATTTTTTATTTCTTTTATTTTTTAAATTATTTTATTATTTTTCCTTTTTTTCTTTTTCCTTTTCCTTTTTCTCTTTGGTAGGTTACCGGCCACTGTCATGGCGGGCTTGGTGAGCTCGTTAGAGGCCAACCTAGCCACAACGAGCCTCGCCTCGCCCGGGCGGCACAAAGTCAGCCTCGCCTTGGCACGGGAGGCCCAACCTCGCGTCGAGTGGAGAGGTCGACGACCGGCCAAAAAGGAAGAAAAAGAAAAGAGAAGAAAAAAAAATAAGAGAGAGAAAAATTGATTCTAGAAATTGTTCCCGAGAACAAGAAGCTATTTTTTTATATATTTCTTGTTTATGTTCCAAATCTATTCTTGGAAACAAAATTTTTACTCAAACGCGATTCTATTCTTTTTTCGGTCTTTAGAACAAAAGAACAGAAATTTTTGTTCCAAGGAACATAACTTTTTTTTTTTACTGTTTTATTTTTGGAGAATAAATGATTTGGATAATATCTTCCTAAAAATAATCACTTGTATTGCTCACAAAAGTGAATCTTCAACGAAAAAATATATAAATTAATAATAATAATAATAATAATAATAATAATAATAATAATAATAATAATAATAATAATAATAATAATAATAATAATATTTTTCATATGCTAATTATTTTAAGTGACATAAACGATTATTTAAAAAAATCGAATCATTTATATTCCACGAAACAAATAATCTTATGTTGGATTTAGACTCTTGGAGAAATAAACATTATGTTATTTCTAGAGAAGATATTCACATGCACATTCGAATTGCTGGTATGGTCCTCAAAAGTCGAGAAGTCACGTGGATGGACTTTGAGCCCCTCCAAAAAGCCACTTGGCATTTGCTCATAGAATAAAAGTGATATTTATTTAACTTGAAAAAGTTGGCGTGATTTTAAATAGCAAAACTTATATAGATTCGCATTAGCCCGTTTGATTTGGATTAAGCAAAAATGAAAAAAAAAATACTTCCTTATATGTTGCCAAAATTATATTATTCAAATTTCAAAAAGTTATTGAAATATATGCGAATTTATTTGCCAACATATTCATGTTATAAAAGTTTGGGGTGGGTTGTATGACTAAAAAGTCAGAAGTATGTGTCTACTAAGATTTAGATTAAGTAAATATCAATGAAGTAAAAGTTATTCCACACATGCTTGTTACGATGATAAAAAGAAGAAGAAAAACATACCTTCTCTCCTTCTTGTTAAAATTTTGTTGATCCCACGCGCAATTGGAATCGTGCCTACGTTTTCTCCTTCGGAGGATGGTCTTGCACTTGTGAATAAACGGACAGCGACTTTCCCTTCACGTCCTCATCTTGGTTCTCATGAAAACAGTGCATGATGTACGCACTTAGAGCGCGCATGACAACGCTTCTTGATTGGGGAAGATTTTTTTTTCAGGGATAGTTATTTTCTATTCCTATTACGGGAAACAATTTCTTAGTAAAAGAACCCATTTGGTAACTACACAAAATTTCTACTCTTGGAATAGAAAAAGAATAGAAATGCGTTTGGTAAAGCAACGGTTTCTTTTTTGTATTTATTATTTTTTTATTCTTGTTCATGGATCGCCACCCACCAATTGCCGCCCGCTACCGCCGCCCGCGGTAGCAGTGGCGGTGGCGGGCGATCTGCGGTGGCATGTGACGACCGGCGACCGACGGGGGTGGCAACTGATGACCAACTGCGAGCAATCGGCAGCAAGCAGCGGAGGCGGTGTCTCCAAGCGGTTGAAGGTGGCCGCGGCAAAAGAGAAGAATAAAAGAGAAAAAAAATTGTTCTTAGGAACAAAAGTAATTTTTTTTTTGTTTCTCGTTTCTGTTCCAAATCTATTCTTAGGTTAACTTTCTATTCCCCGGAATAGAAAAACAACTTGGCGTTATCAAACAGGTTTCTGTTCTTTTTTTTGTTTCAGAAAACAAAAGAACGAGAAATAGAAACGTTACCATACGTAGCCTTATTTACCCAATTACTTACATGAACACAGATTAGAGACAAAAAGCATACGAAAACAGTGCACGATGTACGCAATTACTTACACAAACTTGAATGGAGCAGATTTTATACTAACCTAAAACATGACATCTCGGTTCTTATTCTCATCAAAACAGGGCATAAAAAGAGCAGGAAGATTACCTGGTTCAGCAGCGGTGCTAAAGCTGTAACGAACACTTGAGAGTAAACAATTGAAGCTCTTGCAAACATAGACGAAAGAAGTCAAGGCCAGCGAAGCATTCTTGAGCGAGGTTTAATCACTTCAAGATCCTCCGCCGTGAAGAAGGGAAGAGAACAGAGCACCTTCAGTGCTCTTTCATATCTGAGGCTGGTGGCGACAATGGGGCTACCGGAAAAAGCTGCGGCTCTTTTTTTGTGGGTGTCTCTCTACTTTCGAATGTTCTCAGTATGCTCTCCGTATCGTGTTTGCGGTAATGGTTCTCTGTGATGTGTTCAATGTCCTCCCCCTTGGTGCAGAGTGAAAATGTGCTTTTATATGAGAATCTGAGGTCGGTGTAGATAGAGAGACTAGAGAGAGCCCAGACACCGCCAACCGCCTGCACTGATTTCGTTTTACTCATCCTTCCCCAGCCCATCAATCATTTTGGTTTAAATAGAGTTAATTCAACCATTGGAAATTTCAAAATTTTGGAAGAAGTTTACGTGATGTTGTTGTGGACATGTTCTGTTAAAGTGTTCATACAGATTGCAATTTAACATAGAGAAATAACCTCCCAAAGAGAGAGCTTTTGAACACCAAGTAGTCGGACAGATCCTTACAAAAGATATAGCTGAAGAAGTAAAACATCGAACGGGCAGGAGAGATAGATAAAAAGTATCAATCACACTCAATGAAACTTGTGTAGCGACCCATCTAATCTCAATTACATAAAGCATGGACCCTCTTATTTATAGACTTGTACACGCTGAAATACAAAACAGAGTATCCGAATTGTCTTGACTAATCCCAAAGGAGACACTACAGGTCACGTAATCATGCAATATCGCAATCAACTGGGCCAGCTTCATCTTCTGTTGAAAGTAGGTCACTCAACAGGAGGTTCTCGCTTGATGTCGGCATGAGAGACCAAAGCCCACAAGTGAGTCACGAACTCCCCACCCATCGCCAAGTGTTCCGCGTGTGCAATTGCATTGTCCAATGGAGCCACATACACCATCAGTTCCGCCCAAATCTCGGCCAATACCTTCCAATAAAGCTCCTATTTCCAACATAGGAAGAAAATCTGCAGATACAAACCAGAAAGTAGAAGGAAAAAAGGGTTAAAGTAAGTGCTAAAAAGCAAAAAAGATTTGACCCTTATGCTTCAGAAAAGGATATGCAGTTATTAATTGATAAAACTCAGTTGTTAGAAACCCCTGTTCAAGTGGTGAAAGGAGAGGGTCAATGAGCTTTGGTGGCTAGCCCTAATAAGCCACCAGGGCATCAATGAAAATCTTAAGTTGGAATTATCAGGGGTTGGGCAATCCCCTGATAATTCAAGAACTTAGAGCCCTAGTGGCTCGAGAAAGGCCCAATGTAGTCTTCTTAATGGAGACAAAAAACAGGGAACCAATGATGCAAAGGATAAAGAAAAAGGTTAAATTACCAATTTCTTTTTGTTGTGAATCCATAAGGTATTGCTGGGGGGCTTGCGCTAATGTGGAATGAAGACATAACCTTATCAATCGATTCTTTTGTTGCCAATTTTATTAATGCTACCTACAGATGGGAGGCAAACAAAACAATTATGAGACTTACATTAATCCATGCCCCATATACTTTTCAAATGAGAATGAGGTTATGAGATGAATTAAGACATATCAGGTCTTGCAACTCTCTTCCTTAGGTGTGTGTAGGTGATTTTAATGAAGTACTCTATCACTAGGAGAAAGTTGGAAAAAGAATGCGAAACATTTCCAGATGTTGACCATCGGCCTTGGTGGCTCTGCTGGATAAGAACCCCTTGCCTTGGGGGAAAGGTGAGGGGATCAAACCCCAGGGGAAGCATCGGCGATTTAAGCGTGACGTCGGGGTGGTGGGTCCTCCGCTATCGTCACTCCAGGGTTTACTTGGCGGCTATGTACCACCGTAAGGCAACGAACGGCTGACGGGGTTCCCTGGGTATCAAAAAAAAAAAAAAACATTTCCAGATGTTGGCATTCTGAGAAGTTCTAAATGATTGTTCATTGATGGATTTGGAGGGAAAATGTTGTGCATTTACATGATCAAACAATCGAGAAGGAGATGATTACATCAAAGAACGACTAGACCAGGCTTTATGCAACATGGAATGGAGGGTTTCTTACCCTAAGGCTGATGCTTTCGCTTTTCTTGTAGTAGGATCTGATCATAGTCCCCCATTGGTGTCATTATCAGTTGAAAAGGTGAGATGAAGAAAGGAATTCAAATACGAAGCTTTCTAGGTAGAAGACATAGAATATGAAGACACCATTAAATCAGCTTTGGCAGCATCCAGTGCAGAAAACCTAAGTTGGGAACATAAGCAACAAAAGGTTAAAAGAACCCTTTTGGAATGGAGTAAAAAATTCTCAAATGCCCACAGATAGATCAAAATTCTCAAAGCTGAGTTAGTTTCCATCACAAATAATCAAAAGGCTAATCATGAAAGGGGAAGAGCCCAAAGCATCAAACAAGAAATTGAACAACTGTGGAAACGAGAAGAGATGTATTGGGGAATGCGTTCGAGGATCATGTGGTTGAAGTGGGGCGATAGAAACACAAAATACTTTCATGCCACAACAATACAACGAGGACAAAGAAATAAAATCTCCATGCTCTGGCTGCCAAGTGGTGAGTAGTGTAGAGACACCAGGAAATTAAAAGATGTGACAATTCAATTTTTCTCTAATTTATATAGCACAGTTGGTCCTCGTAATTTCTACCCAGTGATAAACCAATGCCCAACACTAGTCCAGGAGGAGATGAATGAAGCATTGATAGAAAAAGTTACACTACAAGAGGTAAAGGATGATGTCTTTCAATTAGGAACTATCAAGGCTCCAGGGTCGGATGGTTTAAGTGGTTAGTTTTTCCACCATCATTGGATAGACATCCAGAAGGATCTATTGAGGTTAGTAGGGGGTTTTATGGAGACAAATAAATTTAACCCAGACTTTAATAGAACCCAAATTGTCCTCATTCCAAAGGTCCCAAACCCAGAAATGCTTTATCAGTATAGACCAATTAGCCTATGCAATTTTACTTATAAAATCATCTCTAAGGTTTTGGCAAATCGCTTAAAGCTCCTTCTTCCAAAATTGATCGAAATAGAACATAGTGTGTTTGTTAAAGGGCGATAAATCCAGTACAACATTCTTATTGTTCAATAGGTGCTTCACTAGCTTAGAATAAGGAAAAGAAAGAAGAAATTTCAAGCTGTGTTGAAGCTTGATATGAAGAAGGCATATGACAAAATTGAATGGGACTTTTTAAAAGCTTGTATGTTGAAGATGGGGTTTTGTCAGAAGTGGGTCTCATGGATCATGCATTGTGTGAATTTAGTCTCTTTTAGTGTCAAGTTTAACGGAGAATCATTACCTTATTTTCAGCCATCAAGGGGACTTCATCAGGGTGATTCTCTCCCCCTCATCTCTTCATACTAGTAGCAAATGTCTTATCCCTTCTTATGAAAAAAATAGTTGGGAAAGGGAGAGTGAAAGGCATAAAACTAAATAGCAATTGCCCAACACTATCTCATCTCTTATTTGCAGATGACTCGATATTCTTTTTGGATGGAAAGGTGAAGGAATGCCAAATTTTGGCTGATGTTCTTAACCAATACTGCATGGCTACTGGTCAAGCAATCAATTTGAACAAGTCTGGAATATTTTTTAGTTTGGGTTGTCCTCAAACTTTAAGGAGAAACATGACATGGGAATCGAGAGTACCAGAAATTGATAAAATGGGGAAATATCTAGGCATTCCATCGGATTGGGGAACATCTAAAAAACAAATGTTTGCTTGGATATTGGCTAAAGCGAATATGAAGCTAGAAGGATGGAAGGAAAAGTTGATGTCCAAGGCTGGGAAAGAAATTCTATTAAAAGCAATTATTCAAGCATTACCTCAATACACAATGTCCATCTTCAAGATCCCAGTCTCCATCTGTAAAGCTATAGAGAAAAAAATTGCTTCCTTTTGGTGGAATAACATTGAATCAAAGATTAAAGATAAAAAAGACCACGAAGTACTGTACATCTCTTTTCTCTCTAGCTGGTTCGCGTGCTACTGTTCACCGGAAGTGGCTGTTGTTGGCTCTGGCCAGCTCAGCCATCCATCAATGCTCGTTTTTGGAGACGAACCCCGCCCAGACCCGATCTACAACTCCACCAAAGGATTTCACCTAGTATGGCCTCCTCTTTCAGATTTCATGGGATATGTGATTGGGTTTTCGGGTTCTGGATTGCACCTGCTGTAATGGCGTCGTCCTCCTCGATCCCAGATGGAATCCTGGGTAAGCCTCTTCCTGAGGCTTTGCAGGAAGCCTCCGCCCCTCCCCCTTCTTCTCGCATCCCTCATGGCCATCATTTTTCTGCATTGAGGGATGCCCGTGGCCAGAAAGGCCGATCGCGAAGCAGAGGTCGAAGCAGAGCAAGGAAAGCTTGATTTCAGCTTGGTGGGCTTCCTTTCTCTCAACCTAGTGGTGCGAGCCCCTCCACCTCCATGGCTCAAAATAGAAAGATTAAAGGTACAGCCACCAGTGGTACTCTTGTGCCTTCCTATTGTCATCCTCAAGCTCAGCGCCCTGTTGTTCACCAAGGTTCGACTTCTACTTCTGGTAAGGCTTTTGTCACTCAACAGGGCCCTTCTACAGAAGCTCCTCAGCCACCCCCCACCCGTTCTTGGGTGGCGGTTACCCGGTCGAATACTAAAGGATATAGCTTATCCTATTTTCCACCTGCCGTTATTGATAATAAAATTATTGTGCAAATCTCTGAGGAGATTGTGCAAGCTGCTCACCCAAAATGGGAGGAATGCCTTGTTGGCCATTATATTGGGAAGAGACTCCCCCTTGATATGACAAAGGCTGCTCTCAGCTTTGCTTGGGGTCACCATCTAGTTGAAGTAATACTTGCTGATCTTGGTTATTACTTCTGCCATATACCGGATCGTGCTTTTAGGCGGAAGGTTCTTGAAGGAGGACCGATTATGGTTTCCAAGATTCCCTTGGTCTTCCAGTAATGGTATCCAACGATGGAACTCAAGAAGGCCAGCCACAGTTCAGTCCCTATTTGGATTTGACTTAGGAATGTTCCGGTCTCTCTTTGGTCAGCCTCAAGTATTAGTGCTCTTACTAGTGCTCTAGGTAAGCCTCTCTATGTGGATAGTTGAACTAAAGAAATGACTGTTGTGGCTTTTGCGCGTATATGTGTGGAGATTGATGCTTCGAGCACTCTCCCTAAAGTGATTAAATTCACTTTAAATGATGAGCCCCGCTCTGTGGCTGTTTATTACGAATGGGTTCCTTCCCTTTACCGATCCTGTGTTTGTTTTGGCCATCGATGTGCTGATCCTGCTGTGCCGATCTCTCCTAAAGCTGGCAATACACCTGCTAGAAGGCCTTCCTTTGCTTGCTAATGAATGGCGTGAAGTTCGGGGTAAAATAAGCTTTCAAAATCATGCCATTCATCAAGACTCGTTGGTTTGTAATATTATCCCTCCCTCTCGTGGCAGGCAACCTCAAGATACGGTTTTGGTCGAGCCTGTTCCTAAGGTAATTGCTCCTCTAAAGATAAGGAATGATGATAACCCCCAAACCGAGATTATTGGAGCACCAGGCGATGCTGTGGTGGATCCTGCCTCCCCCTCGAATGTTAAAGTCCCAGATGAGATCGGTTCTAGTGGAAGTGAATCGGATTCTCCCGATGTAGTTGCTTCATCCATTCGTGCAGACCCTGACCCTCCCCATCTTCCCCCTGAACCGACCCTTGCAGCCCTTGTTAGGCAGAAAGGAAATCTTCGACCTGCGTCGGCTGAAGCGCGTTTCCCTTTGAATCCTAAACCGATGCCACCCTCGGCGAAAAAGCGAGGTGGCAAGAAAAGGTAATTTACTCTCCTTTTTGGGTCCCATGTTTTTTGGTGTTTGGAATATTAGGGGTCTCAGCACCCCCCTTAAACAGGCCGAAATTAGGAATTTTGTGAGAACCAATAACATTTGTTGTATTGGTATCTTGGAGACAAAGATCTCGCCTAATGTTTTCCATGTTGTCTCTGGTGCTTTGCTTGCTGGTTGGAATTGGTGCTTCAATTATGTGCATTCGGCAAGAGGTAGAGTTAGGGTGGGTTGGAACCCTGCTTATGCCTTTTTTGTTATGTCCGACTACTCCTCTCAGGCCATTCATGGCCGCTTGACATCTATCACTAATGGCACTTCCTTCTACTTATCGGTGGTTTATGCTGAGTACTCCTTTGTTTTGAGAAGACTGTTGTGGGCTGAGTTGAATCACTACAGCCTTTTGTACCCGAATGAGCCTTCGATCATTGCAGGAGACTTCAATGCTATCAAGTATGCCTCTGATAGGGTGGATAGATCAAACTACTGGATTCCAGCCTTTGAAGATTTTGGCAATTGTCTCATTCAAGCTGGCTTGGATGATCTTAGGTTTGTTGGTAATCGCTTTACTTGGGCAACCTCCTCTAGACCTAATCGCAAACAAAGGAAGATTAACAGGGTTGTAAATTTGGCTTGGAACTTCACATTCTCTTATTCCGAGGCCTCCTCCTTGGCGCCGGGTGTGTCGGACCATTCCCCGATGGTTGTTAGGATCCTCCCTACTCCAAACAAATTTAAGCCTTTTAAGTTTTTCAACTTTTGGATGGCCCATCCGACCTTCTTTCAGCTGGTAGCACAAGTATGGGATTCTTCCTTCATTGGCTCACCCATGTATACGCTTTGTTACAAATTGTGTGCTCTAAAGTACAGACTTAAAGACCTAAACAGGACAGCCTACTCGGATATCTCAACTCGTACGGAGGAAGCTAGAAGTCTGCTATTGATTGCCCAAAATGCAATTCAATTAGACCCGCTCAACCAGTCTTTAGCTAATACAAAGAAGGAATGCCTTCAAGCTTTCTCGGATCTTCGCATCCAAGAAGAGTCTTTCTTCAGACAAAAGTCTAGAGTGCGCTAGCTTAAAGAAGGCGAACGAAACACGAAGTATTTCCATCACTCAGTTAAGCGGAGCCACCTCCGGAATAGAATATTATCAATTATTGATGGAGATCTCCAGATTACTGACCCCTCCGAAGTTCAGCAGCTCTTTATCTCCCATTTTTGTAACCTTCCGGCGGCTTCCCCCTACTATATAAAGCTTTCGTCTGATGATATTCGTGCTCATTTGAATCATACTATCAGCGATGCTCATTTTCTTAGCCTCTCTCGGCCTGTTACGGATGAGGAGATTCGGGAAACCATTTTCTCCCTTGCAAATGGTAAAGCCCCTGGCCCAGATGGATTCAACGTAGATTTCTTTAAGTGGTCGTGGGACATAGTTGGTCCTTCGGTGATTTTGGCAGTTTGGGATTTCTTCAACTCGGGCCACCTCCTTCGACAGATTAATGCCACTATCATCACCTTGGTTCCTAAAATCCCGAATGCCTCGACAGTCAATGACTTTCACCCCATAGCCTGTTGCAACACTAAATATAAATGCATCACCAAGATTCTTGCTAACAGGTTAGCTTTAGTTCTTCCTTCCATCATCAGCCCTCCCCAAAACGCTTTTGTTAAAGGCAGAAGGATTAGCGATAATATCCTGCTAGCTCAGGAATTATTCTGTGAATTCCATCATGAACCGTACCGGCCTAAATGCATCGTTATGGTTGATTTTTCAAAAGCTTTTGACTAGGTGGATTGGAATTTCATCGAACTAACCCTTAAAGCTTTCGGCGTCACTGGTGTGTTTATCGAGCGCATCATGGCTTGTATCCGGTCACCTATGTTCTCCATCTCCCTAAATGGTGAGCTTCATGGTTTTTTTCTTAAGCGGAAGGGGAATTTGTCAGGGTGACCCGATGTCTCCTTACATCTTCACTCTCGTTATGGAAGTATTCACTGGTATCCTTAACCGTCAATCCAACAAGCCAAGCTTCGATTACTTTTGGAGATGCAAAGCCACTAAACTCTCCCATCTCTTCTTTGCGATGATGTCCTATTATTCTCAAAGGTCAACTTGACCTCGGTGCGACTCTTAATGGATGGGATCCATCTCTTTGCCGACTAGTCAGGCCTTTTACCCAATCTTCGCAAGAGTGATATATTTATCTCGGGATGGCCTACTTCTCTTACGGATGCCCTAGTAAGTGCCTTAGGCTTCCAATTATGATCTCTTCCTTTTAAGTACCTTGGTGTGCCTATTATTTCTACTAGACTTAGGAAAGTAGATTGTGCTGCGTTGGTGAACGCTATCACCTCGAGAATCCAATCTTGGACCAACCGATTCTTGCCCTTGGCAGGCAGGTTGCAATTGATAAAATCAGTCCTCCACTCTATCCAGGTGTATTGGTCGAGTGTCTTTATATTGCATTCTTTGGTTATTAAGCGAATTAAACAAATCTTTCGTCAATTCCTTTGGAAAGGACCTACCTTGAGTTCGGGTGGGGCTAAGGTGGCTTGGGATGATGTTTTCCTACCTAAGGAGGAAGGTGGGTTGGGGATTTGATCCATTCAAGTAAGTAACTTGGCGGCCATGATCAAGCACTTATGGATCCTTTTTACTGATAAAGAGTCCCTATAGTGTAAATGGATCCACTCAAACTTCTTAAAGCGTAATAATTTTTAGATTGTGCCTAAGCCAACGTCCTATTCGTGGCTTGGAAGAAATTACTTGGTCTTCGTGACTTGATCCAGCTTCAGTTCAGGTGGAATGTTGGTGATGGCTCTTCAGCCTCCTTCTGGTTCGATTATTGGCATCCATGTGGCCCTCTCTATAAGATCTTCTCTAACCATGATATCTATTGCTCTGGTATTTCACGTCTTGCAACAATCAGAACTGGCTTGGCAACCCTATCCACCCCATCCCCATTTGCGGGTGTTATTGCGACTTGGAAAGAGCCCCTTCCGAACCTTAATGGGGAAAATGACCAACTGGTTTGGCTAGGCCACCCGTCTAGTACCTACTCTTCAGCTTCTGTTTGGAATCTCCTGAGGACGAGGAAGCCATTAAGTCACTGGTACAGGTTTATTTGGAGCCCCTCTCTCCCTCCTCGATATCAAACTCACCCGTGGCTGATTACTCGCAATCATTTACCAACTCAGGTGAGGTTACTCTCCCATGGAAGAATCCTGGATGTGTCTTGTGCATTTTGTTCAATTAAACCGGATTCAATTGATCACCTTTTCTTTGGCTGCTCCATTACTCGCGGCCTTGCAGCCTTTTGGGCAACGAAGTTTAATCTTCCTTGGATAAACCAAACCTAGAAAGTGAACCTTTTGTGGGCTATTAATCACTTATCTGATCCAGGATTCCACCAATCAATGGCTAGGTTTGCCTTTGGTGCCTTATGTTATTTTGTCTGGAAGGAAAGAAACAATATCATCTTCCACAACCAACAACTCTCCCTCCCAGCCATGAAAGCCCATCTAATCAAAGCTGTTAAAGACAAGGCCCCTACTTTCTCCAAGGTCCCGAATATCCCCCGCAACAAACGTCTTCAACTTAGTTGGGGTATCCACCCTTCTATCTTTGAGTAAGCGTTTTGGCCTCCTACTGAAGTGATCATTTGGCTGTCCTCGTTCATGTTTTTCTTTGCATTGATGATGCTCATGGGTAGCCCCCTCTTCCCCCTTATTTGGGTGGTTCTCTATCTCATCTTTCCCTGGGTCTTTCAGTCGCTGCTATTGCTGGTTCCAGTTCACTCGGCTGTTGCTTTGGTTTGGTTGTATCCTGGTTATGTGGGGTTGTATTTCTGCCCTCCCTTTTTCATTTGCTCTTATCCTGCTTTCTGTCCTGGCTACACTGTTTGTTAGCCTTCTTTTAGCTGCCTGTTTTCCTATTTCCTGTATCTTTCTCTAGAGCTCGGGTTGCCACCCTTCCACTCGATTGGCTCTTTGACATTCTGAGTGCAAGTTTTTTGGTGCCGACTCTTCTCTGTTGCTCTTTGTATTGCCTCCTGGTTCTCTAGTCTATCTATAATACTTACCTTTTACAAAAAAAAAAAAAAAAAAAAAAAAAAAACACTGAATCCAAGATTGGAATTCATTGGAAAAGTTGGAATGTGTTGAAGATGAGGAAGGACTAGGGAGGAATGGGTTTTAGAGATCTAATCACATTTAATAAAACAATGCTAGGAAGACAGGCTTAGCGATTGATAGAAAACCCATCGTCTTTATGGAGTAAACTATTCAAGGGTCTCTATTTCCCTTCTACAGAATTCTATCATGCCAAGACAAGCCATCGATCATCATGGAGATGGAAAAGTCTACTAAGTGGTAGAGATGCTATTTTAGGCTCAACACTATGGGCAGTAGGTAATGGTGCATCAATTAAAATACATGAAGACAGATGGTTAAAGCGAGGCACAATCCCTAGCCCAGCTAATCGAGACGACCCCCTGATGGTAGCCAAACTCATCGATATGAACAGCTCAACATGGAAGGAAGAAAGCCTTCAAAACTTGTTCAAAGACAAAATTGTAAGAAAAATTTTGGCCATCCCCTTACCATTAGATAGAAGGGCAGATAAATGCATTTGGATGGTGACTAAATTGGGCAATTATTCAGTAAAAAGTGGGTATAATCAACTTAGAAGTTTAGAAGACCACTCGGCCCACACATCACCCTCATCCTCATATTAAAAACCCAAGGAACTGTGGAGCAAAATCTAGAGTCTACACACCCTCCCCAAATTTAAAGTGTTTAAGTGGAATTTATGTCAAAATGCCCTTCCTACTAAAGAGATCTAGCCAAAAGAAGAGTCTTACCCGAGCTGTGGTGTCCCCTATGCAAAGCGTCCCCCGAATCAGTAGAACATTTGTTCTTACTCTGCCCCTAGACCCATGAAATATGGTCAAATCACATCCTCCAGATTCAAATACAAAGTACAGAATTAAGGCGCATAGATTGCTGGTTTATGGAGTATAAAAGCCACCTATCTCAAGCTCCCCAACTTGAAATAGTTGCCAAAGCCCTCTAGCTCATCTAGAAACAAAGGAACACAGCAGTTTTTAGAGCAAGGAAACCAAATCCGTAAGGTGTAGTGGTTGATCTGCTCACATCACAGCAAAAATTAATGAATCAAACTCCATCTCAGCGGCAAAATACCAATCAAACTCCATCACAGCAGCAAAATATCGGGAGAAATAACGTAGAATATGCAAGATGGAGACTGCAGGACCCGGGATGGGTGAAAATCAACGTTGACGGAGCCTTCACACCAAGGACTAATGACGGATCTGTAGCAGGGGTGTGCAGGGATGAGAATGGCGTGCTGCTCGACGGTTTTGCTCGCTTGGTTAAAGTGCAATCCCCCTTGCATGTCGAAACCCTAGCTGTTTGTGAAGGTTTGGAAATGGCAGCGGATTGGAGGAAGAAAGAAGGATCACGTGGGGTAGCTGTTGCATCTAACTGCTCCACAGTAGTTCATATGATTTTGGGGATAGATCCTCCCCCTTGAGAAGTCAACTACGTAGTCCAGATGGGCCGGGCTGTGCTCGTTTCTAATCCAGGTTTAAAATTGACCCATGAGCTGAGAGAGTTAAATAAAACCATGGATTGGGTTGCAAAAGCCCATCTCCACCAACCTCTACCTTGGAATTGGGTCTCTTGTCCCCCTCAATCTCTTTTGAATGTTCTTTGTTCTGAAGCCCATTTGGGTTATTCCTCTAATTTTACTACTTGAAATGAAATGAGGAATCTTTCGACCAAAAAAAAAAAAGTTTGGTTCAATTTTTTGATTCTTTCTTCTATTGTCTTGCAGCCTTTGAGCAAGTGTCATGCTTTGATAATAATTCTGTCAAAAATATACTCGAATACGACTCACAACTTTGCACAAAAAATCATCAATTTGATCTCAAGATATAATTCATGATTTTATAAAAATTGGCCAATCCAATCTCATACTTGAGATACAATTCATCAATTTACTTCTAAAATTAAATGGATATCGATAATTTCTCGTGTCATTTGATGACGTGTTCATTGTGGATTTTTATTTCTTTCTATTTTTGTTTGATTTTAATTGATTTTATTTCTAAAAAAAATAAAAAAAATATTAGACACAATTAAAGTTGTCTTTAAGGATAGATTGCATTATTTCGGTTATTTTATTATTTTGAATTTATTAAAATACCCAAAATATCTTTTTAGAATAAATTGAATCTTCTTTTCTAGGATAGTTTGCATGTTTAAATATTAGGCACATTTAATTTCGAATTTTAATTAAAAAGAAAACACAAAAAAAAATCATGCTTAGTTTATTCATTACACATCATTTAGTAAATTAGAATGGTTGCATTAATCTTTTCTCATTATTAGATTAGGTCATTTAATAAATATCATGTGACATACAGTTCGCACATTAGGTTGAATGTTGCATGTCATTTTAGTTAAACATTTTTGTATATCATTGCATTGCATTGCACCTAAGTTTCATTTAAATAAGTGAAAACCCAAAAAAAAAAAAAGTGAATTGTATGTTAATTAAAAATCAATTTTAGCAATTGTATGTTAATTAGAAATCATATTTAGAATTACCGATGTGATTTTTGAGCTAACATTACATATCTTTCATTTTTATGAGGTAAATCTTGCAACTTATTATTTTATTGGGTATTAAATTAGTAGATTACATATCCATATAATCCTCACATGTTAGGAAGAAATAAAATAAATTCAAGTTACCTAATAAACATTTTTTTCATGAAAAGAATGATATCGAAAGGATATTAAAAAAATATAGTGTAATCAAGCCTCCGTACCCAAATTCTTTGGTTCTAATTCCCTTATTATTTTATTTAGATGTATAATTAACCCACTATAACTGATTAATGATAACTTCTAACTAAAATTCATTTGCATACTAAAATCTTGAACTTAAGTTATGAATTAGTATGAGTTTAGGAGAACTTCGAACTAAATTTAAACTTAGTAATCCATTAGCTAAATCTCAAATGATGTATCCGATGTTAGGTTGTGACATATATATTTCTAATAACTTGTACGAATTTGGAGAATGAACATGGAAGATTCGTTATGACTCTAGTACAATGAACTCAATGATAAATGCATCAATTTGTCGGACTCCATCAAATTGAGGGAGAAGCCAAACTAGGGAAAAAATACATCGACAAACTTGATTGATAAACATTTTTCAAAACAAAAAAGACTACAACAACATCAAAAGGGTATGATATTAAGCTAGAGTTCATCAAAGTCCCGCAACCTTGACGACCAACGCCGCAAGAAATTGACTTCAACAATTAAAACATGACAAACCCTTATGATGGCCTGTCAAGATCAAATCAAATCAAATCTAATTTTTTTGATTTGAGACAAGCAACCCTGGGAGCTAAAATCAAATCAAATCTAATTTTTTTTTTTTTTTTTAAAGAGATCAATCTACCAAGACATAAACTATGCCAAAATATTACCATTTTTTATTCAAAGTGATTAAGTAAATATCCCTAAGATGCAATTACCTAAATGTGATTTTTATTCATTCATTCTTCTTTATTTTTTTTTATTGACATTTTCTATATTTCAACTTTTACCTTTTCGTTATAATTTATTTGATTTAAAGAAAAACTATCTAAAGTTCAAATCACCCTAAAACCAAGATTTAATACTAACTAAATGAAGCTAAGCTAAATTTAGTTCTAAGATCTTACTATCTAATCAAGATCCATTTTCCTAGCCTTTTCCAAATTTTCTTTTTATTTTGTATTTGTATATTTGTATATTTCTATTCACAAAAGAGGATGTGGGCGAGTGCCTGGCCCTGTCCGATTGTGGCCGCCGAATGCGATAAGAACCTAATGGATGAAGTTGGCTTATTTTTACAAGCCCAATCCAATTATGACTAAGTTGGTCCCATTTTACTTTTCTTTTTTTCTTTTTTTCTTTTCTTTTTCTTCTCTCTTCATGTATAACTTTTCCCCGAGTTTTAATGCAACCTGCACATTATAATTTTCTTTCCTAATTTCATTACTTGCAATTTTTCTATTTTTATCTGTTTTACGTTTGATTTTGTTTATTTTTATTCTCTATTTCCATTGTTCCCAATTTCCATCTTCTACCGGTGCCATGACTCAAACACTATGATTACTATAACAACTTCACCTAAGATTAATTTATTCGAGTGTTGAACTAAGCTCGAGCATCGTCCACCTCAGTCTCTACCTCGTCCGCCAACCTTAACCTCACGCATGGACACGCAAAGGACAATGATATGGAAACTATTGCGGTAAAAGTCTTGGCAATGAATATTATCAAAATTAAAAGCTCAAATCAGTGAATTCATACCACATCCTCATCCACAACACCATTCATCGCAACGGGAGCACACAAAAATCATAGAGCAAAAACACAAATCAATTGTGCTCAGATTTGGTCTCGACAAGTTTAACAATTAGATTTTAATGTCTTTTTATCTTACTCTAATTTTCTTTCAAATTTTTATTTTACCTGTTTACGGAGCATGCAAGTTGAACTCTATAACTGAAACTAAACATTCCTACACTCCACCCCACCAACTTCTCACCGCTGGGCCAGATCTAAATTTTAACAAAATGGTCTATAACATGTAATCTACGTCAACAAGTCTTCAGATACAACAAAATCATGAAATATTTCACAACCGTCTCAAAGGCATTTCACAAACAATTTGCTTATGTTGACAGAGGGACAAAACTAGGCGTTAATGCACACAGATTAGAGACAAAAAGCATACGAAAACAATGCATGATGTACGCAATCGCTTACACAAACTTGAATGAAGCAGATTCTATACTAACCTAAAACATGACATACTCGGTTCTTGTTCTCATCAAAACAGGGCATAAAAAGAACAAGAAGATTACCTTGTTTATCAGCGGTGCTAAAGCTGTGATGAACACTTGAGTGAATGATTGAAGCTCTGACAGATTTCGACGAAAGAAATCAAGGCCAGCGAAGGATTCTCGGGCGAAATTTAATCACTTCACGATCCTCTGCCGCGAAGCAGGGGAGAGAATAGTGCACGTTCAATGCTCTTTCGAATTGAGGCTGGTGGCGACGACGGGGCCACAGGGAAAAGCTGCGCATCGATTTTCGTGAGTGTCTCTCTACTCTTGAATGTTCTCAGGATGCTCTCCGTGCCATGTTTTCGGAAATGGTTCTCTGCGGTGCGTTCAATGTCATCCTCCTTGGTGCAGAGTGAAAATTTCCTTTTATATGAGAATCTGAGGTCGTTGTTGAGAGACAAACTAGAGAGAGCCCAGGTATCGCCGACTGCGTGCACCGATTTCGTTTCACTCATCCTTCCCCCAGTCCATCAATCATTTTGGTCTAAATAGAGCTAATTCAACTAGTGGAAATTTTAAAATTTTGGAAGAAGTTTTCCGTGATGTTGTTGTGGATATGTTCTGTTAAAGTGTGCATACAATTGCAATTTACTCAGAGAAATAACCTCCCAAAGAGATAGCTTTTGAACACCGTGTATTCGGACAGATCCTTACAAAAGATATAGCTGAAGAAGTAAAACATCGAACGAGCAGGAGAGATAGATAAAAAATATCAATCACACTCAATGAAACTTGTGTAGCGACCCATCCAATCTCAATTACGTAAAGCACGGACCCTCTTATTTATAAACTGCAAAGTATCCGTTCTAAGAAAAAAAAAAAAAAAAAAAAAAAGGACCACATAGTATCCAACCTTTTGTCTTGACTAATCCCGAAGGAGACACACCAAGGGTCCCGTCCACATGCAATATCACAATCAATTGGGGCAGCTTCAACTTCTGTTGACAGTAGGTCACTCAAGAGGAGGTTCTCTCTTGATGCCAGCATGAGAGACCAAAGCCCACAAGTGAGTCACGAACTCTCCACCCATCGCCAAGTGCTCCGCATGTGCTATTGCGTTGTCCGATGGAGCTACATACACCATAAGTTCTGCCCAAAACTAGGCCAATACCTTCCAAATAAAGTTTGGTTCATTTTCTACATTGAGCAATTGATGTCCTAATCGTGCACCCTGGATTATCACTTCACCAGTATCATTCATTCTTTTACCAATATTGGTCAATCTTTGGGTTCTTTCTTTGATTGTCTTGCAGCCTTTGAGCAAGTATCTCGCTTCAATAATGATTCCATCAAAAATATATTCTGAATCATAAGGATGATCAGGTAATAATTTTGGATAAAATGTTACCAAGTAAGTGAGATATTTAGATAAATTAGTCGCCACCAGAAAATTTGAATTTGAAATCTGTGCTCGAAAATACTTGTAGCGATGTGCCACCAATTATCACTTGAGTTTGCGTCTTAAGCTTACATGCCCACGAGAGCTCATGCTCCACTTCGTTTCGTATCAAAGAAGCTTGGCCATTCTGCAGTGCCTCGGGATTCGACATTAAAGAATGGAAAACTGCTTTTTTCACTTCTGAGGACAACTTGGCGGGCGCGCTTTCTCTTTGGCCGTCCCTAATAGGATCCATAAATAATTCTGTGAAGATATTATACAGCCACCTCGAAGGGGTGTAATCATACGACTCGAGAAGCGAGTATTGGTGAATTTTCCTTTCCCAAGGCTTCGGTAATGGCGTCCGGCATATTAGTCCTATCAGCTTCTCCATCAGTTCGCCCTCTTGCCACGAGATTGTTCGTACGTACTTGCATAGCAACGATACTTTCGTCCACTCCGAGATGACCATGAAGAAACACTGCACAAGCTCCACGCATGCAAATATTAATACAATTAGTGCCGTCACGAGAAAGTCGATGCTCAACCCGCCTTTAGTAGCTAATTGAACTTCACCTTGGGATCTGCTCGAGTCGTACCACGGGAAACAAAGTCCGACCATCACCGGGACACCAATGACCAAAAACAAGAGCTCTACAAGCTTTATTCTCCAACCCAACGGCTGGAAGATGGTCACGTATTTGGTGTAGAAATAATCGAAGAGAAAGGAAAGCTCTAGCTCAACGACCCCAAATGCTCGCTCGTAACCATTTCCTTCCGCATACAGGTACTGAATCAACTTCCACGCCTTTTCGTGAGCTTCTTTAGGCAATGAATAGTCGCTAAATTTTAAGCGAAGAAGCTTATAGAGCGAAAACGAGAGGCAAATATCCTTGAGCTTGCTGTCTTTGTCCCCACCTCCCGATCTCAAAAGCCATCCTTGGCATTTCCACACCTTATCGATGGTGACGACTCTGTCAGTGATCTCCAATGACTTGCGGTAGTTCGGCGCTTCCAATCGTGCCGCAGCTTTTCTTTCTCTCAACTTCTTTAATGACGTTGGACTTATCATTCCCTCTGTCACAATATAGTTGTATCCTCTCATCTGGCTTGGGTCAAGATCGCCCTCCGACGACTGGTGCTCAGAACTCATGTAGTCAGCAATAGATTTGGTAATCATCTGTCGGCCGTACCTGCTCGCAATCCTGAGAGATGCTGCTCTACGAATGACCTTGAGTGGCACAATTAAGCATAGAGTTGACACCGAAATCATCGGCAACGTGATCCCAGACATGATCATCAGAAACAATACCCCGATGATCTTGATCACATATTGCCAAGCGTAGTTCTTCCATTGCTCGCAGTCCTCGAGGCTGTGGACGGAGTAGGAGTCCGAGCTCCCAAAGAAGATCATCAAGAAAATCGCCCAAACTGGCAACAGGTCATTTTGGAACGAGGCTTCAGTCATGAGACCGAGCGTGTATACGATAAGGTAGCTCGAGAAGGTGTATGCTGCCCATAACAGGACCCTGAGCTTCTGGTGGTTGTGCCGACGCCTTGACGAGCCGAAGATGGTCAGAAACATTAGTAAAATGGCAGTGAGGCACGCGAGAAATTCAACCTTAGCCAGATTTGCCTTCGGAGTGCGCAGTTTCATTATGACCGCGGTGGCCTCAGAGAGGGTTTTGTTCCCCGCTCCCATTTCGCGTCTTTGCAAGTCCCTCATGTTCGTGGACGCCGAAAGATTTTGTATTTTGGGTGTGCAGAGTGTAATAGAGAGCCAAGAAATGTAGAACTTTCAAGAAGATGGGTTGTAAACGGAGGCATTCCGCTATCTATACTTGAAAATTTTACAGCCTACGTTTGGTATTTACGGGTCGCTGTCTGAAGCCCACGTGCATCATCCGGAGAATCCAAGTGGAGAGTAATGGTAAGAACGGAAGACTTGTATCCTGCGTCACCAAACAATCCCAATTCTGTGGAATTTGAAAATTCAAAAATAGATTTCGGCCCCTCATACAATAATCACATTATTGAGTTACGAAGGATGTGTTTCTTTATGTTAATTATATAAATGATTTATGAAAAATGATTAGATAACCATTTTTAATTTAGTGTAAGAATAAGAATCTATTATGAATCACAAAAAATTAAATAGCAAATCATTATAAAAGAAAATCACCAAGTTACCACCAAAACCTACATCAACAAATTCTTTTAAAGTTACACCCAGCATGTCTCGTAGCTTGCTCTTAATTTGACCTTAGTCCTATTCTCATAGAATATCAAGTAGATTTTCATCCTTTCTCTGCATTTTCACTATTCCTCCCTCAATAGACTTCTTCATCAAAGTATTCCTTTCTTCTCATTAACAAACTCATCCTTTAGCCATTATTCTTTGAGAGAAAGGAATCTAAACTTTATCATCCTCATTAGGTGCCTTCATTTTTAGGACTTCCTTGCTTCCAAATTGAGGCTAAGCTTTTTTGTGGGCGTTTGCCCCACTTGTTAGAAACGCGAATCACTAAGGAGAAAAAACAAAGAAGAAGACAAACGAATTTTTTCATGTGGAAAACCCTTTGAAAGTCATAAAAGGGAAAACCATAGTTTTGCTCTAGGCCTTCATTATTAGTATCAGTATCAAAATTACTAACTTCAGGGTTACAACTACAAAATATATTACCATAATATATAGCAGGAATTTAGAGCATACATAATTATGATAGAAATTACATGGCAAAAGAATGCTTCAAGTGTCATAACTTTGCACAAAGGGACACTTAAGTGCCATAACTTACGAAAGGTATACTTAAGTGCCACATTCAAATAAAAATAAATCACTTAAGTGCCACTTCAACTAAAGTCCAGCCAAAATGCCGACGTGGTATTTTTCCGGCGAAAGCGCCCAAAACAATGCCATTTTGCATGCTAATGTGGCCAAATAATGCAAAAATGGCGTCGTTTTGGGCTGACGTGGTAAAAAAATAATTAAATTAAATTTAAAATTAAATTTAGTTAAAATATTTAAAAATAATAATTTTAAAAATAAATAATAAAAATAATAAAAAAAAAAGGAAATGGGGGAGGCGGCTGAGGGATCAGCCCTCAGCCATCGTCGCTGCCACTACCGGGAAGGGCCGGCAATGGCGGAGGGAGGGTCGGCCGAGGTCGCCGAGCCTTGGCCAGGGGCCGGCGACCCCAGCCGACTGGCGGTGAGGGTCGCGGCCCTCGCCCTGCCGAGCCAAGGGCCGCCGCCCACCAAGGGTCGCCCTAGCGAGTGATGGCCCTTAGCCCGGGCGGGCGAGGGCTACGACCCTACCTAGATTTGTGGCTAGTGGTGAGGGCTATGACCCTTGCGTCGATCTAGGGCGAGGGCTCGTGAGCCCTCGCCACCGGTCAGTCGAGGTCGCCGGCCCCTGGCCAGGGCCCAACGACCCCGGTCGACCCTCCCCCCGCCGTCGCCGGACCTTCCTGGCGACAGTGGCTAGGCTGATCCTCGGCCGCCTCCCCCACTTTTTTTTAATTTTTTTAATTTTTTAAAATGTTTAAATTATTTTTTTAATATTTAACTATATTTAATTTTTAAATTATTATTTTTAAATATTTTAAATAAATTTATTTTTAAATTTCATTTAATTATTTTTTAATTAATTTTTTACCATGTCAGCCCAAAATGACGCCATTTTTGCATTATTTAACTACGTTAGTGTACAAAACATCATTTTGAGCTCGGTTCGCCAGAAAAATGCCACGTTAGTGTTATGGCCGAACTTTGGCCGGATTGACACTTAAGTGTACATTTCATAAGTTATGGCACTTAAATGTCCATTTGTGCAAAGTTATGACACTTCAGGGGTCCGCACGTTGAAATTACATGTATGCCAATAGCAATAAAAGCTCTAAGCATTAATATGACTTTTCTTAGACTCCATAACTCCATCAATCTCTCACTTGGATGTTAACCTTCAAAATGTCAATAGTCTTTCATAGTCTTCACTTGTCTTTGTAACCTAGATTGTTTTAGTATGGTGGCCCCTCACCACTAACTATGTAAGCCAATTAAGGCAATGCGCAGCCTTAGTTTTTCCGTGGTGACAAGCTTTTTAACGTATTTGTTGAATTTTTTGCACCGGGAATCTTTTTCAATGACATTGTTGATGAATATGATGATACTTCAATTTAATGTGCTTTGCCTTTGACGAAAATACTAGAATTCTTGTAGGCACCTAGTACTTTGTCACTGAAAAGAATGCTGCTATCTTGCTTCTTGCCTCTCTTTTTAAAAAAAAAAAAAACTTCAACTAAATCATCTCATTGCCAACTTCAAATATAGCAACATACTTTGAGTTAGTGGTTGAGAGAGACACATAGCTCTAAAGTCTAGACATCCAAATGATTGCAGTGCTATCTAAGGTAAAAACATAACTAGTCATCATGACAAGTCGTTAATGAACGGGGTAAATCACATGTCCATGTGTCCCTATAGATTAGGGTCATCATTCCTCTACTTTGAGACTTCAAAGACAAGTTATTTCCAACTTTAAATGCTTGATGAATCATTGGCCAAGTAATTAATAAATGATGGTCTTGGATGACCATTAGGGGCACCACCACTCCTCCATAGACTTGCCACTTTGAATTTCATAGGTTTTGGCTTCCCAGTTTTTCGAAATTACTGGACCTTTCCTGCTTTCCAATTTTACAGAACTCTTTATTCTTCGAATTTGGAGAAACTCCCTTCACGAAAGTTGTTCAAAACATCTTATTCTGTAACATATTTAAATTTCAAATATTTCTAAGGTGAAATAGTTGGGTCGAAGGCCCAATCAATTACTATACAGAACCTGCCCAGTATAGTGAAAATGGTAAAAAGTTGCTTTCTCAAATTCTTATAAAATCTTCCCTTTCGAATTTAGACATACTTCCTTCACAAAAGTTTTAAATAACATCCATATCTACAGCATAGTAAAATTTCAAAGAGTTTTGTAAATAGTTGGATTTTGAAATAAGTCTCTCTCTCTCTCTCTCTCTCTCTCTTTCTCTAACTGTTGAATCTACTCGACGGACGAATTTTTGGGTTGTGTTTAGTGAATTCCTACTCTTTCCACAACACGAATTTAGCTAAGTTTCCTTCATGAAAATGTTTCTTAAGATCTTATCACACCATATTAAAATTGTATAACTTTTCGAGCCCGTTCAATAAGATAATGACACTAATTTCAAAAATTACTCAAAATTGTTCAACTTAAAATGGGAGTTACACACCAAACTTAGAGAGGAAGGGGCTACACACCCAACTTGAGAAGCAAGCCATCCAGAGTCTTCTTGGATTGGGATAAAGATGCATTAAATGCTCTTGGACCATAGTGCATTAATGTTAAGTTGAGTCATAAGGTTTAGGTGTCCCTTAATTAATATAGTTTCGTGACCTACCCCTCGGGGGGAGGGAACAGGTTTAGGGGTATTGCCTAAAGGATGGGCCTATGACCCATGATTAGGCACGAGCTCTCCTAAGCTCAAACCCTGTGTGATATTGGGATATTTTTAAGAATTTTGCAAAAATAAGTCGCCACTAGCTTATTGGGGGTAGGCTAGAAACCAAGATGGGAGTAGACCTCGCTTCCTACGCAACCAGAGAATTTAGGGTCAGGGACTTGATTACACTAATTGACCAATTAGTGCCCTTTCGATACCTAATCTTATTCATTTTTAAAAAAAATTTTGTAGGCAATTTTAATTGATTTTATACCTATCTACTAAAATGTGAGATAATCATGCGCGTGCGCAATCATTAAAGTAACAATTATAGCTACTAAGATTCTAATTGTAGTAAAATTAAATACGCGCAATTAAACATACGATATAATCAATATACGGGCAAATAAAGGCTTAATTACACTAAAAGGCAATACATAGCAATTCCTAACCAAACCTTGGATTTTTTAATTTTTTACTTTTTTTATAAAAAAGGAATTAATATATTTTTAAAATTTTAAAATTTTCAATTTTTTTTTTTGGGTGGACCAAGGTCTTCTAGTTTGACCCGACCTGGTTCGGCCTGGTTTGCGGAAGTTGGGTTCAGCTAGGGGCGAGCCGGTTGGCCTGCTCGAAAAGGGCAAGGCCGGGCCTTTAATTAACTACGAGCCCTTTTGGAAAAGGGCTCACTCGCAGGCCTAAATCCTAGCCCAAAAAAAAAAAAAAAGCTGAGTGGGCCAGATTTGTAATTCGGCCAGCTTAGCCCATGGCTCCTAGTCTGCAACTGGGGAAACCACCACGGCGGGTGGCCCGAGCAGCCTTCCAACCGAGGCGCATACACCCCACCTTGGCCAGGTGGGGAGGAAAGGCGTCAGTCAAGCAGCTCCCAGCGATGGCATTTAGGCATCGCCTCAATGGAACGAGACAACCCACGGACACTCAGTTTTAGCAAAAAAAAACAAAAGGACAAAAACTAGATCTCTTTAAAACATTTTGTTGAACGAGTGAGGGGTGCTCGTGAAGTGCAAGGTTTCCAACCCAACCGGGGCTCGAGGTAGGTTGGAAATCCTTAACAAATGACCAACAACAATCGATGACCTAGCCAGACACCTACAAGGGCCGGAGCTCGCACCCGAAACGAACGGAACGAGCTCTAGCCAACTTGACTCAAGAAGTACGCACCGGGTGTTCAAAAGAATGCCAACCTGGGTTCTGAAGAAGACGGCGGCAATCGGCGTCGACTGGGCGGCTCACCAACAGTGGTATGACATCTCGAGGGCTCTCGGCTCCTTCGCTCCTCCACTAGCTCCTCCTTTTCTCCTCTTGTTTCCCGCTCTCTCTTTGCTCTCCCCTTCCTCCTAGGGTTTCACGGATGAAGATGGAGGAAGGAGAATGTAGCATGGGTTGGGCCAAGGCGAGATCCGGCCCGGCCCCTTTCACGTTTTTCCTTTTTTTTCTCTTTTGTTTTTGTTTTTAATTTTTTTTAGTGACTAATTCCTAATTTGGTACATGATTAAGTCCTAAATAATAATTTTTTTAAAAAAAGTAAAATAATTTAGATGTCAACAACTACCTCTCTTTGAATGGGAGCTCAAAGAGGTTCCATTCAAAGACAAAAAAACACTTAAATTATTTCGGCGGTAGAAAGACCCTGAGTGCATAGGCATGTATCAGGTCGACGGAAATGATTCATAACTATGGAAGCGCGTCTTGTCAATAAGAGGGAGAAAGACTCCAAGTTATAGAAGTACACCGTGTCATAGGAAAAATGATTCCGGGTTACAAAAGCTCCTCGTGTCATAAGAAGAGAAGGGAAAGACTCCGGGCTACAGAAGCCCACCGAGTCATAAGAAGAGAGAGAGACTCCGGGCTACAGAAGCCCATCGGGTCATAAGAAAAGAGGAAGACTCCGGGCTACAGAAGCCCATCGAGTCATAAGAAGAGGGGAAGACTCTAGGCTACAAAAGCCCACCAGGTCATAAGAAGAAGGAGAAGACTTCGGGTACAGAAGCCCACCGGGTCATAAGAAGAGGAAAAAGACTCTGAGCTATAGAAGCCCACTAGGTCATAAGAAGAGGAAGAAGATTATGGGCTACAAAAATCCATCGGGTCATAAGAAGAGGGAGAAGACTATGGGCTACAAAAGCCCACTAGGTCATAAGAAGAAGAAGAAGACTCCGGGCTACAAAAGCCATCGGATCATAAGAAGAGAGGAAAATTTCGGGCTACAGAAGCCCATCGGGTCATAAGGAGAAGGGAAAGACTCCGGGCTATAAAAGCCAATCGGGTCATAAGAAGAGGGAGAGGACTCCGGGCTACAGAGGCCCACCGGGTCATAAGAAGAAAGAGAAGACTTCGAACTATAGAAGCCTAACGAGTCATAAGAAGAAGGAGAAGACTCCAGGCTACAAAAGCCCATCGGGTCATAAGAAGAGAGGGAGACTCCGGGCTATAGAAGCCCACGAGATCGTAAGAGGAGAGGGAGAAGCCTACCAAGTAATAAGAAAAAGAGAAGAAGACTTCGGGTTACAGAAGCCAACCAGGTCATAAGAAGAGAAGGGAAGGGACTCCGGGCTACAAAACCCCACCAAGTCATAAGAAAAAGGATAGGACGAAGTCTTCCTGTGTAACAATGGGTTCCAACTAAGTTGAAAATACATGGTTTGAGAAAAACTCATGAACCTTTGTTGATGACATGGTTTAAGGTTGACCATGAACCTTTGAAAATGGCATGGTTCAAGGTTGACCATAAACCTTTCAAAAAATTGCATTTTAAAGACTCACGAACATTTTAAAACGTGGTTTAAGGATAGACTCACGAACCGTGTGGTTTAAGGATAGACCCACGAACTATGTGGTATAAGGATAGACTCACAAACATTATGGTTTAAGGATAGATCCACAAATCTTGTGATTTAAGGATTGACCTATGAACCTTGTGGTTTAATGATAAACTCAGGAACCATGTCATTTAAGGATAAACCCACGAACCTTGTGGTTTAAGGATTGACCCACGAACCGTGGTTTTTAGGAAGCTCCCGCTAACCCCTTGAAAACTGTGTGACTTCATTGAGGAATTTTGTTAGACTCAACTTGAGCAAATGTCATTAGAAACGTCATCGTGAGACGTATTAGCAATATTGCAGCATTAATTGAACAAGCTAATCAAGTTAAGTCCGAATGCTTTAGAAAAACATTTAATGTCAATCAGCATCATATGGCACAAAACTGTCATTTTGCTCGGGGATATATCATTAATCATCAAATTCTCTGGGAGTCAAGCTCTTGTCGAACGGTTACGACTCGTGAAAAAGGCTCAAGCATACCAAACTAGAGCTTATTAGTCAAAAGGAATTTCTCACATTCTCTCGATAAAATGATTGTTTGCTCACATCCATTCGCGTGGGAAATAACTAATTGCTAAGGGGTATCTCACAAAACCCATGTCAAAGGCTTTTAGAAACATTAGCAATAAGCACAAGCTGATCGATCAAAAAGATATTTTGAAAGAACCGCAATACAGGCTCGATTAGGGCTTACACAAAGAAATTATTGCTTTGAGGCCAATAATGGAAAATTTGTCTCTATCTTCATCAGGTTTACAAGTTGAGAACTTGGAAGATAAGACAAGATAGAATTACTTCAACTCCTTCAAGTAATAGCTTCTTTGTGGTATTCTCATTTTCACTCAAACCATCTCAATCAAAAGAAACTTTGGAAAAGGATTGTAATGTTGGCTTGGGAGAGGCTCGAAAGGCTTAAAATTTTCAAGAGGGTTTTAAGAGTCGGTGATCATCATGGCATCATGACCAGGTCACTTGACCTTTCGAAAGTATTTGGCTTCTAAAACACAGCACATCTCGAAAGTCCCTTTGACTAACCATTTCTACATGGGAGCTTTGCTCCTTTTTTTAATTTCCTTTGCACTTGTGATAATTTTTTACGCAAGAACTTGGACTTTGATAATTTTTTTCACATAAGATGTAGCATTTTGGCTCTTTTTTCTTGATGGGTATTGGCCTTGCTTTTACCAGGCACACTGCTTTTTCATGCCCCCTAGTTTGTCGAACTTTTTGCTCTTTGAACTTTTGTAGCTCTTATGACTTTCGAGATATTTTTCACATTTTCTCTTGATTGTCAATTATATTTGGTCAATTCTTATGCATTGCCCTAGTGAAGGAAGATTATCACCACTCGGGATTTAGAAATGAATAATCATGCCCAAATTGGTTAAAGCAATGGATATCAGTGTTTGGGTAGAGAAGGAAATGCTCTTCTTCACGTTGGGATGAGTCAAGATCTAATGAGAATTCCGCTGAAGCCATCACCAGAAGATTGATGCAAGTGAAAGTAATAGAATCTTTCTCAACCTTTCACTCTACAACACGACCGTAACCTCATACACTGCCCCAATGTAAGGTCGTTCTCGATAAGGGTACTTTGAAGGATCATCTTTAATCTGCCCAAATGGGTAATAAGAGATTAGTGCAATGCTTGGGATTGATGAAGGAAGCGTCTTTATCATTTCAATCTTTGCACTCAATTCGAATGAATCCTTTGTCCTAAGAGAATGTTGTTTTTCACTCAATTCTCAAAAGTGTTTGAATGATGTGTTTGGGAATGGCTTGCCTTTCTTCATCCTAAGCATTCCTTGTTTGGCATGGTTAACATCTCCATTTTACTCTGTCGAGATCATCTGAGTAGATCAATCTCCATAGGGAAATTTGATTCGAAATGAATAACCCACAAAACAAGAAAACAATTTTGAGATAAAAAGGATGCTCAAAAAGTTTCTAGAAATTTTTTTCTCAATTGTTCATTTTGTTCTTCTCTAGGAAAGCGCCAAAGGTTCTTTTTTGTAATGGAAATTCTCATTCTTTTTTCTCTTTCTTTTTTTTTTTTAAAGAAAAAAATGAGAAGAAGGGTACTTACCAGTGGCGTGGTGACTCGGTAACGCTATAAAGAATGTGAAAGAATATGTTAGTGCGAAAATCTTTAGGGATTAAAATGTTGGAAACGATACATTATTACCTTTCATTCGCTTTCATCCTTTGGGCGCTAACATCTCTTGGATTCACCTTCATGGATATTTAGAAACTCGACAATACCCTTCCCTTGCATTTGCCTTTAAGTGTTTGACGTTTTCTTGATTCCTTGATAGAAGGCGCTGCTTCTACGGTCAATGCGCAACTTTTTTTTCTTTTTTTCATCTATCACCCTGTAAGAAGGGGAGATGAAATGAGTTATCTCCATTCTTAGTTAGATTCAACTAAGGAATGATACATCCTTCTTGATGGATTTGACAATGTTGTTCCAGCACAATTCATTGGTGGGTAGGAGAAATTTTTCTCTAAATCAAACGTTGTTCTCCCACTCTTTATATAACAAATCTTTGTTCTATTTGAATCTATCATGTACCAAAGAAAAGAACATGACATTTTTTATGCTGAAGAGAATTAAATTTAGGAATGAGATACATTCTTTTCAAAGTTGAGCGATCAACATCCCAAGGTATCTCTCATGGAGGAAGGGATAATATTGCCCCTCTATTTCATCATTTAAATCTTTCTTTGTTTAAGATGAACATGACTCAATAATGCTCCATTGCATTTGTTGGAATGTTACAAAACTTGGTACTCTTGATGTCTCCTTGACAATGAAAGAAAATCAAAAACAGTATTAGAAATGGATAATTAGAATCAATATAGTTTACTCTTTCTTCGCCTTTTTGGATACTTGACAACTCCCTTCATTTGTCTCATCATGCAAGGTGAACAAGATCAATGGGTTATTTTGGCACCTAAGGCATTTGCGAATAATGAAACTTCGTTTCACCTCTATGGAAAATTGGCGCCGACGATGCCTCAACGCATGCTTACTCCTCAAGTTCCATGAGCCTACACTTTTATCTTTTAGAAGGGGCAAATGTCGATCTCAAATAAACTCCTCGTTCTACCGGAGAAAGCGATTTTGTGAAGAGAGGGCCCTAAGCAAAGCTTCCTTGAAATTCATTTTAGAAGGTAGACGTAAAGATTCGCTCGAAACACTTATGAATTCTTTTTTTTATTTTTTTTTTAAAAAGGATGATTTTCATGAAGTTGAATTCTATCATTAAAAAAAATAGAGTTGCATGATTTACAAAAGCATATATTGGATTCACAATTAAAACCCAAAACAGAAAACATGGTTCTTAATAAGAATAAAGACAATGATAAAATATAAGAAACTCTTGCATAGATGAGAGTAAAAATCAACTCTTGTCCTAGCTCTATAATTCACTTCTCTAAGTGGTCACCATGAGAATGTCAAGGAGCATCGCGCATAAACTGCAAAAAGATAATGTCAGTACGTGAATGAGAGAAAATGATATCTTAATGAGGTCGCTTCTTACAATAAAATCGAGGCGACGTTACATGCCCCCACAGTCCTTATTACGGGATTTTAGTATTTTGCCAAGATTTTATCATAAGAGAAGGCATCATTAAAATAATCAATCCACGGCCATCAATCGAATGTCCACTTTTATTCCAAAAGTTTTGTATGCAAAAGTGGCATTGATATATATATATTTTTTGAAGAAATTGATTTTTATGATTTTACTCTTGCAAAAAAAATGAAGTGACTTCTATTTTGAGAAATCTATACAAAATGTGATTTGTATTTCAGTCCCAAAATGTGAGAACGAAAGAGTTTGATAAAAAAATGCAATCTCAATTTTTGTGCCCCAATATATAATCGCAACTTGCGAGTCCCTTTTTTTTGGCATTTTTTTTAATGTGATTTTGAGCCCATAACTAGGAATTTAAATAAAATCATGTGCTCAACAGGGCCAAATCAAAATGTTTAGAACTTGCATTCAAATGTTCACTTGTCAAAAGTGATTGCCAATTTTTCAATCATAAGCCTACATCACCGAGGGCATTCGATTGATTTCCACGAATTTCAAGATGAAAATGCAATACAAAATGAGCAAATAAAAAGGAAAATAACACTTACAATGGGTGCCAACCTTTGCCTCTTCTCTTTTTTTTTTTTTTTTTTTTTTTTTACATAGACATACACATGAGATGTGGTTCGATTCTATTCTATACGGCTCAAAATGAAGCCATAGGATCACCGAACCAAACCAACAAGGTTGTGGCTAAGTCATGTTACCCATGGCTTCGGCTTTGTCAAAGAACCTACCCGTGTCGCGCAGTTGCAGACCGAGGTGGGTACATTTGACATGAAAAAGAAATTTCAAGGTAAAGGTGGGGACTCGTACTACACGATTGTAGTCGGAGTGGTATCCATCTCAACACCATCCTAGGTGATCCTATGCTGCCCAGATACAGCAGCAGGTTATGTGTGCTAGGGTGTAGTGTAATGCAAATGATGCATGCACAACAATTTATTGGCAAACAACACTTCACACATAAAAATAAACCATATATTCCTACATCTCCCTGCAAGACAAAGGTGAGAAAACACTTCCCCTTATACCTCCAATTCTGTAAAAATATTTAACACATTTAATGTTAGGGGCGTACCTAGAATCCTCGCTACCAAACAAAAATATTTTTGAACAAGATAAATTTTGGCCTAAGTCCTCGCCAAGCTGTCGCGACCTACCCTTCGAGGGGAGCAAACGGGTTTAGGGGTATTGCCTAAAGGATGTGCCTATAACCCATGATTAGGCACAAGCTCTCCCAAGCTCATACCCCGCGTGACATTGGGATATTTTTAAGAATTTTGCAAAAACGAGTCGCCACTAGCCTATTGGGGTCGGCTAGAAATCAAGCAAGGTATAGCAACGTATGGGAGGTAATAAGAGAATCTAGGGTTGAGAACTTGATTGCACTAATTGACCAATTAGTGTCATTTCGATACCTAATCTTATTCATTTTAAAATAAAAGATTTTTGTTAGGCAATTTGGATTGATTTTATACCTATCCATTAACATGTGAGGTAATCATGGGTGCACAATCATTAAAATAACAATCATGGCTAATAAGATTATAATTGCAGTAAAATTAAATATGTGCAATTAAACATAATTAGATATGCAAATTAAACATACGATATAATCAATATATGAGAAAATAAAAGCCTAATTACACTAAAAGGCAATACACGGCAATTCCTAACCAAACCTTGCATTTTTTAAATTTTTAAATTTTTTTAAAATTTTTTTTTTTTTTTTTAAATTTGGGCGAACCGGGTCGGGTCTGGTTTGACCCGACTCAATTCGGCCTGGTCTGTGGAAGTCTAGTCTGGTCAAAGACCAGACCCGGGTTCAGTCTGGCCGGCCCGCTCCGAAAAGGGCAAGGCCCGACTAGGGTCAAGCCTTTAATTAATCGCAGGCCCTTTTGCAAAAGGGCTCACTCGCAAGCCCAAATCCAGCCAAAAAAAAAAAAAGGCTGAGTGGGCCGGATTTGTAATTCGGCCCAACTCAACCCATGGCTCTAGGTTTGCGACCACTTGGTGGCAATCGAGGAAACCATGGCGGTGGGCGGCCCGGGCAGCCTTCTAATTGAGGCGTGAATGCCCCGCCTCGGCCAGGTGGGGAGGAAGGGTGTCGATCAAGTAGCTCCCGACGATGGTGAAGCGTCCCAGGGAATTTTTCTCTATAGTCCTCCCCCTTGACACGCTCACAGCAACCTCTCTACGACGGAGGCGACCATGATGAGCGACGTCGCCCGCCATAATCCGGCTAAGGACACATTTCAATGTCTCCTCAACGGAATGAGACAACCCACGAACACTTGGTTTTAGCGAAAAAAAAAACAAAATGATGAAAACTAGATCTTTTTGAAACATTTTATTGAACGGGTAAGGGGTGCTTGCGGAGCATGAGGTTTCCGACCCAACCGAGACTCGAGGTAGGCTAGAGATCCTCAGCAAATGACCAACGACAAACAGCGACCTAGCTAGACACCTACAGGGGCTGGAGCTCGCCCAAAACGGACAAAACGAGCTCCGGCCAACTTGACTCAAGAACTACGCACCAAGTGTTCGAAAGAATGCCAACCTGGGTTCTAAGGAAGACGGTGGTGATCAATGTCGGCTGGGCAGCTCACCGGCGATGGTACGGCATCTTGAGAGCTCTCGGCTCCTTCGCTCCTCCACCAGCTCCTCATTTTCTCCTCTTGTTTCCCGCTCTCTCTTTGCTCTCCCCCTCTTCCTAGGGTTTCACGAACAAAGATGGAGGAAGGAGAATGTGGCATGGGCCGAGCCAAGGCGAGATCCAACCCGACCCCTTCCACATTTTTCCTTTTTTTTTTTTTTTTTTTTTTGGTTTTTGTTTTTTTTTTTTTTAGTGAGTAATTCCTAATTTTGTACACGATTAAGTCCTAAATAATAATAATAATAAAAAGAGTAAAATTTAGGTGTCAACAATAGTCATCATTACAAAGATGACCTAACACACAAATGGCCCTATAAAAAAGGAATGAGTATGACAACCTAGGCTTATCATCCAAAGAAATCCTATTGGTCTATTTGGAAGGGTAATTATGAGAGATTTACCTATAAATAGAAGCATCCCCCCCAATATCACACACGCCACCCCATCTCTTCTCCTTCACTTGCTCTCTCTCTCTCTCTCTCTCTCTCTCCTCGGCCTTGCTCGCCTACCACCTCATCGGACGATCTTCTCTTGGTAAAACCACTTATAGTTCATCAAGGTTTATGAAGGTAAGTAGAATCTCTGACTCTTGGCTAGTGCGATAACCTATGTTGTCAAGTTTAGTGGTGTGCTTACCCGTGTAAGCTATGTACATGTTGTAATATTATTTTGTATGGTTTGCTCATGTTCGCATGATTCAATGCGTTCACACCATCAAGCTTTGTATGCATTAGCTAAGATGAAATATGAAGAACCGACTTGTGTGATGCATTTATATGATGCACCTAAAGAGGAAAAGTGTGCATCGCCATATAGTGATGCCTCGTTCATTAAACAAGATGCCTTGATTGAGCCAGGATGCCTTGGGTAAGCTAGCCCCGTGATGCCTTGATTGAGTCAAGATGCCTGGGTTGAGCCTGGATGCCTTAATGAGCTAAAGCCATGGTGCCTCAGTTGAGCTAGGATGTCTGGTTGAGCCAGGATGCCTAACTTGAAGTTGAATGCCTCAGTTGAGCCGAGAAGGCCTGGTTATGCCAAGATGACAATAAATGAATTTGCATGAATGTCGGTTTATGCATAAACATGATATGTTGATATGTTCATTGACAAGAGAAGGTAAACATGCATTGAAATATACAGTAATTGACATATGCATGTAGTTGAGGTGTAGTAATAAGTTTGCCAATGATTTGCCATTGATATTACATTGCGAGTGTTGTTCCTACTAGATTTTGATGATGTGATGTCCTCTTAATAGAGAATTAGGAGTTTTACTTACTGAGTCTATAACTCACCCTATTGTTTTTCAGAATTGTAGGTATGGAGGAGTTGCAATCTCGCTAGAGGAGTTAAGGTTTACCCCAGCCTTTTGAGCATAGAAGATGTAGTAATTGTAAATATAACGACCGTGATAAAAAGGGCTTGTAAATATAATTGATGCAATTATATGTTTGTAAATGATCGTTTTCTTACCTACTAGTTGTTGTCCGGGTGTTATTTGTAACACTTCCGCATGTGCTTAACAAAAAGATAAAAGGAAATGGGACGGTGACGTGCCTAGGACGTCGCAAAAATAACCATTGCTGCTCGAGACCCTGGAGATGGAGTCGGGGTTCAAATTATGCTTGAAGCTCCTCCACTGATTCAGGTTTCAGTCATCAACACATCTTATAGCCTACTACTCTATTTCACTATGTTCTCATGAAAGAAGGAACCGAAATAGCACGCTCTCTATTAAGATCAATCGCCCTGGTGTGTTTTACAAAATGATTCTTACTATTGTTGAATCTAATAATGCTTTGATATAGTTTACTTGGGCAAGAGACTACTAGAGGTATTGTTACTTCAGTACCACGCTTACTTTTTCGATGGATCATTTTAGTGCTACTTCGATGAAAGAAAGATCACTAAGTATCAACTTTCATTTGAGATGTCAAAAATATGATATAACAATATTTTGACATTTTCTTTGAGACCTAGTGGCTTGGTGGAAATTCAATTGGCAATAATTCGCATAAATGCACTAAAACGACGTCACTACACAAGTTTGCCCCCAATTTAATAGAATTAGGGACAAATCAGATCAATTTTCTCTCCTCCTTCAAACCCTAATTTAGACAGAAGCATTTTCAGGCAAAATGAAGAGCTGAATCTTGCAATTGAGATCACGAGCAGGACATCCGGCTCAAGTTCGGATCAACAATGCCAAGACGAAGGTGAATATTACTCAATTTAATGTAAAATTGGAATCCAGGAGCTTAGCGGTGAATTTCTTCCGATGCCAAGGACGGCGACATTGAAGCCGCGGCGCCCTTTCGGATGGCTTTGAGGGCACCCTACACCTGGAATAAGTGGCCGTTTGACGAAAGCACTATTATTGCTTCGTAGCAAGATTTCATCTTCGACTTACATACTAAAAATTTGTTCTGGAAAGCTTGTGTTTTGCTTGATGATCAGTGAAGGTTTCCTTGTGATGAACAGAGAGACCAAGTCAAGAGATTATCACAGAGAGAGATTAAGTTTCGAAGATGTGGAGTTGCTTTGTCATAAAGAGCCACCTCATTATCTACGTAAGACTTTCTCTTTTAAAAAGAAAAAATCTCATGTAGGCATTAATATTTTATTAAACAAGTCACGTAGGACTTTTTATCTGAATTTATAACTTAAAACACTTAAGTGAAAAAAATTTTAATGTAGTATTGAAGTGATTTGGCGAAAAGTTCTAACATTAAAGTAAGCAATATACGGAAAATTATAATGTTTTTGGTGTCTTTTTCCGGTTAACATGTTGTTAATTGTTTTGTTAGCCATTAAATATGATTTGCGATATAATTCCGTAGCTATCAAGCACATTATTGAACCTATGTTGCCTCTGTTTCTTTAATTTTATGAGCCATGTATTCTCACGGCAGCAGTCGATGGTGGTCATAATGTCCCGAGTCAATGTCTGTGATGTTTGCGCATGTTTCCATCTCTCTGTAGTGTATTGCTTCTCCATATCTATGTTCCATGAAATTCTATGATGCTGCAATTGGATGGCGAGTGGTCGACTGGGGTGGACCCTCGTCCTTTATACATATTATCCAAACATAAAAGACAACAGACCTAAAAATACCTGAAATATTTTGTTCAAATCGGTTTGATCCAGGCCAAGTCAACTCGGGAAATTTTGACACCCTTGTGACTACCAGGGGACCTATGGACTACCTTGTGGGTCCCATAAATAGATTAAGTCTAGAGTTTGTGGCTTATGTCAATAGCCCTGACCCTTGTGCAATTGGTAGCACTCGAACTTATAACTTTTAGACCCTAAGTTGGAAATCCTCTAATTTTTCGATATACATTTGAAGCACATTTATTTAGTCTAAAGGCCTTAAGCATAAGTTAAGCTCATTAGATAAAGAATTTCAAGCAATTTTCCATTCCAAATTTATTAATATACACAATATCCAATCTACCGTGATATTGTAGGATGGCCGATGATAATTATATAGTTACGTTAAGAAATTCAAGCTTGATTTGAGCACGAGTACTTGATTGCATTTTCATTCAAAAGTTTTGGAATTACATCTAGTAATCATATAAGAAGCCAAACTAGGTACACGAAATTCACATGAAAGTACACACTATCCTCAAGGAATTTATTCTTACACACCAAATACGGAAGTAAGTCATCAAACTCCTACAGCTTTGATACGACACTGATCTGGACGTCAACTACCAGAGCATCATCCTTAATGAACCCTTTTGCTGATTTCTCAAGATCCTTCAAGGGCATAAAGTCTGCATCGCCCTCTCGGGGACGTGGGGCACTTAGCCAGCGCTTAACTGCAATGCACTCCTACTCAGTACGGACTCAAGAGGAGAAAGAGCATCATGTTCTTTCAATAGAAGACATATACATGCATACGAGAATCGTTGCTATCTTATTCAAAAGTTGAGAGTTATAAAGATGGGGTTTGAGCCCTTTCCAGAAAGCCATTAAAATTTACTCATAAAATCAAAGTGATATTCATTTTATAAAATAATCTTGAAAGTTTTGTAGTGATTTTAAATAGTAATACTAAAATGTATTTGCATCAGCCCATTTGTTTTTGGATCAAGTAAAAATATAAATAAAAAATTGAATTATTCTTTCTTTCTTATAAAATTTATGACATTCAAATTTCGAAAAATTATGAAAATGTTATATTCATATTCGCATGCTAGCATCTGCATGTTATAATAGTTTTGGGTGTTTTGTGTAAATAAAGACTCAAAAGTATGCATCTCGTGAGATTTAAATTAGGTAAAAACCAAAAAAGTAAAAGTAAATCCAGAAAAACATACATCGCTTCTCCTTGTTGTTATTTTTGAGTTGGTCCAACACACGCAAATTGAACTCTGCATAAACTTTCATCTTCTCGTTAAGGTGTTGCACTTCTAAGTAAACGGACAGCGACTTGCCCTTGCCGGTCGCATTGCCTTTGGGATACACCAATAACTTCCTACACACGACAATTACAGGTAAACAAAAATGTGAGTTTTAGCTAATTCTATCTACGAACATAAGCAACAAGAACAAATAAATTTAGAAAGGTGAAAGGCAAGAAGCTAAATTCATTTGCGCAAAAAAAAAAAAAATTTCTGGGAATGTACCATTGCCTTCCTTCGAAGGTAAACTCTTTGGAAAGGGGATCCGTGCCCAATTTGGACCAGTTTTCGATCTGAAATGTGAATGTGTTTTGAGTCGGGTATCTGATCAAGGTAAAAGACTCCTCCCTCATCATGGCAGGTTGGATGACAAAAACTTCAGCCCCAAATGTACAAGAGTCCTTTTCACCAAGGTATCCATTTGAACGGTTTTCGAATTCTTTCAGGGAAAGAAACCGAGGAAACCCGTGTTGGGTCTTCGAGCGGTGGAACCTGCTTATCTCCTCATCGGTATCTACAAAGATTTCCTCAGATTGGTTCTGTTGTTAATTATAAGCAATGACGATGTAATTGGAACTGTGACTTTATAAACATTGATTATGAATAATGTGATTATCAACCTTGAATGGTCAAGTACTTGTTTTGTAACTTGTTGTGCACAAAAAGCTTGTAGTTAACGTGAACCGTCTGATTGGGAGGAAGCTCCTCGATTGACAAATAGAGGGAAACATATCCCAATCCATTATCGCCATTGTTGCCTTTAGGGTAAAGAGATAGCCTCCTGAAAAGAAAAATGAAACGTCTAATTAGCTATTGATTGATTAAGTATTAAAGTTGTGGTTCCAAAAAAATGAAGATCTAGTTAGATGAAAATATGTTTGGAAGGAAAAAAAAAAGGAAATAAAAAGCTCACCATTTGTAGCCCCCAGCTTCAAATACACCGGAATCATACTTGTCCAACATTGATAAAACGTCAAATGATTCAATCTTCAATAAATAATGAGCTGGTGGAAGAGCCCTCATGTACCTGGCAGATTCTGCCCAAAAAAAACAACCGTTCGAACACAATTGACATTTTTAGGAGATAGAAGGTTATTAAATGGTTCCTTCCAAATGGACAGCGATTGACCTTTCGACTTTACATTTTTTAGACAAAATTTGAAGGATAAATATTGCAGCCCAATAAGATACGATGCGGCAAATTCTGTGGCAAAGTAATTTTTGGGCCACGCCACACCTATCACTTGTGAGCAGAGTCTTTTTTAATAAATGTGCACAGAGCCGTTTATCATTTTTGAGCATAAATATTTACTAATTAAGCCAAAGATTTAGATCCTCATGTTATATATAAAAATAAAAATAAAAATAAAAATAATAAAAATAATAAAAATAATAATAATAATAATAATAATAATAATAATAATAATAATAATAATAATAATAATAATAATAATAATAATAATAATAATAATAATAATAATAATAATAATAATAATAATAATAATAATAATAATAATAATAATAATAATAATAATAATAATAATAATAATAATAATAATAAAATAGAAGAAAGTTAAAAATGACAAGATAACTGAACCGTGTGTATGGAAATAACTCGAGGAAAAGCCACATATAGCTCTGAAGTTAAGTGGTTAATAATCCTATTAACAATTCCATCTTAGAATAGGAAAAAGTACCCAAAAAAAAAATCATAAATCCATGACATTGATACCAATTTAGTCTTAAATATTTTAATTGAACTAATTTAATCCTAAAATTTTTCATATTAATATCAATTCAGTCATTCAGCCAATTTTGGCCAATCGGCATCACACCGACATGGCAATTTTTAAATAATTTTTCATTTTTTTGGATTTTTTATTAATTTTTTCCTTTTTTTTCTTCCTTTCCTCTTCTTCCTTATGGCTTCGAGCCTCCAACCTCGCCAGCTGGCTGGTGAGCCGTCGACCCTAGCCCATCTTCAGTGAGGGCTTCACGGCCCTCACTTGGCCTCGTCCAAGGTAGCGGGGGAGGCGACTTCACCCAAATCTAGATGAGGCTAGCCTCGCCATGGCCTAGCCACGGCGAAGGTGGCCTAGCCACGCGCGAATGGCGAGGCCATGACAACATTCACCAAGGCCCGATGAAGGCGCCATGGCCTTGCCAGCCACAGGCAAGGCCGCCTTCACCCGTGGCTAGGCCACGGCGAGGCTTGCCCAGATTTGGACAAAGCCACCTCACCCACAGCCCTAGGCAAGGCAAGGCAAGGGTCACGACCCTCGCCTAGTGTCCGGTGAGCCAGCGAGTCTCATCGGCCATTGTAGAAGATGAAGCCAAGAGGAAGAAGAGGAAAATGGGGAAAAGGAGAAAAAAAAGGAAATAATTCAAAAAAATAATTAAAAATCATCACGTCAACTTTCGTTGATCACGGCATCCACATCAATGCCAGTCAACTAAAATTGATCAAAATGACTAAATTCGTACGAATATAAAAATGTTTAAGATTAAATTGGTATAATTGAAAGGTTTATAATTTAATTGATATCAATATCATAGGTTTATGACTTTCTTTGTATTTTTCCCTCCTAATTTATGACTAGGATGTTCAATCTGATTATATATGTTCATTTTTCATGAGCATTATTGATCAAAAGATCCACATGTGCATATGTATAAATTCATGAATGGTTAGATAGCTTAATATTTCATGAACACTGAATTTAGAAAGGCCATATTCGATTCAATCCAATTTTCTATCCTAGCATTATAGCCAGATAAAACTGGTAAAATTTTGAAAGCAAAAGACCTGAATCATTAAGAATAACAACACGGACTTAGGTTAACAAAAAAAAAATGAAAATATAGCGCAAAGACAAGAGATGAAGTGTAGTACCTTTGGCCGTGGCAAAGCAGCACATTGCCATCTCCAAATCAGAAAGCGTGATCTTTTAGCTTGCTCTAAGCTTTTTGTTGCTTCCTAATTTGCTCCTCTCTCTCTCTCTCTCTCACTCTCAAACTGATCGGAGACTTTGCTCGTCAACCCCAGCCATGATGGGGTTTATATGGAGTCCATCCGGACAATAAGAGTTTATTTTTCCGAACTTTTTAGAAGGGCCCCCGACTTTTGTTCTAATAAAGCTTAAAGATAAGTTTCCCGTGCTCCGAAGGGTCCCCGACCTTTGTCCTTATAAAGCTGAAAGATAAGTTTCCTGCGCATCATCTAGTGGCCTCCTTTTTAGTAACCAACCCAATAACATGAAAAATTCTTCTTTTCACACCCGAGGGAAGCCAAAGACACGTGGGAGGCCGGTCTAATGAGGTAATCATCAATATTTCCCTCACCCACTTTGTGACGCGTGTAAGAAGTCCTAGAAAAAGAAAAAAGACTTAAACACGAAAAGTCATTGACCGGCAGTGTCACTAGTTGACTCATTGACGAAGAACTCCTCCCCCCCGCACCGATATTCATAGAGACCGAGCGTTCAATGGGATCTTGAGCCCATGGCGAGCTCACCACGAAGGGGGTGCTCATTGACCCTTGTCAATGGTCTCGAGCCCACCAAATTTTAAGAGGATAATACTTCTATACAAGTGTACCTTAAAGTTTGCAACCTATATTGCCACACACTTATTGAGAAATGGAGTATATTTCCAGCCTAGAAATTCTTCTTTTCACACCTAAAATAAGCCAAAAAGACACATGGGCAGCCCGTGTAATGAGGCAATCATCAATATTCCCCATTCCCACTTCTTGATGTGCATTAAAATGTCCTTAAAAAAAAAAGACTTAAACACGAAAAGTCATTGACCGGAAGTATCACTACTTGACACATTGACCAAGACCCCCTGATGTTTATAAAGACCAAGCGTTCAATGGGCTCACCACAAAGGGGGTGCTCATTGACCCCTTTGACGTCATTGGTCTCAAGCCCACCAAATTGTAAGAGGAGGATACTTCTATGTATGTGTATTTTAAATTTTGCAACCTAAATCACCACACTTATATGAGAAATGTAGTCTATTTCCAGCCTAAAAATTACGAACTTAAAGTATTCTAAAAGAAAAAAGAAATCATTATGATCTAAGGATGCATTTGACCTATGCAGATTACCTTTACCAAGAATAGCTTGCACGTAATTAATGAAATTTGAACAAATCACCTTTGGCTCTTTAGTTAGAAATTTTCCGACCTCCTAACCAATTGTGCCAACCTTCAAGGATTAAAATAAATAAGCAAGTATGTTTGCATTAGTTGTTTCATGTCTCTAAAGTGATTTCAAGGATATGCATTTCGTCTACACAATTGAGGTAATGTTAATTTTGCCTGGTAAGTGTGGAATGATTCAAATTTTCAATCATTTTTCAGAAGTGATTCATCAACTTTTGTCGTTTGATTCACCTTGGCTTTTGAGATTTCTTTCTTTTTTGTGTCGTCCCGAGAGGGGACAGGAGTGGCTAAAACAGTCCTCATTTGGCGGACTAGTTTGAGGGGACACGTAACATCATACAAAGCAAAGTCAGTGGGAAATTGACTGGACGTGGCATCTGTTGACTCGTTGACGAAGATACCAAAAATCATAGAGTCCGAGAAGGTTCACGTGATCCATGAGTCTATGGCGGGCCCACCGAACGTGACGTCACTGGTTGTGACGTCATATGGCGAGCCCACCCAAAAAGTGGCGCTCGTTGACCCTTTGACCGAATGACCTCGTGTTTTTGCGTTCTTCAGCGAATAATGACCGCTCGATCAGAGAAATGAACGGTGGGCTTTGCCCTCTCATATCTCATCTCACATGACTCGTGAAATACTCTAATTGCCACTACAAATTCACCTTGTTTTCAGTCATTTCGATCAAAGAGAACTTTATAATTGCCTTGAAAATGTTTCTATAACAACACAAATAAGCATAAGAATATAATGATACGATATGATCTCATGACCTATATGTAATAATAATAAATTAAAGTAAAGTCTCTATCTCGATGTTTTTCCTTAAATCTTGCATCTAACATAATTTAATTTTTATTTAGAAAAAAAAAACTAAAACCTCCCCACATGCAAATAATTAAACATGTCAATCACATTTATGTGGCATAATTTTTGTTCTCAATGTATTGAAAAATAGGGTTGGCCTTTTCTTTAAGTAAATTCAAATAGTCTATAAAATACACATATTTATCTACTAATTCACCCCAAGCAGGATTTCTTCGTTACACATTTATGGCTTCATAACATCGTTATTTAATCTTAACTATGATAAAAACATTTGCCCCACAAAATTTAAATCAGTTTATCTATCTACTATGTACTTCTTTAACTTGACATTTTTTGTCATAAGCAAGCATTATTATTTTTTTAATGATCCCGCTAATTCTTAGACTAGATATTTGTTAAAACTAGTTGAGATAATTTATAGTCTATTTAACTGCATACCACCATTGAGTGCCATAATTGTATGTAAGAATATTATGAAACTGCAGAATCTCAAAATTGACGTGAAGAAGCTTCCGAAAATGTGTTGTAGGCTGTTGCAACTTTTTAAGCGTTACTAATATTAGACCTTCTGTGTTTAAGTTTAACTTGGATAAGCCAAAGTTGATCATTGTAACACAACTATTAATGTAATATGAATTATGCGTGTATATGTCTGTAATTGTGTATAATAAATTCAATTGAGCATTACAATTTTTCTTGAAAAATAGGCAATTAGGTGTATAATGAACTTTCAATATATTTTACGCTTTGGATGTTGTTATTTTCGTTTTGAATAAATTGGAGCTCAATCATCCGCTACCTGATGCGCCTAATGTTTTTGTGCAAATAAATTTTTTGGCAAACAATGCACAGTCACTTAAAAACTTATATGTTTGAAATGAAAGACAATTGATTTTGGACTTGAGCTACGATTTGAATGAGCAACTTAAGTGACCATTGAATTCAAATACTAATTAAAAAGGCCCAACATAATTTGATCTCTCTACAACAGTAAAGATTTAGTATTTTATCCTTCTTTGCTATTAGGAGGATAGTAGATCATTTTACTAAAAATTGATGATAGATACATATTAAAGTAATCAAGAATTTTGAAGAGTAGACATCTCATTTGGAAACTAACTTTATCATAATGATAAATTTATATGCACACCTGCCCACACGCATACGTAGCTACTTTTACTGTTAACTGTTCCCTGTTCCCTGCGAAGGGGGGGTCTTCCTTCAGAAACTTTCGCAGTGGGCAACATATTTTGAGAATTTCTTTCAAAAAGTGGACGATGCCAACAAATTGCTATATTAGCTTTTGAAACATATTCTCATTTGGAAACGTTTATAATCAAATAAAATTTTAAAAATTTTAAAAGCAAAAGACATAAATTATTAAGACTAACAAATAAAGTGAAGTACCAGGTTCACACATGGCTATACCTACTCTTGCTTCGGAAGTGTTTAAACAAGTAGAAAAAGACCCTCCCGACCACTAAAGTGCGGTAACTCCTCGCGGCTCGTATTGTCCACTCTCAAATTGGATTTTGATGTTGTTTTAAACATTAGCATAATTTTTTCTTCGTTACATGAACTATTCATAATTTTCTTTAAAATAAAATTGTATGAATCTAAGATCTTAGGAGTTTTATTGCGAAATTTGTTAGCCCTAGAGTTGCACTTCATGAGTGATGACAAATTTGCTGATGTGAAATCGCAACTTATATGGAGCCATTAACAAAATAGTGCAGCTACACTTTGGAGGGAAAATTCTCCAAAAAACAATAAACCTATTATACTTTTGCCAATTCAATTATAAACCTTTTAATTTTGCCACTTCAGTCATAAACATTTTCACTTCTTACCGATTCAGTCCATCCGGCCAATTTTGGCCGGAAAATGCTGACGTGGACACCGACAGGTGCCACGTAGGACCGCTAGCGCTAACGTAGACAATTTTTAATAATATTTTAATATTTTTTGAATTTTTATTATTTGTATTATTTTCTTATGTTCTTTCCCTTTTTTTTTTTTTTTCTTTCTTTTCTTTTTGGCTTTCTTCTTTGCCTTTTCCAGTGGCCGACAACCAGCCACAGGTGAGGCCCTACCGGGTGAGGAGGAGCCTTGGCGAGGGGAGCTCTCGCCCAAGCGCAGCCCAACAAGGGTCACTTGGGCGAGGCCAACCCTCACCCAGGCCAAGGCGGCCTTGCCGAGCGACAATCGGGGGATGGCGACACCGAGCAAGGCCGCCTTGGCCTAAGCGAGGGCCGGCCTCACTAGATTTGGCGAGGGGAGCCCTCGCCGAGGCTCACGGTCACACCCCAATCCTCGAGTAATTTGTGATGTCCCAGGGCATGTCGCCGACCTATTCATTTTAATGCACATGCGGAAGCGAATTACTAATCCCCTGACCACAACAAACATGGGATAAAAAAGTAAGACAACAAAATTCAAATCGATCAACATTGCTTTTACAAACAATCTGGTTTACAAATAGAGGCAAACTTTAGGGTCTAAATAAAGGAGGTCTATCTCCAAAAGAACTTCTGAGCCACACATGCTCTTGACCTTTCTGCCTCAAGCTCCAATTCTTCACACTATGGACCTAAAAAGTTAAGCCCACAACGAGGTGAGACAATATCTCAACAAGTTCACCCTCTAAACTCCGATTAGAAAGGAAATATGCCTAAAGGCAGTCTATGCACCCCCAAGACAGATGACCTACCTTGCCTCAGTCGCTTCCTGCAAATACTCAACCATTCAATTCAATTCAATTCAAATCATCAATCAGCTCAGTTAATCAGCTCAATTCAATTCAACCATCGATCAATCGATCCACTCTAATCAATACCGTCAGTACTATCTATCAATTCGATATGACCACTGCTCACACATGCTGAAATAAATGGTCTTTGCTCTTGCAAGCTGCAATATATGGTCATAACTCCCACAAGCTGATAAAATGATCATAGCTCACATAAGCTGATAAGGTATATTGCTTTCACAAACTGACATATCAAGCTCATAGGCTGATATAGTATACTGCTTTCAAATGGGCTCTCATAAGCTAACGATAAATATGCTCTCACAAGCTGACAAATCACCGTGTTAAAAATACTCGATAAAAAAAATATTAATCGTGTGTGAGTACACGGTCGGCCTGAGCCAAAAACGCAATATATTTCCTTTCTAAAATCTTACTATTTATAATAGTCCATAAGCAAATTTTTGCGTTATAAATTGACGTCCGGTTTTTTCTAATTAAAATACAAAAATCACACAATTTGGGATAAATACCCAAAATTATAAATTCCACTCAATTTGCACAATCTAGCATTCAATTAAATAAATCAAGCATACCATTGCAATCAATACGAAATTCCAATCTTTGACTATCCCGATATAATTTCCGAAAATTAATAAATAATTAAATAAATACAAAAAATTATTAAATAAATGCAATTAAATGCCATAAATAGAAACTTAGGCCGGAAAAGCCTAATTAAATACCGAAATGGGCCTGGAAAATTTCCGAACATATTTAGATAAATAACACAACCTATCTAGTCTCTAATTAAGCTGATCTAACCACCTAACATGCAAAAATGAATAATTAAATTGTTAATACATTCTAACTAATCACCTAAACCATACTTAGCCTAAACTAATCAACTCTTAAGTATCATTAACTCTCTAAGTAGAGTTTAGTGAGTAAACTTACTGGTTTAGCAATCTAGTGAGTCCACAGTGACGGCGGCGCGACGGTGGCTGAAACTCGAACTTACGGCGGCACCAACGGAGGCTTGGACCGAGCCGAAAACAACCCCGCAAGCCCTCAACAAAACTGCTGGACTCAGTCTACACTTGAAGAAGCTGCTGGTCGGGCCGAGTGGGCTGGCCTTAGTTTGGTTCAAGGCTGAGATGCGGGTTGAACTGGAGGCGGGGAGGCTGCTTGATTCTAGACTTGGGCTTGATGTGGGTGGCGCAACAACTAAAATGAGGGGAAGTAGACTGGCGGGCTAGGCTGACTTCGTGTGAAATGGTGGAGACGGAATGCGTGGCTACAGTGAGGATTTGGGTTGTTCGGTGGGGACATGCGGGCAGCAAGGGGAAGCAACTTCGACAGTGCTGCTGGGGACGTGAGGCAGCTGGCATTGGCTGGGTTGCGGACGAAGGAGAGAGACGATCGCAAGGATACTTCAATGGAGGGAGAGACGTGTGGCCGCAGGGGTTGTTTCGGTGGAGGAAGACAAGCGTTGGTGGAGGGGCGTGAGTCTTGCAGAGCCAATGTTGGGGCTGCGCTGGAAGGGAATTGACCTGAACGTGGCAACAGGAGTGAAGATCGGTGGTGTTGCAGAATTCAAAGGGAGGAGATGGGTTCGAAGGAAAGAAAACAAAAAGCAAAGGATAAACTCAAGGGGTCGGGGGAGGAGGAGAAGCTAGCCGCAGGAAGGAGCAGGGAGGGGAAAGAGGAGAGAGGGATGTTGGCTAGTGGGGGCCCTCCACGCGTGAGTCTTCGAGAGAAAAGAGAGGGAGAGACGTAAGTGAGAGGGAGTTTGAAGGAGGGGGCAACAAACGTGCGAGAGAAGATTGGATAGGGGGCAAAAGTCAATGGTAAAAATCTAAGCACTTGAGTGTTTATTCACCCCTTATCTTCAGCCAATCTTCATCCAACAATATCAATTGATCATCCAAGACCAATTTCAACACCAACTTACCCTAATTGAAGTCCAAATGAAGACCAAAATGTGATAGCCCTTCTAGCTTACGAATTTCATCCGATGGGACTTTAATTCTTCACCAATTCTCTCCAATTTAGTGGTCAAATTTGTTGGGGAGGAAGCCCATCCCAATTTCCACACTTGTTTTCACAAACAAGTCCCTTTTGAAGGCCAAAAATCTATTTACTTTGGCCCCTCCAAATTTCCTTTCGTTTCCGAACCTTCGAAATTAATTTTCTATAAAAATCTTGGGCTCGCCGAAAAATTTTCGGAGGATGAGTTGACGTTCCCAAAATAAATCGTAATATGACAGAACTTTCAATTTCTGAAATCAAGTTCTATTTTGCAGTTAATTTCAACAAGACACAATTCTAGCGTAACCTAACCTACCAGGTAGTTTTTATGAATTTTTAGTATAATTGACCCGTGGTCGATTATTTTTTAGCCACATTGTATATCTTCGACACATTAGTGACTCTTGGTTGTCGTGAAAATCCCGAGATTTCAAATACGGGCACAAGGTACCCAAAATAACAGAAAAATTGGTCTAGTGCCGATTGACTAGAATTTTGCAATCAGGTGGAATCACTCACACTTTGATCATATATCTCAGTCGAATCGATCCATCTTTGATCTCTGATCGATTTTGACAGTGTCGTAACGACCCTTGCAGATTAGCACGATTGAGCAATCAATTCCTAGTCGAATTCTCAAGTCAGTCTCATTTAGACTCCTTAATGGCTTCACCTGATAGGCTAGTTATCTCGTGAGTGGCCAACTCAGAGAAAAGAACTATAGGCGCATCAATAAATAGTCCAAATTATTCAATCGAAAATAGAGCCTGAAAATCAGGATGTCACACTTACTCGTTGGCCTCACCCAGACTAGATCTGGTGAGGCCAGCCCTCGCCCCTGGTCGGCCAATGCCTGGCAAGGCCGCCCTGGCCTGGGCGAGGGTCAGCCTTGCCAAATTTGGTCTGGGCGAGGGTGAGCCCTAGCGAGGGCTTCCCTTCTGGCGAGGCTAGTCCTCGCCCAAGCCAAGGTGGCCTCGCAAGGCGTCGGTCGGCCAGGGGCGAGGACCAACCTTGCTCGGCGTCGCCATCCCCTGGCTGACACCTGGCAGGGCCACCCTGGCCCGGGCGCAGGTCGGCCTCGTCTAGGAGACTGCCGGGCCGTGCCTGGGCGAGGGCTCCCCTCACCAGGGCTCCTCCTCGCCCGACCAGGCCTCGCCTGTGGCAGGCGAGGCTAGTCGGCTAGCTATGGCCGACGGCTGGCCACTAGAAAACGTAAAGAAAGCCAAAAAAAGAAGAAGGAAAAACAGAAAAAAAAAAATTAAAATATTATTAAAATTTGTAAATGTCGATGCCGACGGTCTTATGTGGTACCGTTGGAGTCCACACCAGTATTTTCCGGCCAAAATTGGCCGGATGAATTGAATCGGTAAGAACTAAAAAGGTTTATGACTAAATTGGCAAAGTTAAAAGGTTTAAGACTGAATTGGCAAAAGTGCAATAGGTTTATGACTTTTTGGACAATTTTCCCACACTTTGAAATAAAGTAAAAAAGTGAGTCAAAAAAAAGGTTCCGGCTTTAATATTGTAGAGAGATTTTCCTTAATTCGGGATCACTCTCACTCACTGTCTTACTTGTTCTTTAAAATGTCCAGTGCCTTCATGTTTCTGATCTTCTTTAGACAACGATTTTCTTAAAAAGTTTAGCTTCGAATTGCTTGAATTCATGTGAAAGGATGAAAACTTGAATGCTTCCAAGAAGAAAAAAGCCAAAAATCCTAACTAAACGGAAATAAGATACGAGTCATGTGACATTATTTGGATAAACACTAACTGTACCCAAGCAATAAATTTGATTATTCACTAAAGATTTTCCATTAAACTTTATTTGCAAATACGGTGACATTGGTGTACATTATATAAATCCTAATTCCGGTATTTTATAATGATGTTCTTATTATCGAAGTGCAAATCCTCGTGGTGTCGGTTGTCAAGGTCGTAGGAGTTTTTTTTTTTTGGTCAAAAGGTCGTAGGAGTTTGACAGCATTGCTTCATATCATTGCCTTTAATGATGTCATGTTCCTTGATAAAAATGTCTATCCACCAATTTGTCAATGCACTTTTTCCCTTTGATATGGTTTCTCACTCAATTTGATGGGGTGGAATTCAACTAATTGATTCATTCGTCATTGAGTAGATTGTAGTAGAGCAAATAAAGAATCGTCCAAGTTTAATTCTCCAAATTCATACAAGTGGGTATTTTCATTATCTGAACTATACCCGGTTCAAGAATCAGGCGGGCAAGCCCGGTTGTTAAACAGAAGGACCACTCCGATTCCGAAGAAAAGCAGGATGGATAATCCAGAAGAGAGAAAAAAAGTGAGTCTGGACTCGATAACAGCCACATTTCCAAGCATACAACAACGAAACATGGGCAACAAGTCAATAGATGCATGTTCTGGGAAGACAACCGCATCTCCGAAAATTGGAGAACACTATCAAAATAAGTATGATAGCACTAAATCAACCAGGTAATCAAATTGAAGATCGACTCTGACTGGTTTGGGAAAACTGCCACTGTCTTGAGCCGTTCTAATGCTGGTAAGCTACCGAAAGCCGCTCCGACACTGATGATGGTAAAACCAATGGCTACTTCATGGAGTTGAGTGGGAAATGACCATCTAAGTTTCGATGGAATTATATATTCAATCCAAGAGAAGTAGTAAGGTTGGATGAAAACGACCAAGTCAATCTATAACTATTGAGTAGGGGTGATTATCGTTCGGATTGGGCTGATCCAGCACTTAACCTAGGAACCAACCCGCATAGTGTTAGTCCTCAATTTTTGTGATCAAGAACAGACCCTGTTGAGCTTGAGATCAAGGACCGGACCAACCCTATTAGTCTAGTCCGATTCTAGGATCAACCTAGGACCAACAGATTAAACATATTATTTATTTGTTTTATTTTTATATCACTTAAATGGACAAATATATTATTTCGAATTATATATCCATCAATAACGCAATATTGAGCAATCAAATTATGAACACTAATATGTATAAAACATAAAAATAAGATAATGTCACAACCGAAATTTACACTTAGTAAAAGCAATAGACCATAAAAACAAACATGCGAGGCAAGGAAAAAGAGGTGAGTAACGAGGCAAGTGAACAAAGGCAAGCGACAAGGCGACTGAGTTCAAGGCTGGCAAGCAAGGCTAAGTCAAGTGAAGAAGGTCTCTCTCTTTTTTTTTCGGTCAAATTAGGACAAGGATTCTTTCTACATTTTAATTTACACAATAAACCAAACTACAAAAAGAACATAGGAGAAGGTGCTAGAATTTAGAGTAAACAAAAGCATATAATATATAATATATTCAAATATATATACATATACATACATACATACATACATACATATATATATATATATAGTCACATATAAAATTAAGTACATGGTTGGTCCAATTCGAATCAACCATAAACTCTCAAGACTGAGAACTAACCCATGCAGGGGTCCTAAAACCAAGGACCAACCCAGTCCCCTTGGGAACTAGACTAGGACAAGTTGAGTTTTGCCGGTCCAAGGTAAGTTCAAAGTTGACCTTGAACCAATGCTCACCCCTACTTTTGAGTTTTCTTATTTGCTTTGTTTTTATTGATAGTAGCTGTGTTGCTAATCATATTCTTGTGTAGTGCTACTAAGTTGTAAAAGTAAATAGTCAAGTATACAAGTGTGAGGGGAAAATTGTCCAAAAAGTCCTAAATATATTGCACTTTTGCTAATTTAGTCTAAATGTTTTAATTTTATCAATTCAGTACTAAATCTTTTTACTTTTTGCCAATTGAGTTCATCTCATTAATTTTAGCTGGAAAATACTGACATGGACGTGGGTGATACCACGTAGGACCGATGGCACTTGTTTGATGTGGATAATTTTTAATAATTTTGTAATATTTTTTTGATTTTTGATGTTTTCTTTCTTTCTTTTCTTTTTGGCTTACTTCTTTTCCTTTTCCAGTGGCTAGCCACCGGCCCTAAGCGATGGTTGGTCGGTTGGCCTCGACTACCACAAGCGAGGCTTGATTGGGCAAGGGCGAGCCCCAGCGAGGGTTGGCCTCGCCTAGACCAGATCTAGCGAGGTCGATGCTCACCCAGGCCCGGCGGCCCTTGCCAGATATGGGGAGGGGAGCCCTTGCTAAGACTCAGCAAACCAATTCATTACACCTTGCAACATATGATATGACAAGGATTTTTATTGCAAATTCCAATTCTTTCTTGTTAACGAACCCTCCATTCAGTTTCTTGAGATCTCCCCACAGATAAGGTTTGGGCGACGCAGATTGTAACTTTTGCGAGAGAGCCAACCACTAACTGCAATGTCCAAAAAAAAAACTTATTAGTTCCTTTTTAAAGAAAATTTACATCATGAAAAATTTCAAACTAGTATACAAGTGAAAAAGTTAACCCAAAATAATTTTTGGATTACTAAAATTCCCAAATTATATATATATATATATATATATATATATATATATATATATATATATGACAAATTTACCTCAATTTTATATGAATTTTTGTGTAAACTTGACATGTGTCATCTAACTCAATAATTTCATAGTAAAATTTAACAAAGGCTAACAAGTGACCAGTTTAGAGTTTTTTCGATAAATTTATTGTAAGTGTACTAGTTTAGAGGTTTTGGTATTAAAAAAAGTAATTTGAAGAAAATTTATGTCAGGCCCAACGGCTCCACTGAGCGTGGCGAGTCAAGGCGGAGTCCTCAGTTACCAAAAAGAAAAAAAAAATTCCTCTTTCCAAGGGTAAAGGCATCGGAATACTGAGGGTCCTTGCTCGATGTGGAGAACTGTCGGATCTTGCAAGTGGTTTTGTTGTGAGGCGGGTCTTTGACGATGGTGAGAATCTCCTTTTTCCTCTCACTTTTGCTGACCAAAACCTCAGCCCCAAATTTGCAATAGTCGCCCTTGCGGAATCCATATTCAGGATTGTTGAAACTTCCCAAGGAAAGGAACTTAGAAAGCCACCATTGGGTCTTTGCTTTAGTGAATGCCCTCAGTTCCTTCCCTTTCTCTGCACACGCAATTCCTCAAGTTGATATAAACTTGGTTGTCAACTCTAACCTATGATGACGTTACCGGGAGTGAGATTTCATTGACATTGATTATGAAGTACGTGATGATCAACCTTTGAAGGTGACGTACATCCCGCGAATGTTGTCGAATAATGTTGAGAAAACTCTTACCAAGTTTTGAAGTTGACGAAACTTTCTAATTCTTATTCTCATTTTAAAGAACAAAATACTTATGAAGTTATATCACAGACTTTTGCTAAAGCCTATCCATTTCAAAAATCTTTCCCACTCTAACGCAATCCAAACTGAAATTGTGTCCAGAATGAGGATAAAATTAGACTCAATTATTGATCTTACGACAACGATTTAGAATGAACGCATTAGAAATCTATTCTTCAATATCTGGTTCTCTAGTGAAGAATCTCACTTTCCTTCTATAAATACATTGATGGAATCAATCACAAATTGATTAAATCAATCTTGAAGACAAGTTTCTTTTTGGGAAGCATCTACTTATAGAAACTTAGATTCTGATTGTGTGGGCGACAAGAATCAACGAAATTCTATCTCAATCTTCAAATGGTTATAAGATTTCTTTAGTCGATTCTATCTAATGGATTGATTAGAAGAAATTCCTTTGAAAAGTGCCAATGGCTAATGAGGCGTGGAGGAATATTTAAGGAGGTCATTCAATTTATTTGAGGTAGAGATGTGAAAATTGAAATTCCAAAGTCTAAAGTCTTTCCAACTACTTTTTCTTCATCGGTGGTCTTTACAAATTGTATTCAAGAGAGAAAATCACCAAAAGAGTGATTTAGTGAGAGAAAATGGATCTTTCACTAAGGGTACATTTGGTAATGATTCTATTCCGAGGAATAATTTTTGAAGAGAAATGATTTTTTCTGTTTCTATTCTCGGGAATAATTTCTGAGCAACAGAACGCGTTTTGTAACTTCCCAAAATTTCTATTCTCGAGATAGAAATACGTTTGGTAATATTCTTAGATTTTTTTTATTTTTTAAATTCTTTTATTATTTTTCCTTTTTTTTCTTTTTTCTTTTTCCTTTTTCTCTTTGGTAGGTTGCCGGCCACTACCGTGGCGGGCTTGGTGAGCTCGTTAGAGACCAGCCTAGCCACAACAAGCCTCAGCCTCGCCCAGGCGGCACAAAGTCGGCCTCGCCTTGGCCTGGGAGGCCCAACCTCGCGTCGAGTGGAGAGGTCGACGACCAGCCAAAAGGAAGAAAAAGAAAGAGAAGAAAAAAAGAAATAAGAGAGAAAAATTGATTCTAGAAATTGTTCCCGAACGAGAAGCTATTTTTTTTTATATATATTTCTTGTTTATATTCCAAATCTATTCTCGGAAACAAAAGTTTTACCAAATGCGATTCTATTCTTTTTTCGGTCTTTAGAACAAAAGAACAGAAATTTTGTTCCAGGGAACATAATTTTTTTTTTTGACTCTGTTTATTTTTTGGAGAATAAATGATTTGGATAATATCTTCCTAAAAATAATCACTTGTATTGCTCACAAAAGTGAATCTTTAACGAAAAAATATATAAATTAATAATAATAATAATAATAATATTTTTCATATGCTAATTATTTTAAGTGACATAAACGATTTTTTTTTTTTAAAATTGAATCATTTATATTCCACGAAACAAATAATCTTATGTTGGATTTAGACTCTTGGAGAAATAAACATTATGTTATTTCTAGAGAAGATATTCACATGCACATTCGAATTGCTGCTATGGTCCTCAAAAATCGAGAAGTCACGTGGATGGACTTTGAGCCCCTCCAAAAAGCCACTTGGCATTTGCTCATAGAATAAAAGTGATATTTATTTAACTTGAAAATGTTGGCGTGATTTTAAATAGCAAAACTTATATATATTCGCATTAGCCCGTTTGATTTGGATTAAGCAAAAATGAAAAAAAAAATACTTCCTTATATGTTGCCAAAATTATATTATTCAAATTTCAAAAAGTTCTTGAAATATATGCGAATTTATGTGCCAACATATTCATGTTATAAAAGTTTGGGGTGGGTTGTATGACTAAAAAGTCAGAAGTATGTGTCTACTAAGATTTAGATTAAGTAAATATCAATGAAGTAAAAGTTATTCCACACATGCTTGTTACGATGATAAAAAGAAGAAGAAAAACATACCTTCTCTCCTTCTTGTTAAAATTTTGTTGATCCCACGCGCAATTGGAATCGTGCGTACGTTTTCTCCTTCGGAGGATGGTCTTGCACTTGTAAATAAACGGACAGCGACTTTCCCTTCACGTCCTCATCTTGGTTCTCATGAAAACAGTGCATGATGTATGCAATTAGGGCGCGCATGACAACGCTTCTTGATTGGGGAAGAGTTTTTTTTTTCAGAGATAGTTATTTTCTATTCCTATTACGGGAAACAATTTCTTAGTAAAAGAACCTATTTGGTAACTACACAAAATTTCTACTCTTGGAATAGAAAAAGAATAGAAATGCTTTTGGTAAAGTAACAGTTTCTTTTTTGTATTTATTAATTTTCTATTCTTGTTCATGGATCGCCACCCACCAACCGCCGCCCACCGCCGCCGCCCGCGACGGCAGTGGCGGCGGCGGGCGACCGGCGGTGGCACGTGACAACCAGCGACCGACGGGGGTGGCAACCGACGACCAGCGGCAAGCAATCGGCAGCAAGCGGCGAAGGCGGTGTCTCCAGGCGGTTGAAGGTGGCTGCGGCAAAAGAGAAGAATAAAAGAAAAAAAAAATTGACTTATTTCTAGAAATTGTTCTGGGGAACAGAAGTAATTTTTTTTTTGTTTCTCGTTTTTGTTCCAAATCTATTCTTAGGCTAACTTTCTATTCTCCGGAATAAAAAAAACAACTTGGCGTTACAAACAGATTTCTGTTCTTTTTTTTGTTTCGGGAAACAAAAGAACGAGAAATAGAAACATTACCAGGCGCAGCCTTATTTACCCAATTACTTACATGAACGTAGATTAGAGACAAAAAGCATACGAAAACAGTGCATGATGTACGCAATTACTTACACAAACTTGAATGGAGCAGATTTTATACTAACCTAGAACATGACATCTCGGTTCTTATTCTCATCAAAACAGGGCATAAAAAGAGCAGGAAGATTACCTGGTTCAGCAGCGGTGCTAAAGCTGTAACGAACACTTGAGTAAACAATTGAAGCTCTTGCAAACATAGACGAAAGAAATCAAGGCCAGCGAAGGATTCTTGAGCGAGGTTTAATCACTTCAAGATCCTCCGCCATGAAGCAGGGAAGAGAACAGAGCACCTTCAGTGCTCTCTCATATCTGAGGCTGGTGGCGACAATGGGGCTACCGGAAAAAGCTGCGGCTCTGTTTTTGTGGGTGTCTCTCTACTTTCGAATGTTCTCAGCATGCTCTCCGTATTGTGTTTGCGGTAATGGTTCTCTGTGATGCGTTCAATGTCCTCCCCCTTGGTGCAGAGTGAAAATGTGCTTTTATATGAGAATCTGAGGTCGTTGTAGATAGAGAAACTAGAGAGAGCCCAGACACCGCCGACCGCCTGCACTGATTTCGTTTTACTCATCCTTCCCCCAGCCCATCAATCATTTTGGTCTAAATAGAGTTAATTCAACCAGTGGAAATTTCAAAATTTTGGAAGAAGTGTGCATACAGATTGCAATTTAACATAGAGAAATAACCTCCCAAAGAGATAGCTTTTGAACACCAAGTATTCGGACAGATCCTTACAAAAGATATAGCTGAAGAAGTAAAATATCAAACGGGCAGGAGAGATAGATAAAAAGTATCAATCTCACTCAGTGAAACTTGTATAGCGGCCCATCTAATCTCAATTACATAAAGCATGGACCCTCTTACTTATAGACTTCTACACACTGAAATACAAAACAGTATCTGAACTTTTCTCTTGACTAATCCCAAAGGAGACACACTACAGCTCACGTAATCATGTAATATCGCAATCAATTGGGCCAGCTTCATCTTCTGTTGAGAGTAGGTCACTCAACAGGAGGTTCTCGCTTGATGCCGATATGAGAGACCAAAGCCCACAAGTGAGTCACGAACTCTCCACCCATCGCCAAGTGCTCCGCGTGTGCAGTTGCATTCTCCGATGGAGCCACATACACGATCATTTCCGCCCAAAACTCGGCCAATACCTTCCAAATAAAGTTTGGTTCATTTTCTACATCTAGCAATTGCTGCCCTAATCTTGCGCCCTGGATTATCACTTTACCGGTATCTTTCGTTGTCTTACCAATCTTGTTCAATTTTCTGATTCTTTCTTCTATTGTCTTGCAGCCTTTGAGCAAGCGTCTTGCTTCAATAATGACTTTTTTAAAAATATACTCTGAATCAGAAGAGTGATCAGGTAATAATTTTGGATAGAATGCTATCAAATAAGCAAGATATTTGGATAAATTAGTCGCCACAAGGAAGTTCGTACCTAAAATTGGCACCGTGTGCTCGAACATACTCGTGGCGACATGCCACACAAGTATCACTTGAGTTTGCGTCTCAAACTTACATGCCCATGAGAGCTGATCCTCCACTTCGTTTAATCTCAAAGAAGTTTCTCCGTTCTTCCGTGTCTCGGGATTCGCCATTAAAGAACGGAAAACAGCTTTTTTCACTTCCGAGGACAATTCGGTGGTCGTGCTTCGTTTTTGGCCGTTCCTTACAGGATCGATATATAAATATGTGATGCGATTGTACAGCCACCTCGGAGGGGTGTAATCATACGACTCGAGAAGCGAGTATTGGCGAAGTTTCCTTTCCCAAGGCTTCAGGAATTGCGTCCGGCATATTAGTCCTGTCAGCTTCTCCATTAGTTTGCACTCTTGACACCAGTTGTTTAGTACGTAGTTGCATAGCAATATTACTTTCATCCACTCCGAGATGCCCATGACGAAACACTGCACAAGCTCCACACATGTGAATGCTGTTAGAATTATTGCCGTCACGAGAAAGTCGATGCTCAACCCGCCTGCAGTAGCTAGTTGAACTTCACCTTGAGATCTATTCGAGTCGTACCATGGGAAACAAAAGCAAGAGCTCTATAACCTTTATTTTCCAACCGAATTGCTGGAAGATGGTCGGGTATTTGGTGTAGAAATGATCGAAAAGAAAGGAAAGCTCTAGCTCAACGACCCTAAATGCTCGCTCGTAGCCATTTCCTTCGGCATACAAGTGCTGAATCAACTTCCACGCCTCTTCGTGAGCTTGTTTGGGCAATGAATAGCTGCTAAATCTTAAAAGAAGAAGCTTATAGAGCGAGAACGAGAGGCAAATGTCCTTGAGCTTGCTGTCCTCGTCCCCACCTCCCGATCTCAAAAGCCATCCTTGGCAGTTCCACACCATCTCGATGGTGACAACTCTTTGAGTGATCTTCAATGACTTGCGGTAATTCGGTGCTTCCCATTGTGCTGCCGCTTCTCTTTCTTTCAAGTTCTTTAATGACGTTGTACTTTTCTTAAACCTCTCTACAACATAGTTGTATCCTCCCATTTGGCTAGGATCAAGATTTCCCTCCCACAACTGGTGCTCAGAACTCATGTAGTCAGCAATAAATTTGGCCTTCTTCTGTCGGCCATACCTGCTTGCAATCTTAAGAGATGCTGCTCTATGATTGACCTTGAGTGGCACCATTAACAATAGAATTAAGACCGAAATCATCGGCAACGAGATCCCAGACATGACCAACAGAAACGATAACCCAAAGAACTTGATCACATATTGCCAAACATAGTTCTTCCCCTGCTCGCAGTCCTCGAGGCTGTGGACGGAGTACAAGTCCGAGCTGCCGAAGAAGATCATCAAGAAAATGGCCCAAACTAGTAACAGGTCATTTTGGAACGACGCTTCAGTCATGAGACCGAGGGTGTATACGATGAGGTAGCTCGAGAGGGTATATGCTGCCCATAACAGGTTCCTGAGCTTCTGGTGGTTGTGCCGGCGCCTTGATGAGCCGAAGATGGTGAGCAACATGAGTAAAATGGCTGTAAGGCACGCAAGAAATTCGATCTTAGCCAGATTTGCCTTCGGAGTGTGCAGTTTCTTCATGACCGCGGTGGCCTCAGAGAGGGTTTTGTTCCTTGCTCCCATTTGGTGTCTTTGCAAATCCCTCATGTTCGTGGACGACGAAAGAATGTCTTTTGGGTGTGTAAAGTGTAAAGAGAGAGCCAAGAAATTTAGACCCTTTCAAACCATGTGCTGGAAACGGAGGGAGGCACTCCGCTATTTACACTTCAAAATTTTCAAGCCCTCGTTCGGTAATTACGAGTACCTGGCTGAAGCACATGTGCATCATCTTGAGAATTCAAGTGGAAAGTAATTGTACGAACATGAGACTCATATCTGGTGGTGTCACCAAAAAATCAGGATGCAATGGAATTTGAAATGAAAAACAGATTTCGGCAGCACAAATTAATCAGAGTGTTGAATAATGAAGGATTAATTTTTTAATATCAATGACGTTAATGATTCATGAACTACTTTATTGAAGAGAGAAATCCTCTTCGGCTTTGATTTTCTTGTTAGTTTCTTTCTGAGTTGAGACCACCAAATAGTTGTAGTCAATGATAAGCGAAGACATTTTCTCGAGTGATCATGAGCCGAAGGAAGATAAAAAAAAAGACAAATGAGTCGGCATGTCCGTGAAGAGGAGACTCATTGACTAGCACGTGGATAGCACTCCAGTGATGATTATCCTATCACGAAGGTATATGTGGACAATTTTTGATAGGTTTTTAAATATTTTTTTCGATTTATTTATTTATTTATTTATTATTTTCTTTTTTTTTTCTCTTTCTCTTTCTCTGTTTTTTGGTTCTTCATTTCTTCTTTCTCTAGCCGAGTGCTGGATCCTGGTGACCAGCAACAAAGCAAGATCCTCCCAACGAATTATTTTGAGGATTTTTTTTTTTTTGATGACTTGAGAACCGCCATACAGCTAGCAGCTGGCGACGCTAGCGAGGGGACCCACCTCCCACGGCACCTCACTTAAATCGCGCAAATGCAACTGTAGTGACTTGAACCTCCCCCTAACCAGAAGAGGGAGGAACGTCTGAACTAACGTGTCCACAATGGGGTGGTTTGAGGGTTAATTCTTTGAAAAATCCAAAATTGGTACACATGTGACAAATTTATCCAAATTAATATTTTGATTATCAAAAATCCCAAATTGATATACATTTGACAAATTTATCATAAACCGATAAACTTGTGATAAATTTACCCTCTGTTAATTTTAATTAAATTTTACTGTCAAATTATTAAATTGAATGATATGTAACAAGTTGACTAATGTACCAACTTGAGATTTTACTCTCCATTTGTCATAGTTATATAATTTTTGTGATTTTTTTTTGTGGCATTAATCTAATTTAACGAATGGTATATTTGTTACAAATATATCGGTTTGAGATTTTTTATAGTCGAATAAATTTGTTTGGAGTAAATTTCTCATAAATATACCAATTTGGATTTTTTTTTTTTATACTCAGCTAGGGTAAATTTATCATAAGTATACTGGTTTGGGATTTTTCATGATCAAAAAATTATTTTAAGATAAATTGATACACGTGTACGGTTTGGGATTTTTAGGATATTAATCCTTATTTTTATTTGTTCATAATATTACATATTTCCTTTAACAGCATCTTCCATATTCATGGACCTAAGGTGAGAAAGGACTTAGGAAGATCTGCACTGAGTTGGTTCATTAAAAAGAGGGCACAGGAGATCGTTCAAAGTAAAAACAAGCAATCAAGTGAGACTATTCTAGGATACAAAATACCAACTCTCTTCTTATAACAAATGCTTATGGAGAAGTTTCCCCAGCTTTCTTCTAATAAAAAATTGCTAAAAGATAAGTTTCCTTTGCACCGCCAAGAGTGCAATGTTATATTTCTTTGGCCTCTTCACATGTCTTCTTTCAAGTCTTAGAAGTCACAGCACTTGAATGAAATGAATTAATCCAAAATGGCAAAGTCTAGTGACCTGTGGTAAAAGCCAGCAGCATGCCACTATCGTCGGTGACCAAGAGTGTAGTCTAGCTGCCAATGACCTTGGCTAGCAACTAGTGGCCTAAGCTAGAGACCAATGGTAGTGGTGGATGTTGTGGTGGCGATCAATGGTGGAATTAATTTTTTCATAGTATTATGCTTATAAAAAAGTGGAATGATATCTCAATCCTAACTTTAGCTAGATAATCTAATTTCATATTTTATTAGTAAATATATTTCCGATAATCCAAATTCTAACCCAAATTTTTCTCCACGAATGAATATAGTGGAAATTAGAATCTTATTTCTTAAGGAATTAGATTGCATTGTACTAGACAAGAGTAAGTGCATAGTAAGGTGAGCTCATACTTAATTCTAATGAACGGTGGTGGATGTAAAAGGGTCTTATATTGGTGTTCTAGCTTTACAACCAAATAAAAGTTTAATAGCAAAAGACAAAAATTTCTAAAACAACAAAATAGAGTTAGGCCAAGACAAAATGAAAATAGAGTGCAAAGACAATAAATAAAGTGAAAGTACCTAACGGTCTTGTAGCTTGATCTTAGCCATTCGTTGTCTCATAATTTGCTCCCTGCACACACAACTTGGTCTTAGTCCTATATCAACAGGGATTTCATCCTTTTTATGCACTTGCTCTATTCCTTCCTTAGTAGATTTATTCATCATTCTTCTCAAAAACGAACTCACCCTCTAGTTGCCGTGCTTTGAAGAGAAAGAATCTAAACTTTGTCATCCTCAAAAGCTGCCTTCATTGCCAAGACTTCCTTGCTTCCAAATTGAGTCTAAGCATTGTTGTGGGCTCCCACCCAACTTTCTATATCTTTTATACTAGAAGAATATCATGATAAGACAACTTTATGAACATTTCCTTGGAAGATTTTGAGCCAAGACAACTTTGTGCTCATTTCCTTGAAGAATTTTTGCTTGTTATTTTATTAAGGTACTGGTGATTTTGGTTTTGGGTGTAATAAAAAAGTTTTGAGAACATTTAATGTGAAATAGAGTGACTTGAATAAAGGATCTATCGTGTTTTTTTTTTCCAACATAAGATTTAGGAATGTGGGTAATTTTTAGTTAGTATTACATGGATTGCACAAATAAGAAAGATTACTATTGTTAGCATTGACACATAAATTTTGCATTTTTACTTATGACTTAATTGTGTAGAAAGTAGGGATTAATTTATAATCACTATTAAAAAATAATTTCCATTAAATCGTGTCGCATATAGACATTAGGAACATTTGCATTATTAGTATTAGTTATTTAAAAACCTTTGAAAAAATTATTTTAATAGAAAGGAAGAAAATCGAACAGCCCAGCCCTCTCTTTTTTCTCCATTGTTATTTCCCTCACGCGGCCCATCTCCTTTTCTCCTCGGGGCCCGGCCTCCTCTTCCTGTCTTCTCCTCTTCCTCGTCTGTTTTTGACGTTGGCTTACGACAGAAAAAGGACGGTACGCGACGAAGGACAGAGGACATGAGGGCGAAGGCAGGGCCGCGCGCCACGCTTGACGAAGGGAATTTCGTGCGGTATGGGGCTAGCTGGCATCGCCTTGGAGGAGAGAGAGAAGGGATCGAGAGAGGGATAAAAGCAGAGAAGGCAGCGTGAGAAGGAGGGGGGCTGCTCGTTCTTGGAGAGGGAGAGAAGCGGCTGCGTTCTCGAGATTGTTCTCGAGATCTTCGGCAATGGTAGCGTTCCGGTGGCAGAGGAGGTGACATTGCGGTGGTGAAGGACCGGAGGTGGGCGTGGTCAAGTGCGCTCCTCTCTCACGCGGCCGCGAGAATCGCGCGTGGGATTTTCGCCGGGTTTTATCGATCTGACCTCACTCTTGAACGAGAAAGGTCCGGTTTTGTTTCAGGTCTGTTTTCTCCGGACGCTCCGAATGTAGCTGGTTCAGAGAACAGAGAAAGGACCGAGCGAGCATTGAGCGAGGAGAAAAGAGACGAACGACTATTCCGGTTAAGTATTCTCACGAAGTTCGACTTGTGGCCATCATTCTTCGATAGAGGTGGCAAAATGCACTCATAATTTTCACAAATGGGTCGAACGTGGGTTATGAAGTTGTAATGGGCCATAACCCATATTCAACCCATTTTGAGTTTAGTTTAAATGGGTCACACATTCTGACCCATTTTCGACCCATTTTTAAAACTCAAAAGACAAGAACTTCCTCAGCCGCTGACCCTTTGACCTTCACCTTCGACCTTCACCTTCGTCAACCGCTGACCCATTTTCAACCCACCTCCAAGCCGCCTTCGCCACTCACCGCCATAGCTCGCCTCTGTCGCCCGCCTCTGAGGCTTGCCTCCGTCGCTCCCTCGAAGGTCATCGACGACTGAGCCTCGCCAAATCGGTAAGATCGAGCCTCGCTCGACGCCGGCGAGGCTTGAGCTCGCCAGCACTGGGCGGGGCCTCGGCCTCGTCAAATCGACGAGATCGAGCCTTGCCCGACATCGGCAAGCTCGAGTCTCACTAGATCCGGCGAGGCTCGAGCTCACTGACATCCAGCGGGGCCTCGGCCTCGCCAGATCTGGAGAGACTCAAGCCTCGCCCAATGCCGGCGAGCTCAAGTCTCGCCAGATTCGGGGAGGCTCAGCCTTGCCAACGACTGGCGAGGCTTGAGCTCGCCAACATCGAGCAGGGCCTCGGCCTCGCCAGATCGGTGAGATCAAACCTCGCCCGACGGCAGCAAAGCTCGAGCTCACCGGCGTCAATCTCACCTGTGGCCGGTCATCGGCCGCCGTCGTGGCCGAAGAAGAAGAAGAAAAAAAAAAAGAAGAGAAAACAGAAAAAAAAAAATAATTATTAAATAAAAATTGATATTTTTAAAAATTAAAAAATAATCAAAAATATATTTTAACAAATTAAAATTTCGATTTTTTAAAAATATTTTTAAAAGAATTATAAAAATTTTCCATTAAATTTGTATTGCATAAAAATTATTAAAAATTTTGTATTGTATAAAAATATTTTAATAATAAGTAAGTTTTAGAATACGGGTAGGGTGGGTAGGGTCGAGTCGGGTATGGATTACTAGATTTACATTACAAGAATATGAGTCAAAACGGGTTAAATTGGTCAAATATAGGTTAACCCATTTTGGACCCGACCTATACCTGACCCAACCCACCCATTTGCCACCCCTATTCTTTGATAACCCGGAGCCCATCTTGGCGGGTGACAGTGATCCGCTCTCTTCCTGAAGCGAGGTTAGCCAAACTCGACCCCCTTCATTCCGCTCTATCTTGGTTATCCTAAGGACCGAGATTTGTCTTCTCTATTTATGCGGGTATGGGCCTTGAGCGAATCGTTTCTGATTTTTGGGAACGTCATTTGCTGCTTGTGTTTGATTCTGGACGTGGCTTCGAGTCTGAATGAGCTAGTGTCCTCCCTTTAGCCGATGCACCCTATTCGTTTGATAAAAATGACCTTGAGGCACCTCTGGAAAAGCAGCCATTGCCTTTGCAATATCCGTAGCTCATGCATTATCGTTTTGATCGTTAGTTACTGAGGTTGTCTTGCGTGAAGCCTTATCTCGTTGCTCATGGATAGTGGTCGGTGAGGTTTAATGGCGGCGCTTCTTTAAGAGGGATCTCGGCAATGGTGGTGTTCTCGGTAAAGAAGAGAACGTAGAAAAGGGGAGTTTTTTTTATTGAGGGAGAAGACCGCATGCAGGGAAGAGAATTAAATAATAATAATAATAATAATAATAATAATAATAATAATAATAATAATAATAATAATAATAATAATAATAATAATAATAATAATAATAGAAGATAGAAAAAGAAAGTAAAACAAGATCAGAAAAAGAAGGGATAAAGGTTTCGGTCATAGGAACTGCGGCCTCACTTAGACCTGATGGGCACGGGCTTATTTGGTCTTTCTCGGACTGGGTTAGGCCAATCGGAGCTTTGGGCTGGGCTTCTCTAGTTCTCTTTTATTCTTTTGTTTTTCGGGGCGTGAACTGGGCTCAATTGATGAGCCCAGTCCAGTCGTGGACCCAGACGGACCAGCGGGTCGGATGTGGAGATCCGACCCGGGTCCTTTTTATCTTTTAATAATAGAAAATTAATTTTAAAAAATTAAGTTCATGAAAAATTCCAAAAATTTTCAAAAAAATTATTATTATTATTTTTCAGAATTCAAAAAAATCTTTAGTAAATTTTCTTTTAAAATGTGCAAAAACATTTGATAAAAATGATTACATACCAACATGATCATTTCATATATTAATGGATAAGTATAAAATCAATTTAGGCTGCTTGATAAAAAGAAATAAACAAGATTAGGTGTAAAAAAAAGTGCACTAATTAGTTAATTAGTGTAATCAAGTCTACAATCCTAAAATTTTTAATTGCGTAGGAAGTGAGACATATTCACATATCTCACTTGGTTTTTAGCCAACTTTGACAAGATAGTGGCGACTCCTTATTAGACATTTATCATAACATCAATTTTCATGAACACCCTAACGTCGCATAAGATATTGGCTTGGGAGAGCCCACGTCTAAATTATAGGCCATAGATTCGTCTTTTAGGCAATATCCCTAAACTTAATTCCCTCTTTATAGAGGGCTATAGTTAGGTTAACTTGCTTCTTTGTAGGCTTCGAGTTAATTGTTGTTTTTTTTTTCTTTTTGGTGGGATGATAGAATTTACTTTGAAAATGGTGGCAATTGAGTTCTTGGTAACAAATTAAATTGCTGCAGCACTAGGAGGAATACTAAGCAAAATCTTTAGGTTTGTCTTCTAGTGAAAGTTTAAGGCAACAATGCATTTAAAATTTCTATTGCATGAACTTAATTTATGTATTGATTGTTTAAGTGGTGGGTCTTCATTAGTTGTTTTCGTTGTATAAATGTGTTTTTGTTTCATGTTTCTTACAGCTGCTGAAATGGAATAATTTTTTTTGACCAAAAAAAAAAGGAATAATTTCTTACTATTGTGGGCAAGGTGCATTTGTTGGCAAGCATTGCTGATTTTTTTCTTAAAAGTTGTAACCATTTCTCAAGAATTTGGTAGGTCACCTCTTAGGACACGTAATAAAGCATAACTTAGTGGACTGCATAAAGGAAAATAAAAGCAAAGCAAAATAGACTGTTAAAGTATTAATTGCTAAATCGAAAGTAAAGATATCTTGTTGATCTTTTATTGCCCTTCATTGCGAAGGCCTTGATGATCCTACTGGAGATTTGAGAAGAAAGGGAAAAAAAGCAAAGCAAAAATCTAAAAATTTTGTCAAAACTACATCGTCTTGAGTCCAAGTGGACACGTTAGATTGCTAATTGCATTATGTAGGATGGCTAGTGCTGACTAGACCACCACATAAGTGATTTCTATCTCAAATTGGTTGACATAGCTATATTGAAAAACCATCAAAATGTTGATGAATACTTTTACCAATTTGAAAAGTCTAAAACTAAATTGACGACCATTCAATATATTTGGACTCTTTGGCCAATTTGTTTTAAACCTACAAGTTTCCTAATTCTATGTGGCCATTGCAATTGTTTTGTCTAATCAATTTTGATTAGGAAGATGATAAGACCATCTTCAACTCATCAAATTATCTTTTCACACATTTCACACAATTCAGCCTAGATGTTTTTTGGTAGAAGTACATTGCTAACATGATAGTTCTACTAAAATCCACGCAACTCATTACTCTAGAAATGTTCAGCACAATTATTATGAGGACCAACGCCATCTAGTCCAATTAACAACATGTCTTAATTGCTGAACTTTTACGTCATTTCATTCAGAACATGGAGCAGAAATGAAGCTGGTGTGTTGGCCGTTATTATGAGACTTTAAAGCAGATGCATCGATGTAGACTATTATTGAACTCAATTAGGGCCGTAATGTTAGGAGAATGTAAGATACATGATTGGAGAAGGTGTGCATGATCGATGGGACTAATGTATAGGTATTAAAGAACAAGCTTCTTCACCAGAGAGAGAGAGAGAGAGAGAGAGAGAGAGAGAGGTGCATTTAGGATTTGGTGAGTATTGTATATGGTGTCCCTGACCATATGGTACAATGTACAATTAGGTTTCGTTAGATGCAAGTGGCATCTGATGGAGACAGCTAAAGGGATGGCAGATTCATATATTTTCCAAACTATGCGTAATATACAATCCATGATATCTTTATGAAGGATTCTTTAACTCATGCCAACAGTCTTCAATTATGTTCAAGTTTGTGCCTTATGATAGAGAATTCGATTGGACGCTTGGTATTTCTCAATTCGTTTCCTAACTACTAAGTCAAACCACAAGTTTAAACGACCACGCTTCACTCACTGCTTGCTAAACTAAAACAAGCTTTGGAATCTTGCTTGTGCTATTTTCTTCCCCTCATTTCATTGGTAGATGTCACCGAGACTGTAAACAAGATGTATAGCCTTTTTCTCTTAGCCGCCCCAAAGGGGAACTCTCTCTGTCTCTGTCTCTTAGCCATTTCATTGCTAGGTTCACTGATCCTCGAGCTTTTGAACGAAAAGGGGAACTCTCTCTGTCTCTCTCTGTCTCTCTCTCTCTCTCCATTCTTCAATCAATCTGATGATGAACAGGTTGTTCTTGACCCTCACTTTAAACCGCTGCTCGTTCCTTCAACTTTTAATCACTGTGTTCCTCGTCACCATGAAGTTTTCCCTATTCATCAAGATTTTCTCCTTGAGCAAGTTTGGACGAAGATAAATCGTCGATTCATGGCTTTTTCAGTGGTTTTTGAGTATGAAACCCCACGTGCTGCCCCTTTGGAAACAAGCCCAAATTGATTTAGCTTTAGAATTTTGCTGCCTTGACTTGAGCTTGAAATTTGATTTAACAGAAAATTCAACTAATGACCTAAAGTGATTATGAATATCTCAAATAAGGTTCTAACCTTTGTGGCCGGCTAAATATTCTAGCTGATAAATGACCTTTTCATCCGAAGACAATTTTAACTTGAATTTTAGTTAGATTAGTTTAAAAATAAAAAAGACAATTATATATATAAAGTAAAAATATTGGAGGGAGGGCTCAACTAGCCCTCCTACCTATGTAGACCATCACATTGTCGACGAACCTTGCTGACCAAAGGTGAGGGCTAGCAAGCCCTAGCCAGAACTAGGAAGGGAAGCTGGGCGAGGATCACCGACCCTCACCCAAATCTAGCAGAGGGTTACCCTCCTCTCCTAATTCTAGTGAGGGCTAGCAAACCCTTGCCAATGCACCAGCAACCCCACCAGCCATTTCTAATGACCCACTAGCGATAGGGTGGCAACCATAGGCAAAGGAAAAAAAAGATGAAGGAACAAAGAAAGAAAAAAAAGGAAAAGATAAAAAAAAGAAAAACTAAAAGATGAAAATGTTAGAGGTTAGATCCCTCTTTGAGACTAACGTAATTTCAGATTCTTATTAAAAATAATGTCTATTTTAGAGTGTTATTTGCAAAAATAATGGCATTATAGGCTATTGGCCGTTATTTGAAATAAAATTCACTTCCGACCCTTATTTGAAAAAATAAGGGTAATTCAAGCTCTTATTTGAAATTTTCCTTTGATTTAATATATTCCCTTTGTCCCTTCTGGTCCTTCTCCACCAATTGCTTTTTAACTTCATCTAGGACCTCTCTCTATTACTCTTCTCGTCATTTTTCCATTATTGGACGTTGACAAACTAAGTGTACATTTTGTGTTAAAATGAATATAAAATAAATAAATGATAGACAAATAAACAGAATAACAAAAACAAACAAGAAGAGCGAAAATAGGAAAGCTTCAGCTTCGGCCATATTCAATTCAGTTGCTCGGCCTAGATTCACGACGTCAGTGCAGATCCATGCAAGCCGGGCCAACCCACTTGGTCATGCGGCCCAGTCCCCAAACACGGCCCACCGTAATAGATGTTATAAGCATGGGCTCGTTAAAATTAAAAAAGAACAAAGAATTCGACCTTCCCTGTTAGCCCTGTTCCGCAGCCGAGAGCTCTCGGCAATAATTTAGCTTAGATGCACTAAGACGACGTCGCTACACATGTTTGCCCCAATTTAATAGAATTAGGGACAAATCGGATCAATCTTCTCTTCTTCAAACCCTAATTTAGACGGAAGCATTTTTGGGCAAAATGAAGAGCTGAATCTTGCAATTGAGATCATCGGTAGGACATTCGGGTCAAGTTCGGGTCAATAATTCCAAGATGAAGGTGAATATTACCCGATTTTATATATAATTGGAATTCCGGAGCTTAGCGGTGGATTTCTTCCAATGCCAAGGACGACGACATTGAAGCCGCGAAGCGCTCTTTCGAACGGCTTCAAGGGCGGGAAAAGTACCAAAATGGTCATAAATATTTTGTATTAGTACCAATTCAGTCTTAAAACTTTTTAATTTGACTAATTTAGTCCTAAACATTTTCACATTTGTACCAATTCAGTCCATCCGGCTAATTTAAGTCAGAAATTGCTAGTGCGACCCCGATGGTCTTATGTGGCGCCACATGGAGAAATTTTATAATTTTTTTATATTTTTCTTTCATATTTTTTAAATTATTTTTTTTTTTTTTCTCTTTTTTTTTTTCTTTTTTCCTTACCCTTGGTCGGCGAGGTCGCCAGCCGGCCGACCATCGCCGGCCACAAGCTGGTCAGGGCGAGGGGCCCCGTGCCCTCGCCGGCCACTAGCAAGGGCCACCGCGCCCTCATCGGCCACAAGCGAGGGTGACGGCCCTCACCTACATCCAGGTGAGGGCTGAAACCTTGCCCATTGGCCAGCGAGGGCCTCTGCGCCCTCATCAGCCACCGACGAGGGTGCAGCGGCCCTTGCCCAGATCCAGGCAAGGCTCACGACACTATTGCCCCGCTTAATCCGGTGCAAGATCACGAACTTCCCCACGCTGTTATCCCTCTAGAAGCTACCCAAGCTCAGGACGCCGACCACACTTCCTTCAACCTGCGGGGGCTGTGAAGGCTTGGGTGACCATGTCATGATCGGAGGCGATGGAGCTCCAGATTCAGCAGATGCAGCTCACTTGGATCTGAGCGAGGGCCGCCGCACCCTCGCCCACCACAAGTGAGGGTTGCCGCGCCCTCACCTGTGACTTACAAGGGCGCAGAGGCCCTCGTCGGCCAACGGGCGAGGGTTTCGGCCCTCGCTTGGATTTGGGCGGGGGCTGTCGCCCTTTCTTGTGGCCAGCGAGGGCGCGAGGTCGGTGATGGTCAGTCGGCCAAGGGTAAGGAAAAAAAAAAGAAAAGAGAAAAAGAAAAATAATAATTTAAAAAATCTAAAAGAAATATAAAAAATTATAAAATTTGTCCACGTGGCAGCACATAAGACTACCAGCAGTCACTTTAGTAATTTCTAGCTTAAATTAGCCAGATGGACTGAATGGGTACCAATGTGAAAAGGTTTAGGACTAAATTGGTCCAATTAAAAAGTTTAAGACTGAATTGGTACCGATACAAAAGGTTTAGGACTATTTTGGTACTTTTCCCCTTGAAGGGCACTCTCCACCTAGAATAAGTGGCCGTATAACAAGAACACTATTATTGCTTCGTAGCAAGCCATTTCATCTTTGACTTACATACTCAACATTTGTTCTGGAAAGCTTGTGTTTTGCTTGATGATCAGTGAAGGTTTCCTTGTGATGGAGAGAGTGACCAAGTGAAAAGAGAATCACAGAGAGAGATTAAGTTTTGAAGAAGCAGAATTGTTTTGTCATAAGGCCACTTCATTATCTAAGTTGGACTTTCTCTTATCGTAAAAAAAGTCATGTAATTATTAATATTTGATTAAAAAAGTCACACATAACTTTTTTATCGGAATTTATCACTTAAAACACTTAAGTGGAAAAAAAAAATTCCAATGTAATACTGAAGTGATTTGGAGAAAAGTTTTAATATTGAAGTAAGCGACATATGAAAATTATAACATTTTTAATTTTGTTTTTCTGTTAACACGTTATTAATTGTTTTGTTAGTAATTAGATATGACTTGTGATGTAATTTCGTAGCTACCGAGCACATTACTGAACCCATGTTGCCTTTGTTTCTTTCATTTTATGCATTGTGTATTCTCTTGGTGGTCAAAGGTGGTCGCCAAAGCGAAAATGTCCTGGAGTCAATGTCTGTAATGTTTGCGCATGTTTCCATCTCTCTCTAGTGTCTTCCTTGACCATATCTCTGTTCCATGAAATTCTATGATGATGCAATTGTAAGTCTTGGATGGCGAGTGGTCGACTAGGGTGGACATCCGGCTTGTATACATATTATCCCACATGAGAGAAAACCAACCCGAAAATACCTGAAATTTTCGGTTCCATTCGGTTTGATCCAAGTCAAGACAAGCCATACACTTTTGACACCCTTGTGACTACCTGGGGACCCATGAAATACTGCCATCTAGACTTTGTGGCTTATTTCAATGGCCTTGACCCTTGCGCATTTAGTCGGACTCAAGCATATAACTTCAAGTTCCCAAGTTGGAAATTCTTTTCAATATACATTTGAAGCACATCTATTTAGTGTAAAGACCTTAAGTATAATTTAAGCTCATTAGATAAATAATTTTGAGCAATTTTCCATTTCAAATTATCAATATACAATATATCCAACTTACTGTGACATATAGGACGACCGACGATGACTGTATAGCTATGTTAAGAAATTCAAGCGAGATTTGAGCACGATGACTTGATTGCATCTTCGTTCAAAAGTTTTAACCTAATACTCATAAGAAGCCAAATTGGGAGCACAAAATTTACATGGAAGTACATGTACACACTATCCTCAAGGAGTTTATTTTGACACAACAAATACGAAAGTCATCAAACTCCTACAGTTGCGATGGTACGACGCCCAGCCCTGGCTTCGATGGTGTGATCCTCGGCCCTGGCTTTGATGGTACAATGCCTAGCCCCGGCTTCGATGGTGCGACGTTTGGCCTCGGCTTCGATGGTACGATGCCCGGCCCCGATACGACGCGGATCTGGATTTCAACCACTGGAGTATTATTTTGAACGAACCCTTTCTTCGATTTCTCGAGATCCTTCAAGGGCATAAAGTCTAAATCGCCCTCTTGGGGATGTGAGGCACTTAGCCAGCGCTCAACTGCAATATACTCCTACTCAGTATGGACTCAAGAGAAGAGAGAACATTATGCTCTTTCAATAGAAGACGTACATGCGTACGTGAATTGTTGCTATGGTATTCAATAGTTGAGAGTTATACAGAGGGGGTTCGACCCCTTTCCAGAAAGCCACTACAATTTTCTCATAAAATCAAAGTGATATTCATTTTATAAAAAGATCTTGAAAATTTTGTAGTGATTTTAAATGGTTATACTAATATGTATTTGCATCAGCCCGTTTGTTTTGGATTACGCAAAAATAAAAAAAAAATAATAAATTGTTCTTTCTTTCTTGCAAAATTTAAGACATTTAAATTTCGAAAAATTATGAAAGGGTTATAATCGAATTTACGTGCCAGTATCCGCATGTTATAACAGTTTTGGGTGTCTTGTGTAAATAAAGAGTCAAAAGAATGCATCTTGTAAGATTTAAAGTAGGTAAAAACAACAAAAGTAAAAGTCAATCCAGAAAAACATACATTGCTTCTCCTTATGTTTCCCTTTGAGTTGGTCCAACACACGCAAATTGAAATCTGCATAAACTTGCATCTTCTCAGTGAGGCGTAGCACTTCCAAGTAAACGGACAGCGACTTTCGCTTCCCGGCCTCATTGCCTTTGGGATACACCAATAACTTCCTACACACGACAATTACAGGTAAACGAAAATAAGTTTTGGCTAATTCTATTTACGAACATAAGCAACAATAATAAATAAATTTAGAAAGGTGAAAGGCGAGTAGCTAATTTCATTTTCACAAAGAAAAAAATTCTGGGAACGTACCATTTCCTTTTTTCGCAGTCAAACTCTATGAACCGAGGATCCGTGCCCAATGTGGACCAGTTTTCGATCTTCAATGTGAATGTGCTTTGTTCCGGGTATCTGATCAAGGTAAAAGACTCCTCCTTCACCTTGTCAGGTTCGATGACAAAAACTTCAGCCCCAAATGTACAAGAGTACTTTTCATCAAGGTATCCATTTGAACGTTTTTTGAATTCTTTCAGGGAAAGAAACCGAGGAAACCCGTATTGGGTCTTCGAGCCATGGAAGCAGCTTATCGCCTCATCGGCATCTACAGGGATTTCCACAAATTGGTATAACTCTGTTGTTAATTATAAACAATGATGATGTAATTGGAACGGTGACTTTTTAAACCTTGATTATGAATAAAGTGATTATCAACCTTGAATGGTCAAATACTTCTTTCGTAATTTGTCATGCACAAAAAGCTTGTAGTTGACGTAAACCGTCTTATCAAGATGGTCCTCAATTCACAAATAGAGGGAAATATATGTTGGGCGCAAATTGTGTGATCCCAAGATCTCCATAACTAGAACAAGGACATGCATAATTGAGTAGAAAGATCCATTGTTTTTAAAGCGGAAGCGGAAGCGGAAGCGGAGACACAATGTTCCACGCGCAAGTCATTCTCCTCTATTGCCTTCCGTATCACTGGCTCAATGAGGCGGCCCCCTCACGTGTAGCGTTAGGTAAACGCCCCTTATGTGAGGATAATGTGAGAATTCGGGTTAGAGGAGAGACTTGAGCACTATTTATAGAGTTTCCAACCAAGCCCCCTCATTACGGGCCAGGCTCAACTCGGCCCACACTAACCAGCCCCATATTAGACTAATTAAGAAACATTCTATCTCACCTTAGACCAGCCATGTTTTTACGGTAGCCGTAAAATCAGTAAATTACAATATCAATTAATATAGTCCACATTAGGAAAACTCTTACATTCTCCCACTTAGACTATATTAATTGAAATCGTACCTTATGTGCGCACATTGGTATAGAGATAATTCTTAATAGTCAATCATATCTCATAAAGTCTCAAATACCAAATCATGGCGGTAACTACATGTATACACACATAGCCTTCCATGGTCACGAGTGCTCTCAACTTTATTGATATGGATTCAATATGATAGTGTGGCAAATGGATAACATCTCTCATAGAGAGATTCCATTTGCCAGTCACCATTCTATTACCTTAGGCGACACAAAAAAAATTGTGCCACTAGAGAATGCTTTATGGTTCCAATGAACCCATATATGTCTTGTCCTTACGGTTAATCTTTCTTTATGTATTACAAAACATATGCACAAGGCTAATAATTGAATGCCCGGATGCTCCTAGCCTTCACTCAAGATTTAAGCAATACCTTGAGACTTACAACAATATATATATATATATATATATATATATATATATATATATATATATATCAAAGTGTTACTAAATTGTAACAAAACAGATGTAAACTTTATTCAAAGAAAAATAAAAACAGCTCACACTAAATAACAGCATCCCAAGACGCTCCTAGACCCATGCTAATGACATGTCGATTAAAAACACACGGGCGTAGGCTTTTAGTTAGTGAATCTGCAACCATATCATATGTATGAATATAATCTACTGCGATGTCACCATTCTATACCAATTCTCTTATAGTAAAAAACTTGACCTCCATGTGTTTAGACCCATTGAGACTTCCGTTGTTATTAATAAACAATACTGCAGAGTTATTGTCACAATATAACTGTATTGGTTTATCCACAAAATCAAAAACTGATAACTCCCTAATGAGGTTCTAAAGCCAAATAGCTTAAGTAGCAGCTGAAAAACATACTACAAACTCTGCTTGCATGGTGGAAGAAGATATGGATTTCTGTTTTTCGTTCTTCTATGATACTGTACATCCTACCAACATAAATATGTATCATGTCGTTGACTTCTTATCATCTTGACAACCAGCAAAATTTGCATCTGAATACCCTGCTAATTGCAAGTCTGGAACATGTCTATAAATCAGCATATAATCTTTTGTTCTCTTTAAGTACCTTAAAACCTTCTTGATAGCAACCCAGTGATCGCGTCCTAGATTAGACTGATATCTACCTAGAAGCCATGTTGCAAAAGCAATATCTGACCTAGTGTAAACTTGAGCATACATGATACTTCCAAGCACACTAGCATAAGGTACATTCTTTATTTGAGCTTTCTCAAAATCTGAATTAGGATATTGTAAAAGACTCAATTTATCACCCTTAACAACGGGAGCAATTCCTGGTTTGCAATCTTGCATACTGAATCTTTCTAAAATACGATCAATATATGTCATCCGAGACAAACCCAATGAACGGCGTGAACGATCCCTATAGATCTCAATACCAAGAACAAAAGATGCCTCATCAAGGTATTTCATATCAAAATTTTTTGATAACATCCGCTTTGTCTCATGTAGTAAACCAGTGTCACTATTAGCAAGCAAGATATCATCTACATAAAGTATGAAAAAAATATATTTCCTCTCACTGACATTGGTGTATATACACTGATCTACTTTGTTCTCAATAAATCCAAATGAAGTAACAATGCTATGAAACTTCAAATACCACTGTCTAAAAGCTTGTTTAAGGCCATAAATAGATTTTTTTTTAATTTACAAACAAGTTTACCTAAGTCATATGCCGCAAAACCTTCTGGCTGCACCATATAAACCTCCTCATCAAGGTCTCCATTTAGAAAAGCAGTCTTAACATCCATATGGCGTAACTCCATATCAAAATGAGCTACCAATACTAATATCACTCTAAAGGAATCTTTAAAAGAAACTAGAGAAAACGTTGTTTAATAATCTATTCATTCTCTTTGAGTGAAACCCTTAGCTACCAGTCTAGCTTTAAACTTTTTAATCTTCCTTTTGGAATCCATTTTAGTCTTGTATACTCATTTGCAGCCAATAGGTTTACAACCTTCAGGCAATTCAACAAACTCTTAAACACCATTGTGTTTCATAGATTGCATCTCATCTTTCACCGCATCTAACCACAAATCTGATTGAGGACATGAGATGGCATTAGTATAAGTCACGTGATTAACAACATAGCCTATATCATAATCATGCTCTCCCAAGTAGACTAGATAGTCTGGTGGTATAGCTGAACGTCTTTCCCTAGTTGATCTTCTGAGTTGAGCTACTTCATCCTCATTTTGAATCTAAGGAGTTTATGGAATTTCTTCAGGAACTATTTCAACAATAGGATCCTGGGCCATAACAAGCTCAATTTGTGGCACATGAGACTCCATAATTGTTTGCATAGGATGAGACAGTGATCCAATAATCCCCACCATACTATCATCTTCGATAGCTTGTGAGCAGCTACCCTTTTCGACTATATCAAATTCCAAAAATTTTACAGTTTGAGACTCCACAATTCTTGTACCTCCATTAAGGTTATAAAACCGATCCCTTTGAGTGATCTAGGCAAGACACGAAGTAACACCAAGTAGTTTTGGAATCCAGCTTACTCAATGTTGGATTACATAACTTCACTTCTGCTGGACATCCACAAACTTTAAGATGATTTAAGCTAGATTTACGTCCAGTCCACAATTCAAAATGAGTAAATGAAACCACTTTAGTAGGAACATGATTTGGAATATAAAGAGCTGTTTTCAAAGCTTCACCCCACAGAAAATTAGGTAAATTGGTCATACTAATCATACTTCTCATTATGTCCATAAGAGTACGATTGCGCCTTTCAGCTACACCATTTTGTTCAGGACTTCCAGGCATAGTAAACTGACCTATTATCCCAGAATCCTCTAAGTAGTTAGCAAACCACTCTTTAAGTTGTCCAGCATCACCATGCCTACCAAAATACTCACTACCATGATCAGATCTAATAATCTTTATAACTTTTCCCAACTGTTTCTCCACTTCAGTCCGAAAAATCTTGAATTTATCAAGAGACTCGGACTTTTCTTTAATTAAGTATAAGTATCTATATCGAGAATAGTCGTCAATAAATGTGATGAAATAAAAATTTCTACACAAAATAGCCGTGTATGGTCCACTAATATCAATGTGAATAACCTTCGATAAGTCTGAATTTCGTACAACATATTTCTTCTTTATCTTAGTCATCTTACCTCTACAGTAGTCTACACAAGTCTCTTGATCACTTTTAAGAGTATGCAAGATATCAGCCTTTATAAGCCTTTCTACTCTTTCTTTAGAGATGTGATTAAGACGTTTATGCCACAATGCATAAGACTGTTCCTTAACTAGAGGCCTTTTGGAAACAACTTTTTCAGCTAAATAAGCAACGTACATGTCGTTGGGAGATAAACTCAATCGATATAATCCATCGGATAAATTGCAACATCCAATCTTATTTTAATCATAAAACATGGAAATAGTATTACTCTTTATTTCAAAAAAGTATCCACACATGTCCAAACAATACACAGAAACTAAATTTTGCCTAAAAGAAGGTATATAAAAAGTGTTTCTTAACAGCATCCGAAAACTAGAATCTAAAATCAAAATAACATCTCCCACGAACTCAACGTCAACTCCAACGCTGTTTTCAACAGTGAGCTTTAATTCATCTTAATTTGGCGTCCTTCGGTTTATGAACCCTTGAATGATAAATGCGACATGATTAGTTGCACCACTATCTAGCCACCAGGAATTGGTCGAAACTTTAGATAGATTGGATTCATAAACAAATGTCAAAGAATCATTGCCTTAAGGCTCACTCTTGGTTCTCTTAGACAACCAAGCCTTAAACTTGCTGCAACGTTTCTTCACGTGTCATCTCTCCCTACAAAAGTAGCAAAGAACACCATCCTTCTTGGTGAATGCTTTCTTAGGACCCAAAGTGTTAGAAGGACCTGCACCTTCAAAATTTCCTTTGTTGTTGGAAGGACCAGTAGCTTCTAAATTGCCTTTGTGGGTATAGTTTTTCAACTTCTTACCCTTGTCACTAGCATAACTAGAAGCATAAAGAGCAATATGTCATTTATCTTTCTTCAATTTCTCTTTATCTACTATCAACCTTGCAATTAGGTCATTAACAAACTAGGTTTCATCTTGGGAACTATAATTGGTCTTGATAATCCCAAAATCAGGAGGAAGAGTATTTAGAGCTTGATGGACAATGTAAGCAGTAGGAATTTCAACATTGAGAGCCTGAAGCTTTGTCTGCAAATCAACCATCCTCAGAACATAATCTCTAATTTCACCAGAACCATCATATTTCATAGTAAAAAGTATTTGCAAATGCGTCCTTATCTCAGCATTAGGCGATACACGATTTCTAGATATTAAAACTTCCATCATTTGACTAGCATTGTAGTCTGCAGGCAAACCACTTTTCAAGTGTTCCTGAATGGAACGCTTCATGGAAAGCAAGCAAATTCTATTGCTCTTTTCCCATGCAGCAAAATTTGCTTTCTGAGCCTCTGTACTCTCAGCAGTCAAATCTACTGGCCGATCAACAATGAGAGTCATATGAACATCTGTCATTTCCATAGCAAACAAAAAATCATCTCTCCGTCTCTTAAAATTCAAACTAGCAAGAACCTCAATAGTGATGGAGTTACTATTTACAGAAAAAGATGACTGAAAAAAAAAAAACAATGTATATAATTAGCATCATGTGAGTATTGTGTAACTTGACACACAAGTACCCATCTAGAGAGTTAAATACAAAATCATATAATCACATTTGAGCTGAATACATGACAAGCAGTTGTACACTCCCTACATGATAGCGGTTATGAGAATATATTCCAATTTTCGTAAATTCATCACATTTGGGCATATGAACCACTAGGATCAGTCACTCCTCCACAACATCATCACGTATCCCTCCATGAACTAACACATAATCACCCCCTTTGGGAATATGACTACACATTAGATCAGGATACATCCTAATCATTATACGAGACCGAAATTTCTTAAACCCAATTAAGGCCCCGTTTGGTTGGGCTTTCCCAAGGGGCTTTGGGGCGCCAAAGCCCCTTGGGGAAAATTTTGTGTGTTTGGTTGAGCTTTTAAATGCTCATTTGCAAAATGCGAGCATTTTAGATGCTGAAAGCCGAAAGCCGGGGAGGACCAACTTTGAGCATCGGGCATTCCGGAGATGCGATTTTACTGTTCACCGAGTTATTATTCATCGTCTCCTTCGCCGTTCGTCTTCTTTGTGCGGTGGGCGGCTCTTAGCCGCGAGCGGCCAGATCTGGCCCCCCGGCGGCCAGATCTGGCCGCCGGAAAGCCTCGCTTGAGGTCCGCGTGACCTCAGCCGGCGTCGCCTGGTCGCGCGACCCAGGCGACCAGGCGAGGCCAGATCTGGCCGTCCGGCGGTGGCTGGCCGCCGGAATTTGATTTCAAACTTAAAAAAAAAATAAAAAATAACAAAAGCTACTTACAAATGTGAATTTTGCCAAACGGTGTTTATACTAAGTTGCATTTCAAAGCTATAATTTACCAAACGGTCTAACATTTTCGAAAGCCCCTTTCCCTCAAAGTATTTGCATTCTCCCAATGGCATTTTCCCAAAGTCGAACCAAATGGGGCCTAAGTGTGTCACTTTGGCGATGACAACTCAATTGAATTATTGAAACTCTCTCATACCAGGGATATAAAATTTACATCTCACATAAACCATACATATGTGATTTTAACTTTAGTGACATGGGCATTAAATCACTGAAATCACATATCATGCTAATTATATTGCTTCATTCATTAATAAAAAAAATAAAATTTATTGTATATTATTAATGAATAACACTCATAAAGCTCATGTGATAACATACCAGTAACCCAGAACCTGTATTTTCAAAATCACAAAAAAAATACCAAAAAAAATATGCAAAAAATACACTAAAAAGCACGTATTTAGGGTTCCGTATGTATTTTCACATCCATAAGATCATCAAAAATGTAAAATAAATACACCATGACATAGGGAATAACCATAGGAGTACATCGCCGCCAGCCACACACGAATCGGAGCCTCCATGCACCGCCTAAATGCGCGGTGCGTGGAGCCCACGTGCGGGCGTCAAAGGCCGGTCAAATCTGGTCTGATCAGTGGCGGTTCGACCGGTTCCCAGTTCGACCTTCCAGTCCAGCCACCTGGTCCGACCAGTTGACCGATTCGGTCAATGGGTGACCGGGTCGAGTCAATGGGTCGGGTCCTGGGTCGAGTCGGTCGCCATTCGGTCGGGTTGGGTCCCATCGCTGATGTCATCGTGATGTCAGCGCCCGCGTGCGCCGCACACACGAGCAGCGCCCCCCGCGTGGGAGCGCGTGAGGGCGCGTGGACGAGCATAGGCGTGCATCTTCGACACTCGGCGGCTTGTGGCCGTGCGTGGGGGTGCGTGGGGCCTCCCCCGGTGACGCGCCGCCACGGTTTTGCTTGACTCGTTGAGCCCAGTCCGAATTTGTGATTTAATTTTATTTTTACCGTACTTAAAAATCTCGAAAATCACAAAATTAGGGAAAAATACTATGCGTTCGAGTTCTAGGGTTGTGGAGGCTCTAATACCACATGTTGGGCGCAAATTGCGCAACCCCAAGATCTCCATAACTAGAACAAGGACATGCATAATTGAGTGAAATATTAACGCATCTGTTTTAGGATCCATTGTTCTTGAAGCGGAAGCGGAAATACAATATTCCACACACAAGTCATTCTCCTCTATTGCCCTCGTATCACTGGCTCAATGAGGTGACCCCCTCACGTGTAGCGTTAGGTAAACGCCCCTTAGGTGAGGATAATGTGAGAATTCGGGTTAGAGTAGAGACTTGAGCACTATTTATAGAGTTTCCAGCCAAGCCCCCTCATTACGGGCCAGGCTCAACTCAGCTCACACTAGCCAGCTATATATTAGACTAATTAAGAAACATTCTATCTCATCTTACACCAGCTTTGTTTTTATGGTAGTCGTAAAAACAGTAAATTACAATATCAATTAATGTAGTACATATTAGGAAAACTCTTACAATATATCCCGAACCATTATCATCCTTGTTTCCTTTAGGGTAAAGAGATAGCCTCCTAACAAGAAAAAATAAATGTTTAATTAGCTATTAATTGATTAAGCATTAAAATTGTTGTTCCAATAAAGAGCATTAGTGAGATGAAAATAAGTTTGGAAGGAAAAAAAAAAAGGAAATCAAAAACTCACCATTCGTGGCCCCCAGCTTTAAATACACCGGAATCATACTTGTCCAACTTTGATAGTACTTCAAATGATTCAATCTTCAATGAAAAATGAGCTGGTGGAAGAGCTCTCTTGTGCTTGACAGATTCTGCCATAAAAAGAAAACAACCATTCAGACCCAATTGATTATTTTAGGAGATGGAAGGTAATTAAATGGCCCGTACCAAATGGACAGCAATTGGCCCTTCCACTTTAGATTTTTAAGACAAACTTTAAAGGATAAATATTGTAGCCCAAAAAGATATGACGCGGTAGATTCTGTGGCGGAGTAACTTTAGGGTCACGCCACACCTATCATACTATGAGGAAAGTCTTTTTAATATACTTGCACATAGCAGTTTATCATTTATGAGCATAAATATGTATTAATTGAGCCAAAGATTCGGATCCTCGTATTATAAAAATTTGAAAAAAGAAAAAATCTAAAAAAATGACGAAATAACTGTTTTATGTGTACAGAAATAACTAGAGGAAAAGCCTCCTATGGCTGTGAAGTTAAGTGCTTAATAATCCTATTGACAAATTCATCCAAAAATACGACCAGGATGTTCAATCAAGTTAGATATCTTCATTTTTCATGAGTACTATTAACCAGAAGATTTGTATCTGCATATGTATAAATTCATGAGTGGTCGTGAATGTAGAAAGGTCATCTTTGATCCATTTTCTATGCCGGCATTATAGCCAAATGAAATTCGTAAAAGTTTGAAACAAAAGGCACGAATCATTAAGAATAACAACACGGACTTAGGTTAACAAAAAAAATGGGCATAGAGCGCAAAGACGAGATGAAGTGAAGTACCTCTGGCCGTGGCAAAGCAGCTCATTGCCATCTCCAATTTAGAAAGCGTGATCTCTTAGCTTGCTCTTAGCTCTTTGCTCCTCTCTAGTTTGCTCGTCTCTCTCTCTCTCTCACAAACTGGTTGGAGACTTTGCCCGCCAACCCCAGCCATGATGGAGTTTATATAGAGTCCGTCCGGATAATAAGAGAGTAGTTTCCTTAACTTTTTAAGAAGTATCCCCGACTTTTCTCCTAACAAAAGCTGAAAGGTAAGTTTCATGTACCTCGAACGTCCTCTGGTGGCCTCCTTCAAGGAACCAAGCCAGTAAAATGAAAAATTCTTCTTTTCACACTTGAACGAAGCCAAAAAGACACGTGGGCGACCGGTGTAATGAGGCAATCATCAATATTTCCCTCTCCCACTTCTTGACGCGTGAAAAAATGTACTGGGAGGGGACGGGGGCGGGTAAAACAGTATTTTTTTTTTCTTTTATCTAAGGTAAAACAGTATTCATTTGGCAGAATAATTTGAGGGGACACGTAATATCGTACAAAACGAAGCCAGTAGGAAATTGGCCGGACGTGGCACCCGTTGACTCGTTGACCAAGATACCAAAAATCACAGAGACTGAGAGGGTTCACGTGATCCTCGAGTCTATGGCGGGCCCACCGAATGCGACACGGCTAGTTGTGACATCATATGGCGAGCTCACCTAGAAAGTGAGGCTCATTGACCCTTTGACCAAGTGACTTAGCGTTTATGCGCTCTTCGATGAATAATGACCGCTCGATCAGAGAAATGACTGGTGGGCTTTGCCCTCTCCTATCTCATCCCACGTGATCCGTGAAATACTCTAATTGCCACTACAAATTCACCTTGTTTTCAGTCATTTTCAATCAAATGAGGACTTTATAATTGCCTTGAAAATGTTTTTATAACGACACAAATAAGCATACAAATATAATGATATGACGTGATCTCACGGCCTATATATAATAATAATAAATTAAAGTAAAGCCACATTAGATGCAAGATTTAAGAAAAAGCAACACAATCAAGAAAAGTCTAAGATTTAAGAAAAAGCAATGCAATCAAAAAAATTCTAACGAGAGAGAGATTTATTTTTATTTAGAAAAAATAACTAAAACCTGCCCACATGCAAATAATTAAACATGTCAATTCACAAATATGTGACCTGATTTTCATTTTCAACATATTGAAAAATAGGGTTGGCCTTTTCTTTAAGTAAATTCGAATAGTCTATAAAATACAAATATTTATCTACTAATTCACTCGATGTAAGATTTCTTCATTTCATATTTATGGCTTCATAACATTGTTACTTAATCTTAACTATGGTAAAAACATTTCCCCCAAATAAATAACTCTATTGGCGTGTGTATATTTATTTATCTATCTACTATGTACTTTTATTTGACGTTTCTTGTCATAAGCAAGCATTATTTATTTTATTTTATTTTCCCACTAATTCTTAGACTGGATATTTGTCAAAACTAGTTGAGATAATTAGTCTATTTAATTGCATACTGCCACTAAGTGCCGTAATTGTGTGTAAGAATATTTAAAAACTGCAGCATCTCAAAATTGGTGTGAAGAAGCTTCCGAAAATGTGTTGTAGGCTGCTGCAACTTTTTAAGTGTTACTAATATGAGCTTAGTCTGTGTTTAAGTTTAACTTGGATAAGCCAAAGTTGATTATTGTAAACAACTATAAATTTAATATGCTAATCATAAACGCCAAATTATGTGTGTATATGTTTGTAATTGTGTATAATAAATTCAATTGAGCATTATAATTTTTCTTAAAAAATAGGCAGTTAGGCGTATAATGGACTTTCACTATATTTTACTCTTTGGATGATGTTAATTTCGTTTTGAATAAATCCGAGCTGAATCATGCGTTACCTGATGTGCCCTAATGTTTTTGTGCATATAAAATTTTTGGCAAACAATGCATGGTTACTTAAAAACTCATATGTTTGAAATGAAAGATAATTCATTGTGGACATGAACTACAATTCGAATGAGCAACTTAGGTGACCACTGAATTCAACTACTAATTAAAAAGGCCTAACAGTATTTGATCTCTCTACAATAGTAAAGATTTAGCGTTTTATCCTCCTTTGCTATTAGGAGGATAGTCAATAATATTACTAAAAATTGATGATAGATATATATTAAAAAAGTAATCTGGAATTTGAAAGAGTAGACATCTCATTTTGGAAACTAACTTTATAATAATGTTAGATTTATTTGCACAAATGCCCGCACACATACGTACATACATTTATGGTGTGTTTGGCAACCAGCCAAATAGTAAGCGATTCTATTATTTTATTCTTAGTAATAGATTTGGAATAAAAATCCGTTTGATAAATTTTTTATTCTTGAAAAAAAAAAACCGTTATTTTTCCCGAGAACAAAAATCATTTTTGATTTGGAACAGAATTAAGAAGTAGAAAAAAATTATTTCTTTGTTGGGAACAATTCCAAAATCAAGTCCAAACCTCTCTTTTTCTTTTTTCTTTTTTTCTCTTTTTTCTTCTTCCTTTCTCTTTCTCTCTCCTTCTTCCCCCCAACTAGTCACCGACCGTCGCCGCTACCGTCGACAATGGCCGGTGACCAACTAGGTAAGGTCCGGCGAGCTCGCCAGAGGCTCACCAGGCTAGGGTGAGGTCCAATGGGTGAGCCCAAGCCTCGTCAATGGTCGGGTGAGCCTTGCCCAGCCCATCGAGCCTCATCAGGCTACTGGCCATGTTCGGCCTCTCCCTGGCTAGAGAGGCCCAACCTAGCATTGCTTAGGCGACGGCAATGGCTAGCGACTGACTGGGCAAGGTCCAGTGAGTTCACCGAAGGCTCGCCTGGCCACTGGCGAGGCTCGACCTCACCCAAATTTGCGAGGCTGAGGCTCACAGTAGCTAGGTGAGCCTCCGATGAGCTCGCCGAACCTTGCCTAGTCGGTTGTCGACCACCGCCGGCGCCGATGACCAACCACAAAGAAGGAGGAAGAAGAAGCAAAAAAAATAATAATAAGAAAATAAGAAAAATATAATGAAAGTATTAAAGATTAAAAGAAACAAAGGAATTTAAGAGTCCCATCAAACGCATTTCTATTCCAATATTAAAAATTTTGAATAGTTACCGAATGCTTTCAAATATTCAAAAATTGTTTTGAGAATAGAATAAAAAATAATCATTTCTGAGTGGAAATTGTTCTCGGAAATATAATAGTTACCAAATGCACCATTGGTGTTAACTATTCCCCATGAAGGGAGATCTTTCTTCAAAAGCTTTCGCAGTGGGCAAAATATTTTGAGAATTTCTTTCAAATAAAATTGCTATATTAGCTTATGAAACATATTCTCATTTGGAAACTTTATAATCAAATAAAATTTTTAAATTTTTAAAAGCAATAGACATGAATTATTATGACTAACAAATAAAATGAAGTACCGGTTCCCACATAGCTATACCTACTCTTGTTTTGGAAGTACTTCAACAAGTTGAAAAAGGCCCTCCCGACCACTGGGTGCGGTAACTTCTGGCGGCTCGTATTGTCCACTCTCAAATTGGATTTTGGTGTTATTTTCGACATTGGAATCAGCATAATGTTTTCTATGTTTCATGAACTCTTCATAATTTTCTTAAATATTTTATTTTTTTATCTGAATCTAAGAAATTACAAGTTTTATTGAGAAATTTATTAGCCATGGAGTTGCACTTTTTGAGTGATGACAAATTTGCCAATGGGTAATCACAACTTATATGGAGCCAATAACAGAACGGTGCAGCTGCCCTTTGGAATAATGTAAAGAAGCTGAGTCAAAAAAGAGGTTCCGGCTTTAATGTTATAGAGAGATCTTCCATAATTCAGGATCACTCTCACTCACTGTCTTACTTGATCTTTAAGATGCCAATGGGCCAGTGAGGCGTTTAGTGCCTTCATGTTTCTGATCTTCTTTAGACAACCATTTTCTTAAAAGTTTAACTTCGAATTGCTTGAATTCATTTGGAAGAATGAAAAGGTGAAAAGCCAAAAATCCTAACTAAGCGGAGATAAGATACGAGTCATGTGAAATTATTTGGATAAACACTAACTGTACGCAAGTATTAATTTGATTCTTCACTCAAGATTTTCCATTAAACTTTCTTTTGCAAACACGGTGACGTTGGTGTACTTTATATTAATCCTAATTCCAATATTTTATAATGATGTTCTTATTATCGAAGTGGGAATCCTCATGGCGTCGGTTGCCAAGGTCGTAGGAGTTTGACAGCATTAACTTCATATCATTCCCTTTAATGGTGTCATGGGTTCCTTGAGAACAATGTCTATCAACCAATTTGTCAGTGGACTTTTTCCCCCTAACATGGTTTCTCACTCAATTTGATGGAACGCAATTCAACCAATTGATGCATTCATTGTTGAATTGTGCTAGAGCCAACAAAGAATCGTCCAAGTTCAATTCTCCAAATTCAGACGAGTGGGTATTTTCATTTTCCGAACTGCACCCGGTTCGAGAATCGGGTGGGGAAGCCCGGCTGTTTAACAAAAGGACCACTCCGATTTAGAAGACGTTAAGGATGGATAATCCGGAAGAGGAGCGAAAATGTAAGTCTGGACCAATTAACGGCCACATTTCCAAGCATTTAGCAACGAAACATGGGCAACAAGTCAATGTTCTGGGAAGGCAGCCGCATCTCTGAAAATTGGAGAACACTATCAAAATAATTATGATAGCACTAAATCAACCAGGTGATCAAATTGAAGATAGACTCTGACTAGTTTGGGAAATTTGCCACTGTCAAGAGCCATTCTAACACCGGTAAGTGACAGAAGCCGCTCTGACGCTGATGATGGTCGAACCAACGACTACTTCATGGAGTTGAGTGGGAAACGACCATCTAAGGTTCAATGAATTTATATATTCAATCCAAGAGAAGTAGTAAGAGTGGGTGAAAATGACCGAGTTAGTTTATAACTTTTGAGTTTTCTTCTTTGCCTTATTTTTATTGATAGTTGCTATGTTGCTAATCATATCTTTGCATAGTGCTACTTAGTTGTAATAGTAAATAGTCAACTGTACAAGTGTAAGGATAGTGGTTGTGTCATGACTCATGATAGTGTGATCCATCAGTTGATTGGAGCAACATTGATGATTTTAATTTGCTTTAATGTTTACTAGTGGATTTCAATCTTGGTGCAACTATTAGTCTGGAGAATGGACATATGCTTTGGGATAAAACCAAACTTCTATAAATTTTAATCTTCTATCTCTTTATTATTAGCATCACTTGTGTTGACACCTAAATTTTGATGACCCGTTTATTCATTTATCGCATTAAAAATTAGGGATTAATTTTAACCCCTAAAAAAATATTCGTTAATTAATTAATTGTATAGCATATAGATTTAGGTGCATTTGCATTTTTTGCATTTATTGGACCGGTGGCGGATGAGTTTGAATTAGTGGTTATGAGCTTTAAATTGACAAGTCGGACTAAGCCCACGAAGCGAGCAAATTGGCCCATGCCATTTTTTTAAAATCTCGTGAAAAATAAGAATTTGAAATTTTTCCAGGAGATGATGAATTTTTTGGATAGGGCAAATGTAAAAAGCAAATATTGCGTTTTGAAAAAGAATCTTTGTGGATATGAATTTGGAAAAAATTAAAATCCTAATCCTTGCCATATAAATAAGTTGAGCAAATATTGCGTTTTGAAAAAGAATATTTGTGGATATGAATTTGGAAAAAATTAAAATCCTAATCCTCGCCATATAAATAAGTTGCTTGCATAGGGTTTCGGGGGTGGGGGGGGGGGGGGGGGGGGGGGGGGGGTGCAACTAACATTCACGGCCGCAATTGAGAGAAAAAGGAGCTGCAGGCCTCTACCGAGAGAGAGAGAGAGAGAGAGAGGAGATTTCGTTTTTTAGCCGTCAAGGCTGGTCACCTTCAACAGCCATGCCGAAGTTCTCGTACCAGCAACGTCACTGTCCATCATGTGTTTTCTCGACGTTGATTCACGAGAACCTGCTTGGCGAATGCCCAGTAACGCCAACGACCAGTGAGCAAGGTTCAGCAGAGTCCCGTCGGCACTTCAACGCTTCACATCTGTCCCTGACGACTGGTCATGCTTGTGGTGATATTCTGCAATACCTTTCCAACGCCCACAGCTTCCAGACGTGTCTCTGCGTTCCAGCCGGCTAGCTTGTTTCTGTTCAGGCGAGCACAGTATGTCTGACACCTTCAGATCGTTGCAGCACCACTTGCAGTGATTCCTCCGCCCGACGAAGAACTCAGCCATCCCAGCGCATTCCAGTCCAGCACCGGCGTCATCTCCAACCCCACCACAGCCGCTTTGACGATTTTATGAGCAACTCAAGTGACACCAGCAAAGCATCCAGGCCGACTCTTCATCAATTCCTTTTTTAGGTTTTTAAAAAAGATAAGACTGATAGCGAGGCTTATTACTGCTGATCCCCACGGCGATGAGCTGCTGACCCGATCGCTGACCAGCCTGACGCCTCCAACATGTCGCTGCCTCCCCTCTTCTGTTGATCTCCAGCGGAGCCTTTGACGATTCGAACCACACCAGCAGCCCCACAGATTTTCGACGAAGCTACTGCTTTCCCTCGACACCGATCCTGCCACGTTTCTGTTTTGTAGAGGGAATCTTTGGCCAAAGCGCGACCTCGCGTCATATGAGGGACCCGAGAACTAAGACCAAAAAGATGGATTAAGTGGAGACCGATTCTTTTATCTCTATCTGATTTTTATATTCTATTATGTCTTGACTTTATTCCCCAGGAACCATTTACGTTGGCCACATGCAGAACACCCTCGAAGAAGAAATAATAAAAGAGAGTCTAGAGTCCTTATCCTCAGTGAGTTCTGAACTAATCAAAGCTTTCCGATGAACACCACACACCGCCGATGAGCAGATTCCGATGAGTTCAAATTTGGCAATATTATTTGCGAAATTAGGCAATTATCTTATCTAAATTTAATTTGGATAGTTTATTGTCTAATACATGCTTTTTAATATCTTACGTGCATATTTGAATTATTGGCATGTTCCCAATTAGGATTGATTGCCTATTTCAGAATCAAGTGGCGATTTTTTATTCCATCTATAAGGCTTTAGATGAAATAATTAATCAAGCAGGAATAAAATTGATATTTTGATCTTTAAGGCTTAAGATCAATTTATCGATTTTATTAGCGAAATATTATCCTTTATTTTTACGATGTGTGATATTTTTGATGATTTTGAATGGTTTGTCTTGTCTTGATTGCTTTATTTGTCTCGGAATATGTTTGAGTTAGAATATTGCATGCTTTAGGGTTATTTCATATTTAGATCAAGCATTTTATTTATCATGAATTGTCGAAATAACAAAAAATAAAAGGACATAAATCTAGGATGTTAGATTTTTGTCTCATTAGCTTAAATTGCATGTTTAATTATTCGACATTTTAATTTCGAATTTCATAATAAAAAAAGAAAAAATTAGAATTATGGCATTCTTTGCACGTCATTGCATATTAGGATAGATTGCATGCTTATTAAGCAAAAAAAAAAAAAAATCATGTGCACGTCATATAGCATTAGGTTCATGAAATGCCCGTCATCTAGTGGTTGTTGTTAGGTCCATTTAATTAGAAATTGCTCGTCATTAGAATTAGGTCATTTGGTTAATTTAGATTGCACATTTAATTATTGCATTTCTTTATAATAGACTGCATGCTTATCTATGTCATATAGTTTAGGTCATATTGCCATGTCATATCATTCATGTTAGATTAGTAGCATGCATTGCATAAATCATGATTCTCATTAAATAAAGTGAAAACCAAAATTGAGTAATTGCGTGTTAATTAGAAATTATATCTAGGATTATCGATGTGAATTCCGATCTAACAATGCAGATGCTTTTGTTGCTTTGAGGTAAATCCTGCAATTTATTCACTGCTTTATCTGAGTGTTAAATTGGTGATTTGCACATTCATATGATCACCTCACATGTTAGGGAAGTGAATTAAAATCAATTGAAGCTGCTTGCCAAATATTTTTCAAATTAAAAGGCAAAGGTATCGAAATGGTGTTAGAGAAATCTAGCGTAATCAAATCCCCGAACTCACAATTTCTGGTTCGTAGGAGTAAAGTAAATCTCTCGTTGCTTTACTTGGGTTTCTAATCGACCCACCAAGGTGACTCATAATTAAAAAATCAACTGCATGTTAAGAATTTGAACCTAAGTCGCGAATTGATATGGGCTTGGGAGAGCTCGAGCTAAATTTAAGCTTAGTAATCCATTAACCTAATTTTAAGTGGTTCACCCGAAAATTTAGGTCGTGACAACTTGTTGATTATTAATAACTGTTCATCAGCATCACTTATGATAACTTAAACTGTTTCTGCTGATGCTGAAATTTAACTTGTTATATTCCGCAAATGTTCTTCGTAGTTCTCATTGATTTGTTTTACACCTAACGCCACAACACCGCGCTCCTTGTGAACGGTCAGTGGCAATAAGGAACTTCCGCTACCACCCTTTCCTGGGGATCGTCAACGTTGGAACCCTACCGCCCTTCCAAAGGATACTCACAGAGAGAGCTACGAGCAGACATGTCAGATAGCACGCATGCAAACATCCTGGCTCTCCTACAACACAAGGAAAGATCGCGACAAAATATAAAATGGCTCGCAAGGATTTTATTATAAGCATAGCTACGATTACACACAGTTCGGAAACACAGAATATACTAAGCAAGCCCCAAAGAAATTACATACTAGGTATCTTCCGTACTCAAATCTGGAGCTTTGGGCGCATCAAACGCTCCATCTAGTAATCAGATAAGAAACCAAATCAGGAAGACGACATTCACATAGTTTCGGGGAACCAATGCCAATGCCAATTTGGTCCACACACTTCCTCTCGAGGAGTAAATTCTGACCCAATAAGTATTGAAGTTAAAGTCATCAAAACAATTAATTACGCTGCACTGGGATTTGATAGGTTGAGGATTTCGACTTCAAATTCCAGTTCTTCCTTGTCAATGAACCCTTTCATTTTCTCGAGATCTTTACACGGCATAAAGTCTGGCTGACCACACTCGTAATTTTTGGCAGAGAGCCAACCACTGACTGCAATGCCCCAAAATAAATACTTATTAATTCTTTTATTTTAAAAGTTACCATCACGAAAAACTTCAAACTAGTATATAAGTGACAAATTTAGCCCGAAACTTATTTTTGGATCACTAAAAGTCCTAAATTAATACATATCTGACAAATTTACCTCAAATTTATATGAATTTTCGTGCGGGCTCATCATGTGTCATTCAACTCAATAACTTCAAAATAAAATATAATAGAGGCTAACCAGTTAAATTTTTCACTAGTGTACTAATTTAGGGGTTTTGATAATCAAAAAATTAGTTTGAAGAAAATTTGTCATAGGCATATTAATATGAAGTTTTTGTGGTATTAATTTTTTTTGTTTAAATTGCAGACGAAGCCATGTCTAATTAGCATACTCATACTCAAGGTGGAACGATGAAGAGACAGAGCATCGTTCATTCAGTAGGAGATATTCACGTGCTTATCTGAATAATTATTGTGATACTCAATGGTCGGGAAGTCATATAGATTGGGCTCTGAGCCCTTTCCAGAAAGCCACTCGGAAATTTTCCTTTAAATAAGAATGATATTCATTTATAAAAGATCTTGCAAAAATCTGCACGGTTTTCTTTTTTATTTTTGCAGGATTTATATATGGTAATACTTACATATATAAGCGTTAGCTCGTTTGTTTTGGATTAAGCAGACTGAAATATATATCATTCAAATACTAAAAAGTCGTGCAAAAGTTATGTGCAAAATTACCAGCAAACATTTGCATGTTGTAAAGTTTGATTAACAATAAGCAAAAGTGTGTGCATCGTAAAAAATTGATTTGTAAAAAAAAAAAAAAAAAGTAAAACTCAATCTAGACACAGCTGTTACAGAGAAAAAAAGAATACCTGTGTTTTTCTTATTGTTTTTAGGGTCGCTTTTGTTCAACACCCGCAAATTGGCTTCCACATACATTTTAATCCCCGGACGAAGACGAAGGCCCGGCGCTTGTAAGTAAACGGACAGTGACCTCTCCGCCCCATTGCTCTGGGGAAACACCTCTAAATTCCTACACACGATAATCATAGTTAAAACAAAGATAAGTTTATAGCTAACTCTAAAACTTTTCACAAGAGTATAGCTGAATCCTAAAACTTTTTTAAAAAAAAGTATAATAAAATCATAAAATTTATGATAAAAGTATAATTGAGTCCTAAAATTTTCAAAAGTACATTCAAATCATAAAACTTGTTAAATTAGTATAATCAAATTTCAAAACTTATTAGCATTTTTTTAAAACTTCTTAGCATTTTTCATTTATCAAGTTTAACGAAGTTGATAAGAAAACATGATTGCACCAACTCGGCAGGTTTAAGGACTTGATCCCACTTTTTCAAAGTTTTATGGCTTAATGATATTTTTGTGACAAATTTTAGAACTTCTCGTGTATTTATTCCTGAAATTTAAAAAGAGGCAAAAGGTGAGTAGCTAATTCCATTTCCTCGCCAACTTTTTTTGTTCTGGGAATGTACCAATCCCACCCTCCGACTTTAAAGGGCTTGGAACGCTGAGGTCGCTTTTTCGATGTGGAGAAGCGTTGGATAGTGGTCTTTTGAGGCGGAAATTTGACGGCGATGGTGAGGGTCTCATTTTTCCTCTTACATTCGCTGACCATAACCTCAGCCCCAAATATGCAATAGTCGTCCTTGCGGTACCCACATTTAGGATCTTCGAAAGTTTCCAAGGGAAGGAACTTAGAAAACCCACATAGGGTATCTTCTTTAGTGAGTTCCCTCGGTTTCTTCCCTTTCTCTGCACACACATTTCCACAAGTTGATATAAACTTGGTTGTCAATTCTAAACTACGATGACATTACCGGGAGTGTGATTTCATTGTCATTGATCATGAATTACACGACGATCGACCTTGGAAGATGACGTAGGTCCCACTATTGTTGTCGCGTACGAAAAACTTGTAGTCAACCAAGACCCTCCGGTTTCCAAGCTTATTTGGCTTCTCCATTGACATATATAAGGAAATATGTTTCTTCCCCTCACGGTCCTTGAATTTATTGGTTTGAAGACATAGGCTCCTGAAAAGGATGGATTAGACGTTTAATTTAGCTATGAATCAATTGACCGTTGTATCTCTTAATTGAGTTCATTGGGCCTCCAAATGATACAAGTGTCGAGTTATATGAAGCAAAAGGGAAATTCGAGAACTTACCATTCGTAGCCCCCAGCTTCAAAAAAACCGAATTTATACTTGTTCAATTTTAATAATTCGGTAACTGGTTTTATCTTCACTTCATAATGAACTGGTGGAAGAGATCTACGCGGCAAATCGTCAGCACGTTCTGCCCAAAAAAACAAAAAAATCTAAGCACAACTGATTGTATTCTAGGAGATAGAAGGTTATTCAATGGCTCACCCCAATGGGCATAAATTGGCCCTTCCACTTTAGGTCTTTTAGACAAAATTTAAAGGTAAAGTATTGAATCCCGAAAGACTTGAGAATTGAAATCCTCTTTCTTGAGAAATCCGTATCTCTCACATGAAAATAGTGGGAATCCGTATTCTATTTCTTGAGATATCCGATTGAAGCAAAGGAGACTAAGTTCATAGCAAGGTAAGATCTAACTTAATAATCATGAACAGTCATGGATGTAGAAAGGTCTTACCTTAATCTTCTAAAATGGCATTACAGCCAAACAAAGTTTTGTTGTAAAGTTTAAAAGCAAAAGCATGACTTATCAAGAATAACAACAAAGACTTAAGGTTAAGAAAAAAAATGAAAGTAGAGCGCAAACACAAAAAATGAAGAGAAGTACCAAGTTCCTTCTGCACTGGCATGTCTCTTAGCTTGCTCTTAGCTCTTTGTTGCTTCCAAAATTGGTTGGAGACTTTGCTCATCAATCCTAGCCATGATGGAGTTTATATAGAGTCCGTCAAAACAATAACAGAGTAGTTTCCCAAACTTTTTAAGAAGTATCCCCGACTTTTCTCCAAATAAAAGTTGAAAAATATGGTTGGCCTTTTCTTTAAGAATTTCATCCTTTTTCCGCATTGGCTCTATTCCTTAGCAAATTTATTTATTCATCAAAGCATTCCTTTCTTCTCATAAGCAAACTCACCCTCTAGCCACCATGCTTTGAGAGGAAGAACTTAAACTTTCTCATCCTCAAAAGCTGCCTTCATTGTCAGGACTTCCTTACTTCCAAATTGAGTCTAAGTATTCTTGTGGGCTTTTGCCCAACTTTTTTTTATCTTTTATATTAGAAGAATATTGTGATATGACAACTTTATCAAAGTTTCCTTGGAAGATTTTTTGCTTTTTATTTTATTAAGGTACTGGTGATTTTGGTTTTGGGTGTAATAAATTTTTTTAATGTGAAATAGAGTAACCTGAATAAATGATCTCTCATGTATTTCTTTTTTCCAAAATAATAATTAGGAATGTGAGTAATTTCTAGTTAGTATTACATGGACTGCACAAATCAAAAAGGTTACCGTTATTAGTGTGGACACATAAATTTTACTCTTTTACTTAGGACTTAATCATGTAGAAAGTAGGGATTAATTTTTAACCACTATCAATAACAATTTTCATTAAATCGCATCGCATATAGACATTAGGAGCATTTGCATTTTAGTATTAGTTATTAAAAAGCCTTTGAAAAAATTAATTTTTTTAAAGAATTAAAATTAAAATTAAAAGAAATGGGAAAAGTCGAACAGCCCAGCCCTCCTTTTTATTTCTCCCCTTGTTATTTCCCTCGCGCGGCCCATCTCCTTTTCCCTTCTGGGCCCGGCCCCCTCTTCCTCTCTTCTCCTCTTCCTCGTCTGTTTTGGACGTTGGCTAACGACAGAAAGGACGGTACGCGACGAAGGACAGAGGACATGAGGGCGAAGGCAGGGCCGCGCGCGACGCTTGACGAAGGGAATTTCGTGCGGTACGGGGCTAGCTGGCGCCGCCTTGGAGGAGAGAGAGAAGGGACCGAGAGAGGGATAAAAGCACAGAACGCAGCGTGAGGAGGAGTGAGGCTGCTCGTTCTTGGAGAGGGAGAGAAGCGGCTGTGTCCTCGAGATTGTTCTCTAGATCTTCGGCAATGGTAGCGTTCCGGTGGCAGAGGAGGTGACATCGCGGTGGTGAAGGACCGGAGGTGGGCCTGGTCAAGTGCGCTCCTCTCTCGCCCAGCTGCGAGAATCGCACGTGGGATTTTCGCCGGGCTTTCTCGATCTGATCTCTCTTGAAAGACGAAGGTCCGGTTTTGTTTCAGGTCTGTTTTCTCCGGACGCTCCGAATGTAGCTGGCTCAGAGAACAGAGAGAGGACCGAGCGAGCATTGAACGAGGAGAAAGAGGCTAACGACTATTCCGGTTAAGTATTCTCACGAATTTCCACGCCTGACGATCGACTTGTGGCCATCGTTCTTCCATAACCCAGAGCCCGGCTGTGGCCGGTGACTGTTTGAGCGAATTGTTTCTGATTTTTGGGAACGCCATTTGCTGCTTGTGTTTGATTATGGACGTGACTTCGAGTCTGAATGAGCTAGTCTCCTCCCTTTAGCCGATGCACCCTATTCGTTTGATAAAATGACCTTGAGGCACCTCTGCAAAAGCAGCCATCGCCTTTGCCATATCCGTAGCTCATGTATCATCGTTTTGATCGTTAGTTACTGAGGTTGTCCTGCATGAAGCCTTATCTAGTTGATCATGGATAGTGGTCGGCGAGGTTGAGTGGTGGCGCTTCTTTAAGAGGAATCTCGGCAATGGTGGGGTTCTCGGCAAGGAAGAGAACGTAAAAAATGGGAGTTTTATTGAGGGAGAAGACCGCATGCAGGGAAGAGAATTAAATAAATAATAATAATAATAGAAGATAGAAAAAGAGAGTAAAACAAGATCAAAAAGAAGGGATAAAGGTTTCGGTCATAGGAACTTCGGCCTCACTTAGACCTGCTGGGCACGGGCTTATTTGGTCTTTCTCGGACTGGGTTGGGCGAATCAGATATTTGGGCTGGGCTTCTTTATTTCTCTTTTATTCTTTAGTTTTTCTGGGGGGTAGTGAGACTGGGCTCAATTGATGAGCCCAGTCCAGTCGTGGACCCAGACGGTCCAGCGGGTCGGATGTGGAGATCCGACCCGGGTCCTTTTTATATTTTAATATTAGAACATTATTTTTAAAAAATTAAATTCATGAAAAATTCCGAAAATTTTCAAAAAAAATTATTTTTATTAGTTTTTCAGAATTTAGAAAAATCTTTAGTAAATTTTCTCTTAAAATGTGCAAAAACATTTAATAAAAATGATTGCGTACCAATATGATCACTTCACATATTAATGAATAAGCATAAAATCAATCTAGGCCGCTTGATAAAAAGAAATAAACAAGATTAGGTATCGAAAGTGTACTAATTAATTAATTAGTGTAATCAAATTTGCAATTCTAAAATTTCTAATTGCATAGGAAGTGAAACATATTCATATACCTCACTTGGTTTTTAACCAACTTCGACAAGTTAGTGGCAACTCCTTATTAGACATTTATCATAACATCAATTTTCATGAACACCCTAACGTCACATAAGGTATTAGCTTGGAAGAGCCCACGTCTAAATTATAGGCCGTAGATTCGTTCTTTAGGCAATATCCCTAAACATAATTCCCTCTTTATAGAGGGGTATAGTTAGGTTCTCCCAACTTCTCATGGACTAAACTTGCTTCTTTTTAGGCTTCAAGTTAATTGTTTTTTTTTTTTTTCGGTGGGATGATAGAATTTACTTTGAAAATGGTGGCAACTGAGTTCTTGGTAACAAATTAAATTGCTGCAGCTAGGAGGAATACTAAGCAAAATCTTTAGGTTTGTCTTCTAGTGAAAGTTTAAGGCAACAATGCATTTAAAATTTCTATTGCATGAACTTAATTTATGTATTGATTGTTTAAGTGGTGGCTCTTCATTAGTTGTTTTCGAGTCTTGAGTTGTATAAATGTGTTTTTGTTTCATGTTGTTTACAGCTGCTGAAATGCAATAATTTTTTCAACCAAAAAAAAAAGGGGGGGGGGAATAATTTCTTACTATTGTAGGCAAGGTGCATTTGTTGGCAAGCATTGCTGATTTTTTGCTTAAAAGTTGTAACTATTCCTCAAGAATTTGGTAGGTCAACTCTCGGGACATGTAATAAAGCATAAATTAGTGGAATATAGAAAGGAAAATAGACAATCAAAGTATTAATTGCTAAAATTCGAAAGTAAAGATATATTGTTGTTCTTTTATTGAGCTTCATAGTGAAGGCCTCGATGACCCTACTGTCTAGAGATTTGAGAAGAAGGGGAAAAAAGAAAGCAAAGCAAAAAATCTAAAAATTTTGTCAAAACTACCCTGTTTTGAGCCCAATTGGACACTTCAAATTGCTAGATGCATCATATAGGACAGCTCGTGCTGACTAGACCGCTACATAAGTGATTTCTGTCTCAAATTAGTCAACATGACTATATTGAAAAACGGTCAAAATGTTGATGACTACTTTTATCAATTTGAAAAAAATTAGAACTAAATTGACGATCATACAATACATTTGGACTCTTTGGCCAATTTGTTTTAAACCTACAAGTTTCCTAATTCTATGTGCCTAATGCAATTGTTTTGTCTAATCATTTTTGATGGATTTATGAGATGGGCTTAAGGCCCATCCGCTCAAGTTGGGCCCAAAAAGGCCCAGCCAACGGGAATAGGGCCCGTGGAGGGGGAAGGTATAAAAGGGAGGAGAGAGATGGAGATTACACCTGTTGGAAAAACAGACGTACGTATGTTTTTCTCCCGCGCACTTTCTCTCTCTCCAAAAAAAGACAAAAAGGAACTCTAAGGCAAACGGCTCTGTCTTCCCTTCAATTGACATCATCAGGCCAGAATTTCTTCCTCTTCTTCAGCGTTGGTGTTTAATCTGTGGCTAACAAGGTACGCTCGAATCTGTGGTGTGCTTTACGATCGGTGATACGTGTTTTCCCGAGCTTCGTCTTCCGCATTAATTTAGGGGTTCGATTCGGTGTCGAATCTGGTTTTTGGGGATCCGTTATTCCCAACATTGGTATCAGAGCCCTAGTTCACGTTTTTCCCGATCAATTCTGATATTTTTGATTGATTTTCCGCGAAATTACTTCGGCCGTACGGAACTAGGCGAAAATCCCGACACCCGAGCGCTTTTCGGCCTTTTTTTTTGAGTTTTCGTAAGTCGAAATCAAATTCTGAAGGCACTGGGAGAAGCGCGACGTCGAGACGAGTCCGGCGATGTGTCGACCGTCGCCGGGCGCCGCCGCACGCGCCCAGCACGTGCCGGATGATGTCTGCGTGACGTCATCCCCCGCACGTGCGAGGCACGTGCGGTCGGTCCGCCCGAGCGGTCCGACCGGCCTGTCCGGTCCAACCGGTTCGACCGTCGCGACCGGTCCGACCGATCCGACCCGCGCGCCTATGTGGATTATAAGTAATCCATTTTTAATTCTGCATTTGTTGCATGAATTTTGGAAATTATGTATTTTCTCTTATATTAATTATGGATTATAAATGATCCATTTTTAATTCTGCATTTGTTGCAGGAACTATGATGCATTATGCAATGATACCTGCAATCCCGAGAACAGACGAGGGAAATGCAAGACTTAAAAGGCTGATGTCAGAATTAGCTAATTATCGGTGGCATGACGGTGATTTAGTATCACATGTGGTCAAGGTCAATCAGATGATACAGGAAATCATCTGGAATGGCTATCTTATGCCGGATTTTGAGAATGTGCCGGCTTTGATGAACACTCTTCCACCTAAATGGCAAGCAGTGTTGGATCGGCTATGGGAGGTCAACGTGGTCTCGGGTTATAGGAGGCTGGTGGAAGCTTTTGTAAGAGAGCACTATAGGATTGAGTTAGCCAAAACTTCAACCCTTAGATTGAGCGCCATATGGCGCCGAGTGAATGCGCCTTGGAAGCGACATGAAAGCTCTCCAAAAGTTTTTCCATGGTTGGCAAATGTGCCTTCAGTTTTCTCAGATGTTTTGACTGATAGATTAGAAGGGACATTCCCTATTTACTTCTTTGATTGATTATGTAATGATTACTACCTAATTGTGTTAATTGAAAGCATTATTGTTTTTAATTGTATGTCAATTATCTGTTGCTTTCTGTTATTGCTGGTTGCTGTGGGTAATTAGTTGTGGGTAGTAATAGAAGTTTTTGTAACTTCATAGAATTGATTTTGCATAAGACAATTATATTAATGATAATTTTAAGTTAGGATTTTTGGAGGATGATTGGAAACATAGTGACCTTTTGATTATGAAGCCTTACTTAAAATTATTTATTAATATGATGGGTCTATGCAAATAGGGATGCATAAATGATAGGCATTAATTATTCGTGCATGTATGTCTGATGTGTTCAGAACGATAGTTTAGCAACTAAGAATGTAATTACTGATATGAACGGCAATAATTGTGAAATATTGAATATGAAGATTCAATATGTGCTGGAAAAGCAACAAGCACTAGAAGCTCTTGACCACATTATGGAAGATATTGAGGGTGTTGTGCACCACCTTGAGCTAGTAGAGGACTGCCTAACGGTATTTGAGCCGAAAATAGATATTTTCAATGCTAGTTCTAGCTCAGAAAGGGCTTTGTGCTCTAAACCCAAACATATTGATTTGTTCAATACGTGGAATGCAAAGGATCAAGTCCTTATTGCAAGAAATCAAGAATTAACCAACAAGAGAGAGGAAAACGTCCTCAAGTGAAGAAAATGTCAAGGGTGAGATGTTACAATTGTGACAAGAGAGGTCACTATGCTTGCGACTGTCGTGAGCCAAAGAAGCTAAACACTTCTTGTACATTTGAGAACTTTGCTTATGTGTCAAGTTTTGCATTATAGGTTGAATCTAATCCTTTGTGGAATGTAGATTCATGAGCGATAGACCATGTAGCGAAGGATAGAGGATCCTTCGTGGAATTCCAACAATACCAACTGGAACTAAGTGGATCTATATTGGAAATAACTCTAGAGCTGAAGTTAAATGGATTGGCACCTGCCAATTGAACATGCATGGTGGACACATCTTGATGTTCTATATGCTCTGGAGATTCGTCGAAATTTAGTGTCTGTCTTAGTGTTGGTTAAGCTTGGTTGTGGTATGAACTTCCATAATAAAGGTGTAGATTTGTGTTTAGATACAAATTACTATGGTTGTAGTCATTTATCTGAATGGTCTTATTGTACTAAATGTTGACTGTGATGATGTCAATATGTTATTCCCTTGTTTCACATCTTCTATCTTATATGATAATGATGTGAATATGTTGGCATGCTAGACTTGGTCATATGGGCCAACAACATATGAATAGACTGGCCATATAGGGCTTGTTGGGCAATAATTGAAAAAGTCGATTTGTCCATATGTGAGCATTGCCTAGTAGGGAAAATGACAAGGAAACCATTTGGAAAAAGGTAAAAGAGCTGAATTTCCTCTGCATTTAATCCATTTGGACATCCGTGGTTCAATGAATGTGAGCGGAAGGCAATGGGCTGTTTGTTTCATCACTTTTATAGATGATTCTACTTGATTCGGATATGTCTATTTGATTTCTCATAAATCTGAAGCATAAGTTGTTTTAGAAGGTTTATGAACCTGGTAGAAAATCAATTAGACAAGAAAAATAAAGGTATTTAGATTCGATCGAGGTTGAGAACATTTATCTGATAAGTTCAGAAAATTATGTGATGAAAAATGAATAGAAAGATAATTGTCTATTCCATATACTCCTCAACAAAATGGTGTTACGGAGAGAAGAAACAGAACCCTACTGGAATGGTTAGGTCCATGATGGCGCATGCTAACTTACCCATCACTTTTTGGAGTGATGTGTTGTTAACTACTACCTATATACTTAACCGGGTGCCTTCCAAATCGGTTATTTCCACTTCATATGAGTTATGGACAGTTAGAAAACCAGACTTAAGTTTTCTTAAGCCATGGGGTTGTTCTGCCTATATTCATGAGTCCTCTCACAAGTTTGGGAAATTGAGTCCCGAATGAAAGAAGAGTATTTTAATGAGATACTCCGAACACTCAAAATGGTATGTGTTCATAGGTGAGCAGGAAAGTGGGAGTATAAATAAATTTGAATCACGGGATGTCACATTCTTAGTGGATGAATTTCCTAAGAGGGGCGAAATAAGGGAAAATTACTCCCTATTTGAAACCTTGGATCAAGATAATGATATCAGTGGAGTTCGTCCAAGTGGGAGTAATATGAGATGTAGTGAATTGAATTCAACTCATTCTCAATTGCAACCACCTGATGTGACGACATCATCATTACTTAATCCAAGTGGGAGCATGATGGGGAATGATGTGCTAAGTGTACAATCTCTCATACGATGAACAAGTCGCCAAAGTATTCTCTGTCGATGTTTTTGACATTGAAAGGGAAACTTTTATTGTTGCTCCACAATATGAGGATGAGTCAAGAAATATTAATGAGGCTCTGAATTGCCTTAGTAAGGAAAAATGGATTCATGCAATGAAAGAGGAAATGGAGTCAATAAAATCAAACCAAATTTGGGAACTGGTTGATCTTCCAAAAGGACACAGAGTTATAGGAACAAGTAGGTTCTCTAAATAAAGTAAAAGGCTGATGGCTCAATAGAAAGGCATAAGGCTCGCCTTGTGGCGAAGGGGTATAATCACCAGGAAGAAATTGATTATGAAAATACATTTTCTCATGTAGTGAGATTTACCTTGATTCGCATTATTCTGGCAATAGTGACTAGTATGGATCTTGAGTTACATCAAATGAATGTAAAGACTGCTTTCCTCAATGGAGAATCAGAGGAAGGAACATATATGGAACAACCTGCTGGTTTAATAATGAAAGGCCAAGAAGAAAATGTATGTCAATTTTGGGGTCGATATATGGCCTTAAACAGTCATCGAGACAAAGGTATATACACTTTCATAATGCCATAGTGGCATATGATTTTACAATGATTGATGAGGATCATTGTGTATATATCAATAGATCCAATGATCAATTTGTGATCATATCATTATATGTTAATAATATACTAATTGCCGGAAGCAATATGGAGTTGGTTAATACTGTCAAGAGATAGTTGTTTTCTAACTTTGAGATAAAGGATATGGGATTGTAAACCCATAGACACTCCTATTGCAAAAGGTGAAGGATTGAGCCATAAACTGTGTCCAAGGACTCCACAAGAGAAGGAACAAATGAAACATGTTCCTTATTCTAGTGCTATTGGGAGCTTGATGTATGTTATGATGTGTACAACACCCGACATATGCTTTGCAGTCGGAATGGTGAGCAGATACCAATCCAATCCGGGTCAAACACATTCGAAAGCCGTTAAAAGAATACTGAGGTATCTAAAGGGGACTGCTGATTATAGCCGAGTTATTAAGAAAATGATCTGCAACTCAAAGGCTATTTTGATGCTGATTGGAGAGGAGATTTAAATGAAAGAAAATCTACCTCTGGGTTTGTTTTCTTACCGAATAATGGCACCATATGTTGGAGTAGTAAGAAACAAAAACGTATAGCCTTGTCCACGATGTAAGTTGAGTTCGTGGCATTATCAGCAGCGGTGTAAGAAAGTGTTTGGCTTAAGAGATTTTTTGGATCATTTAGGTGTTATTGGAAGTGCTGCAGATTCATTATTGGTTAACTGTGATAGCCAAGTAGCAAAAGTGTACACCAAAGATCCAAAATATCATGGCAAGACCGAACATATAGATACCAAGTATAATCTTGTCAAGGATATGGTTGCACGAAAAGATGTGAACTTAGAGTACATACTACGCATGGAATGGTAGCAGATCCTATGACAAAGACAATACCTAGAGATGTGTTTTGTGGCCATATGAAATCTCTAGGATTGCGTAGAGACTGATGTACTGAATATTGTATATTCCCTAAGTGTTCACAATTTGATGAATTTGTGTTTTCATCATTAATGCCTATGAATCTTTGTTTAATCCTTATGCATCTTAATGCTTAGTGCATTACTTTAATTGAGAAGTATGTCGGACAGATATAAGATTAGCCCACTCACACGGGTAATCACCTCTGTTTACTGTGTGATAAATAGAGATGAGACTATTTTTAAGCTTATTATCTAGGTGATAATCGAGAGCTCAAGCTTAAAACACGTATGTCGCCTTAACTGAGTGTTAAGATGAGAATATAATACTTACTATGTCCGAAAGTAAAATATCCCACATGTTTTACTTTATCTGTCTAAGATGCCAGATGTGAGTTCTGATGAATTTTGTGAATAAGTAGATACGTGAACTCAAGTTAGACATTGGGTATGTCTGAACTATCATCTGTACGGTATTGAAACGTGTAGACATACGCTCCATGAGAAAGGAGTTAATACCGTAATACGTATTTCATACTACGTATGCATGAAACGACCAATAAGAGTGGCAAAAGTTTGATCTCAACTTTTATGTCGTGTGAGACTCTTGAGGAAAAGAGTTCCTCAATTTCTTAGTCCCCTCATGACTTTTACTTATTCTCAAGATTTCTATTTAGTGTTTGCTATCTTAGGATGTTGCCAATGGTCATGAGTGATTCGATCTAATGGGGCATTTCTAGAAAAGTAAGCTGGACTGAAATTGAGAGTTTGAAGGAAAGAGGAAGATCGATTTTAGAGAATCACATTGTAGTTTTGTATTCACCGGTTAACCAATTATGATTGTCTTTGTGACAATCATAATTGTGAATACAATAAATATATCATTGTTTAAAAGAGATCAAGAGAGATATAAATGTGATCGATCGATCTAGGGTACTGCATACTAAATCTACTCAAGATATGATGTCCATTATGAGCTGCTATATATTCTTAACAGATGTATGGCAACGAGCTCTCAAAGTATGCTGATCGCACGGATTATTCACCGGTATGAATGTTGAAGAGAGGAAAAGAGGATTATGTTCGGCCCACCATATTAAGTGAGAGTCTATGATGGATTTTTCTCTGATGGGGCTGAGTAGGGCCTGTTTGCCCATGTTGGTTTTGCACCACCATGTGCGAGTGGGAGATGATGGATTTATGAGATGGGCTTAAGGCCCATCCGCTCAAGTTGGGCCCAAAAAGGCCCGGTCCACGGGAATAGGGCCCGTGGAGGGGTAAGGTATAAAAGGGAGGAGAGAGAGGGAGATTACACCTGTTGGAAAAACAGACGTACGTATGTTTTTCTCCCACGCACTTTCTCTCTCTCCAAAAAAAGACAAAAAGGAACTCTAAGGCAAACGGCACTGTCTTCCCTTCAATTGACATCATCGGGCCAGAATTTCTTCCTCTTCTTCAGCGTTGGTGTTTAATCTGTGGCTAACAAGGTACGCTCGAATTCGTGGTGTGCTTTATGATCGGTGATACGTGTTTTCCCGGGCTTCGTCTTCCGCATTGATTTAGGGGTTCGATTCGGTGTCGAATCCGGTTTTTGGGGATCCGTTATTCCCAACAATTTTTTATTAGGTAGATGATAAGACCATTGTCAACTCATCAAATTATCTTTCCACACATTTCACGCAATTTAGCATAGATGATTTTTGGTATGAGTACATTGCTAACATGATAATTCTACTAAAATCCACACAACTCACTACTCTTGAAATGTTCAGCACAATTATTATGAGGACCAACGCCATCTGGTCCAATCAACGTGTCTTGATTGCTGAACTTTTTACGTCATTCCGTTCATAACATGGAGCAGAAATGAAGCCGTGTAGTACTGATGCTTGTGCCGATATGGAATGTGAGGACTAGAGAATATGGAATGTGGAAGGAAGAGGACACATGCCATTGTTTCAAGTCCATCTGGTGTGTTGGCCGTTATTATGAGACTTTAGAGCAGATGTATCGATGCAGACTACGATTGAACTCAATTAGGTGCGTAATGTTAGGAGAATGTAAGATACATGATTGGAGAAGGTGTGCATGATCGGTGGGACTCAATGTATAGGTATTAAAAAACGAGCTTCTTCACCATGGAGAGAGAGAGAGAGAGAGAGAGAGGGGTGCATTTTAAGATTTGGTAACTATTGTATATGGTGTCCCTGACAAGCTTCGTTAGATGCAACCAATCGGGTTTCGTTAGATGCAAGGGACATCTGGTGGAGACAGCTAAAGGGATGGCAGATTCATATATTTTTCAAACAGACCGTAATATACAATCCATGATATCTTTATGAAGGATTCTTTAACTCATTTCAACGGTCTTCAATTATGTTCAAGTTTGTGCCTTACGATAGAGAACTCGATTGGACATTTGGTATTTCTCAATTCGTTTCCTAACTACTAAGTCAAAGCACAATTTTAAACGACCACGCTTCACTCATTGCTTGCTGAATTAAAACAAGCCTTCGGAATCTTGCTTGTGCTATTTTCTTCCCCTCATTTCATTGGTAGACGTCACTGAGACTGTAAACAAGATGTATAGCCTTTTTCTCTTAGCCACCCTGAAGTATAAGTCGCTAGGTTCACTGATCCTCGAGGTTCCGAACGGAAAGGGGAACTCTCTCTCTCTTTCTCCATTCTTCGATCAATCTGAGGATGAACATGTTGTTCTTGACCCTCACTTTAAACCGCTGCTCGTTCCTTCAACTTTTAATCACTATTCTCCTCGTCACCATGAAATTTTCCCTATTCATCGAGATTTTCTCCTTGAGCAAGTTTGGACGAAGATAAATCATCGATTTATGGTTTTTTCAGTGGTTTTTGAGTATGAAACCCCACGTGCTGCCCCTTTGGAAACAAGCCCAAATTGATTTAGCTTTAGAATTCCGCTGCCTTGACTTGAGCTTGAAATTTGATTTAACAGAAAATTTCAATTAATGATCTAAAGTGGTTATGAAAATCTCAAATAAGGTTCTAACCTTGTTGGCCGGCTAAATATTCTAGCCAATAAATGACATTTTCATCCAAAGATAATTTTAACCTGAATTTTAGTTAGATTAGTTTTAAAATAAAAAGAGATAATTTTTTATTAAAAAAAAAAAGCAAAATATAGGAGGGAGGGCTCAACTAGCCCTCCCACCTATGTAGACCACCACATTGTTGACAAACCTTGCTGACCAAAGGTGAGCGCACCCTAGCCAGAGCTAGGAAAGGGTAGCTAGGCAAGGATCACCGACCCTCGCCTAAATCTAGTAGAAGGATGCCGTCCTCTCCTAATTCTAGTTAGGGCTAGCAAACCCTTGTCAATGCACCAACAACCCCACCAGCCATCTCTACTGACCCACTAGTGGTGGGGTGGCAACCATGGGCAAAGGGCCTGCATGTGTTTTTTTAATAATTATTTATAGTCTTTTTTTGAGTTTTTTAAGGAAAAAAAAAAACGAAGGAAAAAAGAAAGAAAAAAAAGGAAAAGATCAAAAAATTAAAAGATGAATGTTAGAGGTTAGATCCCTCTTTGAGACTAACATAATTTCAGATCCTTATTTAAAATAATGTCTATTTTAGACCTTTATTTGCAAAAATAATGGCATTATAGGCCATTGGCCCTTATTTAAAACAAAATTTACTTCGGACCCTTATTTGAAAAAATAAGGGTAATTCGAGCTATTATTTGAAATTTTCCTTTGATTTAACATATTCCCTTTGTCCCTTCTGGTCCTCCTCCACCAATTGCTTTTTAACTTCATCTAGGACCTCTCTCTATTACTCTTCTCGTCATTTTTCCATTATTGGACGTTGACAAACTAAGTGTACAATTTGTGTTAAATTGAATATACAATAAATAAATGATAGACAAATAAACAGAATAACAAAAACAAACAAGAAGAGCGAAAATAGGAAAGCTTCAGCTTCGGCCATATTCAATTCGGTTGCTCGGCCTAGATTCACGACGTCAGTGCAGATCCATGCAAACCGGGCCAACTCACTTGGTCATGTGGCCCAGTCCCCCAACACGGCCCACCGTAATAGATGTTACGAGCATGGAGACCAAAGAACAAAGAATTCAACCTTCCCTGTTAGCCCTGTTCCGCGGCCGAGAGCTCTCGGCAATAATTTAGCATAAATGCACTAAGACGATGTAGCTACATATGTTTGCCCCAATTTAATAGAATTAGGGACAAATCGGATCAATCTTCTCTTCTTCTTCAAACCCTAATTTAGACGGAAGCATTTTTGGGCAAAATAAAGAGCTGAATCTTGCAATTGAGATCATGGGTAGGACATTCGGCTCAAGTTCGGGTCAATAATTCCAAAATGAAGGTGAATATTACTCGATTTTATATAAAATTGGAATTCCGGAGCTTAGCGGTGGATTTCTTCCAATGCCAAGGACAACGACATCGTAGCTGCGGAGCGCCCTTTCGAATGGCTTCAAGGGCGGGATGGCTTCAAGGGCGGGAAAAGCACCAAAATGGTCCTAAATCTTTTATATCAATACCAATTCAGTCATAAACTTAATTTGACTAATTTAGTCATAAACATTTTCACATTAGTACCAATTCAATCCATCGGGCTAATTTAAGCCAGAAATTATTAATGTGGCCGCCGGCGATCTTATGTGGCGCCACATGGACAAAATTTATAATTTTTTTTATATTTTTTTCAGATTTTTTAAATTATTTTTTTTTTTTTTTCTTCTTTTTTCCTTAACCTTGGCCGGCAAGGTTGCCAATTGGCTAACCATCGTTGGCCACAAGCTAGTCGGGGTGAGGGGCCTCGCGTCCTCACTGGCCACTAGCGAGGGCCACCATGCCCTCGTCGGCCACAAGCGAGGGCAACAGTCCTCGCCCAGATCTAGGCGAGGGCCGAAACCCTTGCTCGTTGGCCAGTAAGGGCCTCTGCGCCCTCGTCAATCACAGGTGAGGGCCACAGCAGCCTTGCCTGCCTAGGCGAGGCTTGCGACACTATCACCGCGCTTAATCCAGTGCAAGATCACGAACTTCCCTACGTTGTTATCCCTCCAGAAGCTACCCGAGCTCAGGACGTCGACCACACCTCCTTCAACCTTTGGGGGCTGTGAAGGCTTGAGTGACCATGTCGTGATTGGAGATGATGGAGCTCTAGATGCGGCAGACACAGCTTGCCTGGATCTTGGCGAGGGCCGCCAAACCCTTGCCGCCCAATGGGCGAGGGTTTCAGCCCTCACCTAGATTTGGGCAGGGGCCGTCGCCCTTTCTTGTGGTCAGCGAGGGCGCAACAACCCTCGCTAGTGGCCGGTGAGGGCGCGGGGCCCCTCACCCCAACCATCTTGTGGCTGGTGATGGTCAGTCAGCCGACCGGCAACCTCGTCGCCCAAGGGTAAGGAAAAAAAAAATATCACCGGCCGTGATGGCTCTGCTGAATAAGAATTTTGCTGATCCTTGCTCAAAGGTGAAGGATTTGAAACCCAGTGGAGGCGCTTGGTGTCTTAAGCGAAATGTCAAGGTGGTGGGTCATTTGCTAGCATCCCCCCAGGTTTGCTCAACCGGTTGCTGACTATACGGGGTTCTTGGGTCATTAAAAAAAAAAAAAAATGAAAAAATAATAATTTAAAAAATCTGAAAAAGAAAAAACATAAAAAATTATAAAATTTATCCACGTGGCGCCACATAAGACTGCCGGCGGCCACGTTAGCAATTTCTGGTTTAAATTAGCCGAATGGACTAAATTGGTACCAATGTGAAAATGTTTAAGACTAAATTGGTCAAATTAAAAAGTTTAGGACTAAATTGGTATCGATACAAAAAGTTTAGAACTATTTTGGTACTTTTCCCCTTCAAGGGCACACTCAACCTGGAATAAGTGGCTGTATAACAAGAACACTATTATTGCTTCGTAGCAAGCCATTTCATCTTCGACTTACATACTCAACATTTGTTCTGGAAAGCTTGTGTTTTGCTTGATGATCAGTGAAGGTTTCCTTGTGATGGAGAGAGTGACCAAGTAAAGAGAGAATCACAGAGAGAGATTAAGTTTTGAAGATGCAGAATTGTTTTGTCATAAGGCCACTTCATTATCTAAGTTGGACTTTCTCTTCTCATAAAAAAAATGTCACGTAGTTATTGATATTTTATTAAAAAATTCACACATAACTTTTTATCGGAATTTATCACTTAAGTGGAAAAAAAATTTCCAATGTAATACTGAAGTGATTTGGAAAAAAGTTTTAAATTGAAGTAAGTGACATACAAAAATTATAACATTTCTAATTTTTTTTTTCTGTTAACACGTTACTAATTGTTTTGTTAGTAATTAGATATGACTTGTGATGTAATTTCGTGGCTATCGAGCACATTACTGAACCCATGTTGCCTTTGTTTCTTTCATTTTATGCACTGTGTATTCTCTCGGTGGTTGAAGGTGGTCGCCAGAGCGAAAATATCCTGGAGTTAATGTCTGTAATGTTTGTGCATGTTTCCATCTCTCTCTAGTGTCTTCCTTGACCATATCTCTGTTCCACGAAATTCTATGATGATGCAATTGTAAGTCTTGGATGGCGAATGGTCGACTAGGGTGGACATCCGGCTTACATACATATTATCCAACATGAGAGAAACCAACCCGAAAATACCTCAAATTTTCGGTTTCATTCGGTTTGATCCAAGTCAAGACAAGCCAGGCACTTTTGACACCCTTGTGACTACCTGGGGACCCGTGAAATACCGCCATCTAGACTTTGTGGTTTATTTCAATGGCCTTGACCCTTGCACATTTGTTCGGACTCAAGCATATAACTTCAAGTTCTCGAGTTGGAAATTCTTTTCAATATACATTTGAAGCGCATCTGTTTAGTTTAAAGACCTTAAGTATAATTTAACCTCATTAGATAAAGAATGTTGAGCAATTTTCCATTTCAAATTATTAATATACAACATATCCAATTTACTGTGACATATAAGACGGCTGGCGATAACTGTATAGTTGTGTTAAGAAATTCAAGCGAGATTTGAGCACGAGAACTTGATTGCATCTTCATTCAAAAGTTTTAAGATTCCACCTAATAATCATATAAGAAGCCAAACTGGGAGCACAAAATTTACATGGAAATACACGTACACACTATCCTCAAGGAATTTATTTTGACACAACAAATACGGAAGTAAGTCATCAAACTTCTACAGCTGCGATGGTACGACGCCCGGCCCCGGCTTCGATGGTGTGACCCTCGGCCCCGGCTTCGATGGTATGATGCCCAGCCCCGGCTTTGATGGTGCGACGCCTGGCCCCGGCTTCGATGGTGTGACCCTTGGCCCCGGCTTTGCTGGTATGATGCCCGGCCCTGATACAACGCGGATTTGGACTTCAACCACCAGAGTATCATTTTGAACGTACCCTTTCTTGGATTTCTCGAGATCCTTCAAGGGCATAAAGTCTGCATTGCCTACTTGGGGATGTGAGGCACTTAGCCAGTGCTCAACTGCAATATACTCCTACTCAGTACGGACTCAAGAGAAGAGAGAACATTATGCTCTTTCAATAGAAGACGTACATGCATACGTGAATTGTTGCTATGGTATTCAATAGTTGAGAGTTATACAGATGGGCTTCGAGCCCTTTCCAGAAAGCCATTAAAATTTTCTCATAAAATCAAAGTGATATTCATTTTATAAAAAAATCTTGAAAATTTTCTAGTGATTTTAAATGGTGATACTAATATGAATTTGCATCAGCCCGTTTGTTTTGGATTAAGTAGAAATAAAAAAAAAAAAACATATATATACTTTCTTTCTTGCAAAATTTATGACATTCAAATTTCGAAAAAATTATGAAAATATTATATTCGAATTTATGTGCCAGCATCTGCATTTTATAACAGTTTTGGGTGTCTTGTGTAAATAAAGAGTCAAAAGAATGCATCTTGTAAGATTTAAAGTAGGTAAAAACAACAAAAGTAAAAGTCAATCCAGAAAAACATACATGGCTTCTCCTTATGTTTCCCTTTGAGTTGGTCCAACACACGCACATTGAAATCTGCATAGACTTGCGTCTTCTCAGTAAGGCGTTGCACTTCCAAGTAAACGGACAGCGACTTTCCCTTCCCGGCCTCATTGCCTTTGGGATACACCAATAACTTCCTACACACGACAATTACGGGTAAACGAAAATAAGTTTTAGCTAATTCTATTTACGAACATAAGCAACAAGAATAAATAAATTTAGAAAGGTGAAAGGCGAGTAGATAATTTCATTTTCACAAAGAAAAAAATTCTGGGAACGTACCATTTCCTTTTTTCGCAGTCAAACTCTATGAACCGAGGATCCGTGCCCGATGTGGACCAGTTTTCGATCGTCAATGTGAATGTGTTTTGTTGCGGGTATCTGATCAAGGAAAAAGACTCCTCCTTCACCTTGTCAGGTTCGATGACAAAAACTTCAGCCCCAAATGTACAAGAGTTTTCATGAAGGTATCCATTTGAACTTTTTTTGAATTCTTTCAGGGAAAGAAACCGAGGAAACCCGTATTGGGTCTTCGAGCCATGGAAGCAGCTTATCGCCTCATCGGCATCTACAGGGATTTCCACAAATTGGTATAACTCTGTTGTTAATTATAAACAATGATGATGTAATTGGAACTGTGACTTTATAAACATTGATTATGAATAAAGTGATTATCAACCTTGAATGGTCAAGTACTTGTTTCGTAATTTGTCATGCACAAAAAGCTTGTAGTTGACGTAAACCGTCTTATCGAGACGGTCCTCGATTGACAAATAGAGGGAAATATATCCCGAACCATTATCATCCTTGTTTCCTTTAGGGTAAAGAGATAGCCTCCTAACAAGAAAAAATAAACATTTAATTAGCTATTAATTGATTAAGCGTGAAAATTGTTTTTCCAATAAAGAGCATTTAGTGAGATGAAAATAAGTTTGGAAGGAAAAAAAAAGGAAATCAAAAACTCACCATTCGTGGCCCCCAGCTTTAAATACACCGGAATCATACTTGTCCAACTTTGATAGTACTTCAAATGATTCAATCTTCAATGAAAAATGAGCTGGTGGAAGAGCTCTCTTGTGCTTGACAGATTCTGCCAAAAAAAGAAAACAACCATTCGGACACAATTGATTATTTTAGGAGATGGAGGGTAATTAAATGGCCCGTACCAAATGGACAGCAATTGGCCCTTCCACTTTAGGCTTTTAAGATAAACTTTAAAGGATAAATATTGCACCCCAAAAAGATACGACGCGGTAGATTCTGTAGCTGAGTAACTTTGAGGGTCACGCCACACCTATCATCCTATGAGGAAAGTCTTTTTTAATATACATGCACATAGCGGTTATCATTTATGAGCATAAATATGTATTAACTGAGCCAAAGATTCGGATCCCTGTATTATAAAAATTTAAAAAAGAAAAAAGCTAAAAACAAATGACAAGATAACCATTTTATGTGTACAGAAATAACTAGAGGAAAAGCCTCATATGGCTGTGAAGTTAAGTGCTTAATAATCCTATTGACAAATTCATCCAAAAATACAACCAGGATGTTCAATCAAGTTAGATATCTTCATTTTTCATGAGCACTATTAACCAGAAGATTTGTATTTGCATATGTATAAATTCATGAGTGATCGTGAATGTAGAAATGTCATATTTGATCCATTTTCTATCCCAGCATTATAGCCAAATGAAATTCGTAAAAGTTTGAAACAAAAGGCACGGATCATTAAGAATAACAACACGAACTTAGGTTAATGAAAAAATGGAAATAGAGCACAAAGACGAGATGAAGTGAAGTACCTCTGGCCGAGGCAAAGCAACTCATTGCCATCTCCAATTTAGAAAGCGTGATCTCTTAGCTTGCTCTTAGCTCTTTGCTGCTTCCTAGTTTGCTCCTCTCTCTCTCTCTCTCTCTCACACACACACACACACCTGGTCGGAGACTTTATGGAGTTTATATAGAGTCCGTCCAGACAATAAGAGAGTAGTTTACCTAACTTTTTAAGAAGTATCCCCGACTTTTCTCTGAACAAAAGCTGAAAGGTAAGTTTCATGTGCCTCGAACGTCCTCTGGTGGCCTCCTTCAAGGAACCAAGCCAATAAAATGAAAAAATTCTTCTTTTCACACCTGAACGAAGCCAAAAAGACACGTGGGCGACCGGTATAATGAGGCAATCATCAATATTTCCCTCTCCCACTTCTTGACGCGTGAAAAAATGTCCTGGGAGGGGACGGGAGCGGGTAAAACAGTATTCTTTTTTTTTTTTTTTAATCTAAGGTAAAACAGTATTCATTTGGCGGAATAATTTGAGGGGACACGTAATATCGTACGAAACGAAGTCAGTAGGAAATTGCCCGGACGCGGCACCCGTTGACTCGTTGACCAAGATACCAAAAATCACAGAGACTGAAGAGGGTTCACGGGATCCTCTAGTCTATGGCGGGCCAACCGAATGCGACGTGGCTAGTTGTGACGTCATATGGCGAGCTTACCTAGAAAGTGAGGTTCGTTGACCCTTTGACCAAATGACTTAGTGTTTATGCGCTCTTCAGTGAATAATGACCGCTCGATCAGAGAAATGAACGGTGGGCTTTGCCCTCTCATATCTCATCCCACGTGACCCGTGAAATGCTCTAATTGCTACTACAAATTCACCTTGTTTTCAGTCATTTTCGATCAAATGAGAACTTTATAATTGCCTTGAAATATTTCTATAACGACACAAATAAGCATACAAATATAATGATATCACGTGATCTTACCGCCTATATATAATAATAATAAATTAAAGTAAAGTCACATTAGATGCAAGATTTAAGAAAAAGCAACACAATCAAAAAAATTCTAATGGGAGAGAGACTTTATTTTTATTGAGATAAAATAACTAAAACCTGCCCACATGCAAATAATTAAACATGTCAATTCACAAATATGTGACGTAGTTTTCATTTTCAACATATTGAAAAATAGGGTTGGCCATTTCTTTAAGTAAATTCGAAAAGTCTATAAAATACAAATATTTATCTACTTATTCACTCGATGCAGGATTTCTTCTTTTCATATTTATGGCTTCATAAAATTCTTACTTAATCTTAACTATGATTAAAAACATTTGCCCCATAAAAAATAACTCTATTTATCTATCTACTATGTACTTCTTTTATTTGACGTTTCTTGTCATAAACAAGCATTATTTGTTTTATTTTATTTTCCCACTAATTCTTAGACTGGATATTTGTTAAAACTAGTTGAGATAATTTATAGTCTATTTAGCTGCATACTGCCACTGAGTGCCGTAATTGTGTGTAAGAATATTAAAAACCGCAGCATCTCAAAATTGGCGTGAAGAAGCTTCCGAAAATGTGTTGTAGGTGGATGCAACTTTTTAAGTGTTACTAATATGAGCTCAGTCTATGTTTAAGTTTAACTTGGATAAGCCAAAGTTGATCACTATAAACAACTATAAATTTAATATGCTAATCATAAACGCCAAATTATGTGTGCATATGTTTGTAATTGTGTATAATAAATTCAATTGAGCATTATAATTTTTCTTGAAAATAGGCAATTAGATGTATAATGGACTTTCACTATATTTTACTCTTCGGATGATGTTATTTTCATTTTGAATAAATCCGAGCTGAATCATGCGCTACCTGATGTGCCCTAATGTTTTTGTGCATATAAAATTTTTGGCAAACAATGCACGGTTACTTAAAAACTCATATGTTTGAAATCAAAGATAATTCATTGTGGACATGAACTACGATTCGAATGAGCAACATAAGTGACCACTGAATTCAACTACTAATTAAAAAGGCCTAACAGAATTTGATCTCTCTACAACAGTAAAGATTTAGCATTTTATCCTCCTTTGCTATTAGGAGGACAGTCGATAATATTACTAAAATTTGAAGATAGATATATATTAAAAAAGTAATATGGAATTTGGAAGAGTAGACATCTCATTATTAAACTAACTTTATAATAATGTTAGATTTATTTGCACACTTGCCCGCACACATACGTACATACATTTATGGTATGTTTGGCAACTGGCCAAATAGTAACTAATTCTATTATTTTATTCTTGATAATATATTTGGAATAGAAATCCGTTTGGTAAATTTTTTGCTCTTGGAAAAGAAAAAATCCGTTATTTTTCCCGAGAACAAAAATCATTTTTTTTATTCCCAAGAGTAGATTTGGAACATAATTAAGAAGTAGAAAAAAATTATTTCTTTGTTGGGAACAATTCCAAAATCAAGTCCAAACCTCTCTCTTTTTCTTGTTTTCTCTTTTTTCTTCTTGTTTTCTCTTTCTCTCTCCTTCTTCCCCCCAACCGGTCACCAACTGTCGCCGCTACCATTGACGATGGCCGGTGACCAACTAGGTAAGGTTTGGCGAGCTCGTCGAAGGCTCACCAAGCTAGGGCGAGGTCCAACGAGCGAGCCCAAGCCTAGTTGATGGTCAAGCTAGCCTTGCCTAGCCCACCGAGCCTCATCAGGCTATTGGCCATGCTCGACCTCACCCTAGCTAGAGAGGCCCAACCTAGCATTGCTTGGGTGATGGCGATGACTGGCGACTGATTGGCGACTGACTGGGCAAAGGTCCAGTGAGCTCGCCGAAGGCTCGCCTAGCCACTGGCGAGGCTCAACCTCACCCAAATTTGCGAGGCTGAGGCTCACGGTAGCCAGGCGAGCCTCCGATGAGCTCGCCAAACCTCGCCCAGTCAGTTGCCAACCACCGCCGGCACCGGCGACTGACCACAAAGAAGGAGGAAGAAGAAGAGAAAAAGAAAAAAATAAGAAGAGAAAAATAAGAAAAATATAATGAAAGTATTAAAAATTAAAAGAAACAAAGGAATTTAAGAGTCCCATCAAACGCATTTCTATTCTGAGAGTAAAAATTTTGAGTAGTTACCAAATGCTTTCAAATACTAAGAAATTGTTTCCGAGAATAGAATAAAAAAGAATCATTTCCGAAAGTGAAAATTGTTCTCGAAATAGAATAGTTACACGAGAATTTCTTTCAAATAAAATTGCTATATTAGCTTATGAAACATATTCTCATTTGGAAACTTTATAATCAAATAAAATTTTAAAATTTTAAAAGCAATAGACATGAAATTATTATGACTAACAAATAAAATGAAGTACCGGTTCCCACATAGCTATACCTACTCTTGTTTTGGAAGTACTTGAACAAGTTGAAAAAGGCCCTCCCGACCACTGGGTGCGGTAACTTCTAGCGGCTCGTATTGTCCACTCTCAAATTGGATTTTGGTGTTGTTTTTTACATTGGAATCAGCATAATGTTTTCTATGTTTCATGAACTCTTCATAATTTTCTTAAATATTTTATTTTTTGTCTGAATCTAAGAAATTGCAAGATTTATTGCGAAATTTGTTAGCCATGGAGTTGCACTTTTTGAGCGATGACAAATTTGCTGATGGGTAATCGCAACTTATATGGAGCCAATAACAGAACGGTGCAGCTGACCTTTGGAAGAGTGTAAAAAAGTTGAGTCAAAAAAGAGGTTCCGGCTTTAATGTTATAGAGAGATCTTTCATAATTCAGGATCACTCTCACTCACCGTCTTACTTGTTCTTTAAGATGCCAATGGGCCAGTGAGGCGTTTAGTGCCTTCATGTTTCTGATCTTCTTTAGACAACCATTTTCTTAAAAGTTTAACTTCGAATTGCTTGAATTCATTTGGAAGAATGAAAAGGTGAATGCTTTCAGAAGAAAAAAGCCAAAAATCCTAACTAAGCGGAGATAAGATATGAGTCATGTGACATTATTTGGATAAACACTAACTGTACGCAAGTATTAATTTGATTCTTCACTCAAGATTTTCCATTAAACTTTCTTTTGCAAACACGGTGACGTTGGTGTACTTTATAGTAATCCTAATTCCGGTATTTTATAATGATGTTCTTATTATCGAAGTGGGAATCCTCATGGCGTCGGTTGCCAAGGTCGTAGGAGTTTGATAGCATTAACTTCATATCATTCCCTTTAATGGTGTCATGAGTTCCTTGAGAACAATGTCTATCAACCAATTTGTCAGTGGACTTTTTCCTCCTAACATGGTTTCTCACTCAATTTGATGGAGTGCAATTCAACCAATTGATGCATTCGTTGTTGAATTGTACTAGAGCCAACAAAATATCGTCCAAGTTCAATTCTCCAAATTCATATGAGTGGGTATTTTCATTTTCCGAACTACACCCGGTTCAAGAATCGGGTGGGGAAGCCCGGCTGTCTAACAGAAGGACCACTCCGATTCGGAAGAAGAGAAGGATGGATAATCCGGAAGAGGAGCAAAAATGTAAGTCTGGACCAGATAACAGCCACAATCCCAAGCATTTAGCAAGGAAACATGGGCGACGAGTCAATAGATGCATGTTTTGGGAAGACAACCGCATCTCTGAAAATTGGAGAAAACTATTAAAATAAGTACGATGGCACTAAATCAACTGGGTAATCAAATTGAAGATAGACCCTTGACTGGTTTAGGAAATTTGCCACTGTCGAGCCGTTCTAACACTGGTAAGTGACAGAAGCTGCTTCGACGCTAATGATGATAAAACCAACCGCTACTTCATGGAGTTGAGTGGGAAACGACCATTTAGGGTTCGATGAATTTATATATACAATTCAAGAGAAGTGGTAAGAATGGATGAAAACGACCAAGTTAGTCTATAATTTTTTAGTTTTCCACTTTGCTTTATTTTTATTGATAGTAGCTGTGCTGCTAATCCTATATTTGCATAGTGCTACTAAGTTGTAATAGTAAATAGTCAAGGGTACAAGTGTAAGGATAATGATTGTGTCATGATAGTGTGATCCATCAGTTGATAGGAGCAACATTGATGATTTTAATTTGCTTTAATGTTTACTAGTAAATTTCAATCTTGTTGCAACCATTAGTTTGGAGAATGGACATATGCTTTGGCATAAAACCAAACTACTATAAATCTTAGTATGTCATCTTCTATCTCTTTATTATTAGCATCACTTGTTGATTATTAGTAACTGTTCATCAGCATCGCTTATGATAACTTAAACTGTTTCTGCTGATGCTGAAATTTAACTCGTTATATCCCGCAAATGTTCTTCGTAGTTCTTATTGATTTGTTTTACACCTAACGCCACAACACCGCGCTCCTTGTGAACGGTCAGTGGCAATAAGGAACGACCTATACCACCCTTTCCTGGGGATCCTCAACGTTGGAACCCTGCCACCCTTCCAAAGGATACTCACAGAGAGAGCTACGAGCAGACACGTTGGCACGCATGCAAACATCCTGGCTATACTACAACACAAGGAAAGATTGCGACAAACTATAAGATGGCTCACAAGGATTTTATTATAAGCATAGCTACGATTACACACAGTTCGGAAACACAGAATATAATAAGCAAGCCCCAAAGAAATTACATACTAGGTATCTTCCATACTCAAATCTGGAGCTTTGGGTGCATCAAACGCTCCATCTAGTAATCAGATAAGAAACCAAATCGGGAAGATGACATTCACATGTTTTCGGGGAACCAATGTCAATGCCAATTTGGTCCACACACTTGCTCTCGAGGAGTAAATTCTGACCCAATAAGTATTGAACTTAAAGTCATCAAACCGATTCATCACGCCGCGCAACATTTGATATGACGAGGATTTCGACATCAAATGCCAGTACTTTCTCGTTAACGAACCCTTTCTCGAGATCTTTCCACGGCATAAAGTCTGAGGTACCGCAATTGGAATTGTTGGCAGAGAGCCAACCCCTGACTGCAATGCCCCAAAAGAAATACTTATTAGTTTCTTTTTTTTTTTTTTTTTAAAGTTAACATCATGAAAAACTTCAAACTAGTATACAAGTGACAAATTTAGCCTGAAACTTATTTTTGGATCACTAAAAATCTCAAATTAATATCTATGTGAAAAATTTACCTCAAATTTATCTGAATTTTTGTGTAGACTCATCATATGTCATCCAACTCAATAATTTCATAGTTAAATTTAACATAGGCTAACAAGTTAAATTTGTTGCTAGTATACTAATTTAGAGATTTTGGTAATCAAAAAATTAGTTTGAAGAAAATTTGTCACGGGTATATCAATTTAAAGTTTTTTGTGGTATTAAATTATTATTATTATTTTTTGGAAATTATAGACGAAGCCATGTCTAATTAGCATACTCATGTCAATGTGGAACAATGAAGAGACATAGCATTGTTCATTCAATAGGAGATATTCACGTGCTTATCTGGATTATTGTTGTGATACTCAAAGGTTAGGAAGTCATGTAGATTGGGCTTTGAGCCCTTTCCAAAAAGTCACTCGGAAATTTTCCTTTAAATAAGAATGATATTCATTTATAAAAGATCTTATAAAAGAATTCTGCACGGTTTTCTTTTTTATTTTTGCAGGATTTATATATGGTAATACTTACATATATATATGCGTCAGCTTGTTTGTTTGTTTTTGTTTTTTTGTATATTTTGGGTAAAGAGCGTCAGCCGTTTGTTTTGGATTAAGCAAACTGAAAAGAAAAAAGAAGAATATCATTCAAATACTAAAAAAGTCGTGCAAAAGTTATGTGCAAAATTACCAGCCAACATTTGCATGTTGTAAAGTTAGATTAACAATAAGTAGAAGTGTGTGCATGGTAAAAAATTGATTTTGTTAAAAAGAAAAAGAAAAAGTAAAGCTCATCTAGACCAACAGCTGTTACAGAGAAAAAGAAAAGAAAAAATACCTGTTCTTTCCTTACAGTTTTTTTTTTGGGTCGGTTTTTTCCTTATTGTTTGTAGGGTCGTTTTTTTTCAACACCCGCAATTTGGCTTCTACATACATTTTGATCCTCTGATGGAGTTCCAGCGCGTATAAGTAAACGGACAGTGACGTCTGCGCCCCATTGCTCTTGCGAGACACCATTAACTTCCTACACACGATAATCACAGTTAAACAAAGATGAATTTTAACTAATTCTAAAATTGGTCACAAAAATATAATCAAGTCCTAAAACTTTCAAAAAAGTGCAATGAAATCTAAAAACTTATCATAAAAGTGTAATTAAGTCTTAAAACTTTCAAAAGTGCACTCAAATCCTAAAACTTATTAAATTGGTACAATCAAGTTTTAAAATTTATTGGCATTTTCCATTTATCAAGCTCAATGAAGTTGATGAAAGGACTCAATTGCACCAACCTAGCAAGATTAAAGAGTTGAACACACTTTTTGAAAAAAATTAAGGCTTTATTGTATTTTTGTGACAAGTTTTAGGATTTCTCGTATACTTATTCTCTAAATTTAAAAAGAGGCAAGAGGCGAGTAGCCAATTCCATTTCCTCACCATTTTCGTTCTCGGAATGTACGAAAGTCAATACTATTATTCTTCATTCCGAGAGTAAAGTCGTTGGAACACTGATAGCCATCTTTCGATATGGAGAACTGTTGGATCTGGCAAGTGATTTTGTAGTTACGTTGCGGGTCTTTGATGATGGTGAAGGTCTCCTTTTTCCTCTCACTTTTCCTGACCATAACCTCAGCCCCAAATTTGCAACAATTTCCCTCGCGGAATTTACCTTTAGGATTGCTGAAACTTTCGCAGGGAAGGAACTTAGAAAACCCGCATTCGGCATCTGCTTTATAGAATTCCCTCAGTTCCCCTTTCTCTGCACACACAATTCCACAAGTTGATTAAACTTGGTTGTCAATTCTAAACTATGATGACGTTACCGGGAGTATGAATTCATTGTCATTGATCATGAATTACGTCAGATCGACCTTTGAAGATGTCGTAGGTTTTGTTTTTGTAGTCGAATACGAAGAACTTGTAGTCGACCACGAAATTACCACAGTCTCCAGGCTTCTTTGACTCATCAACAATTGACAGATATAAGGACATATAATCATTCCCGTTACGGTCCTTGTATCCCTTGGGGTAAAGACATAGGCTCCTGAAAAGGACAGATTAAACATTTAATTTAGCTGTGAATTGAGTGACCGTTATATTTCTCAATTGAGTTAATTGGGGTTCCAAATGATGCGAACGTTGAGTTATATGAAACAAAAGGAAAATTCGAGAACTCACCATTCGTAGCCGCAAGCATCAAAAACACCGGATTCGTACTTGCCCAATTTTAATAATTCGTCAACCGAATTTATCTCCACTAGATAATGAACTGGTGGACAATAGACAAAATTTAAAGGTGAAGTATTGAATTCCGGAAGACTTGAGAATTGAAATCCTATTTCTTGAGAGATCCATATCTCACGCATGAAAATAGTGGGAATCAGTATCCTATTTCTTGAGATATCCGATTGAAGCAAATGACACTAAATTCATGAGAAGGTAAGCTCTAACTTAACAATCATGAATAGTCATGGATGTAGAAAGGTCTTACCTGAATCTTCTAAAATGGCATTACAGCCAAACAAAGTTTTGTTGAAAAGTTTAAAAGCAAAAGCATGACTTATCAAGAATAACAACAAAGACTTAAGGTTAAGAAAAAAACATGAAAGTAGAGCGCAAATACAAAAAATGAAGAGAAGTACCAGGGTCGCAGTCCTTGAGAGCCATGGCTTTTGGCTGCTCCCCTTTAGGCGGCATGTCCCTTAGCTTGCTCTTAGCTCTTAGTTGCCTCCTAATTTGCTTCTCTCTCTCTCTCTCTCAAACTGGTTGGAGACTTTGCTTGTCAATCCCAGCCATGATGGGGTTTATATAGTCTGTCAGGACAATAACAGAGTAGTTCCCCGAACCTTTTAAGAAGTATCCCTGACTTTTCTCCGAATAAAAGTTGAAAGAAGAGTTTCCCGTGCTTCGAACGTCCTCTTGTGGCCTCTTTCCTAGTAACCAACCCCATAACATGAAAAATTCTTCTGTTCACACCTGAAGGAAGCCAAAAAGACACCGAGGCGGCCGGTGTAATGAGGCAATTGTCAATATTTCGCCCTCCCACTTCTGGACGCGTGAAAAAATTGTCTTGAAAAAGAAAAAAACTTAAACAGGAAGAGTCAATGACCGGGAGTGGCGGCAGCCGGTGGGCTGTGGGCGGCCGTCCTGCGGCAGCAATCGGCAGCGACGGTCGGCAGTTATAAGGCGGTGGCAAGCGATGGTTGGTGGTCCATAAGCAAGAAGAAAAAAAATGGATAAATACAAAAAATTATAAATTATACCAAAAATATTTCTATTATTTTTCTATTCTAAAAATAGAAATTTTGTACGAGCTTACCAAATACATTATTTTACTCATAAATTGTTCTCAAGTAGAAATAAAAAAGAACTATTTTTGAAAAGTAAAATAAACGTTACCATGCGAACTTTAAGAGGAGCATCATTTTATGTGAGTGCACTTTAAAGTTTGCATCCATGAAAAAATCAATATGAGACTATGAATATAGTATATGAGAAAGGTAGTCTATTTCCAAACTAAAAATTATAAACTTAAAGTATTCTAAAAAGCAAAAAAAAAAAAAAAAATTTATCATCAATCTTAGAATGCATTTAGTTTGTGCAAGCTACCTTCACCAAAAGTAACTTGCACACAATTGATGAAACTTGAACAAATCACCTTCGGTTCTTGAGTGAGAAATTTCTGATTTCCTAACCAACGCGTCAATCTTCGAGAGTTAAAATAAATAAACAAGTATGTTTGTTTTAGTTGTTTTATGTTTCTAAAGTGATTTCAAGGACATGCATATCATCTACACAATTGAGGTAATGCTTATTTTTCCTGGTAAAGTGTGGAATGATTCAAATTTTCAATCATTTTTCAAAAGTGATTTGCCAACTTTTACCGTTTGATTCAGGTTGGCGTTTGAGTTTTCCCTTTCTTTTGTGCGTGTGTGAGTACTTGGAGGAAAACAGTACTCATTTGGCGTAATAATTTGAGGGGACACGTAACCGCGTACCAAAGAAAATTGGTGGGAAATTGACCGGACGGCACTCGTTGACTCGTTGACCAAGATTCCCAAGAATCATAGACACCGAGGGTTCGCGTGATCATTAAGTCTATGGCGGGCCCACCAAATGTGACGTCACATAGCGAGCTCACCCGAGAGTGGCGCTCGTTGACCGTTTGACCGAGCGACCCAGCATTTATGTGATCTTGACCGAATAATGACCGCTCGATCAGAGAAATGAATAGTAGGCCTTGCCTTTCGTATCTCATCCCACGTGACTCGTGAAATACTCTAATTGCTATTACAAATTCACATTGCTCTCAGTAATTTTCAAAATGAGAATTTTATAATTGCATTGAAACATGTCTATAACGACACAAATAAACATATGAATATATTGATATTATACGAATTCACGACCTATAAATAAGAAAAATAAATTAAAATAACGCCTCTATCTCACAAGAATTTTTATGATGATGCTGTTTTTTCTTGAAAACTTGCATCTACGTAATTTTACTTTATTTAGAAAGAAACAACTAAAACCTCCCCCACATGCAAATAATTAACATGTAAATTCACATATATGTGACATGATTTTCATTTTCAATATTTTGAAAAATAGAGTTTGCCTTTTCTTTAAGTAAATTCAATGCACATATGTATCTCCTAATTCACCCGCTACAGGATTTTTTTCTTTTCACATTTATGGCTATATAATATTGCTTCTTAATCATAACTAGGAATATAATGGAATCTCAGTAATTTTTGCTCTTTGGATGAGGTTATTTTCATTTTTAATGAATCTGAGCTCAATTAGGCGTTATCTGATGTGCCCAATGTTCTTGTGCAAATAAAATTTTTGGTAAATAATGCACAATCACTTAAACACTCATATGTTTGAAAAGAAAGAGAATTGATTTTGGACGTGAGTTGCGGTTCGAATGAGCAACTTAGCGACTACTGAATCTAAATACTTATTAAAAATGGCCTGACAGAATTGGATCTTTCTACAAAATTAAAAATTTAGCATTTTATCCTTCTTTGCTATTAGGAGGATAGCAGATAATATTACTAAAAATTGATGATAGATACATATTTAAAAGTAGTATGGAATTTTGAAGAGTAGACATCTCACTTGGAGACTAAATTTATAATAATGTTAAATTTATATGCACACCTGCCTGCACGTGTATCGTACATTTAAGTTCTCCTTGAAAAATGCCATTTAAGGTATTTGGTTGGAAATTCTCGCCGTTGGTACCTAAGTGTTCTTTTCTTCTCCGAATTTAGTACTTAAATATATATTTTGAAAGTTTTAGCACTTATATATCTACTTGTGTCAAGTTTCCGCTCTTGACGTGTCCGCATCTCGACATTTTCCTAAAGTCACCCTAAGTAGTTGTTTGTCTCTACGCATTACGCTTGGTCAAACTGTACATGTTTACTTTGGCAGCTTCCTTGTTAAAGTGGCTACGCAACCAATGACAAGATACCACGAAACTGCATTGCTCTTTCCTCTAGTACAAAACGCAATTACTGAGCAAGGATTCTTTTATTTTATTTTATTTTCCTTAGATTTCTTCTTTAGCTTTGCAAAACAGCAAAATAGAAAATTTTATGTATAGAATGTTCTTTCTTAATTGAATACTTCATGATGTAGTATTCAACAAAGTCTATATAAAAAAAAATCATATTATTTGGAGCTTGCTTGCCTTTAAAATTTGACTTTTACTTGATATTGAACGTTCCACATTTGTAAAGACAGGTAAATTTCGATATAAAACATGGGGAATCTAAACCCTCAATTAAGAAACCTACTCTAGATCTCACCACGTGCATTTTCATCATCTAATCCATCTCTTCGACTATCCCCACACATAAATATGGCGTGCGCAAGATTGAGCTACGTGTCATACTCAATGCAAGCTTTATTCAGTAATTTACTTTTGATGATTACTTTGATAAGTCTCTAACCCTAGCAAATCTCTAATTCTGCATCTCTAGTTCTTATACATATTTTAATGATAAATTTCTAGTCGATGTAAAAGAATCAAAAGGATTATGCATATTTGGGTAATAAATGTTTAAGTCATATATATATATAAAGCTCATGCAAGGTTGAACCGTGTGGAATAGTCAGATGCAAGCCTTGCATAGAAACTTGTTTTTGATGATCAATTTAGCAAATCTCTAATTATAGCAAATCTAATTTTGCATCTCTAAATATTATTCATATTTTGGTAATAAATCTCTAGTAAATGCACGAGAAATACAAGAATTATGCATATTTTGTAGTGCGGTGATATTTCGTTCTCCTGCATGTCTGGCCCAAGATTGGATGTTGAATCACAAGCTTAAATGTATATTGATCGAAAGATGGACCTGTAATTCCTACACTGAAAAGTGTCCAAGCCAGCATTTTCAGTTCCCTTGTAGGCTGGTTATTCATGTGTAAGTCGCCCTTAAATCACTATCAGCTAATCCTACCTATGTGGTATTCATTTCCAAGTCAGCATCCGTCTCTTTATTCCCTAGTATCTTATTATCTGTTTTATTTTACAAAAAATCTTACTTGTGTGGTATCAGGGCTAGGAACATGTGGCTATATTAGAAATCTAACGAGTCAAACATAGGTAGAAAATTTGGGAGAAAATTATCTAAAAAGTCATAAACTCATTGCACTTTTGTCAATTCAATTCTAAATTTTTCAATTTTGTCGACTTAGTCGAGCATATTTTCACTTTTTATCAATTGAGTCAATCCAATCAATTTTGATCGGAAATCGCTGACGTAGACACCGATCATGCCACATATAATGGTCATTGCAAACGTTGATAATTTGAAATAATATTTAAATATATGTTCAATTTTTTATTAATTTTTTTGTTCTTTTCCTTTGTTTTCTCTTTTTCTTCTTTTTTTTTTTCTCTTTTCTTTTTCCCACCACCAACCTTAGGTGAGGAGCGCCTAGGCCTAGGCAAGTGAGGGCAAGGGTCACCCTCCCTGGCCTTGCCCATGCGGGTAATGTTGTGGCCAGCCCACACCACATGTCCCTCGCCCAAGAGTGGCCCTCCCCTTATGCTTGGCGAAGGAAAAAAGGAAAAGAAAAAAGAAAAGAAGAAAAAGGAAAAAAAAAAAGGAAAAGAGAAAAAAAGGAAAATAAAAAAAATTAATAAATAATAGATTATCAAAAAATATTAAAATACCCTTAAAAATTGTCCAAGCCAATACCAATTGTGTCATATAAGATGACCAACATCCATGTGAATGATTTACAGTCAATATTAGCCGAATGGACTCAATTGACAAAAAATGAAAAGGGTTAGAACTAAATTGGCAAATTTGAAAGTTTTAAAATTGAATTGACAAAAATGCAATAGATTTAGGACTTTTTAGACAATTCTCCCCAAAATTTTGTGTGAATGAGAAAATGCTATTCTAAACAAGAAAAGGTAGAAAGTGTCAATTGATGGATTAATCCTTTCTTAGATTAATTGATTCATCTAATTTGGAAACTAGGAATATGATAACAATCCTTTCTTAGGCTCCATTCATTTTGTAGAAAATATTACATTTTTGGAAAATGTTTTTCAAGAAGTTATTTTCTAGGAAAATAATGATATTTTTTTTGTGTTCGACTGAAACCTAAAAATGAATTAGAAAATATTTACTACCATTTGATAAGAAAGATATTGTCCACCATTTGTTAAGTAAATTAGACTTCTCAAGGAGAAATCACCAAAAAAAGAGATTTTTTTTATTTCTTTTTCTTTTTCTTTTTCTTTATTCCTCAGCCAGTGATCGACCATAAGCGAGGGATGAGCTCGCCTCTAGCTCATAGAGGCGAAGCGTTGCAGATCCTTGCGAGCTATCAATGGCAATAGGGGAACAACCTCTACCACTCTACCATCGGGATCATCGCCGTTGAAACCATGCTACCTTTCCAAAAAACACTTGCAGCGGGAGAGCTATTAGCAGCCATGTTAGATAGCATGGATGCAAACTATAAAATGGCTCACAAGGATTTTATAATAAGCAATAGCTACAAGTTCCCCCAGTCCAGAAACACAAAATATACGAAGCAAGCTCCAAAGAAATTACGGTTCCACAAGATGGTGGACATACTAGGCATCTTCAATAAACAAATCTGGAATTTGGGTACATTAAACACTCCATCCAGTAATCAGATTAGAAACCAAGTCAAGAAGACAATATTTCCATGGTTTTGGGGGAACCAATCATTATACCTGGCAACATCTAATGTGACGAGCATTTCGACTGCAAATGCCAGTTCTTTCTTGTTAACGAACCTTCCATCCGGTTTCTTAATGGTCTAGTTGAACGACGCCACGTGCCCCTCTTTTCTATATACCAATCCAGTGCAAATATTCCTAATACCTTTCACAACTGATGCAAGAGCATCCGACTTTAGCTCCATCAATCTGGTCAGCACCATCATTGCTCATTTATGCCAAAATAAAATTTGGGCATAATGTGCTTCAATAGGCCGAGATTGAAATTTCCAACTAATGCAATACTTGACCATTCTTATCGAGTTATCGATACCAACGATTAAGGAGTTACCGAGTGTTGGAGAAAACTCCTTAACTGTTTTAAAGTTGACAAAACATTTTTAAAGTCTAGTCTGAAGACTTTTAGACTCTAGCATCAAAGTCTGAAGACCGCCAGACTTTAGGTTCAAAGTCTGCCCACACTGACAGTTTCCAAATTGAAAAATGAAGACTTATTTAAATGCAAGATTATCCTTATTTCTTCAAGGATTCGATTCATATGGTTTATAGATGACCTTATGGCTGGATTCAGCACCTACATGATTGATTATTCTTATTGGAATTAATTTTGATAGTCAAATCTTTTGGAAGGCAAGTAAACTTGAAAAGTTCTACTTATGGAAATCAAGATCCTAATAATTGAAAAGGCTAGTATGAACACCTAAAGGAGAGTGAATAGATGTGAACAAAAATCTTTGCAAAGTTTAGTAAAAATAATTTGCCTTTAGAAGATCACGAGGGCCTAATTCAGATTTTAGCGATTAGATAAAACTTCAAACAAAAAAAAAAGAAATTTAAACTTAAACAGTTAATTAGAGCTACGAATAAAAGAGTTGAGGGAAAAGAATAAGAGCATAAGGTTTATAGTGGTTTGACTTAGATCAAGCCTACGTCCACTCTCCCACGCTGATAGCCTACTGGCTGAATTCCACTAAGAAACAAAAGAGCTTTTACAATCTTACGATCTCAACTTCACAATGAAAAGTCACTACCAGTCTCTCACAAAATCTCACTATGAGTTTCTCTCTTTTATATACAATTTTGAGCTCAGTGAATAAAATAACAAGGAACTAAGAAGTTTCAAACTTTGAAATTTTTCTTTCACGTCTTTTTCGAACAATTAGAAAGTCCACCTTAAATAATTTTTCATGTCTTCACGACAGTTGGCACTTTTCAAAGGAATTCTTCCAATCTATCCATTGGATATAATCAATTAAGGAGATCTCAAGTCGTTTGATAATTTGTGATAAAAGCCCGTCAATCATGTTCACTTATACAAACAAGATCTTGGTTTCCATAAGTAAAACCTTCCAAGTTTACTTGCCTTCCAAAATATTTGATTATCGGCATTGATTCCAATAACGATAATCAATCATGTAGGTGCTAAATCCCGCCATAAGGTTATCCATAAACCATATGAATCGAATTCTTGAAGAAATAAAGATAATCTCGCATCTGGATAAGTCTTCATTCTTCAGTCTGGAAACTTTCAGTGTGGGCAGACTTTGAACCTAAAGTCTGATGATCTTAAGACTTTGATACTAGAATCTGGAAGTCTTCAGACTAGACTTTGGAAAGGTTTTGTCAACTTCAAAACGGTTAAGGATTTTTCTCTAACACTCAGTAACTCCTTAATCATTTGGTATCGATAACTCGATAAGAATGGTTCAATACTGCATTAGTTGGAAATTTCAATCTTGACCTATTGAAGCATGTTATGCCCAAATTTTACTTTGGCATAAATGAGCAATGATGGTAATGACTAGACTGATGGAGCTAAGTTGGATGCTCTTGCATCAGTTGTGAAAGGTATTAGGAATATCTGCACTAGATCGGTACATAAAAAAGAGGGGCACGTGGCGTCATTCAATTACGATTGTGAGGACAAAATATACCAATTTTTTCTTCTTTTGGAAATTATTTTATTAAATTGGAGTATGGAATTTTATTATTACTTTCCCATTTCTTAATTTAATTATTTGGCTAATCAAGTCCTCACATGTGTGGATGTCATAAAAAAAATACTTACACACGGTCGACCCAACGTTGTAAAAAAAAAAAAAAAGACTTACGCAAGTGTCACGGGCCGATCGATTGGGATCGTGACCGTGCGGCAACTCAGGCACTTTAGGATCGGAATGGATCGCCGAAGCACCTAAGCCAAGCCTTTCACAGTCGAACGCTCACTCGCTCGCCTTACCCGGATCGTAGAGAGAGAAAGAATCTAGAGAGAAGAGCTCTGGAAAGAAGACTTGTTTTGTATTGCAGAAGTAGTAGATGTTTACAAATGAAGGAGGACACCCCTTTTATAGTTGAGGGCCTCGAATTACATACATTGATCTAGAATTCTACCAGCGGACGAGATCGCACCGCCTCAACTACCGACATAATGTCAACTACCGTCTACCAACATAAATAACGAAACGAACTTATGTAATCTAGCTTAATGACAACTTCACCCACCCTTGCAATTCGGGGAGAAGGCTTGGTGGGAATCCAAGTGAGAGCAGAAGGTCCACGGGCGAGTTGGGGTCAACTCTGGGGAACCTCTCGGGTCGTCCATCTTTCGGCCCGTGACATTCTCCCCCACTCATTCGAGCGACGTCCTTGTCGCTTTCAGCTTGGTGGTCGGCTTTCTTGGCATGAGCACGGGCTTTGGCACGAGCTTTGTTGTTCTTGTTTCGCTTTGCTCGGACGCTTATGAACGAAGGGCCGCAACCTTCTATGATGAAGTCGAACTTGGCATGCGGCTCGGTCTTCGACTTGGACGGAGCACGCGGTGCGCACTCAACCTCGGGGAAGAGTGCTTGGATTAGCATGGCATCTGTTGGGGTAGGATCCAACTCAACCTTCGGTTTCACCTCGAATAGCTTGTTGATGCGCAAGACGGCCTTCAAGCTCTTGTCGAGGCGTCGGATCGATGCGATGGTCTTGGTGTCGACCACCCCCTTGATCATGGGGATCATCGACGGGCACTTTCGATCGAGGATCATCATACACTTGGTCCTCATGTCGATCATGGCTCCCACACTATGGAAAAACTGCATTCCAAGGATGAGATCATAGTCATCAAGAGGGATTACCTCGAACGCCATTCGGCCCTTCCATCCACCAATCTTGACATCCATGTCAGGTGTTGATCCTACACCATGGAAGTCACCCGAATTGATGGGCTTGTATGACTCTCGAATGGTTCCACGTGAAGTCCCAAGGTCTTTGCAACCTCGGTCGACATGAACATGTTGGATGCGCCAGTGTCAACCAAAGCGTAAAGCGTTAGGCCATCCACCTCGATTTCCACGAAGAACATGTCAGTGTTTGGAGTGATTCCTTCTCCTTTGGTCGGTGATCGAGCTTGGACTGAATTGATCATCTTCACAGCTCCAATCTAGATCTGCCGTTTGTCTTCTTTGGGCACCTCCTTCTCTTCCTTGATGGCAACGAGAGCGTTGATTCGGCCCCTCTTCGGGCACTTTTGGGTCCAATGCGAACCTTTGCAAATAAAGCAAGGAGAGGGCGGAGGTTGATCGAACTTACTCGCGTAGTCGATCGGTGGTCGACTTCTTTGGAAGGACGGCTTGGAAGACCCTTCTCCCCACATCTTGGCTCGGCCACCTTGATCGGGCGTGCCTCGGGGAGTGTTTCTTCCTTCGTCGTCGGGTCGATCTGACCTCCAATCTCTTGCTCGGTGGTTCCTCGGTTCAACCCTAGTGAGGTCGACAAGAGCTTCGGCCATGCTCAGCGTACGCGCCAGACTACTCACATCCCGCCATTTCAGCTCAAGTTGTGCCCATGGCTTGAGTCCATCCATGAATGCTCCAAAAGCCTCCTCTTTGCTTAGGTTGCAAATCTGGAGTTTGAGCTCTGTGAACTCCTTCACTCACTCTCGGATCGTGCCTCTTTGCTCAAGGCGATGGAGCATGCTTCGGGCTTCTTGTTGAGCGAACTTGGGGAAGAAGTAATCGCGTAATTCCCTCACGAAGTTGTCCCACATGTTCATGGGATTAGCACCCCATCTACTCTTGTCACACCTATTACGCCACCACAGTATCGCCGTATTAGATAGGAACATGGAAGCGGTTCATACCTTGATCGACTCGTCGTGTATGTTGACGGCACCGAAGTACTGCTCCATGCTCCACATGAAGTTGTCCACCTCTTGGGCGGACCGGTTGCCTTTGAACTCCTTTGGCTTCGGCACCTCGATCTTGGTCACCGTTTGAGTAGGCGCCGCACCATTCGTGATGCTTAACTTGCAAAGGGCAAGCTCAGTCTTGAGCTCTTAGATCTCCGCTTTCATGGCTTCAACCTCATCCCTACACGGGCTTACCTCCTCAATTATTTGGACTCGCTCGTTCAAACCATCAATCGATGCTTCGAGAGCTTCGTCCTTGTCGAACAATGGAGCCGTGGCTTGGTTGATGCCGATCGTGAAGTCTTCACGGAGTGAGCCCTCAACCTCCATGATCTGGTCTCACACGTCGTCGAGACCTTCCATGAGTTCGAGCACGGCACTCCAGACATTCCTGATCTTCTCATCGAACGTGGCCGCAGCATCCACCGAGTGATCTCTTTTCTTTGCTTTGCTACACGTGTCTATGCCAGGCGCATTCTCTCCAACTATAGCCACATCATGGCTTGACATTCTCTCGAACAGTTGGTGCTCTTCAATCTCTTGGAAACGGATCTCTCTTTAGCTCTGATACCATTTGTCACGGGCCGATCGATTGGGATCGTGACCGTGCGGCAACTCGGGCACTTTAGGATCTGAATGGATCGCCGAAGCACCTAAACCAAGCCTTTCACAGTTGAACGCTCACTCGCTCGCCTTACTCGGATCGTAGAGAGAGAAAGAATCTAGAGAGAAGAGCTCTGGAAAGAAGACTTGCTTTGTATTGCGGAAGTAATGGATGTTTACAAATGAAGGAGGACACCTCTTTTATGGTTGAGGGCCTCGGATTACATCCATTGATCTAGAATTCTATCAGCGGACAAGATCGCACCGCCTCAACTACCGACATAATGTCAACTACCGTCTACCAACATAAATAACGGAACAAACTTCTGTAATCTAGCTTAATGACAACTCCGCCCGCCCTTGCAATTCAGGGAGAAGGCTTGGTGGGAATCAAGTGAGAGCAAGAGGTCCACGGGCGAGTTGGGGTCGACTCTAGGGAACCTTTCGGGTCGTTCATCTTTCGACCCGTGATACAAGGATGTGACCCACCTTTAAAAAAAAATGTTGAAGAAGTCAACAAAAGAGAAGGCAAAAAGGGAACTATGGAACGTTTTGGCTCTTTTAAGAGTGTGTTTGGTAACAATTATATTCCTAAGAATAATTTCTCCTCAAAAATTATTTTTTTGACTATGTTCCCCGGACGAGTTTCTAAGCATTCAAAGACATTTCATAATTTTATAAAATTTCTATTCATGGAATAGAAATGCGTTTGGTACAATTCTTAAATTTTTTTATGACTTAATTTTTTAAATTTTTTTAATAATTTCATTTCTTTTTTTTCTTTTTTCATTTTCCTTTTCTTATTTTTCTTCTAGCTGGTCGTCCGCCTCGACTATAGCCAGCAACCAGCTAGATGAGGGTCGATGACCTCATCATGGCTAGGCAAGGCTTGACTCACCTCGGCAAGATCACCAGCCCTCGTCTAGCCAATTGCTGGCCATGGTCGAGGCTAATAATCGGCTAGAGGAAGAATAAGAAGAAGAAAAGAAAAGAAAGAGAAAAAAAAAAGGCTTAATTATAGAATTATTCCCATAAACAAAAAAGCAATTTTTTTTTTTTCTTTTTACTTCTTGATTCTATTCCAAATCTATTTCCATAAATAAAAATGTTACCAAATGGATTTCTAATCTTTTTTTTTTTTTTTTTTTTGTTCTGAATAACAAAAGAATAAAAATAGGTACTATTTGGCACATCACCAAACAAGCCCTAAGAGGCCAAGAGTACACACAGGAAGAAAAAGAGGGAAAAAAAAACGAAGGGAAAGAAGAAGAAGAAGAAGAAGAAGAAAAGAGAGAGGTGTCACGCATACACGCCCCAACAAGCCGATTTAACTCCAATTTGCAATTCCCAATAAGTGTTTACACCTCTCATTTGTCTAATCAGAGTAGCTTTCAAAGTTAGATTGTATATTCGAAATTTTGAGAAATTCGAGTTGCAAATTCCAATTTTTGAGTTAAAGAGCTTTGGGATTTCTTGAAATGGTAGATTATGGTGTTGCGGACCAGTGGAGTTTGACGGAAGCCGTTTTAGAGCAATAATTTTGTCAAAGCAAAGTTTTAGGATTTCCTATGCAAATTTCACGTTGCATTTACATTTAAATAATAGCTTTGAGTGGACAATTTGTTGTCGTGTAGAAGTCATCTTGTTAGCGATTAAGTTAAATATAGTAGTTTCATAGTCGACATAGTGTTTTACTTGGTTTAAATACCAATTCTCCTTTAATTATTAAGATTACGAGGTTGTCGGCACATATAACTACATTATTTCATCATAGGCATTCCAAGGTTAATGGTATTACTCTTCTTTGAGTTTGTAAAGACTTATTCCTTATCATGACATGCACAGAGATCTTTCCATTGATAGAGTTGAAGGCTTCCCATTGTATGAATTAGGAAATGGCATTATTGTTGCATAAAAGGTTAGATCAAGCATTTACTACTCCTTAGTTATTTACACATATTTTGGAAATGTGTTATGCAAGATAGTGTGGAAGTTTAGGGGTGTGTGTGTGCTTTGCGAGCTGGTATATGAAAGGATTCATGAATGATATGAGAAATGCTTTGAAAAAAAGTATTTATGGCTTATGAGCTGTGTTACAAAAATGTTGTTTGTTTGGTTTGTAAAATGTATACTGGATTGGAGCTTTGATATTGAAGAGCGGTTGTTTGAAGCTCAATATGACTAAGAATCTAGTGAGGGATTTGTGGGTATGCATACCAATTTAGGAAATTCATCTTAATCGAGAAGACATTGCCAAGGGAAGCATCTTAATCGCCTTGTCACCAAATGTTGTATCGTGACCATGATAGGATATTGAGTAATAAATTGGTCGATGAAATGGACCATCGACGTGTAATTTGATGAAATTAATTATGTGAGTTATTGATCAATAGATTGGACCATTAATATAATTATTTTAATATTACTAAGGAAGTGAGTATTTTTTTTATAAACAAAGCTTTGTCGAAATGAAATAACTCATATATAATTTGATATGTATTTTTATACCTTAAGTTTGGATTACGAGTTTTTGGTATTACTTTGTACATGTGCATAGTAGTTGTTTGATTTGTTTAGAAAAGTTATATTATTCACTAAGTTATGGTTGCTCACTCCTCTCTTTCCCAATATTTTTTAGGTTCTTTGGCAAGCAGTGATAGTACAAATGTGCTAACAACGGGGACTTTTGGATATTGGACTTTTGAATATAATTTGAGGCTGCATTCTTCGAAATGAAAGACGGTCAGGTCAACCCATATCTTCATAGAATTCGGGGTGTGACATTTGTTACCTTCCTACAAATTCCTTTGATTATTAGGTATATATCCTCCCCTTACGCCAAGATATATATACTTCATCCAGGCCGCATTAATTTTGAGGCCATTCGTTGCACCTCAAGCACCCAATTTGTGACCAAAATTGCTCCTCCTAATAATTGCTTCTAACATGTCACACTGAACCACAGTCAAATTATTTGTAAAGAAAAGTGAACCCGAAAACATCTCTCGCATGTACTGATCTCATGGCCAAGTTAATTTGGTTTTTCCTCACTAGATTCTGTATCAATTTCTCACCAAAAAAGGCAAGATACCTTGGATCCAAGTATGAATCGGTCAGATCTAAACTAACAAAAGTTGTGAATGGTCCTGTGATTCCTTGGACAGAAAATGTAAATGATGAGAATTTTTACGATACTCAGACAGGAAAAGATCGTGACTATCTTGTGTACAGAGGTACTGAAAATGAAAAAATAAACTGGAAGTGAAGATAAACAGCATATATCCTTTAATTGATTAGCGGACCTTTGCACAAATTACAATTCAAATACTTCTGCAAGTTTACAAATCGCTCACATTCGAGAACTTTGATCCCTAGTAGAGGTGCATCCCGTCACTTCCTCCACGGCAGAAGAACAGCCCAAATGCTAAAACTTGACATGGAGGGACAATTAAGTGCTAAAACTTCGGAAAGGTATACTTAAGTGTCAATTTCGAAGTACAGTGGAACACTTAAGTGCCACTCCGGCAAAAATCCGGCCAAATTGTTGACGTGGCAATTTTCCGACGAGTTGGGTGCAAAACGACGTCATTTTGCTCGTTGATATAGCGAGAAAATGCAAAAACGACGTTTTGGCACTTAAGTATCTCTCCGTGCCAAGTTTTAGCACTTCAGGTGTCCCAAACTCCTTCCTCCACAGTTACCACCTTCAATGACTGTGTCCATATTGCCCACTAGTACAGGACAGCTCTTTTAGTACTGGACTCTCTTGTTGATGGATTGCACTTTATCAGCACTTGGCCATTTTTGCTTTTGTCGTTATTATAGCAAACCCTTGTCAATTAGGACACATTTTTTGGTAATAACACAAGCCCCATTTAAGGTCCTAAGCAAGACCTTAAAAGGCTTTGACATCCTGGAAGAAGATAGGATAGAGGGAGGGGTCACCCTCAATAAAATAAAGACCCCCACGCGGGGGGCCACAATAGGGTAACCCCGCCCAGATTCCCGACGGCAAATTTTCTTGGGAGGGAAATCCCTATGCCCTCATATGGCCTTCGGGCTTGGAGAATGTCCGGGAGGCACGGCATTACCCAACCACGTGGGGCCTTGTTATCAGGGTTGTTCCTCCCGGAGCGCTGTAGTTTAAGGTCATGCCAAGAACCCAACCTAGTTCTTATGTGTTTTCCGGGGCCAGGATTTTGCCCCCAACCTATATATTTTTCTTCCCCAGGAGCAAACCCTTGTCAATTAGGACACATTTTTTGGTAATAACACAAGCCCCATTTTAAAAGAAGTGAATAGTTTCCGGTTCTTTTAAATATTCGCGTACCATCATTATTTAAAAAAAGAAAAGACGCATTTGATTATCGCATCTTTTTACCTCACATCTTTCGCCAGTAATTTTGCACGTTCTCTCCCGCTTCCTTGCAGAAGACGCCACGTTATACTATTTTAGAAAACCTATTTCTTTAGACTGCGTGACCTAAGCCAATGGTCGCATCTTTCCTCCGTTTCTTCTACAAATGCAAATCTTCTTTAACCTTGTGCTCTCAAACTTCTTTCAAACACGGCGCGGTCGCCAGATCTTCAGCCTTTTCTCTTAGCGGCCCCGGAGTAGACGTCGATTGACTCACTGATCCCCGAGGTTTCAAATGGAAACGCGAACTCTCTCTCCACAATTGCTAGATCAATATGAGGATGAATAGGTTACTCTTGACCCGTACTTTAAATGGCCGCTCGTTCCTTCATCTTTTAATCACTATTTTCCTCATCAGCATGAAGTTCTCCTTGTTCATCAAGATTTATCTCCTTGAACAAGTTTGGACAAAGATAAATCCTCGATTCGTGGATTTTCCAATTTCTGATGCAAACCCCACATGCTGCCCCTTTGGAAACAAGCCCAAATTGTTAGCTTTAGAATTCTGCTATCATGACTTTGATAAAACTAGTACAACACCTAGAGGGGATGAATAGGTTTATAAAAAAAAATCTTGATAAATAAATACGAAATAAAATTAGTTACTTGCAATGTCTGGATGAGGATCAGAATCAGTTTCACGGAACATCAGACTTCTGCAATAACATGCAACGTGCTTAAATAAAGAGTGTTAAGGGAAGAGAATATTGCATAGGAAATTTATAATGGCTTGGCTTAGATTAAGCATACATCCAATTTCCTACATTGGCAGACTATTGGTTAGATTTCATTAAGAATCAACAAAAAATTACAACTTGTACGTGCAAATACTTAGTGATAGATCACTCTATCTCACAAAGATATTTTTCTTGTGTTTTCTCCCTTGATCACGATTTGAAACATTCACAGACAAAGACAAGTAATTGAGAGCAGTTTCAAACTTTGAAATTTCGAATTCACATTCCTTATTTTGCTTGACCAAATTATCTCCTTGAGTATCCTTCCATGCAATACTAACCATTGAAATTCTCCGAAGGAAATTCTTCCAATCTACTCGTTAGACAAAATAATTCAAAGAGATCTTGTGGCCATTGAAGACGGGAATAGAACTTCTACTTGATTCCGATCGTCCATACAAACAAAATCTTAGTTTCCATAAGTGATAGTTCATTATATAAAACTTATCTTCAAGATTGATTTTGTCAATTTGCGATTGAATCAATCAATATATATATATATATGAAAAGTAAAATCCTTTGCCAGAAACCTAGTTGTTACGGAATAGTATCCAAATAAGGTTCATTCTAGATCTGTGTCACAACCTTGTTTAGTCTGGTTCTTGACTCTTCCAAGTTCTAGGCTTAACATGATCTTAATCTAAACTAGTTATAGTGGGATACTCTTCTAAGATATGATAGACTTTGATAGAAGTCTTCAATAGAAACTTAGAAACATACTCATAAAGTTTCGTCAACTTCAAAATCTGGTAGAAATTTTCTCAACAAACTTCAGCTTGGAATTTGATTTAATATGTTCTCTTTGTCCCTTCTGGTCCTCCTCCACAAATTGATTTTTTCCTTCATCTAGGACCTCTATCTATGACTCTTCTCCACATTTTTGTCATTACATGACATTGACACCTGAATTTTAGTTAACAAATTAAGTGGACATTTTTTTTTTGTAAAAATAAAAACAAAATAAGCAAAAGTTAACACCACAAAAAACTTCAAACTAGTAGACCCCCAAAACTAATTTTTTTATCACAAAAAACCCCCCAAATTGATACACTTATGACAATTTTACCATCCATTAATTTCTCTTAAATTTACTCTCAAATTGTTGAATTGAATTATATGTGACTGTTGATGAGTATAATGATTTAGGGTTTTACCTTCCGTCTACCAATTTTGTGGTTTTTTGTGGTAGTGTGTTGTTTTCTATGGTAATATATATATATAGTTTGGTTAAACTTGTCGTTGATCTATTAGTTTGGGGGTTTTTGTGGTAAAAAATTAATCTAGGATAAATTTGTGATAGATATATCAATTTAGGTTTTTCTGTGATGTTAACCCAATAAATAAATAATAGAGAAATAAACAAATATAACAAAAACAAGGGAAATTTCCAAATAAAGAAAATGAAGTGCCATCATTTTCCCCCAAAAAAAAAAAAATCTAGAGTTGACATTGTTTTAAATAAGGGTCCGAACTCACAATTTAGCAAGGGCAATTTCGTCTTTTAAATTATCTCCTTTTTTTCTTTCTTTTTTTTTTTCATTTCCAAAAAAAACTAAAAAAAATTAAAATTAGGAAAAAAAATAAGAACACACATGTCAGGGAGGGCTCCCTCTTGCGATGGCCGATGACCGGTGACCCTCACTATAAACAATAGAGGGCCCTCCCACTTGTATTTTTGCTTTTTTTTTAATTAATTTTCTTCTTAAATTTTTATTCTAAAATAATTTTAATTTAAATATTGTTTGGATGAAAATATTCGTAATAAACTGAATTTTTTTGCCGGCATGTGAAGTTAGATCCTTATTTGAAATAGTCATAACTACTTTGAGACCAATATATTATTTAAAATAAAGCACATTTCAAACCCTTATTTTAAAAAATGAAGGTACTCTATGCTCTTATTTGGAATGTTTCTCAAAAACAATAAAGAAGAGAGAAGATAGGAGAGCTTCGGCCATATTCAATTCGGCTGCTCGGCCTAGATTCACGACGTCAGTGCAGATCCATGCAAGCTGGGCCAACCAACTTCGTCATGTGGCCCGGTCCAAACACACCCACCGTAATATCCGTTATAAGAATGGGCTCGTTGGTATTAAGAAGAAGAAGAAGAAGAAAGGGACCCATTATATCAGAAGCCCACAATAGATAAATCCGACCCGTTTCTCTTTCTCTCCCCCTCTACTCTCTTCTTCGTCGTCTCCGAACTAAATGCAAGAGATGTGCTCATGGAACAGAACCGGGAGCAGGGGACCGGTTACCCACGCACCGAGCATTGAAAGCTCCTCTCACCAACCATAAGCGATTTCCTTCAGACTCATCTTACGATTTCCGACATCCCGAGTCAGTTCTGGCGGTGTCGCCATCTGTGCGAGTCACCTCCCCTGTTAGCTCTGTTCCACGCCCAAAAAGCTCTCAGGTGTTCAGATTATGCATGAAGCTCCTCCACCGGTTCAGGTTTCAGTCATCAACACATCTTAGAGCCTACTGCTCTGTTTCACTCTGTTCTCAGGAAAGAAGGAACCGAAACAGCACGTCCTCTATTAAGATCAATCGCCCTGGCGGGTTTTACAAAATGATTCTTGCTATCGTTGAATCTAATAAGCCTACTACTAGAGGTATTGTAACTTCAGTACCACGCTTACTTTTTCGATAGATCATTTTAGTGCTATTTCGATGAAAAAAAGATCGCTATGCACGTCTCTACATGTCTCGCTCTTTCTTTATTTTATTTTTCCGCATGTTGCTCTCCAGAATGAGTTCCAAACAGTAAGTTCCCATATGCCGAAGCTACCAAGCGAAAGGGAGGGCCAGGAGGGTGTGAAATTGTATGCTTTGGTTTGTGTCGAGAGACTCCTGACCTTATTTGCTTGGTTTCGACTCGCGTACAACCACAAAGACTATATGTCTCATGTCTTTCGGAAGCAACAAATTGCTCCAATCCATGAAAAGAGAACGATGCGTGGATGCTCAAAAAACAGGCGGTAACACTCATCACTGGTCCGACGTTCGGCGCAGACACCATCGAAGCAAATCGCCCTTGTGGCAACCGATCTTATTCAATCAGAATCATGCTTCTGGCAACACTCAGTCTCGACACTTCCGGTTCAGGCTTTCTCAAGCACCAATTCGAGTTCACAAGCAAAACTACAAGCAAAACTAGGAAATCGAGAATTCTGTTGAACTGGTTGAATCGCATGAACAACATCGATACGTCCAATAGATTTGCTTCTTAGTTAAGGAATGTAAGTAAACAGGCAGCTAATTTCACCAGCAAAAACATCTAGCATGTCAAGATCATTTCTCAGAGGAACTAGGATCCTCTTGCCCAGTGGATTGACAGTGGCCAAGAAAAATTCTGATTTTTTGTTGCTGGGCAATGATACGGAAAATTAGTCGATGATATATATTTTTTATATCAATGAATGCTTATACTTGAGTTATGGAAAAATGGTGTTTGTTAATGAAATATCAAGAGTCATGAATCATAGGGACCCATGTTATCGGACGGAACACTTCCTTTGTTATAACACTCTCTTAGTGGTATGTGTCGCGACTTTAGTGCTTGGACACAAGTCCCCAACCTCTGAACCCAAGACCGCAATGCCCAACATTGACTCGAGCCCCAACTATCATGATCGAACCCATCCGACTTGTCTCCTTCGATCGGGTTCTGATGCCTCAACCTGCGAAATCAATAGCCCAACCCAGGACCTAACCTGAGACCTTAGCAGCCCGACCTAGGCGCCCAACCACCAAGACTAAGATCTCAGCCGTCGAACTCGAGTCCCGGGTGCCCCAATGTTTAGATCCAGATCACCGGCACCTGAGCTCGAGTCCTTGTGTCGATCTAGGGACCCTGGTGTCACGGCGCCAACTTCGTTGCCTCGGCAGCTCGAGATCCACATTCTTCTAGACTAGGGATATTAATATTAAAGTATCATTGATATCGATAACGACATACTGACAAGTGATTTTTTTTTTTTAAATAGAGAATTTCGATCGTTGAAATATGTTGTATGTTAAATATATATTTTTATATATACACGATATCATCATTTTATGATTATTTTAATCAAATTAACTTGATGTAAATTCACAAATAAATAAATAATAATAATAAAAGATCCTAGAATGAATTTACCCTAAAAGCATTAATTCACCATTTATTAATATCATTCATTATTTGAATTTAACAAATTCAACTCAATTTCAATAATACATGAAACATGGAAAAAAAAAAAACAAACAATCCATATTCTTGACTCACGTGTCGCGAATGTCGAGAAGAGAAGAGAAAAAATAAACTTGGAAAGTTAATTATGTGTCACAAGAAGTGAGAGTCGGAAAATAAGGAAAAACTAAATTTTTCTTCTTTCTCAATTTATTATTTTTATTATTTTTAATATATATATATATATATATATATATATATATATTCATTTTAACCTCTCGTTTATCGAAAATTTTTAAAATTGACCACATTCATGTCATGTCAGAATGCCAAACTCAAATGTCAGAATTCCAAATTTGAGTGTCAAAGAGTATCGAAAAAAAGTTGACAAAGTGTCGGGTTTTTAACAAATGTTATTTGAGTGTCGAAGAGTGTTGGAAATTTGATACAACATGAAAGCTCCTAAAGAGTTTTGTTGCTTCATAGACTACCAATAGCCAGCCTTGAGCCACCATCAATGGGTTATGTCGAAAATCCCTCCTATTTAGGAGCAATTCGATTATGCACAACATCACCCGATTGTAAAAAATAACATATGGCTAGAATAAGGAAAAATTACAAAAATAAATTATAAATCTATGGCAATTGTGTTAGTTCAATCCTAAACTTTTTTTTTTATCAATTCAGTTTTAAACACTTTGCAATTATACTAATTCAATTCATTTAGTCAATTTTGTCGCCGATCTTGATGTGGCAATTTTTAAATTATTTTTTAAATTTTTTAAGTAATTTTACCTTAATCATTTATTTTTCCTTTTTTTTTTTTCTATTCTACCTTCTTTGCACAAAGTGCTTGCTAAGGGCTGTGGGTGAGGCGACTTTACCTAGATCTGGGCAAGACCAACCTTGTCATGGCCTCGCCCACGATTGGTGAGGCCATGGAAGAAGCCCTGGTGAAGACCGGCTCGATGAGGCAATGCACAAGGCTTTCGTTGGAGGTGAGATTAGAGGTTTCGTTATAAGTGTTCTAAAACAGCGAGACCAAACCGTAGGTGAATTTGTAGGGCATTTCATAGACGTACCCCCAAAGCGGCAAATCGAGCAAGTAGTACAGATCTTCGCCGAACCTCTCACCCTCCGACGCAAAAATCGAGTTGTCGAACTTCCTGACGTTGTCGTCCGTGGTCAGGTTGGTCATATCTTCGGGATTGCAAGAGAGCGTGGAGGATGAGCGGCGAGCGAGGAAGTGCTCTAAAGATTACTGGAGTAAAGAAAGGCAGCGTCGGATAATGGAAAGAAGTGGAGAGAGAGGAGAAGAAGAAATAGAAGAAAAGGAAGAGAAGGACAAGGAGCAGGCGGCAGAGGACCACCGGGGGACCTAAACCGTTGGTGAAGGAACGACAACGGAAGCTGTTTGCCCGCCGTGACCAGATTATTGCCCCTCCTTCACTTAGTTGTGGGCGAAGACGCAAAAGAAGGAAGAAGAGAAAAAGAGAAAAGGAAAAGGAAAAAGAAACAGAAAATAAAAAATATAATAATTTCTGGCATCCACATCAACACCAACCAGCCAAAATTAATTACAAAAAAATTTAAAATTAAATTAATAAAAAAAATACTTAGGATTGAATTGATATAATTACAATAAATTTATGACTTCTTTTAATAATTTCATCACCAGTGTGTCCATGAAGCATGTGAAATTCTCTCCATTCTCGTCCAATTTCGTAAGTACAAGTTCTTTTTCCATAAACCTCTGTGGCACCAGCCAAAATAAAGTTCCAAGTCAAAAGGAAAGAAACAAAGGATTACAGAGGATTGGGAAAGATATCAGATACCAGCAGATAACAAGCAAAATATAGACTACAAAGAACAACAACCACACCATCCAAGACATCATGCTGGTGCTATACAAAACCCAAAACTGATTCAACAAGATCTAAAATTACAATATCTCAATTATCAATCCTTCTTAGATCAGGACTCAGAGGCAGCAGATACATTCCAATCATCAACTTCATCTTCAAGCTTGTACTTACTGAAGTGCCTGACCTTAAACTTCCACACTCCTTTGACAGGGTCATACGACACAAACTCAGCACCTTGATCCTCAGCCTTCTTCTTGAGCATCTCCTTGTACTTCTCAATTTTAGGCCCTTCTGTCCACTGTTGTCCAGTCTTCTTGTCGGAACATTTGATGTTAAGAAGTGTAACTTCAGCGGGCTTATTGAGACCTTGTCCAATAGGAGGTTTCTTGTTGTCGTCCGGGTAAACAATCACCTCTCGGTTGTTAAACTGGACAAGGGCTTCAAGATCAAGCCGTCGAACATCAGTCTCACCCATGAACTTGATACTTCCATAACCATGCCGCCCCACAACGAAGTCCTTGACACGGCGGCAGAACCCTGGCTCAAACCTTTCCTTGGCAGCCAGCTCCTGGATTCTAGGCTCAGTGTAGTAATCGGAGTGACGGAGCTTGGGCATTAGTGCCTCAATGTCTGCACCATGCTCATACACTATTGCAGCCTCACCAGCCCTGTGTCCATTGAGTGTCATTGAGGAGTCACCTTTCAGAACAGAGTGATCATCATGGTCTCCATTTGATTTGTGGCTGCCTCTAACATGATCTGTTTGATCCTTCACACGACCATTTTCAACTGGACCTCCTGTTGCAAGTTGGAAATAATAATTAAGTTAAATCATATAAGGTCTTCGGATCTACAATATTAACCAAGATAATTTACATATTTCACAACTTCTAATTGAAACTATCTCTGCATATTTGCAAAACAGGAACATCTCCATGATTGGAGTCACCTTTGAGAGATTACTTTGTCATCTCGAATTAGACTCGAGATTGTTAGAGAAAGTAGTATCAAACACAAAAAAATCGGCTTTGTCAGGAGAAGCTTTTCACTTATCAATAGAACAAGATGTTACTTCAAAAAAATAATAATAATAATCATCCAATAGTTACTCCTCAGGACTTCACTTTTGAGTAAAAATATATGTAACAACGATAAAAAGAATTCTAATGTGAAACATGAGAACATTGGAGTCCTTTGTCTATGCTCTTACAATTTCCTCAGCAAAAGCTATAACTTCAAAAGTCAAAATACCCAAAGACTGGCATCAATTTCCTCAAGAAACTTGAACAGAAAAGGTGTCAGACAGAGCAAACGCCAATGAATATAGACAATTGCATCGTGTTCACTTTTAAGTCCAAAATGGCAAAACCAGAATTTGGACACTAAAACAATAACACAGGATAATGAATAATCAAGAAATATGGAAAAAGAGAGATGTGTTCAAGGGCTAGCTATGTATTTTCACATGTTACATTTTGTAATAATAGTGTTAAGTTGTGTCACTGGAAACACTACTTTTTTATCATGCCATAAAACTCAAGCATATATTAAGAATTGGAGTCAATCTGTGTCACTTTAAGGTTTGCTATATAATCTTGTATAAACGTGTTAATTCTTATCAAAAATTATTTCAAGAGAGATGAGTTATATAAAATCACTTCGTCAAGCATAAAGGGATGACAAAAGCTAATCATATCCGAGCAATTTATGATGAAATTAAGATGTCGTCACAAGCAATGAAAATCACCAGTCATTATTTGTCGAATTTACAGGACTATACAGCAAGACCAAGACATTAGAATCTCACCGTTTTCCTGCCCGGTTCCAGATGTGTCCTTCAATGGAGATGGCTTTTCTGTGCTAGTTCTTGAAGGCCACTGCTCAGATGGACGGATAACCAGAGCCCTCGGATTTTCCCGAGGAATGAAAAGAGCATCAGCCTTTGGCGTGCTAGGTGTTTCTTCATCCTCACTAAAAAAGGGAACCTGGAATGGCAATCCAAAAAGTGAGGTTTTCATTGTAGCACATGAGAAAGAGTTATTGAGCAGAAAGTGCATATTCCCAGTCAATGTTCTAGAAAACATAACAAGTATAGCACACATCAGTTAATTAATCCACTTTTACCTTTGGCGCATCACTTTTAGGGTGATATTTCCTTATAGGCAACCTAATCCGTCTCTGTGACAAGTGTCGGGATGTCAATAAAGAGGATATACGGACAGGAGCAGGTTTTTCCACCACCTAGACAACAGGATTTAAAAGATTAGATCACTTTCTACACATCATAAGCTTACCAAAACAGAAGGCACAAAATTAGCAACTAAAATGGAAAGTAGTCTTCCGTATTGAAGAAACCAAAAAAGAAAGTCAAACAGGTCAGCAAGCTCGTAATCGTCTCATGTAGCAAGATCATCTTTACTTACTGGCATGCTGGAAATTCCATATTGAATAGAAGAACTAGTCCCAGTTCGGCCAATTGATACTTGAGGCATTGCAGGAAGGGTTCCGAATGGATTAGTGACAGCAACTGGTTGCATGACAGCAGGGGTTAGGGTGGCCGACCTGTTGAGCATGGGCATCACATCATTAATTAATTGCACAGTGCAAAATCCCCTCTTACTGGCCAAAGAAGAATAAATAAGCAATAGAAAGAACGAAAAGATAATACAACTCAATAATCAAAACACAGGTAGCACCAAATTGGGCGAGGCAAACCCAACACAGTTATGCAAATAAAGACCGAGTATAGTGTAAAAGGACGCACGGATTTCCAAGGTTGCTCTGGCCATATATATTTTGGGTACCAAAACCACCAGTAGCAGCTGACACCACAGAACAGAAATAAAATCAGCATTATATACATACAAATTCATCTATTGACACCAAAAGAAAAGACAGAAATAATTTAACAAGCTCAAGTAACCTGTTTGTGTCTGACCCCGTGGCCAAAGCTAAAAAGACTGGTTGTTTGGGCCGGTTGAGATGATTGAAAGGGAGTCGAGAAGGACTGCTGCAGACACAACATCAAATGTGATTAAAAGAGGAGAAGTGAACCCCACTAACCCACCCCCTCCCCCCAAAAAAAAAAAAAAAACTATAAGTTCACCTAAATATCAAGAGGAGGAGAAAAACTTAACAATTATACAGGAAGAAATAAAACTGCAAAAAGCAGAAGCTACACATAAGATGCTGCAATAAATTTTTATCAAAACCAACTTACATTTATTGGACTGAATCCAGTGGGAGTTGTAGAAGGAAGCTGTGAAGTGCTTGGGAATGAACTTCCGCCAAACCCACCAGTAGGTGTGCTGAACATGTTTGTTTGACCCAAGGAAGGAGTAGTTGTCTGTCCAAAAGGAGATGTAGTCTGTCCAAAGAGAGACCCGGTCTGTCCAAAAGTAGAAGTGCTCTGTCCAAAGCCAGTCTGGCCAAAGGATGGCGTAGTAGATGAAAATAATGGGGTGGACTGAGAGGTAAAACTAGAGGCGAATGGAGAGCTCCCCATAGTCGGAGCACTAAAAACTGATGGTGATGAACCAAACGCAGAAGGGCCTGATGTAGGAAAAATGGATGATGATGAACTGGCACCAAATGCAGGAGTTGGAGTCGATCCAAACAAGGAAGGTGCAGTCGATGCGGTTGAAGAACTGAAAGGTGAAATGCTAGGTGTAGCCGAGGATCCAAACCCAGTACTGAAGGGTTTAGAAGCGAAAGGATTGGAGGTTGTGTTGGAAGCAAAAGGAGATGATTGACCAAATCCTGGTGAAGGAGTTGAAGAAGAAGCACCAAAGCCAATAGCACCAGCGGACTGACCAGCAGGATTCGGTCCACCTAAAAATTATATCTCGTTAGCATACAGTCAATGCAGCTAAAGCCAATACTTACATAAAAAGAACAGTCTGAGGGCTGCACCTTTATCTCCCGCTTGATAATCCTCCCATCTAAGCTCCTCATGGCTCTTATCCTTATATACAGACATTGCCGATATTGACTCTAGCTTACCAGCTCCTTGGGTCCCACTGCCATTATCTGCCTCAGTTGTTGGTGTGTAAGGAGCCACTCTACTTCCGCCACGCTGACCTCCAAAAGGTGACTGTCCGAAACCACTAGTTCCAAAAGTTGGTGTTGTGGCCTGGCCTCCTGCATGAAAAATAATGTGAGGACCAAATTCTTACAGTACACTGCAGTGAAAATTATTCATAAGTTATAGTAGCAAGCCACAACCCAAAATCTGTTAGACCAGCCTTTTTTAGGCAGGCTGGATATTCCAAGTGAGAACTGGGAAGATGATAGTAGTCCAAAACATTCCTGAAGCAAAATTAATTCATTTTACAAGACTCACCAATCTGGGATCCAAAAGGGGATGATGTAGCTCCAAATGGACTGCCACCAAATGCAGAGTTTGATTGGCCAAAAGCAGGAGAAGAGCCAAAACTGAAGGATGGACTACTAGAACCCCCAAAAGCTGGAGCACTGGAAGCCCCAAAGGCTGGAGCACTGGAAGCCCCAAAGGCTGGAGTACTGGAAGCACCGAAGGCTGGCGCACTTGATGCACCGAAGGCTGGAGCACTTGAAGCACCAAATATAGAAGCACTGGATGCGCCAAATGCAGGGGTACTTGAAGATCCAAAAAGTGGTGCACTGGAAGTCCCAAAAGCTCCCCCAGTGCTGAACCCTGGGGTGGTTGATGAGCCAAAAGCAGTGCCTGTGCTCCCAAATGGAGTGCTTGAACCAAAGGCAGGAGTGCTTGCTTGTCCAAATGCAGATGTACTAGCTCCAAATGAAGGGGTACTGGTAGAACCAAAGGCAGGAGTACTAGTACCACCAAATGCTGACTGACTTGATGCACCAAAAGTGGGGAGGAACCAAAAACATTGCCCCCAAATGCTGGCTGTGATGGCTGACTTGTGCTTCCAAATGGACTTGTTTGAGGGGTCGAACCAAACCCACCAAAAGAAGGCTTTTGTCCAAAAAAAGAAGATCCTGTTCAAAATGAAGACCACTAGTGAAGAAAAATTCTCAGCTTGTAAGCCAGATAAATGGAGAAACAACTGCATTCATACTTTGGAAAGGAAAAAATCCAAATTCAACTACTATTTCAGTAGGGAATATAACTCCTGAAGTACAATAGCCAGGTGACTGAGTATTGGAATAGAGGAACAGGAAGAGAATTAAGACTAAAATGCAAACTTCCACCAAAGAAAGGTAAAAGGATTATCAATTGGGAAGTGGACATTGATTGAATGAACTGACTAAAGTACTATAGATCCTGCCGCAATCAATGCCACCTAGGATAACTAGTGTCAGAAAAGATTAGGCAAGGTGCATAAGAAGCAGGCAGTTGAAAGTAAATTCAAAATTAATTTCGTTAAGCTTAAGGCTAGCTACAGTCAGTTGCTCATCTATTCCAGAGCTGAATAATATACCTTAATGTAACACAACGGGAGTTACTCACGGTGGATAAAAAGGAAAACAAATCATCATCAACAAATAATTTGCAATGGTCCAATTCTAACAAGTCAACATTCTTTCAAGGCAAAGCTTAAAAAAAACCTTATGCTCCAATTAAAACTCAAAATAAACAAATAAATAAATCTTGGACACATTTAGGAATAACGTTGTTCAACACTTTGCAAGCTTGAAGCCCTCATTTGTACTGAACAAATCCTCTCCTTTATGACTGTTTTTCAACTTCCACAAAAGCATTAGTTGACAATGAGTTTGTACATTAGACATTTAGAATTTTTTACCACTATGCTTGACCATCATTTTTTCAACTTTTGATCAAATGTCATCATGACACAAATGATCATGAGAAAAAAAAAACTTCAAAGCAGATCATAAAACGAACATGAGAAAGGAAATTCTTTGGTATGAGATATTTAGTCAGAATGACACAAATGGAAACTGTTCAACTTGCGTCCAATTAAAAAATTTTGACCCTCAGTTCACTAAATCTTTTGCCACATTTCAGGAAAATCAGTAAGCAGATCACATGCCCAAATCATCTTAGACAAGTTCTCATCGTGATTGCACTCATTTCGTTCACAGGTACATAAAACATAAGAAGCATGCCTGCCCTCCATAGACCCTTGAATTTCCTTGAGCTTCTGTGGCATTTTGCATTCCTAGAAGATCCTAATTGCATTAAATTTGATAAATTCGGCTGATTCAAATACGGCATCTCCAAACCCACTAGTTCACCATTTTACAAAAGAAACATAACTTCAGTTGCTTCCCTTTTGGCTTCTGCTCTATTTGAATGGCAGACCAACTACTATCATTCTTGCCTCTCAACTTGCCAAGCAAAAAAAAAAAAAAAAAAAAACTCTTGAGTCATAGGATAAATTCAACATACTCTTCAACTTGTCCCATGATCTGTTGGAAAACTAGCCTATCAAAATCCAATTCCAAATATTTTTCCCATATCAAAGAAACAATAAGCACCCTATCAAATACCTATCTATAAGTTCACTCTCAGAGGTTCCTCGTGATCACGAGGGTAATAACTAATCACTTACCACCAAAACCTGAGGAAGAGCTCCCAAAAGCGGGAGTTGATGATGCACCAAAAGCGGGTGTTGAAGTTCCAAAAGATGGTGAAGATGAAGCACCAAAGGCAGGCGTAGTAGAAAAAGGCGAAGAGGGTTGAGTAGCACCAAAAACACCAGTTGAAGTCCCACCGAACATGGAGCTCCCCGTTTGAGTGCCAAAAGGGTTTGGGCTACCGAAAGGTTTTGGGGCAAAAGGATTGGTTGGGTTACTTGCCTGCCCAAAGACTGATTGGGTCCCAAAAGGACTGCTAGATGATTGCCCAAAAGCTGTAAAAAGCATTCCAATTAACATAACCAAAGAAGGTGACAACAAAAGGTTGGAAATCGGCAATACGTAAGTTAAGGAAGATGTCATAATCCATCACACGAGGGAACTTTCACGTCACACAAACTGACGAGAAATCCCTTAAAAAAAAAACAAAAAGAAGAAGGAAAAAAAACAGCATCATCGCAGGGAATAGGCATGGGCAACCAAAAAAAAAAAAGATTCAACAGTTCAATCAAGCAATGTACCCTGCTGAAGAAACTAGAAATCTAGAGGAAATACTCACGGTTCGTTCCGCTGAACATCCTCGCTGCGCGGTTCTCTACACGGGGCAACGTGTAAGGACTTCCGAATTCCCCCAAGCCGGATCAGAAGCTGCAACATCATCCCGAAGAAATCAGCAAACACAGAGACCACGAAATCTTTCGCCTACCTATCGGCAATGAGCCATAGACTAGAGATTCCACAGCTACGTACGGCGAAGCTAATCTCAATGCCAATGCGGCAAAAGAGATAACAGCTGAGGCCAGGCCTGGCACTGACAGAGCCTTCAGCTCATCCGCCCCAACCGCCTAGTAAACCCTAGGAAAACGCACACCGGAAAAAGCAAAGAGAGAACGGCCGACGAGGAGAGGCAATCGGAACCCGGACGCGACCGGTCCCTCGCGCCGGGGACAAGCGAGCGAGCGAGCGAGCGCGTTGCGGATCCGATAGAGCTTAGGGCTCTTCACGAAAGCGAATCGCCGCAAGCGACGAGAGACGGCGGCGGCGGCCAGGGTTTCCGGAGTTACCTCGATCGATCTGAAGCTGCTGCGGCGGCGGCGGAGCGGAAGGCGGAGAGAGACGCCGGAGCCTCCCAGGGCGTAGAGGGGGCGGAGACGATGAGTGAAGCCTTGCGTGCGCCGTGAGGACGGGGGGCGGAGAAGAAAGTTTTGGGGAATTTTAATGAGCGCGTGCCGCGTAGCTCCCTCGCTTGGCGCGTCGTTCTGAAGCTAGCGAGCCTTCTGCCGTAGATGTGGCGCGATGATAATGGCTATTCTTGTTAGTATTAGGACATTGATTTTTGAAGACTAATCAAAGATATTTCTAGAGAAAAAAATTCAGATTATTTTAAATTATATTTTAAAAAATTTAGTGATTTTTATTATTTGTTGCATAGTCCGTCCATAACAGATGAAACATTATATGAGAAAGTTATTTATATAGATCGAATGTATCCAAAAGTACCTATTGATCTAAAACAAGGTCGAAAAGGAAAATAAGAACGAGACGAGATGGAAAATAATTCTTTTACTATCGGAGATTTTTGGACCTACTCAAACGTAAGAAATATTCACAGAATCTAAATAAGAAATCACCATTCGAATTGAAAATTAAACTATGACGTTTAAATCGCCATTCAATTAATATAAATAACTATTTAATGTTTACAAGCCAAGGTGTTTAACAAGCATTTTGAAGTATCTTTCAATCATATGCTGGTCTTGAAAATGCCGAAAGCCCAAAGTAAATAGGAATCAGTCTTCCTGAGTAGTATTTGTAGAATTCTAAAATTAGGATTAAAAATATCTTTATTTTCTTCTAAAACTATTCTCACTAATTCTTAAATTTTCCGATTTTTTCATTATACATTAATAACATCAGGCGAATGGAATAATCGGCAATCATCAGTAATTGGCCAAACCGCTAAAGTAGCCCACCTTGTTATTGTATATCTCTTTACGTGAGGATGGCTGGCGAGGGCTAGCAAAGGGCTGACGAGAAGCTGGTGAGACCGCGCAACCTAGCGAACATTGCCAAAGGTTGCCCGGCCTCAAGCAACCTTTATCTCGATCTTGCGACTCTCGCCAGGAGTCTTACAACCTCAAGTATCCCTCGTCTTAGAGTCACAACGATTGCCCCAGGTTGAGCAGCCTTAGTCAACGGCTTGAGCCCTTACCCTCTGGCGAAGGGTTTGAATTTTTTTCATAAAAAATATATATATATATATATAATGTAGCCAAAGCCCCTCCTTGCAAAGGTTTTTTTGCCAAATAGTACTTAACCCCAAAGTCCTTTTGCAAAGAGTTCTTACTAAACATAATTTGCATTTCCCCATAAGACTTTGGCTTTTCCACGTTTGTATTACACCCAAAGCTCATTTTCAAAGCTGAATCAAACTCACCCATAAGCTTTGCATGTACTACACGGAAATTCTACATGGAACTAGAAGAAAACTTTATAATCTTTTGGCTTCATTTGTTTTATGCAGAATAAATGATCTTGAAAACAAAAATTGAAGATTTGTATCACTTGAAATAATTAGTCAATGAAAAAACTTTTAATTATCAACAACAATTTATGTTTAAACATTTTTCATGAACGATGAAAATTATTTTTGTTCATTCATTTAAATAAGCAACATAAATTATTGTTTTTAGAAAAAAAAATATTTTATAAATCATTTATTTTTCACTAAACAAATGAAACTGAAGTGATTAAAAATAGCTTAATATATTACCATTATATGTGTCACTAAATTAATTATAGTTTTGGAAAATATTAAAATTTTAATGATGTGGTGTGTCACCACACAAGTATCCATATTCAAGCCAATAACGTATTTTAGATGAATTAAACTATTATAAATACACCGTGAAAACGATATAAATCACTCCATATATCCTTTTGTGCACTGGTTGCTTTGATGGTACCCGTGTGATTATGCATGTAAATGTTGAACAACTCATTTACGCTTGACACCACCTTTCGTTTCCTCTTCAAGGCGTCATTGTATCCTAGGTGGGTCGATACCCTCCGTCGTAGTGTAATTTATCATAATTCTTAGAGATAAAAATACCCTAATTGCCAAAACTTGGCACAAATACAAAAGTCTTAAAATTTGCAAAAAGTACACTTAAGTGTCACTTAAAAAAAAAAAATTGGACACTTAAATGCCAATTCTGTTTGACATTGTGAAATCGATCTACATGGGTTGCCAAAATGTTCGCTTAGCAATCCTTGTCCCAAAACGCGTCAACTTGCCCCCAAATTTGAATTTTAATATAAATATCAATTAAATCAAATTAAAAAACTAATTAAAAAAGCAGCAAATCAGCGAAGACTTTTTTAAGTTTAATTTTCAAAATTTAATTCAATTGATATTAATATTAAAACTCAAAATTTGGACCAAAAGATGTCATTTTTGGACTTATTTAGCTAATCGGCACAACATGGATTTTTTTTTAAAGAAATGCCAAATCATTTAAAATTCTCACTAGAAAAAAAAATTATGTCAATTGTTTGGTCGAAAATTCTCATTATTGGCACTTAAGTATTCATTTCTTATCCGATTTTGGCACTTAAGTGTACTTTCGGAAAGTTTGGTACTTATGTATCCATCCATGCCTAATTTTGGCACTTGAGATGTTCTTCACCTATTTTTGTGACATAAAAAACACAAAACTTGACCGAACATACACCAAATATTTTTTTTATATAAAAATTTAGATGATTCAAAATCTTTCGACCTCACAACAAGACACCAACGATAGCTATTATCTAACGGCTAGAGCAAAACCACTGTCAAATCTATTGAGGGTACGTTTGGCAACCGGCCAAACAGTGAAATTTTTATTCTTTTATTCCTAAAAAAGTATTTGAAATAAAAATCCGTTTGATAAATTTTTGTTATTGTTAACAAATTTATTCCTGGGAATAGATTTGGAGTAAAATCAAGAAGTAAAAAAAAAGTTGATTCTCTATTCGCCAAAATAATTCTAGAATCAAGTCAACCCATTTTTTTCTTTTCTCTTCTTTTCTTTTTGTTCTTCTTCCTTCTCTTTTCTTCTTCCACCATGTTGCCACCGCCGATTGCCAGTAACTAGTTGGCTGAGGTCCAACGAGCTCGCCAGGCCAAGGCGAGGTCCGTCGAGCTCACTGGAGGCTCACCCAGCCACCGACCAGGCTCAGCCTCGCCCGCGGCCAAATGAGTCTCATTCGGGCCTCCTTTGGCCACATGCGAGCTAGGCAAGGCTCACCCAGTCACTAACGAGCCTCGCCTGGCCAAGCGGTGGCCAGGCCCAACTGAGCCATGGCTGGGCGAGCTCCCCCAACCAAGGGTTAGTCGACAAGGCGCAACCAAACAAGGGCCGGTGACCTCGTCAGCCCTCATTTGGCCGATCACTAGCCTCAAGAATGCGACGACCAGCTAGAGCTTGAAGAAGAAGAAAAAGGAAAATAAAAGAAAAGAAGAAGAAAAGTAATAAAAAAAAAGGAAAAAATGATAAAATTATTTAATAATTAAAAGCAAATGGTTTGGAGTAGAAATTTTAAGGATGATGTCATGCAATTCTATTTTGGAAATATAAATTTTGGACGATTCTTGGGCGTGTTTGGTAACGATTACATTTAGAAACAAATTCTAATCGTAAATTATTATTTTGTATTATGTTCCTAAGGCGATTCCGAGTAAAAAAATACATTTGGTAACTATACAAAATTTCTAATTCGGAATAGAATTACGTTTGTACCATCTTCATTGATTTGATTCCAAATCAATTTATTTTAATTTTTAAATAATTTTTTCATTTTTCTTTTCATTTTTTTCATTTTTTTCTTTTTTCTCCTATTATAATTCTTCAAATGGGTCATTGGCACTCGTCAGCTCAACCTCACCAGCAGTTGGGCGAGGCCTTCTTGGCCATCGGCGAGCTTACCAAACCTCGCCCTAGCCTGGCGAGCTTGCCAGATCGGTTGCTGACAACCGGTGGTGGGCAGCAGCGACTGATGGCAAGCGACAGTGACCGACGGCGAACGGCGGCGAGCGGCGACAAGCGGCAACAAGCGGCGATTGCGAGATGGCAGTCGATGAAGAAGAAGAAAAGAGAAGAAGAGGAGTTTTGATTCTCAATTTTGTTTCCGGAACAAGAATAAACTGTTTTTTTTATTCTTGATTCTCGTCCCAAATTGATTCTGGGAACAAAAATCTTACCAAACGTGATTCTCATCCCAAACTAATTCTAGGAATAAAAAATTGGAATCATGCATTATTTGGATGGTTGCCAAACAGTGCCTAAATGCCTTAAAATACTTAGAAATTGTTCGATAGCAAAAAAAAAAAAAAATCATTTCGATTAAAAATTATTAGGATGCGGAATCATTACCAAACGCACCTTTTAAATCTACCTAAAAACAATAAAAGTGCCCATGTTGTGGCACTATCAACATCCATTTAGCTCGGGAAAGAAGAAATAATGAGGAAGAGGAGAAGACTTCTTATCATTGCCCCCATTTTATTTTATTTTTAACTGCATTGCATAAGCTTACAAGGACAAATGCACGTTACGAAAAAGAAAATCTAAAGACTTGATTGTCCAGAGGTTAATATATTGTCATCTCTGTATACAATTAAATTCAAAATTAACATCATCACCACAGGGAAAGCTTTTGTCGCCACCCCACATACAGAAATGGGCACACATCCAGAAAGCATAAGTTTGGCCAAAGTATGATCGGGCAATCTTACATTTCATTAATTCGATTTTTGCATCTATGAAAAGCCATGACCCGATTTTTCAAAAAATATATTTCTATTTAAATAAAGTGTCAGATGATGACTTTTTGGAAATCCAATTGAACATATAGCAACATTCTTTATTCATTAAGATTTAGATAATTAAATAGCTTTCAACCTTGCAAAAACACCACCTAACCTGCCCTAACAAAGTTAATCTTGCAGAATTTGCCAATATCAATATGTTAAAGAGAAAAATAAGTGCAAAAATCATTGAATCTGCCAAAAAAAAAAAAAAGTGGAAGTGCCCAAGCGACATCACCATGAACAACATCTAATTCATAAAAGAAGAGAAGAAACAACTGGCAAAGGAGGAAGAGGAGAATATATACACATATTCAAACACCTATGTTCTTTTATAATCACACATATTCCTATAAATGCAAAATGTGGAAAAAAAAATCTAAAGATGTGTAAGAAGCTTGATTGTCCGAAAGTTGATGAAATATATTCTCATCTTAATACACACAACTTAGTGTGGCATCTTCAAAATTCACACTATCATCACAGGTGGGGAGGCCTTTGGTGCAAACCCGCATATAGAAGCATGCTAGATCCAAAAGGTATAAGTGTGGCCAAAGTATGATGGGAAATAAGCTTCCAATATTTCATTAATTCAATTTTTGCATCAATGACATGCCCATGACTTAATTGTCCAAAAAATATAGTTTGATTAAAAAAAAAAAAGAATCAGCACGGTGAATTTTCGAAAATTGGACCAATGTTCAAATTTCAGCATAGATATCTTTCATTGGAGGCCTTGCTCGTCTTCTTTCAGGCCATCCAAGGTATTTTTACTATCTCTTATCAGTTTTCCTGCAGCGGAGGTGTCATGTACCACCATTTTGTCTTTCGCTATGGACTTTTTAACTCTTAGCTCCATGTGCTTTTCTAAATCCGATTAAACTAATCTTTTGGACCATGCTTCGTTCCGTTTTCTTCAAGTTTAGCAAGTGGTTTCGTCAAATGCTGCAACATCATCATGCCAAACATGCAGACAGCCTTAACCAAAATACGTGTCTACCTCTTATCTCTTTGTCAATTCCTTCACATATGCCTATTTGTCAAGGTGTTTCGATAAAGAATTTCTTTCCCTTGTTTTGCATTTTAGACAAGGCTTATAGATGTCTATGTCTTTGGCATGGTGATGTTGCAGCTGTTGATGGAACCACCAGGGTTAAATTTGAGGAGAACAGAAAGAAAGCACAATTTAAATCAGACGACGGAAGTATTGAAGAGCTGATAGCGAAAGACAAAATGGTAGTGCATAACAACTTGGCTGCGGCAAAAAATGAGGAAGAGATGATAAAAATACCTCGGGCTCCGCCAAAAATAGAAATTTGAACTTAGGGACAACTGTGGAGAGACAGTTGGATTTTAATTTCATATCGTGACTTGAAAAGGGCGACAAATTCCCCACCCCATTCCAATCCTGAACTTTTGGACGCAAATATTTGTGAAACAGACAATTAGCCACCTTGTTGACTAAGTTAATCTACTCCCCCATCTTCTTTAGAAGATGCATCAAGAGTTGCTATTCATGATTCTATCGCATTTGTAACAATAACACAGATGCAAAGTATCGGGTAGAAGCCTCATAACCTTTGAACCCAGTATCTTTGGATTATGTGCATTCAGCTCAACCTCAAAAGCAAGATCAAAAACTTGTCTCTCACCGTCCATTCAACTACAATTATATCAAATGGTAGTTTTTTTAGGGTAAAAATCACATAGAAGTTCTTCTACGAGGTGAATCAAATGCACCACAGACTTCACATCGAAGCATTTGTTATATATCTAAAAATTTGAACTTGGACCAGATTTGAGTTGCCGATAATGTTAAAAAAGTGAACTTAAATTAGAGATTAGGACAAGAAGTGATTTGTTCGTACCAGACCTGGGCAGCTTTCAAAAGGCACCTCATGGTCTAAAATGGCCGCAGATCTAAGGACGGAGCTTTGTCATTACTGCTCATGGACATGCTTCCATCACAAAATAGGAATTTGAACATGACATAAGGAGGATAGTGCAGAGAGAAATTTTTAAATCTAGTTTGGATTTTAGTTACATCTCATGATCATATTGTTTTACTAAGATTAAACATTTCAAAAAAAAAAAAAAAGGAGACGAGTCCTCATTCTTAGTCCCGAACTTTTGAGCACTCAAGTGATTGAAAAAAAAATTATGGCATTTAAGTGAGTACCGCACATAAATATTAAATGTTGGGTCATTTTCCCTTTAACGTAGCAAGGTTGAGAACTTTCTACTTTAGAAGTATGTGGTGTGTGTTTGGTCCAATTTCCAAAAATTCTCCATCCTAGTTTGTTTAAATCAAATTATATTTTTTGGACAATCAAGTCATGAGCTTTTCGTTGATGTGAAAATCGAATTAATGGAACTTTGGAATCTTATTCCCAATCATACTTTGGTTGAATTTATGTGTTTCCAATATGTGCATGCTTCTATCCGTGAGATTGCAACAAAGGTTTTCCCCCACCTATAATGATAGTATATATTTTGAAGATACCACACTATGTTGTGTGTATGAAGTAACATATATTTTATTAACTTTTGAACAATAAAGCTTCTTAGATGTGTTTAGATTTCTTTTTCCATAACATGCATTATAGGAATATGTATGATGATAAGAACATTCGTTTTCAAATATGTGTACATCTTCTTTAGGAGAAGAACACATAAAGTGCCAAACTTAACACAAGTGAACAAATAAGTGCCAAATTTTCCAAAATATATACCTACGCAACTTTTTTAAAAAAATTGGATACCTGAAGTGTCAACTCAACGAGGCTTGCTAGAAACCTGATGTTAATAAAACCGGTCCATGTGGCTTAATGGAATATCCACTCAGCAATCATTGTCCTAAAATGTCGATTTGTCCAAATTTGATTTTAATATAAATATTAATTAAAGTAAAATTTAAAAACTATTTAAAAAAGAAAAAAGCAGCAAAGCAACGAGGCCTTCACAACTCTCATTGTCGCTGCCCTACCATCATTGAAAAGGGCTAGCAACCAGCGACGATGGGGCGAGGTCAATCATGGTCACCAAGCCCCAACTAATGGTGTGACATCCCTAATTTTTAATTCGCCTCGATAAAACGAAATAGGCTTTTTCGTCACAAACAATGCATTTATAGTTTTTTTTTCAAGTTCGATCATTTTCATGAGTTAACCAAATCTATTAGGTGAAGCTTAAAGGATATAACCGCGGTAAAATCCCTAAAAACTACTCAATAGATCAGATTGAACTAAAATCACGTCCGGTCGATTTTAATAACAAAATTGAATTCGATTTTGAGATTCGGATGTTTGAGTGTGTCACGATTCATTTATAGGATGTAGTCTTGTCTTTCAGAAAAATTCCGTCAAGTTTGAGATGTTTATGGAAATTCAATTCAGACAATTTGAAAATGAACAGAAATTCGGATTAGCCAAATTAAAGGGATTTGTGACCTTCTTACTGAGCCATTTGGTGAAGGGGACTTGTAGAAATTATGTGGGTTTTTTCTTTAGCAAAATTTGGACATCAAATTGAGAGATTGAGAAGAAATTGAAGTCCAAAATTGAAGAAATTCGGAGCTTGGATGGGGGCTGCAACATTAGCATCAAAATTGAATTATTTAGGGGATTAAATTGCAAGAAAGAATTAGGGGACAAGACTTTAATTGAATGGATAAGTCGTTTGACTTTCTTCCTCTTTTTCCTTAGCTTCCTTCGCACGCTGGCCGGCTCCCTCATCCACTCGCTGCTTCTGCTTCGATTCATTTCCCTCCTTCGGTCTCTCATTCTGGCACGTCTCTCTCTCTCTCTCTCTCTTGCTGCCCATCTTCTACACCGTTCGAACGCCACACAAGCCCCGCTTCTCTCTCACGCCTGCTTTGCCGAATACTGTTGTTCCGCTGCCACAAAGCCACTGAGTAAACCCCATCCATCGTTGACCGCATGCCTCCAAGCCAGTGAAGCCAGTTACTGCCGTGCGTCCTCCTCCTTCCCCAGCAGCGACGCTTGCTGCTTCCCCGCCAAATCAACGCCACGACGCCAGCCCACGGGTCAACACCAGCGAGCTCTCCCCCACTTCGTTGACTCCCCCTTCGTGCTCCACCAGTCGACCCCACGCCAGCAACGCACGAAGCCAGCCCCACCGAGTCAATTTCCCTCGCCGAAGCTGCTTCCTCGCGATTGCTCTTCTCATGCGGCCCATCTACTCCACATTCCTCGAGCCCAGAAGCCCCGCCCGAAGCTGCTCCTTTGTCCGCAACTTCACTCCTTCGGCCAACCCGTCTTCAGCCGCTTCTCAGCCCGCAAATTCCAGCCGCTTCAGCCCAACCTTGATCCAGCTTAATTCAAAAACAAATCTCAGCTTAGGCTGAGATTTGTTGGGCCATTTTCAGCCAGTTTGAGCTCGTTAGGCGTCGCCGTGAGCCCAAGTCTCGCCATCATTGTCGCATTATCGCGGTGAACCGGTTTTCGAGTTAAACCAGTAAATTTATGCACTAAACCCTACTTAGTAGGTTAATGACATTTAGGGGGTGATTAGTTTAAGTTAATTATGGATTAGGTGGTTAGTTAGATTAGATTAGTGATTTAATTATCTAATTTTGCATGTTAGATAGTTCGATTAGATTAATTATAGACTAAACAGGTTGTATTAATTATCTAGATTGGTTCGGGAATTTTTCAAGCTCATCTCGGTATTAATTATGTTTTCCGGCCTAAGTTCATATTTATAGCATTCAATTGTATTATTTAATTAATTTTGTTATTTAATTAATTATTAATTATTTTCCAAAAATTAGACCGGGATAGTAAAGAACTAGAATTTCGTGCGATTTGCAATGGTGTTGTTGATTTAAGCAATTAGATGTTGATTTGTGCAAATTGAGTGTTGATTGGATTTTTGATAATTTATTCCAAAATTTAGGAAATCCCAATAGTTATTTAGAAAATCCCAAGTGTCCAGGTTTTTTTACCGAAAAATTATTTTATATATTATATAAAACAATGAGATTTTAAAAAGGAAGATATCAATTTTTCGGGTTCAATCTAACCGTGTATCCACACACGACATTTTCACTAGATGTTTTTAATAAGAACAAAACAGGCCAAGGTCATTATCTTAATTGAGGCATGTGAGTGCAAAGCACAATGTCCTTTGCCGAAATTGAATGATCATGTGCTGGTTAAGAGAACCCCTCCCCGGCATGTGTCGATGGATATTACCTATCCCTGGTGTGTGTCGATGGATATTACCATCCTCGGTGTGTGTCGGCAGACGTCACCTATCCCTGATGTGTGTTAGTGGATAGAGGACCGGTGTGTGTCGGGTAAAACTCCCCGTGCGGGTAGTAATAATTAATTGGAATACATGTTGAGTGAAATTGATGCGCCCGACTATAAGACAAAATTGTGTGACATGAAATATGACGTGTCATAACGATTTAGCCCTATAATCAGGACCCATATGATTGAATTGACGGACCAATGTGTGTCGATAATTCTTGCTTGTGTGAGTAGTGATTGATTTAGATGTTCCAATTGATGTGTGAATTTGCTATATGCATGTGGTTTTTATATGAATTGTGCTAACCTACAAGAAGGATTTGAGACAAAGTAAGTTTATGTGGTTGTATGATTGTGTAGTTAGGACGTCCTAGGCGTATTATCTTCCTAATCGGGGTTTAGAGCGTGAACTCACTGAGATTTATATCTCACCTCGTTGTGGGTTTAACTTTTCAAGACCGTAGGGTGGAAGATCTGGAGCCAAGCTGAGATGATCTGAAGTATAGGTCAAATAGAACAATTTCTTTCGAGAGTTGATATTTTGAAATCTTTTGAGTATATACTCTTGTATATGACTTAGTATGTTCATAAAAGTATGTTCTATTTGTGAATCTATTGTCCTACTTTTCTATCCTGAGATGATCACTATTAGGGGATTTGTTATTCGCTTCCACATGCACATTAAAATAAAAGGGGTCGGCGACTTATCTTGGGAAGTCGCAAATTTTATCAACCACCGAAGGATGGGCACGCGCTCAAGGATCAAGGCATGACAAATGATTAATAACTCGGGTCAATAGCATGCGAGGATTGCATGCGATTTGGGGCTAAGGGTCATGACCCTCCCCTAGATCAGGTGAGGGCCAGTGCCCTTGCCTAGGTAGGGCCAAGGGCTACCACTTGCTAAGGTGGGGTTGCCACCTAGCTCCATCACATCTAGTGGCGGCCCTTGGCCCCTCTAGGCAAGGGCCAACGATCCTTGCTTGATCTAAGAGAGGGCCACGACCCCTCGCTTATAGTAAATTAAGGTCGTCGGCCTTTAGCTAGAGCCCAACGACAGTAGGGTAGTAGCCGCAAGGGCCATGAAGGCCCTCATTGATTTGTTGCCTTTTTTAGTTTAGTTTTTCGAAAATTTAATTTAATTACTATTTATATAAAAGTCAAATTTAGACCAAAATGATATCATTTTTTGTTTATCTAGCTATGTGGATAAATTTTCTTTTTTTAAAGAAATGCCACATCATTTAAAATTCTTGCCAAAAAAGTCACTTAAGTGTTTGATCGAAATTTCTCATCGTTGACATTTAAGTGTTCCATTCTTATCCGATTTTGGCACTTGAGTGTACTTTTTGCAAATTTTGACATTTATGTGTCCACTTATGCTAGGTTTTGGCACTTAAAACATTCTTCATTTTAATTCTATACATGCCATAGCATGCAACATCTACTAAAAGGATCTCTGAAAAAAGGGTTACTTATGGGATTGTAGAAGCTCTCCTCGCAATCTATCTTGACTTGTGGGTCGAGCCCATTAGTAGAATTATGGTAAGACTAGGTAGAATTATGTTTTATTCTTTCTTTTGTTTAGACGTTTATGCTCCTCAATAAGAAGCAACGATTGTGCGCATGGAAGTTATACCGAGCATTCTTCGTCTGAGAATGTTGCAAGTCCTCATGGCAAGGCAAGTTTTACTTCTCTTGAATCTTCTTTCGGTTTGCAAAAACATCTTTGTTGTCATTTGAGCGACCATCTTATATCTTCGTCGTCCATTTTACTGTTAAAGCTGTCAAACTAAAAGATCATTAGTCTGCCATTGTTGACTCGTAGGAACTAGATGCCTCAAGGGTTGCGTACTAGTGTGACATACGTCCGCAAGAGAAGAGTAACGGAGCAGAAAGTGCATATTCCCAATATCTTTGTGGCCCAAGAAGAATAACTTTGATATTGTCCAGTGGATCGATGTTGTAGAATTTGTATAAGGTATATAGAGCATAACGAGTAAGTGGATCCACTTTCACCCTTGGCACATCACTCTTAGGGTGGTATTTCCTTACAAGCAACCTAATCCGGCTCTACGACAAAACGTCGAGATGTCAATAAAGAGGATATGCAAACAGATGCAGGTCTTTCCACCACCTAAACGAGAGGATTTAAAAGATTGAATCACTTTTCTACGTAGCATCCGGTTCCATGAAACAAGCACAAGATATGCAACCAAGTGGATTGGATTGTAGTCTCTCACATTAGAGAAGTCAACAAAGGAATTCAAACAGGTCGAACGAGCTGTTAATTATCGCAGGTAAGATAGCAAGATCATCTTTATTTACTGGCATGGTTGAACTAGTCCGAGTTCGGCCAGTTGATACTCAAGGCATCGCAAGAAGGGTTCCAAATGGGTTAGTAATAGGAACTGATTGCATGATGGCAGGGGTCAAGTTGACCAACCTGTTGACCATTGGCACCTCAACAGAGTCATACAAATAAAGGGTAAGTATAGGGAAAAAGGTCACACAAACTTCTGATGTTGCTTTGTTCAAAAATATTTTGGGTGCTAAAGCCACTAATACCAGTTGACACCACTAAATAGATATAAAACTAGCATTATAATGTCGCACTCCCAACTTTACAAGAACAGGGGCCATGACTCACCTGTCCTTTCATCCAAAGGATACAGTGTTAAACGTAACCATAACTCAACCTAATACCGAGATATATATGATATAAAAAAAAGTCATCTAATTATAATACAAGAGTATTCACAATCCATCAAAAAGATGTATATACATCTCCAATGAACAACTAACTCAAAAGTTCATCATAGTGATGATACCCAAAGATTTCCGCTATGTGTTTCATTGAGGAACCTGAAAAGCAAGTAAGCTAAATGGAATAAGCAACCACAACCTAATGAGTTTAAGCAGATCGAACATTCAAGAAGTATCTTCATGATGTCAAACGCACCAAATCTAAATCCATAATACAATATGCATGAAATATCAAAAGAGAATGACATATTTCCAGCAAAACTTTGTACGTATAAGATCAATCAATAATATCAACAATCAATGATTTATTCCATTGATCAATTTCAATTAAATTAACATCAATGGTCCATTCTATTGAATAATCTTTTACTTCCTTGGTTAGATTTCCACCTATATTAGCAAGTGGTTTGCCCATAAGTATGTCCTAATAATAGTATTCATACTTACCCCTAATAGGCTCTAATCATAGCAACATGAGCATGAACTATCAACCTCAATCTCATAACCCACAATAAATAAATAAAAAAAATCGAAAACCATCTCAAAACATAAGTTTACTAACCAAATCATACAACTTTTTGTTAGTATTCAATAAACACTAAGTACCTTTCATAAACCATATTCATAAATCATGACCATTTCATAAAATCAAACAATAACCAAAAGATATCTTGCCAAACGGCAATAAATGCTCGATCTAGTTTTATACAATAAAATTGTTATTTCATAACTTATAATATATCTAATTCATATCGCTTTTGAAATATGAATTTACAACTCAAAAAATAGATAATACCACTCACCTAGAAAAGCTGAAAATCAACCTACGAAGGTTATTCGAGCCGGCACACTAGAATTCCTATCGATTAATTGAAAAATGATATCAAAATCCGAGTAATACACTACTCTAACAAACAACACTACTCAAATATGCTTATTCGTTGATAAAATGACTTCTACGAGCTAACGAAGAAACCCATTTTTAGCGAACATTCATCTTTGTTTGCAGTGAATGTTCCTCTTTGTCCCTTAAGCATATTATTTGTTACACATGCGACTTTGGAATTTTGTTCCAGTCAAACCTTAATTTGGAGTCGATTTTCATCAAACCACACAACTCCACAACGCCCTTATCTATCATTTCCATATAAATCTAAAACTTAATAACTCCAAAATCAGACTCCATAGCTCAAAATTCACATAACTCCAAATTTACAATCTAACTTCAAAAATTACTCTAATTAGACAATAATGAGCTTGAGTACTTACCAACCGTTGTAATTCGAAGTTGATTTGGTTTGTCAAGGTGTCCAGATGGGCTATATGTGAAAAATTTTCTCTCTCCTCTCTTTTCCCCTTTTCTCTTCTTCATGGACGAGCTAACTCTCTTTTTCCCTTGTTTTTGTCACCGCTTCAATGACTTCACGCTTCTTCTTTTCCTTTCTTTATACTTCAATGCACAATTCTGTTGAAGAACAAAGGAAAATGGGCTGGGGCTTAAGTCTTAGGAACATTGGCTTGGGCTTTGAGCCCATCTATTACACAACATACAAATTCATCTATTGACCCCCTAAAAGGAGACAAACAGAGAGAGAGAGAGAGAGAGAGAGATCCGCAATTCAACGAACTCAAGTAACCTGTTTGTGTCTAACCCCAGTTGCAACCGCCAAAAGGACCGGTTGCTCAGCAGGTTGAGATGATTGAAAGAGGGTAGCAAAGGTGGGGGCTAAGGATGCAGCATCACATGACATCAAAAGAGAAGAGGTGAACCCCCCTCCACCCTACTCTCCAAAAAAACAAAGACTATAAATTGACCTTATGCAGAACAAGTCCAAGCCTAATAAAGTATCTAGAAAGGAAATCGCAAGTACGCAATAAGAAACAAAACCACAAAGAGGAGCAACTACAAGTATAATGATTGGATGAATTTAGCTCGAGATTAACTTACATTTATTTGACTTAATCCAGCCAGAGTTGTAGAAGGAAACAGTGAAGAAGTGCTTAAGAATATACTTCCCCCGAACCCACTAGTAAGTGTGCTAAATATATTTGGTTGACCTAAGGAATGAGCTGTTGTCTGACCAAAAGGAGATGCAGTTTGTCCAAAGAGAGACATAGTCGGTCCAAAAGTAGAAGTGCTCTGTCCAAAGGCAGAGCCACTCTGGCCAAAGCACGGCGTGGTAGATAAAATTAATGGGGAGGACTGAGAGCTTGAGCTAGAGCCGAATGGAGTGCTTGCCATAGTTGAAGTGAAAACTGATAGCGATGAACCAAATGCAGAAGGGCCTGATGTAGAAAATATGCATGTAGATGAACTGGCACCAAATACAAGAGTTTGAGTTGATCCTAGGAAGTAAGGTGTAGTTGATGCTGTTGATGAACTGAAAGGAGAAATACTAAGTGTAGGCGAGGATCCAAACCCTGTACAGCCAAAGGGTACAAAAGCAAATGGATTGGAGGCTGTGGTGGAAGCAAAAGAAGATGATTGACCAAATTCTGATGAAGGAGTTGAAAGAGGTGCACCGATGCCAAGAGCATCGGCAGACTGACCAGCAAAATTCAGACCACCTGAGAATCATGCCAAGTAAGCACACAGCCAATGCAGCCAAAGCCAAAACTTAAATAGAACATTTTAAGGGTCGCACCTTTGTCTCTCGATTGATAATCCTCCCATCTCAGCTCCTCATGGCTCTTATCTTTATATGCAGGCATTGCCGATAGTGACCCTAGCTTTTTAGCTGGCTCAATTGTATTGCCACTGTCGGCCTCAATTATTGATGTATATGAAACCACTCTACTTCCCCCATGCTGCCCAAAACGTAACCGCCCAAAACTACTACTTTCAAAAGTTGGCGTTGTGGCTAGGGCTCTTACATCACAAATAACGTGAAAAGAACAAATTTTCCAATGAGGTGCTTTTGCCTGGGCTCCTGCATAACAGATATTGTAAAAAGATCAAATTTTCCAATGAGCTAGCACTCCGCAATGGCTATAAATAGCAAGCCACGAGATAAAATCCAATAGATCATTTTTATGTATTTTTTGTTGGCTAGATATTCCAAGTGGAAAAAGGGAAGACGATAGTACAAAACATTCCTGAAGCAAAATAAATTCATTTTACAAGACCTACCAATTTGGTTCTCAAAAAGGGATGATGTAGGTCCAAATGGACCGATGCCAAATGTAGAGATCGATTGGCCAAAAACAGGAGAAGAGCCAAAACTGAAGGATGGACAACTAGAAGCCCCAAAAGCAGGCACACTTGAGGCTCCAAAAGCTAGAGTACTTGAAGCATTAAAAGCTGGAGTACATGAAGCACCATACGGATTGGAGTTTATGGTCGAAGCAAAAGGATATGATTGACCAAATGCTGGTGAAGGAGTGGAAGGAGGTGCATCAAGGCCAACGGCACCAACAAACTGAATAGCAGGTTTTGGTCCACCTGTGAATTATGCTAGGTAAGCATATAGTTAATGCAGCTAAAGCCAAAACTTATATAGAAATAACATTCTGAGGAGGCGCACGTTTATCACCCGATTGATAATCCTCCCATCTAAGCTCCTCATGGCTCTTATCCTCATACACAAACATTGCCGATATTGACCCAAACTTTCCAGCCCCTTGAATCACATTGTCATTATCTGCCTCTGTTGGTGTGTAAGGAGCCACTCTACTTCCCCCTCGCTGACCTTCAAAAGGTGACTGTCTGAAACCACTAGTTCCAAAAGTTGGTGTTGTGGCCTGAGCTCCTGCATGACAAATAATGTGAGAAGACCAAATTCTTATAATGAGCCAGTACAATGCAATCAAAATTACTCATAAGCTATAATAAATAACACCAACACTAATATGCGACACGCAACACGTTGACATCTTACATGTTATTTCTAAAAAATAGAGAATTTCGACATGTTGGGACACGTTGTATATTAAATATATATGTATATATATATATATATATATATATATATATATATATATATGTACATATACATATATATGATGAATTATCATTTTTATAATTATTTTAATCAAATTAATATTATTCAAATTCACAAATAAATAAATAAATAAAAAGAGCCTACAATGAAGTTACGCTAAAAATATTAATTTACCATTTGTTAATATCATTCATTGTTTCAATTTGATAAAAACAACAATCCACATTATGAACTCGTGTGTGAGCATGTCGGAAGAGGAAAAAAACAAATTTGGAGGGTTGAATTATGTGTCAAGGAAAATGAGAGTTAGAAGAAAAGAGAAAACTAGGTTTTTCTTATTTCCCCATTTATTTTTTTATTTTTATTTTTACATATTTACATTTTGACTTATTGTTTATTGAAAATTTTTAAAATTAATCACGTGTGTGTCGGAATCACGTGTCGAAATTCCAAATTCGAGTGTCGGGAGAGTTGACCAAATGTCGGATTTTCCAACACCTGTTGATCGAGTGTTAGATAATGTCATATATGTCGGAGTATCTGATATGACACAAAGGCTCTCAGAGAGTGTCAGTACTTCTTAGATTATAATAGCAAACCACAACCCAAAATTTGATAGACCAGCCTTTTCTCTTGGCGAGCTTGATATTCCAAGTGGGAACTGCGAAGGTAGTAGTAGTCCAAAACATTCTTGAAGCAAAATTAATTCATTTTACAAGACTCACCAGTCTGGGATCCAAAAGGGGATGATGTCGCTCCAAATGGGCTGCCACCAAATGCAGAGGTTGATTGGCTAGAAGTAGGAGAAGAGCCAAAATTGAAGGATGGACTACTAGAAGTCCCAAAAGCTGAAGCATTGGAAACCCCGAAGGCTGGAGCACTTGATGCACCGAAACCAGGGGCACTTGAAGCACCCAATATAGCAGCATCGGATGTGCCAAATGCAGGGGTAGTCGAAGATCCAAAAAGTGGTGCACTAGAAGTCCCAAAAGCTCCCCCAATTCTAAACCCCGGGATGGTTAATGAGCCAAATGCAGTCCCCGTGCTACCAAACGGAGCGCTTGAACCAAAGGCAGGAGTGCTTACTTGTCCAAAGGTAGGCGTAGTAGCTCCAAATGAAGGGGTACTGGTAGAACCAACAGCAGGAGTACTAGTATCGCTAAATGTTGACTGACTTGATGCGCCAAAGGTGGGGGAGGAACCAAAAACATTGCCCCCAAATGCTGGCTGTGATGGTTGACTTGTACAGGAACCAAAAACATTGCTCTCAAATGCTGGCTGCAATGATTGACTTGTGCTTCCAAACAAACTTTTTTGAGGGGTCGAACCAAACCCATCAAAAGAAGGATTTTGTCCAGAAAAATAAGATCCTATTCAAAAAGAAGACTACTAATGAAGAAAAATTCTCAGCTTGTGAGCTAGAAAAAATGAAGAAACAACTGCATTTATACTTTGGAAAGAAAACAAATCCAAATTCGACAACAATTTCAGAAGGGAATATAACTCTTGAAGTACAATAGCCAGGCTACTGAGTATTGGAGTAGAGGAACGAGAAGAGAATCGTGACCAAAATATAAACTTCCACCAAAGGAAGGTCAAAGGACTACCAATTGGGAAGTAGACATTGATTGAATGAACCAATTAAAATACTATAGATCCTATTTTAATCCTTTTGCCACTTAAGATAACTAGCATTAGAAAATATTAGGTAAGCTGCATGTGAAGCAAACAGTTGAAACTAAATTCAAAATTATTTTTGTCAAGCTCAAGGCTAGCTATAGTCAATTGCTTATCTATTCCAGAACTGAATTATGTACCTTAATGTAACATAATGGGAGTTGGCATTCCAATCTAGACAACTGTCCAATACTTATAGTGGATAAAAGGAAAACAAATCCTCGTGAATGAATAATTTGCAATAGTCCAATTCTAACAAGTCAACATTCTTTCAAGGCAAAGCTTAAAAAAAAACAAAGAAAGAAAGAAAGAAAGAAAACCTTATGCTCCAATAAAAACTCAACAAAATTTTCTTCTCCTTGGACACATTTAGGCCCTGTTTGTTTAAAATTGTTTATGTTCCCCATAACAAAAATTTATGTTCTTTTGTTCTGGGGAACAAAAAAAGAACAAACGTTGTTTAGTAAAACTTTTGTTCTCGGGAATAGAAACAAAAAATAGAAAAAAGTTATTTCTTGTTCCCGGGAACAATTCCAAAAAACAATTTTTCTCTCTCCTCTTTTTTTCTTCTCTTTCTTTTCTTCTTCTTCTTCTTCTTCTTCTTCTTCCTTTTGGCCGGTTGCCGGCCTTGGCCATGGCCGACGCCGGCGACCGGCCAGACGAGGGCCAGCGACCTCGCCGGATCGTCGCCGACCCTCGAAGACGCTGAGCCACGGTGAGGCTCGGCCTCGCTAGATCTAGGCGAGCTCAAGCTCACCCAGCCCAGGCGAGGCTAAGCCTCACCAGCTGGTGGGAGGCTCAGCCTCGCCAGGCCAGGGCGAGGCCAACCTCGCGCTACCTAGGTGAGGTCAAGCCTCACTAGTGGTCTCGGTGGCTAGGCGAGCCTCGTGAGGCCACCGGCAAGGCTCGACCTCACCCAAGCGGTGCAAGGCTCGTTGGAGCTCGCCCAATAGTCGTTGGCTGCCGCCGTGGCCGGCGACCGACCACAAAGAGAAATAAGGAAAAAAAAAAAAAACAAGAAAGAAGAAAAGAAGAAAAAAAGGAAGAATATTAAAAAATTAAAAAAGAAAAGCAACAAAATTATACAAGTTTACCGAACGCATTTCTATTCCTGGAATAGAAATTTTTTGCAATTACCAAGCGCATTCTTATACTCTGAGAAATTATTCCCGGAACAAAACAAAAAAAAAATGCTCGAGACGAAGTGTTACCAAACACGTCTTTAGTAGTAACATTGTTCAGCACTTTGCAAGCTTGAAGCCTCCTTTGCACTGAACAAATGCTCTTCTTTATGACTGTTTTTCAACTTCCACAAAAGCATTAGTTAATATGGAGTTTGTACATGGACATTAGGAATTTTTTACCACTATGCTTGAACTGTCATTTTTACGTTTGATCAAATGTCGTCGACACAAATGATCATGATAAAAAGACAACTTCAAAGCATACCATACAACGAACATGAGAAAATAAAATATTTGGAATGAGGTATTTAGTCGGAATGACATAAATGGAAACTGTTTAACTTGCGTCCGTTAAGAATTTCAACCCTCATGTCACTAAATTTATTGCCAAATTTAGGGAAATCACGTAAGCAGATCCCTTGTCCAAATCATCTTAGATAAATTATCGCCGTGATCACGTTCCTTTTATTCACAGGTACATAAAACACAACAAACGTGCCTACCGTCCCTAGACCCTAAAATTTCCTTGAGCTTCTGTGGCATTTTGCATTCTTAGAAGATCCTAATTGCACTTTAAATTTCCTAAATCCAGTGGCATCTCCAAACCCACTAGTTCACCTTTCTACAAAAGAAACATTACTTAAGTTGCTTGCCTTTTGGCTTCTACTCTATTTGAATTGCAGACCGACTACTATCATTCTCGCCTTTCAACTTGCCAAGCAAAAGAAAAAAAAAAACTCTAGTTATACGATAAATTCAACATACTCTTCAACTTGTCCCATGATATGTGGGGAAACTAGGCTATCAAAATCCAATTCCAAATATTCTTCCCATATTAAAGAAACAACGAGTGCCCTATCAAATGCCTTTTTTTTGGGCAGGCTGTATATTCCAAGGGGAAGACGATAGTAGTCCAAAACAATCCTAAAGCAAAATTAATTCATTTTACAAGACTCACCAATCTGGGATCCAAAAGGGGATGATGTAGCTCCAGATGGACTGCCACCAAATGCAGAGGTTGATTGGCCAAAAGCAGGAGAAGAGCCAAAACTAAAGGATGGACTACTAGAAGCCCCAAAAGCTGGAGCACTAGAAGCCCCAAAAGCTGGAGCATTGGAAACACCGAAGG